>JARFXV010000516.1:457500-1206448 GCA_031761425.1 Cosmopolites sordidus | reverse complement strand
TATATATATATATATATATATATATATATATATATATATATACATATATATCTACTTTGCCGAATCCGCGCTGGAGCGGTAGCTGGTTCGATTCCAGCGCTCGGATGGTTATTTTTCTTTCTTCTGTCCGTTTATCTTTCCTAAATGTTTGTGATTGTTTCTAGGCAAGAGTGTAAAATCCGACTACGAATTACCCCTCAGTCACGCCAGTTAAAGGCTGGGTAAGGCCGGATGCCTTCTGAGAAGTGTTCTACGTTGGTCACTCGCCAGTCGGTAGGTTTCCTGATAGACTTATGGGTAGGCACATAACCAAGGGTTTATAGCCCGAGGGGGGTGCTGGCCTGGGTTTGTCGGAAGCTGATGACCGTGGTTCGGAACCCACGTTAAGCTGTAGGTCCAGTCGCTAAATAGCCTAGTTGCTGATGTGCCTCTAATCCAAACAGTTTACTTTATTCCTATGCATAGAATAAATTTATGTTTTAACATAGGCCTTTTTATAATATTTTAATATAGTATATTTACCTATATATTATACTATTAATTATAAATTATTAGTTGAGATTTTTTTAAAATATGTTATTTTTGGTTAGTTATATTTTTGACTTAATTGACTTTGATGACATTTTTGACAGCTGAATTTTTTCTACTAACACTGTCACATACGTCAATCTTCCTATTTTTATTAAATTATATATTTTTTTCATAATAATCTGCAAAAATAACTAATTAAAAGCTAAAGAAATTCGCAAAGCCCGTTCTTAGCTGATCTCTACGTAGCAAAAGAAACATGCCTGCCAATTTCAAGTCTGTAGATCTTATAGTTTCGGAGATTTAGTGATACCTGAGTGAGTCAGTGATAAAGTAAAGTTTTGGGGTTAGAGGCGCATCAGCAAACTGAGAAGGGTTTTAACGTGGGTTCCGAACCACGGTCATCAGCTATCGAAAACCCCGGTTAGCACTCCCCTTCGGGCTATCAACTCTTGGTTTTATGCTTAAACGAAAGTTTCTCGAGAAACCTACCGACTGGCGAGTGATCAACGTAAAAAACCACTCAGAAGGCATCCGGCCTTACCCAGTCTCAAACTGGCGTGACTGAGGGGTGATTCCTTGTCAAATTTTACACTCTTACCTAGAAACATTCCCAAGAATTTTAGAAAAACGTTTTTGATTTCGAACCCGCTCCACATTAACTGCCGCAACGTAAGGCTGACGCCTTAGACACCACAGCTGATGTGGCTCTGTCAGTGGTATTTCTCCTATCTATATATATATATATATATATATATATATATATATATATATATATATATATATATATATATATATATATATATATATATATATGTTATATTGAATGTATGTGCGGAGGAATGCACAATAAAAAATATATTATAACAAAGAAATATAAACTTTACCTGCATAACGACTTTCTGAATAAATTACAAGTTTTTTTTTTTGTAATTATTCAAAACCAACAATCAACCAGCTGATCATCTGTCAGTTTGACTGAAACCTATAGCAAATCGTCCAACGGATTCGGATAAGAGTAAACGTAAACCTCACGTTGCAGTCGAGATGAGGTTGTAAAAAAAACCTGTTTAATTTTAGTAAGATGTAATTTCACTGTCGCTTCCGTTACAATCCTGCATATTTATTCGAATTCCTGCTGCGCTTATCGAGAAACGCCCCGAGCGACGTGTGCATGTAAATGATTTTATCAAATTGAAGGACTTTTTAATTAGTGGATTAAATCATTATTGAATTGAGTAAAGGATTCTTGATTATGCAGCCGCGTACCGTTTTTTACGAAGGTCATCTGAAAAATTATCCATCTGATAAAAAAAACTCAAGATGTATATAATATTCAATACATTTAGATCAATGGTTTTCCAAATTTTTAAATATCTTCATTATAAAGTAATTTGTAAAGTTCTTCAAAATAAGCGTTTGTCTCAGCCTTGACCTCATCATCATCAAACTCAAATAGATTTATCACCAAATACCAAATCACTTTTTTAAATTTCTCCATGCGCGTTTGCCTATGATTGTTTTTTTTCTTATTTAAAAGCAAATAAAGGATATAATGTAGTATTGGATAAATCTGATTATTTTGAATGTGTTGAAAAATTAATTTAAGGTTGTCCAATATAAACGATTAAAACGGAATCAATTGTAAAATATGGTTAATGAAGTCAGAGATACATTGAAATCTTGTAACAGACTTATTTCTCCTTTTCTGAGAAACAAGCTGCATATTTCAAATTCAAAAGTGGCAAAATTGTTTGCTTTAGTAAAAATTCATAAACTAGGAAGATCAAAGGGGCCAATTGTGTGAGCCATTGGTTTTCTAACTTACAAGTTGACAAAGGAATTTGGAAATCTACCAAACCAACTACCTTACTGTTCTGTGATAAGCTCAACAACATTCATGAAAAAGTCAGAAACACACATACAAGAAGGTGAGGTTTAGTTGTCAATAGACTTGATATCTCTTCCGATCCTTCAGCATCACTTAGTTAATAGCCACTTGACATCTCGAACAAGTCGAAAAAAACCTTAATGACTTTATTATTTCAATACCATTAAGTTTTTTTCTTACTTTTTTTCAAAATTAGATATCAAAGATAGTCAAAAAACGTCAAGAATTAAGTTGAAGGCTTAATATATATATAATATTAAACTGTTCTCGGCGTTTTTTTTTTTATATAAACGGTGTTTGTAAAACTTGAACATCTTTACAGATTCATCCACTGCTATGATTTATTTTATTTTTTTCAGGTTTCGTTGGTATTCTGCTACTTGGCAGCAATGACTTATGCTGCTATAGCACCCGGTCAAAATGCTTATCTCCCTCCTAAAGAAGGTTATTCATATCCACGTCCCACTGTGCCATTCCCACCAACTCCACCTACTCCAAGTCCTCCTAGACCAACTTATGGACCACCATCATCTATTCCAACTCGCCCTCCTCAAGCCACTGTTCCTCCCCCATATAGACCTTCACCCAGTCCTTACAGACCATCAGGACCTGTAACTCCTTTCAAACCGACACCAGCGCCACCAACTCAGCCACCAAGACCGTATATTCCTCCACAAACCCAACCACCATTTAGACCCCCACCGACAACCCCACCATTTAGACCAACAGGACCACCAGTTACACCACCACCATACAGACCTCCTTGTAAGTATTATAAAACACTTTGATTATTATATCGTTTCTCAATATATATATATATATATATATATATATATATATATATATATATATATATATATATATATATATATATATATATATATATATATATATATATATATGTATATATGTCTGAATGATTGTGGCGTGTTCATATATTTTTTTTTTCCTTTATTTGGGTTTTTCGCCACTGTCTAGAACTCAAAAAATATCAAAATACCTGTTCTTATTTAAAGAAAGAATCACTCGGTAAAAACAAAAAACCAAACGGAGACAAATTTCTCAGTGATTCTTTTTTGTAATAAATTTGCCTAACGAACAAAATTTTAAAGATATAAAAATGTTATAAAAAAATTTACAAACTTTTAACGTTAACGTTTCGGAGGGTAATCTCCCCCCGTTTTCAAAACTGAACTAAAAAAAAAAATATATTATTTTGTAATATATAAAGTAACGAGTGAAAGTAAATATATTTTTTTTTATGTCAACGATACTTACATTGACAACAATGGATTTTCATGACAGTGACATACTACCAAAAAATATATATAGGTAATATTTACTGTGTGATTGTTTATTGTACTGATTGTGTATTCAAATATTTAAATGTTTTTAATTGTATTCTTTAGAATTGGGAACCATATTGAATTTAAATCTACGGAAGGCATAGCAATACAGTTATTTTTATTTAAATTAATTATAGCGATTTCTTTTAATCTTCTGTATTTTGTTACCGATTCTTTTAATACCGTTTTGGAATTATTCCAATTGATTTTATGACCCAATTCCCATGCGTGTTGACAAATTCTAGATTTATTAAAATCGCCCTTTCTAAGAAGGTTTTTATGCTCTTTTACTCTAACATCTAACGGTCTAGATGTCTCACCTATATAGAATTTGCCACATTCGCAGGGAATTTTATAAACCACATTTTTGGTTTATAAAATTAATTTATAAGTCACGCATGGGAATCGGGTCACAAAATCAATTGCAATAATTCCAAATTCCATTGTTGTCAATGTAAGTATCGTTGACATACAAAAAAAATATATTTACTTTCACTCGTTACTTTATATATTACAAATTAATATAATGTATTTTTTAGTTCAGTTTTGAAAACGGGGGGGGGGGGGGGATTACCCTCCGAAACGTTAACGTTAAAAGTTTGTATTTTTTTTTATAACATTTTTATATCTTTAAAATTTTGTTCGTTAGGCAAATTTATTACAAAAAAGAATCACTGAGAAATCTGTCTCCGTTTGGTTTTTTGTTTTTACCCAGTGATTCTTTCTTCAAATAAGAACAGGTATTTTTGATATTTTTTGAGTTTTAGACAGTGGCGAAAAACCCAAATAAAGGAAAAAAAAAATATTTATATATATATATATATATATATATATATATATATATATATATATATATATATATATATATATATATATATATATATATATACATGTATATATATATACATATACATATATATATATATATATATATATATATATATATATATATATATATATATATATATATATATATATATATATATATATATATATATATCTATTATGTGTGTGTGTGTGTATATGTGGGTGTGTGTGTATATGTGTGTGTGTGTGTATATGTGTGTGTGTGTGTTATATCTAGACAACCAACTCTTCCAGTACCAAGATGAAAAAGATCTCTCAAGAAGGTCATGCTCTGTGTTTGGTGGAATTTTGAAAGAATAATTTGGTTTGAGTTGGTTTCTGATGATAGGGTGACAAATTCGGAACTCTACTCAGCTCAATTTGAAAGAACACACACTGCTCTGACCGAAAAATACCCAACTTTAATTACCCACAAAAACACCCTCTTGCAGCAAGAGGGCGTTTGGTAACCAATTGGACTTTGAACATCTCTCTCACCTAGCATACAGCCCCGACTTCGCTCCATTAGATTACTACTTGTTGCGGTGCATGACTCACTTTTTACAAGAAAAAAAAAGTGAAGAAGAGCTAAAAACTGGTCGAGTCGAGTTTTTTACTTTAAAGGAGTTATTGTGGTACCAAAAATGAATAGACATACTGGCTCAACTATAAATTTTTTAAACAGCGAATAAGTCTGTAGCTCTAAAAGGTAAATACTTTCGTTACACTCTAGTAACACGTAATGTATTATTGACGAGATGCAGTCACAATGCAATTGGACATTTTATTTAATACATGACCATCCAAAAAACAAAAAGAGGAGGACGTTTGAATAACAATAATTTTAAACACACATTCTCAACTTATATGGAACTCAGATTTCGATATAATTTAAGAAGAGGAAACATATGATTTAGAAAATAAAAAACTCGTCGATTCGAGGCCCCACGAATTGTTATAGTTATAATTGATAAACAAATATTTATTATGACTGAATAAAAAATAAGAAAATTATCTCAAATGTATGTTCCTCGTTAAATAGCTAATTTTTTCAATAAGAATTTAAGAAAATGTATTTTCAAATATAATTTCATATAATATTTTATCATATAATATCATACTCATCTAATACATTATCAAGAATATAAATGAAATGTTTGCATTTGTCAGCGAAATGAAAAATAAAGAATAAAACTAAAGTTTATCTCTAAATCATACTGAGTCGGTTATTTAGAGAGGTTAACTTCTGAGAGAAAAAAGGACGGTGGTAGTAAAATTCACGCATTCATTTACATTCTTTAGTGCTATTTTATGGTGTTTGAAATTCGAATTTATATTTTCTTTGCATTAGATATGGTTAGTTAAAAAAAATAGTTTTTAATATACGTTTTCACCCTATAAAAATAGGATGAGAGGGAAGGAAACCACGAGAGATAAAACTTGATTCCAAAATAACGGATTTAATAAAATAAACTTAAATAAAGTAATAGCCAAAAAATATCTTTTCTATACGTGGATCATCATCGCAAACACACATAAGCAAATTATCCAGCGATAATAGACGATTTGTATATTTAGTTTTTAAAGCCGCTATTAGACAAGTAAGAAGTAGCGAAGGGGGTCAATGTTTTCAAAGCTTCCGTTCCAGGGTTTCCGTATTCACATCGTCATGTAAGCCAAAACTTGTCTAAATCTTGAGTTAAAATTTCTAGTTGTAAAGTTTTGTCGGGCGATATTTCAAGTTGATTGTGAATCTCAATAAATAATTCAGCAGCTGCAACAACATTTTGTTCTCCTCAAACACGCGATCAATAAGAGAATTTTCTAAATCCTTATTTTTGGGAGAATAATCCGAAGTTACAATGAATGCATCAAAATTGTATTTTTCAAGGCGTATAATTCAGATACCAAGCTTCTTAATGAAGGCATTGACTTTGTCTGTCATTAGTAAAATGCTTTTGTTACAGCCTTGTAAACTCGTATTCAAATGTGAAAATATATCACTCAAGTAAGCCAATAGTAATAAAGTTTCTCCATCTTGTGAAATCTTTGAAAATGTGGTACTTTTATCGGTAAAAAAGATTTTTAATTCATCTCGCAATTCAAAAAGCCTCATTAGAACTTTTCCGCGCAACAACCATCTGAGCAATCTAGCCTGCAATGGTCGGCTTTTAATAAAATTAAGAATTTTTACGGCTTCTGACAGAATATTTTGTAAATTATCTGGCATCTTTTTTGTAGAAAGCGCATTTCTTTAAAGAAAACAATGCGTTCCATTCCATTCCATATGTGGGATAATGTCTTTTAATTTTACAATCATACTACTGTTTTTCCCCGTTATTGCTTTCGTGTTATTAGTACATACCGCAATTCATTTATTAAAGTCCTAGTTTTTGTTTTTTCTTGCATCAATAAAAACTTTAGAGTCCTTCGCCAGTTACACGACCAGGATTTGATTTGTAGAATAACATATTTTCTTTAATTGGCCCGTCTCATACGTATCGGACAAAACACAAAAATTGCTCCAAGTTCGACACGTTTGTTGACTCGAATTGAATAGCAAAACATTCACTTAATTTAACCTTTTCAAAGATGCCATATCTCCCGGTTCCCCTTATCCCCTTCTCCCCCTTATCCAACTTGAATGGGATCTTATTGATGAAAACAATAAACTATGGCAGATAAAAAAAGACTTCTTCTCCCAGTCCACCTTTCCTCTCTCTAAGCAATCCCAAACGAAAATCAATAGACTATTGATAGGTCACTGTCGTTTTTCTCATCAGCACCTCATGGACGGGAGCCCTCCTCCCTTATGCATGTTTTGCGGCTCTGCCTTATCTGTCTCTCACATCCTAATCTCATGTCCAGCAATGACTCCTCTCCGCTCTAGATTCTCCCTTCCTAGCTCCTTATAAGACTTATTCACTCCATTGAATGTCGAAAAACTTATAAATTTCCTAAAAGAATCTGGATTTTATTCCAGAATCTAACCTTTGATGTGATAACAAATTGCATTATATCTAGTCATTTAGTAGTTCTCTGTCATATAATCTAGTCATCTTGCTGTTCTTTGTCTTTCATAAATCTAGTCATCTGTTCTTGTTTCTGTCAATTCTTTGTCTCTTATACTCTATGTGTCACATAACTCCATAAAGCAGTCAAAACAAAGGCCATGTTACTGGGTTCGGCCTCCATAAAATCCAGTACGTAACTCGACTTTGTTCGATCGCTAGTGCCCAGAATATCAGCTCTCCATTTATTGATAGTCACTAAATAACGCCTGGAGCGTTGACGTGACTTAAACAAAACAAACATTAACCTTTTCAATTATTTGATTGATTGATTTGATTGAACATCATTGACCATTTTATTAATACGTCTCGATATTGTGTCATTTGAAAGTGGAATAGTTTTCCAATTTTCCGGATTTTTCTTCTTCCGGATTTATTATCACATTGACCATAGCAAAGGCAGCAGATAAAATGCTTAACCAGGCTTAAACTCCCTGGCCACTCAGAATACTACTAAAGAGGATTACTGAAGTGCTACGGTTTCACTACGGCTTGATTTGTTGATAGCAGTTTGTTCAAGTTGTTTCTCAAGACGAGACGTTTCGTTTTGTCACAAATTTGCCCATTTTATTTAATATTATTAATTTATATTATTATTAATTTATTTAACACTGAGTGAGAGAAGAAATCATAGTATTTAACACTGGGTGAGAGAAGAAATGGTAGTACTTGTTTTCGTAAAAACAAAATTTACTATGAAACTCTTCATCTCGTTTCTTTGTTTTTATTACCAAAGCGCATAGCGCATATTATATTATTACCAAAGCGCATAGCGCACCTGCCTGAGCGTGCTCGGGACCACTGATCCGCCTTGCATGCACGGGCTAGTAGCGCGAGGTGCGCGGTCATTTTACTAGTGCAGGGCATAAATTCGAACTAGTAAAAGTAAAAAAAGGAATAAAACAATTTTATACTTTGTTATCTATCACTTTTATTTTTAAAATTTGTGTGACTATAATTTCGTAAAACGATTTTACATTCTCAAACACTAGTTTAAAACTAACTTAAACTTAAAAATACTTAACTCAAAAATAGTAAAAGTAATATAAGAACAAAGGGTCACACAAATTTTGTAGTTCGGTATTTGTGTATTTGTGGAGAATTTAACGGCCCATTCGCACATACATCCGTCATTGGCCATTCGTCGTTTAATGCAAACACAAATAGATAATTCGTTCTTTTTCGCGATTCGGTAGCGTACAACACGCTCGTAGAAGTTTATAAAATATTTAAATATTAAAACGATTTATAATAAATCACGGTACCGAAAAATAGACGAATCGTCGCCGTGTTAACGGGCCGATGTAAAACTTCGCTTACCATCAAATTACGATATTGTAGTGAGGGGGTCGCAGCGTTTTTTACACTAAAAAGATTGAAAAACGATGTTGTAATTTAATCAGTTCTATGTTGGAACATATCAGTTCTTGTTATCGCACCCATTATTCATCACAATTCTTCTGTTATGCAATGTTACCTGTTATTTGATTAGGCCCTTGCGTAATCTTATAACTCCACCTTTTACGTAATCTACCTATACTTCTTCTATCTGTAGATTATTTGTTTATGCTCTCTGTCATTCTACTTATACGATTCTTTAACTGTCTTTTTCTATTTAGTGTCTACTCGTTTATCTCTTTCACGTTACATTGCCGTCTGACTTCGTGACTTCCAATTCGATGCTTTAACATCTTTCCAGTATTTCTTCCTAATATTCCCTTCTCTTCTGTTTCCAACAATATTTGTGACTTAAATGTACTAACTCTTATTTCTGATATGAATGTCATTATTAATACTTTTGTCAGTTATAACTTCGAACTATCCTATTTCTTTTCAAACTTTCTCCACGCTCTTTCGTTCCCTCAGATTTCTAGTAACAATCGTAACATCATTGCAAGCAATATATACTGATCATTCCAGTCATACTCATAAATTATCCCAGTCATATTGGTTTTACTTCTCGTTATAATGCTTTCCAGAACTATATTGAAAAAGGTTCAATGAATCATCTTGCCTTGGACAGATATTTATTTCAAATTCATTCAACTACCACAATGTAACAAAAATATTTGCGGTTCCTCCTTTGTATTTAAATAAAAGATAGTACCCTCAGAAGTTTATTTAGAGTGATTCCACTTCGAAAAATTTCGTCTATGGTTTTTAATAAACAAATAAATATTAGTTAATGCCAACATGCCACAAATGCCAGTGTGCTCAGCTCAGCTCTGATTCAAAAAGCTCCGGGAGGGAGACATGAGTTTTTAAATTAAGAGAAGATAAGTTTGTTCACTGTCTCTGGCAGCCGACCTTTTAAGAGCAGCTGCGGTTGCAAATCCTAGAACAAGCACTAGGAAACTTTCAAGGGAATTATGATTACCGTTAACTAGCATTTGAGAATTATGAGATTTTTGAACAAAAAACGATTTTCCAAACCATTCTTTCATAATCAATACATAGTAATCCATCCATTATCTCATCTCTCATATATCCATTTATCTTATCGCGCTATGTTTTCTTAGAGACATTTATTCTAAACAGAAGAGGATGCAAGAACTATTATAATTAAATTATTATAAAATCGATATTTTATAAACATGTCGGATTCTCAATATTTGCTTTTAGAAATGCTGAGTAACGGTATTAATAATATCGGTTGATACATGATTGCAGTGCGATGAAAACAGATTATGAGAAAGGTTAAGGACATAACGTGATTCTCTTCAGTAATTGTTGTTATTAGAGGAAGGTGCCCATCTGGTCGCAGTGATAATTCGTTTACAAACGAAGTGGTATGATACTGTATATACACAGTATGTCGGAAAAATAACGGAACTTTTTAATTAAAAGCAAAACTACTAGCGTCATCTATTGAAGCAATATCAAATCTGAAAGCTCTATATCTCATCTATAAATCGAGAGCTTTATCATTAGAATCAATCAACGCATTGTCGCGCTTAAAGTGACATTACCTGCTGCCACCTCTTCACAAAAACAAGCAAATATAAAATTTTGTTTCAAGCTCGGTAAAAATTTTACAGAAATATTTCAATTGATAAAAAAAGGTATTTATGAGTGATATAAGCGATTCCAGGACGGTCGTGATGCTTTGGAAAACAATTCAAAACCAAGCCGGCCAAAAAACAAAGATTGCGATGAGTTGATGGAAAAAGTAAGTGAAGATTGTACATTTCTGGATCGATTGTAACAGGTGATGAGACTTAGAGCTTCAAGTACGATTTTCAAACAAAACGCCAAAGTGTTACGTGGAAGTAACCAGGCTCTGCGAAATAGAAAAAATTGCGCTTCTAGAAGTCACAAGAGAACACAATGTTGATTTGTTTTTACGACTCTAAAGGTATTATACTTAGGAAATTCGTTCCAGGGGGTTAATAATGAGGATCAAATAACGAACGCCGGGAAGTTAGTTTTTATTCTCACAGGACCGTCACTATGCGTGAATTTTTAACGAAAAAAACTCCAAAAGTTTCCGTGTTAGCCTGATTTATTTCCGTGTGACAATTTCATGTTCTCGAAATTTAAACCGGCAATGAAAGGAACGTTTTATGATTGTGACACCTCCAAGAAGCGGTGACGAGGGTAATTGAGGCGACTAAATGACCAGGATCGGTCATTTAGTCGCCTCAGAGATCGTCTAACGCCTCAGAGTCGCCTAAATCGTCTAACATTATTGTCATTTTAGACACCACAAATCTATGTTAGCATTGACTGAACATACCTAATGGTGTATTAATGCGGCAGGGGAATATTTTGAATAAAAATACATAATTATGGCAAAGTAACTAATTGTTTTTTTTTATATTTAAAAAGTGCCGTTTGTTTTCCGACATACTGTGATGATGATGATGATGGTGAGTACACAGATGATGATGATGATGGTGAGTACACAGCGTTATGTTTTCCACCATTCTCCTGCTCGCAAACATGTGCTCTTCTCATAGCGTTTTCGAAGACTCTTCTCAGCATTTCAGGAGATATTGTAGCTGTCTCTCATGCCGTATGTTGTATTTTAGGGCCTCGATGGTTGAGCGGTTGTTGGCATATACTCTGTCCTTGAGATATCCCCGTAGGACAAAGTCTGAAACGGTCAGATCCGGTGAGCGAGATGGATATCTCACATCACCATTTTAGAATTATTGACGTTAGAATTACACAGGCCAACAGTTGTTTTGGTGCCGGGGTATTTGGAGCTGATCATACGAATTTGATGCCCTGAATTCAAATATGCCATTATTTTTGTCTACGAGCTCAAATTTCTACGATATAACATTTTAGTGAAATATATGTTACACTATTTTAAGTTAAATCCATGGATCAAATTTAAAAAACTAAACACGGAATTTTTATTATTATATTATACAAATATTGTTATATACAAAGATAGAGAAAAAAGTCATCGATGAAACCAACTAGTGATTGAACAGTTCAGAAGCTTCTTTTCCGTGATATTATTGAATGTATTTTGTAACAGTCTCTTTTTAAACTCCAGCAGTAATCTGCGATTATTTGCGTATTCCATTTTCCTTGGTAGCAGTCTTCCATAGTTTTAATATCCTGGTAATTTCACCTTGTTCCTCACTGGTGTCTCCAAAACTTTGAGAAAATGGTCTAAGTGGCTGTGTAAATAGTGCCCCGGAAAGCTCATGTTACATCTAAGGGACCTAAAACTGTTAAGCATCTTGTTTACCAGTTCAACATAGTTTCCAGCTCTGCGTTAGCACAGAAAATTTCCGTCAACTGCAACAAATGAAGTCCAGGCTTTTCGCTCAGCCTCATTCGAATTTACGAAGGCAGGATCCTTAAGGAGTTGTCTTATTTGTGGGCCGTTAAAATTCCTGCTTTAATTTTTTCCGTACTTAACTGAGGCATTTGTCATGGCATGAGTAAAGCATGATCTATTCTTATCAAAAGCCTTTAATTATTTTCCCCAACGTCCATGTTTTCTCTCCTAGGTCACTCTTTTCTAAGCCAGTGGTGTGGTTTGTCTCTGCTACCCGCCTGATCGGTGTACACACATTCTAGAATGTATTGAATTGAAGAAAAACATTGATAGCTCTAACTTGAATTGATCTAAAATGAAGAAAAACATAGATATTATCTAAAAAAGTAGAGCGAGTAGAGAAAAGAGAAAAAAACTGATTTACCTTCCCAGATATAGCTAAAATCGGTTCTAAAATCCTATGCACAAAAAAAAAAAATCTTGTTGGTATGTGTTATTGACTGATTATTTTCAAAAAAACAAGGTGACTATTCTGGTTCGTTGAACAATTGTGTACAAATTCATAGTTGAATTATCTGAATTTTATCTATAAAATAAAAAAGAAAAATCAAAAACTACAAAGAACTAAAAAAGTGATGATTTTTTAAAAATAGGTATCTTATTTTCTGCCACTAAATGGTAATGATCGGGAATTTCATAATCAATGTCTAGACGTGCAATATAAATTCAATAAGAGTGGACGATTTACGCCTACCTAGCCATCTGGCAGAGTACCCAACTTTTTCTTCTATTAATTTTTAAGCTTTCTAAGAGATTTAGTTTTTTAGATTTATTTACATTGAATAAAATTGTAAAATTTCGTAAAAAGCGTGATTTTCAGAAATTAAATGGCTAGCATAATGAGAATTATTGTGTTCCTTAATATAAGTTTTGTAAGATGAGTCTAATAGAAAAAGATCTTCCTGGTTGATCAAACATAGACTTTTAGACAAGACCCGCACTTATTTTTCACAGAATATCAATTTTCTTATTAAAGTTCAGCAAGTTGTACACCCTTTTCTGTACTGTATGACACATTTTTCCAAATGCAATCTAGTCAATTTCACATATGTTAAAAATTAGTTCAACGTATATGAAATCGACTGTAAAAAATTCTTGTTGATCGGTATAAGAGAAATATTGTTCTAAAATATCTGTTACATGTAGATTTCGTATATTTCACCTTTATACGGTACACAGGTTCAATATTGCCAATTTAAAGATGTTTTTCTGTATATATTGGTGATATAAAGAAATTAAATTAGCGAAAAATTATTGTTACAGCCACACGGCCACCAGGTTACCTTCCACCTCCAATTCCATCCAACCGTCCACCCAGTCCTCCACCGTACCGTCCTCCTGGTCCTCAGCCAAGTTATGGGCCTCCTCCAACTTCCCCACCTTACAGACCACCATCTCCCCAACCACCTTACAGACCTCCAACAAGCAGACCATTACCTCCCTCACCTCAGCCAACCTACGGACCACCACCGACGTTCAGACCTAACCCACCTGCACCAAGACCACCAACTTATGGACCACCTCCCGGTGAGAAAATCAAAATTTTGCTCAAAAAGACATCTTTAATATGAGTTTTTTATGTACAGGTCCAAAACCAACGCTTCCACCTGGAGAAGGAAAACCATTCAACACCTTTGGTGAAGTATGATTAAAACAACTTCTATATGGTGCATTCTAAGTTTTACGATTGACATTAAGAAGTATTTACGTAAACGAAATAACACTTTTATTTCTGTAATACGCTAAAGTGTAAACGATCATCTAATAATATTGACGAAAACGTTTGGCCCTTCTACGTCCCACATGACCAGCTAAACAAAATCTAAATCATTTCTATCACTTTTCAGTTTCTTTAATATAATGTATCAATAAAGCATATCAATATACATAATTTTAATTGGTATAATATACGAGGCAAGTGTGAATATAACTGATACTGATTATATAACAAACCGATTCGTGTTAATGACACTCTGGAGAAAACAAACCTGATATTGGCTTATTTTTGGCTTACTTGGATAAGTTGATTATTTTTATCTAAAAAGTACTACTCAGTGTGTACATTCATAGCAAATCCTAAATCAAAACAAGTATTCGCGAGGCGAACGAAATATTCGACGCGAGACATACCAAACGCTCCGTACCCGTCAAATCAGCGTTTAAAACTAATTACCGATACGCTCGGCCGCAGGAAATCTACGTCCAAATCGCAAGTTTCAGAAAGCAACAAAACATGTAACGCCAACGTCGAGATAAGATGACGGTGGCGTATGGTCGCTGAAGGTAAACGTCCGACCAACGATGTAAAAATTGTGGCGAGAGGATGGAATTTTTATCCACATTATTTGGTATGATTTTAGTTTGAGATTTTAATTTTTAATAATATCTTAAAATGTGTTAAAGAAAAGAAACTGAACGGAAATAAAATATGGTATTTTGCTCTGAAAAATTGTTTACTGTGATAAATGCTGAAGGGACGGCGCCCCAACGCTCTCTTTCACGAGTCGCCACTGGTTTTTTCTTCGATTTGTTACCAGGATCGTCGCTATTCGTGAATTTTGGCCAGAAAACAATTGTATATGCTTCAACATCCTCCGTATTCGTCTGAGTTATCTCAGTGTATATATTTCTTGTTCACGAAACTCAAACTGGCTATGAGAACGTTTTGTGGCAGTGTCACAAGTCGAAGAAGCGCTGACGGGGATCATTGAGGCGATTCCGAAAGACGTCATAAAAAAATCTATGCTTGTTGAACGTGCCCAACGGTATATTGATGCGGAAGGGATATATTTTGAATAAAAAAAATATTGTTGGGAAAAAAAAATATACCTTAGAGATATATTTTTACATGTAAACTATTTATTGTCAATAGATAAAAATTACCAATTACTATGATTACCATTGGTGTAATTTTTTTACGTAAAATATTTCTGAAATTACCAGTCTTAAAACCAAGGAATAGCACTCTGAATAAGAAAAGAAAACGTATCACATTTATTACTAATTTTTCTAGAATGATCATCTTCTGATCCCTCACAAGCCTGGTAATCCGTTCGATTTCAATTATGCAGTCAAAGACGAATTTGGGAACGACTATTCTCATAACGCTATCAACGATGGTGATACCACCAACGGAGAATACAGAGTACAACTTCCCGATGGGCGAACCCAAGTAGTTAAATACGTGGCAAACTGGGCTAGTGGATTCCACGCTAAGGTAGTGAAATATTAAGAAAATGTCAGTTTTTTTAGATTAAACCAGGGGATATTTGCTACTAAACTCCAAATCAAGTTATTTAACTACTCGACGCGCATTTTGCTAAGCATGTTAGCATCATCAGGAGATTATTCATTTCTCACTAATGTTAACATGGTTAACGAAACGTGCATCGAAGAGTTAAAGTGATTTTGTGTTTAGTGGTAAATCTCTACGAGTTCATTGTTTCACACCGACTGTTCTAATGCAAGAATGGAATTTTACAGATATTTTTGTGCTTTCCAGATAAGTTATGAAGGACAACCCACCTACAGACCTCAGCCAATTCCTTCGGTACCTGGCAGACCAACCGGACCATCTGTATCAACAGGTAACGGACAACAGTACACACCTAATGGAGGTTACAAATACTAAAGGACAAGGCAGGAAAAAAACTGTGAATTTTATTTACAATTAGGAATAATGTAACTGGTAATAAGAGAATTGTTAAAATTCTTCCTGATGTTTAGGAAGTAATTGAACAGAGCTGTAAAGATGTCTGTATGTATGTAAGAGAATTTTGTATATATATTCTAAAAAAAATGTTCTCGTAATTAAATAAAAACAAATATAATAATGAAACACATGTATTATTTAGGCTGTATATAAGATAGGAAACATTTACATAATGGATGTTATGTTTTTTTTGTATTTTTTCGTAAATTTTATGCATTACATTTTTATGTAAATCGTTTGTTTTATTCAGATTTTCTCAGTAAAATAATTTAGAAAAAATATATTTCTGTCATTGCCATTTATTTAAATAAAAATATAAAACATTTAAGTGAAGTTTTAATTATTGTGGCAAACACGATGACATCTTTGAATTATTTGGTAATTCAGAACGTACCTACGAAAATTCTAACAAAAAAAAAAACAGTTTTAATTTTGTGCTCTCAAGTGGGCTTCTAGAATGTCAACAAAATATCACCCTATGATTGTTGTGACTTCTTTATGTGAAAGGAAACAAGGAAACAAATGAAAGTTAAAAGAGGTCAAATCTGTTGAAATATTGAATGTTTGAACCACTCCAATTTCAATCCATCCAACTTTAGAGCAGATGCATTGCCCTAATAAAAAAAATATGTAGATAGGGCCTTTGTTAATGAGTTTTTGGATCAAGCATGTTCAAAAAGCTTACTTAGTATGCTCCGGATATCGTTTTACCAGTGGCGGCTTGTGGATTTTTAAAGTGGGATGGCGTAGAAGAAAATAGTGCTGCTGAAGAATTTTTTTTTGCTTTCCCCTTCCTCCTTTTTACTTTTCGTGATATTGAAACCCTATACAGGAGGTGAACCAGAAAAACATTAAAACTTTGTATTGTTACTCCTTATAAGGAAATTGGAGCATGGGTTGTTGCTTGTTACGCAGATAAAAGAATGAATAAGTAGGTACTTACCGTTTCCCGAAGAGTAAACCATTCAAACAGTTTATTGTCACTGCAAATCAATAGAGAAAATTCATGAGAAGTTCGAAAAGTCCAAAAAAACATCAAAGTTTTATAACAAAAAAGGGTCATTATACACATTTTTGTCGACGAATAGCACATCGCCTAGTTTTTAAAGTGAAATTCAATTCGTCAGTTTTTGCCCAAAATAAATTTTTACTTTACCCAACAACTGGAAGCTAAGTAGGTTGCTTTTATGTTTAGGTGATTTTTCTCTCCAAACTTAAATTAGTTATTATTAATTGTTTTAAATCAGACACCCTCATGTTTGCAATTCAAAGTTGATTATTTTTATTTAAAAAGTACTAGTCAGTGTGTACACACGTAGCAAATCCCAAATCAAAACAAGCATTCGAGAGGCGAATGAAATACGCGACGCGAGACATATCAAATGCTCGGTACCCATCAAATCAGCGTTTAAAACTAATTACCGATACGCTCGGTCGCAGGGAATCTACGTCCAAATCGCATATTTCAGATATAATCTCCCGAATTCTGGCAACCAACAAAACATGTAACGCCTACGGTGACATAAGATAACGTGACAACCGGTCGCTAGAGGTAAACGTCCGACCAACGATGTACAAATTGTGGCGAGAAGGTGGAATTTTTATCTGCATTAGTTGGTGTGATAGATCAACAGACGTTCTTCTACATTTGGAAATTTTAATATTTAATAATATCTTAAAATGAGTTAAAGGAAAGAAACTGAATGGAAATAAAATATGGTGTTTTTCTCTGAAAAATTGTTTACTGTGATAAATTCCGCAGGAGCGGAGCCCCAACGCCCTCCCTCACAAGCCGCTACTGCGTTTTACCTTTCTTAAAGTAAACAAGCATCAACATTCTTTTTGGATACGAAAAAAATTATATATTTTTTTCCTGTCGATGTAACATTTGTTGCTTACTTTAATGCATTGTCACCAGCTTCTACCCCTTGTTTAAACTGCTGTTTTGTTTTTGACATGTGTGGGTGGTATAATCACATAACATTATTTTAGGGCTCAACTATCTCAAGCAGTTTCAGCCGTCTGCCCCTAAAGCTACAAACCACCCTGTTAATAGTCATTACTTTTAACTTCATCTTCGATACACGTTGGATCAAATTAATATCCAGAAATCCAATTTTTTATGGCTTTAATTGTCATCTTTTTATTCTCTATATTCTACTTAATTTTCTTCCTTATCATCTTCTTCCTTTTCTTCTTCTTCTTTCCCTTCTATATATATTGCATTCTTTTGTTCCAATTATTTAAGATCAACAAGATATGTTATTGGTCTACTTTTTACTTTATCTTTCATGTAAATTCAATTCGTCATTATCTTCATTTCGTTTTCATCGAATCGATAAAATTAGTAAACAAAAATTAGTTAATTTTTTATGAGTTGAACAAAACATGGTGTACCTTATGTAAAGCTTGATCTAAAAATATAAAATAACCTCAGACCTTTATCCACCATAATTTTTTTGCTTTAAAGTATTGTTGCATTGAAACAAAATATGGTGATAGACGTCTCTCACCTTAGAATATTATTTATGTTCACGATGGTATTTTGTTTTCGGTGATTCCCTTATTAATGTCCAGCTATAATCATCAAATACATTGGAGCTCCATTTACCTTGATATCGCGTTTCGAATACAGAATTTTTAATCTGGATATTATGATAATTTTGATACTTTTAAATATCAAACAAAATCATTAAGTTTAGGCTGTGAATTCAGATGCGGCTCTGTTAAAAATGAAATAAAATGAAGTGAAACATCAAATAAATGATCGTTTTTAATTTCCTATAGATCTTATGTATGATCACTTGAAGAATCAACGGGATTCAGTTTATTCTGTATTCTGGGTTCAAGACTATGATAGTTTTAGAACAGTTTGTCACTGTTCATCGGGTCGAAAAGCTAATTGAAAGTTATGTTGAAACTTTTGTCTAAACTTTTGCTATATTAATGAAGCAAAAATAGCAATCTGGAACATGATCTTTCAGTTCTCTTCATATTATTGGTACTGTAAATGATTTTTATCAACTAACATGTTAAAAATATTAGACAAGCTCTACAACATATATGAGGGGCCGATATCTTATCTTGATCTCCAACTATAATTCCGAAATAAACGTTTTTAAAAAAAAAATTTGGTGTAAATGCAGTGAAATTTTGTTTCGTATTTAAAAATGAGCTCTCAGCACCCAAAAAAACTTTTGGACCTTTTTACCCACTAGCTAGGTATTATATTTAAAATGAATCATAATCAAAATAAAATTTAAAACATAAATTCCATAAAACTAAAAAAACTTACTACTGTCGATATATAAATAAGTATTAACAGGACTTAACTAGTTATGTTTGTCACTGCCCATTGCAGATACACACCGTAAGTTGAGAGTAAGTTGAATGAAAATACTGCATATCGGAAAATACAAATTTGCATGGTACAAAAAATCTATAGGTGATAGAAATGGTGTTTACAGTTTTTATTCAGCGTATCAAATTACACCATAAACACCCAAAAATCGCCACGTCCCAAATACTGCGTTTGTCACTGTAATTACCGCTTAATTCAATGAGAAAAATGAACAATATATGAAATATAAATATATTAGTAATGGCTTTAAAACAGGGCGCATCCGCCTTATTGTCCCGATTTGCTTAGATTTCACCGTTTTTTTACAGCTATCAAGACAATGAAATGGGCCTGTAATGTTATATTTGTTTTTTTTTTGTATTCCGTTTTGTAGCTTCCCAAATTTTTTTGTACCATTGATGAGAACGCTTTTTTTCTATTTCATTTAGTAGTTATTAAATATCTTTTCACATAAATGACCTAACACGTCCCATTTTCAATTATCTTCTTCTCCTTTATATCATGGAATTATTGAAATTATTTGTACTGGACGATTTTGGACTGGACAATGTAGGAATTGCCACAACACCGTATTTCCACAGTATTCTACGAACTTTAAAGAGCAGTTTTATAGTTTTCTATAGTTTAGTTTGTCTCTGTCTCGTTTATAATACAGTCAGTTATTTAAGTCGATTTTTATAAAACTGAAAGTTTCTAGTCGTTCATTTTGCAAAAATTTAGCGGAGCAAGTTTGCTGTTCCTATGGTGTGGAGAGAACCTACTGACCATGTGACTGATTGCTATTTTTGTATCACTAAAACAGCAGGAATTAAAAAAAAAGCGAAGAGACAAGATTCAGTGTCCAAATATGCTTTCTGCACTTAGGCCACTTCCTCATAACCAGGACCTACTAGCACTGACTGCGCCTTTAAAGTTGGACAACATGCTTCCCGGTGATTTTAATTCTTCATCCGGATCTGATCTACAGCTTCCTGAGCACACCAGTTGTGACAGACATTTTTAATAACTACCAGTGAATCATATTTAATAACTCAGAATGAATTAAATGATTTGGTACGTGACTTGGGATTGTCAAAACAAAAATCGGAACTTTTTGGTTCTAGACTTCAACAGTGTAACTTGGTTCACTTTACCGAGAACGAAATGTGACATTTTCAAGCTTTTATAAAATGGAAAGATCGCTAGGTGTGTGTTGTGATATTGATGGTTTAATCATTGAGCTTAATATGATACATGAACCAAGTGGCGTATTTTCATAGATTTTATCAATGTTACCTCGAAAATGTTACCTCGAATAGATCAAGAATGTTCATTAAAAAAATTAAATAATGCTTTTACAGCATGGGATTAATGTTTTAGAGTTCTGTAATGGAAAATGTTTTATAAGAATGATGATTCGGAGCTATATCACTTAAAGACTAAATAATAAAATTACATTTTTTGGTAAATATTTAATAATTTAAAAATTCGATTTATTTCTAATTTTATCTAATTAAATATCATATTGTTGTTTTAGAAAAGATAATATTGAGAGTTAAACCAATATTTGTTGTTTTTACAGCTCTGAAAGTCTTTTTTATATTAATAAGGGGTGATTTGCTAGTGTGTTCGAACGTCCGATAGGGGTCGCTGTCAAATCATCATGGCAAATTTGATAGTGGCAATTATCATGGCACATCAAATGTCTTTCAAATCATCATGGAACGTTTAACATCAGAGCAACGCTTGTAGATTGTCGAAATTTATTATCAAAATCAGTGCACTTTGTGAATTTTACGGTGCACATAATTGTCCAATCGAGCGACGTATTGGCCGAATTATCGACAAATTCCCAATGCATTTTAGGCTGCTCGGTATTAAACTGTTACTGGGATTGTTGACGAAGATTATCAATTCGCTAATGGGGATCATTGCAGAGCAATAATCAATGATTATTTAATTTCTAATTTGAATAAAATTGATCTGGAGGAGATATAATGCCAACAGGACGCCTCCACATGTTATACAGCCAACGCGACAATCGAATAATTGAGGGAACGATTCGTTGAGAAAATTATTTAACCCTTTTAGATTATTGAAGTGAAAACTAGCCGCGTTTTTGCTGAGGAGAGAACGTAAGTGAACCGTCACGCTCGGGTCGGTGACGATGAATCGGGTTTACTCGGCTCTACTCGACATCAAGCGCGCTCGGTTCGGTGACGCACTGAATCGTGTATACTCGGCTCCAGTCAGCCACGTTTTGCATGTAATCAGTGTAGTATTTTAATATAATACGCGTGTCCTATTGAATATGAGCCGTGTAATATTTAAAGTTCTTACAATTATACGCTGCATTTCACTAATAGCTAATCACTAACAATAATTTTATATAACAATATCAATATCACCTTGTTCATGATTCACTGAACTAATCCACTATATAACATAAATGTAATTATATACTGGATAATATATTATACTGGATTGGGAACAGGATGGTGTAAAGATCAATGGTACAAACTTAAACCATCTTAGATTTGCAGATGATATCGTTCTCCCTTCACAAGACCCAGAGGAGCTGTAAAGACGCATACAAGAACTGCAAAGGGCTGGCGAACTATTTGGCCAGATGGACGACGACAGATGGACCAAGGCAATCCTGGAGTGGATACCGTTTGATCGCAAACGTCCGCGCAGAAGCCCGAAAGCACGATGGATTGATGACATCGTTAAGTATATTGGACCAGAATGGCAAAGGAAAGCCCAGGACCGTGAAAGTTGAAAACATGCTGAAGATGCCTTCATCCTGCAGTGAATCGACACGGACTGATGATGATGATGATGATGATGATGATGATATATATATATATATATATATATATATATATATATATATATATATATATATATATATATATATATATATATATATATATATATATATATATATATATTGGTAAATTAGTAGTTTTCACTTCTATAGTGTGATCATAAGTACACACGCATTTTTTTTTGTTTGGGTTTATATCAAATCTTTAGTCTATGCTGATAATCCAGCAACTATTAACCCTTTGAAAGCCAACATAACTTGGACAATTTCGGACATAATAATTGCTTGAAAAAGTAGTCGAAAATTTCATTGACAAAATGCACTTTGTTAAAATAAATAGTTTCAAAGCATCTAATTTGGTTGTTGGCTTATTTGAATTTAAAGTTCAGATGGACTAAAAAAGTCACCCTATATTTAATGCAGAACAAAACAAGTTTAATATCTAGCGTATGTACATACTTGAATCAAACTGAAAATATATTTACTGTACAGCAGGATATCTTGAAACCAAAAACCTATAATACATTTATTTTGGCTTGATTACCTTTATGTTTCTTTATGGGATTAAAAAATACCTCATAATATAACTAGAACATTTTTTTTTTCACTATTTGTTTTGTCTCACTTTTAGTAATTCCATACATAAATTGCAAAATGTGTGACAAATGTAGTTAATAAAGTAGTTATAAAAGAATGTTCTAATTATGTTCTGAGGTATTTTTCGTATGCTAGTAAACATTATTCTTGTAGTTTTGTTGAAATAATTAAAATATTATCAGTTTGTATATCAGATCATTTCAGGAGCATCCACGATGTTCTGGAGAACCTAGAAATATCCAAGGGCATGACGCACGGCATCTTAAACCACTTACTGAACGAGGTGTAGCTATTAAATAACAAGACTGACGGTGCTACAGAAGAAATACGCATACGCCCAACGCCAGTGATCAACAGCTATTTAATGTGAAGCCTTCTCTTTAGATTGCAGTACCTCACACTTCTGTAAACAAATCCGTATAACCGTAGCTTTCGTTCGCATTAAGCTGGGCCCACACCAATAAAATTATGCGTGTATGTTGAATTTACTGGAATAATTTGTTTGAATTAGCTGGTGGACAACAGATGGTTTGTGTGCATGCTGTGCGGCTACAATATTTGTGTGTGACCTTGTGTAACAATAGTGCAACGATAGAGCAACGAATTGTTCTGAAATTTCACTTGAAATTTGGAAAAACCGCTACTGAAACTTATAATTTATTGAAATAAGTGTATGGCAATGAATGTTTATCGCGTGCACATGTTTATGAGTGGTTGAAGCATTTTCAAGATGGCCGAGAAGACGTTGATGATGATTCACACCCGGGTCGCCTTTTAAAAACCGATGACAATATCGAAAAAATCGGTAATTTTGTTCGATCTGACCGTTTGTTAAGTATTCCTGCGATTATTGAAACTGTAGGAATTAACAAAGAATGCGTACGGTAAATTTTACATAACAATTTTAACATGCAAAAACAGTGTGCTAAAATGGTGCCTAAAATTCAAGAAGAAATTAAATAAGAAGCTCTGATACTTTGAATGTCATTGAAAATTACCCAAATTTATTGGAAAGGACAATAACATATGACGAGTCCAGGTTTTTCCCTTATAATCCTGAAACGAAGCGCCATTTCACCCACTGGAAGAGCCCAAATTCACCGAGAGCCAAAGAAATTCAAAATTCAAGGCAATGATGATGTTTTTTTCGATATTCATGGTATTGTGTACCTTCATTGGGTTCCTAAAGGTGAAAATATTATTCAACATTACTACCTTCACGATATTGCTGAAGTCCGAAAACGAATAAGAAAAAAACGACCCGATCTTGCGCTGTGCGACTTCTCTGTGTTTCCTATGGTGAAATCTACATTAAAATGAACAAGATTTAAGTCCGTGGAAGCTGTGAAAGAGAAAGCGGCACGTGTTCTAAAGGAGCTGACAGAAGAAGATATCTAGCACTGTTTCGAACAATGGAAGATTCGCATGGAGAGTGGTAGGGATAGAGAAGGAGTGTATATTGAAGGGGATAATAAGTAAATATCTATGAAATCAAAATAAAAGGTTTAACTGAGGTAGCTGATACGCAAATATTAATATCTAAAAATTTTCGCTATATTTAAAATTGTAGGTATGACAATTGTTTCGACTGTGTGTCGAAACAGTTGTCATATATACAATTTTAAATATAGTAGAAAATTTTAGATATTAATCTTTGGTTATTTATGTAAAATAAAAGTTCGTTGTCGTTATTTAATAATCTCACCGTATACATCGACATGAAAATAGGTGGCAAGTGCAAGATATTTTTGTTGTAACTTCAGATAGGACTGCTTTGAGGATGGATGGCTGTTAATATGCATGTACTTACTGTCTATATTGAGTACAAAGGACCACAAAACGCGTTGTTTAGAATGGGATCGAGCCTGACTTTAATGATATTTGTATTCTATTTGGTTAAACGAAGTAGTCATGTATAGGCGTAGAAAAGGCACACTTTTTCACGGAGAGAAATAGACAAAATTTGACTTTCTCGATAGAGCAGAGCATACAGGTATCACTCTAGGAATAACGGTGCGGCTATCTATTTGGGAACTATCAAGGAAGTTTAAATTAAGTTCGTCATTAGGCTATATCTGCAAGATTGTCCAAATCTGGCCTTTGAGCCAGAATATAATTTCTAAAAGAATCTGTGATCGTAAAACTCCATGAAGTATGCGTGTAATGATCCTAGAATACCTTGCTACAAAAAAATATAAATCACCTCATATATACTTCATGGGTGATTTATATCTTTTGGTGTATGATATCCAAGCCTCGCTGAGTTGCAGGGTCAGAATAACGGTGGTAGTTTTAATCATTATTATTTTTGTTCTGTTAAATACAAGTGGAATTTCATGATTTTTTATCATTATATAATACCACTATTATGTACCTAAAAGTTGTAGAATGAATCCAAATAAATATTATTTTTCATAGTGCAGCTTTTGGTTCATCACATACAGGGTGTTTTCAAAATTGAGTCATTTATTTTAACAGGTTATAGAACTCGAATTCGAACCAAAAATTATTTATATAAAAGTTGAAAAATAAAGAAGTTAACAGTACAAAATTTGAAAACAGACCTGACTTTTTGATATTCTCGACCACTGCATTGTAAACACATAAAGTATTTGTTTACTGTTGATACTGGGTTTGACTAGTTTTTTGTATTCTTGTACCAAATTTCTTTTGAGTGCGATGTTCGATTTGACAAGTGATAATAATTCCTTAATAGTGCCTGTTTAATTTTTGGGTATTTTCTGCTAATAAAATGTTACTCGTTTATGAAAACAATGAATAGACTATTAACTAGAGAATATTAACTTATAAAGAGTCCCGACAAAATGCAGCCGCAGCACGTCGTTTGTAGGTGGAAAAGTTTTCTTTAAGAAATCATCCGGCTCTGCAGATTGTGATCTATTATTTTCTCTTTTGAAACAAAATAAAAAATATAAAGATTACAGCGACGGCAGCTGTTCGCCGGGAGCACCGGGAAGAAGGTCCAGGACAGAATGAAGCCACGACAAAAGTTGAGCGCCACACGGTTACTTCATATATCGGAAAAGACCCTGGAACCGGGAAGGGGTCTATCTTAAATAAAACGGTTTACTAGAATTTTATACATATATATTATAAAAGCACACTCAAAAAAGAACGACACAAAGCAAATATAAAAATGGAATAACTAAAACTATCAAACAAAAGGTACGGGGAGGTTTAGGGAAGGTGGTTCTCCAAACCTTACTGTGAAAGAAATCAAAAATCAAATAAACAGCTGGTCTCTATGTCCCTATACTTACAAATTAGAGGTTATTTCCTCTATTCTGACAATAGTAAAAAGATAAATATATAACGCTAGGGTAACCAAGAATGGTCAGACGGCATATAGATACAAAATATAAGGTGATAACGTGACCATTATCAGTATAAGAAATTATGGTAAAAATGTATTTGTGAAAAATAAATGGTAACTGCAATCCTTAACTGTACATGAACATATAATAAAAAAAGTGTTTATCTGGCCTTATTTCCTGATGTTGTCTATCCTTGCCTATCCGGTACTGGGTGTCCAAAAACACTTAGTACGACTGCGGGCAGTCCGGTATCCCTATGCGGGGGTCTCGAAATAATCTCGATCTGACCAACCGGTTACTGTGCCATGTGGCCCCAAAAAGGTGTAAGGTTTCCACGATGCTCTGTAATAGTTGGTCGTTCAATACCCTGATGTCTGTTGATCGGATTCTCTGCTGCCGGGTCATAAAACCCTCTATAAGAATATCAGAAAAATCAACCCAAGCGTGACTTGGCCAGCAAACCTACGTACCTCGGTCGGAAGGGTAAGGCGCGAAAACGTCCGCTCACCTGGAGATTTGGAGTTAGACTGTCTTGCCTTGTCCAAACGATACCGGAGCTCTTTCAGTTAAGAATTTGTCCGAAATAAACCTACCAGTGGTGATCAACAATTTACGAATGCTACCTGTAGCGATCAAGAATTTGTGAACGCTACAAGATGTTTGTGAATTGAATTACAAGACTTTGCAACACAGGCTACTTAAAGGCACAACGAGGAGGTGCTAAGAGACCTTCTCCACGCGAAATGGTAAAGATCGAGGAAGTAATTTTAGAAAAAGATCCAACAATGAGCACTAGGTCTATAGCAGGTCAAGTTGAAGTTGGTCATCGCAAAGTGTGGAAGATTGTACGACAAGACCAGTTTTATACGTAGCAGTGCCAACAGGTAACACGGGAACACGAAGATTATCCAAGAAAAGTTGAATTTTGTCAGTGGATTTTACATCAGTACAACAGGAACGAAAATATTACCAAATTTATTCTGGCTACAGATGAGGGCTCAATTACAAAAAATAAAAATAATTTCCACAGCAACCATGTTCGGTCAAAACACACAGTATGCTGTGAAAAGAACCCATTTTCAGCACAGATTTTCAGTAAATGTTTAGACTGGTGTAGTAAATGGTTATTGGGTTTTCTTTTCTTCCAGATCGACTGACAGGTGAAAATTGTTTAAATTTTCTTCAAAACAATCTACCACAATTATTACATTATGTTCCTTTAACTGTTAGACAGAATATATGGTTTTTACATGATGTAGCTTTGCCACATTTTAGACGAAAAGTTCACGAACATTTAAACAATGAATTTCCTAACAGATGAATAGAGCGCAATGGATCCATTTCTTGGTCTCCACGCTCCCCGGATTTGACGCTCTATAATTTTTTCTGTGGGGTTATTTTAAAAAGTTAGTTTATCAGAATGGATAAGTAAATAATGTGAAAGAACTACAAAAGCGCATCGAAAACGTGTATGATGTTATTCGTGGACACCGGGATTTTATTTTTGACGCGTGTAGTGAAGCATGGTTACGCCGGGCAAGATTTTGTGCTAACCGAACAAGTGACAATTTTTTGTTATTCTGCAACTTTTATATAAATGATTTTTGCTAAACTGACTTCTCTTTGCGAGTTCTACAACGAATTGGTCGAAAATATCAAAAAGTCAGGGTTGTTTTTAAATTTTGTAACTGTTAATAACTTCTTTATTTTGCAACTTTCATATAAATAATTTTTTGTAAAATTAATTATTTTTACAAGTTCTACAACCTGTTAAAATAAATGACACAACTTTGCAAACACCCTGTTTATACCTAAAAAAATATTCCAACCAGTCAAAATGCCATTGGGGAATTGGGATAGATTACTCAAGAGCACTGCCATTTTTTATTTGTGATCATCCACCTTATTTGCCCGAGCTGACATCTTCCAGTTATTTCTGTTTTTGAAGCTCAAAAATTCAATGAAAGGGGACTTATTATAAGAATATTTCTGGGATAACGACTATCATGACTATAAAAGAAGGGAAGAAATTTTCTTATAAAAACTTTTCCAACTTATTTTGAATCAAACATTATTATTAAGTGATTTTTTTTTTGTTTTCGAGAAGATATACCGCATCTAGATTAAGAACTTAAATACAAATTAAGCACATTTTTAATCAAACCCCCATATTGCCCAAGATTTGTTCTCTGTTTTTTTTACAATATAAATACTATTTCGTAAGGGGTTATTTAACGTTTAAAACAATAATAATATATTTAAACTACATATTATTGCAAGTGAGAATACATGGAAAGAAATTTCTTTATCTCACTGAAAGATAATTTTTGTTAATGCAAACATCAGTTGCAAAATGATACATTAAATTAAACTAAGAACACATTATAAAAGATTTATTACAAAATGCGTTACACAAGTAAAAGGAAAATTTATTTACAAAAGGATCGAGTTACAAACCAGGTACATTTTCGAACTAATTCACATGATACGATGTAAAAGAACTAAACAAAATTTATATAAAATTAATCGAAGTCCTTTCAATTTGGTTTTGATTAGTTTGGAACACCATATTGATTGCTTGGATTCGGATAAGTATATCCTCCATTACCTAAAAATAGAAATATATACATAGTTTTTTCATGTGAAAAGTTTCTTTTCAAATATTGAGAACATTTCCACGACGTATGCTCGTCATTTTCATGTTTTCAAATTCCTTGCTCGAGAGAGACTGTTGTCCGGTAGATATGTGAAAAATAAAGCTACGAATTCATTATGAAATCAAAGTAATAGCGAAGTATGGACGTTGATTGGGACTGAACGGAAGATGCTTGTGGTGTGGAAAGGGAAACGTCTAAGAAAAATATATGAATGAAAACAAGTAGGAAACAGATGCGAGCAGAGAATGAATAATGAGCTACGAAAATTGTACAAACAACGCGACATAATAGAGAACATAAAAAGACGCAGATTAAGACGGTTTTGGCATGTGACAAGTATGAACGACGAACTGATACCCCAGAAACTTTTAGAAAGCAGATTATGAGGAGCAAGGAAGTGAGGGTGGCCTAGATTTAGAGATGGATGGATGATGTGATGAGAGATTTAGTCAACTGGAAAGAAAAAGCGAAGGATAGAAACTAACCGCGAAAAATAATCAACCAAGGCATGTGCCAGTTAGGTCTGTCTAAGTCTTCTAAAATATGAATTTTAAGTAATAAAGTTGCCAATTCTTCAAAACATTCTGCAATAGTTGAAAGAAGTGATAATAATTAGATGGTACCAGGTTTGGTGAATGTGGAGGACAACAAAAAAATATTCCAGCAAAGATTTGATTATTTCCTCTGGATGGGCTGGTTTGAGTTTGTTCAGTTGAATGAATCGTTATATTGGACGGTAATCTTCTGCTGATACAATTTTCCCACGAAAATTTGTTTCCGGCTGTTTTCCCTCAGCCAACCACTTCAAAAATTAATCATTTATGTTGATGGCTTGACGACAAATTGCAGATGGATATGTTGGGTTCGGATAATGAATGTGACATCCAAACATTGAGCCGAGAAACGTATTACTGGAAGCGAAAATTGATTTCTACTCTTGTACCGAAGATATAAAGTACTGTATCAATCTATAGCACTACACCAGACCAAAATATATCCTGGACGAAATTGGAGCACTACACTGCGTTGAAATTTTGAGCCAGCTTGTTGGTTACACATCAGATTTTCTAAACTTATTTTCTCGATAAAAAATGATCCCCCGAGATTCTGCTATTTTTCACCGTTGAATTATTTTCTTCAATGTTATGTTAAAAGAAAGATAAACGTACCATTAGGTGGTCCATACGGTTGCTGACCTCCATTATTTTCAGGATATGTAGCTTCTCCTTCGTATTTGACGTCAGCATGAAATCCAGTTGCCCAATCAGCCCAGTAAGTCACAATTTGCGTTCTACCATCGGGCAGAGCTACCCTGTATTCACCCCGAACTTGATTACCATCGCTGGACTCTTTTTGATGGAAATTTGATCCAGAATAATCATCTTTCACTCTATAACCGAATTCGTAAGACTGTGGCTGAAATGGAAACGTTGTTGGTATTGTATCTTTTATTTGAACGTGGTTTCTTTCAGAAGTACCTCGGTTGTCTCGTAATCCTGACTATTACTGTAATTTTCCTCAGAGCTACCGTAATGTCCACCATTTCCACCATTTCCATAGTTGTCACCAGGTAAACTGGGTGGAAGTCCATAGGTGGGATTTGGTGTACCATATGAAACTGGTGGTTCAGATCTGACTGTAGTCAGTGTATAAACCAATACTACCAATACAACCTAAAAAAAATATGTTTTTACACTAGTATGTAGGAATTTGTACATCTGATTGCGATTGACCTTTAATATTTGAGTTGTTTTATGCTGCCACGTCTATTTTCTTGTAAATGCAAGAATTGGAAATTAAACTATATACTACTATGGTCAAAAAGTAACGTGACTTATTAAATAAAATATAAAGTATTTATTTGTTTATCCAAATTTATTTTGTCATCTTCAAATTAATTTCTTCTAATATCAATACATTTTCTTGTAAAATGGCTACCGAACTCTCTTTAATGGCTTTAATTGACTCAAAATGGCATCCACGAAGTGCTTTCTTCAATGTAGTAAAGTCCGACGGTGCCATATCTGGTAAATATGGTGTCTGTGGTACGCTATTTGTTTGATTTTTAGGGAAAACTTAACGAACCATTATCACGGTTGCGATGTTGCGTTATCGTAATGTAAAAACCATTAATTATTTTGCCGCAAATAGGGATGGTATTTTTCAAATGCACTTTAATACATAGTAGGTGATTACTCAGTACAAGATGCTTGGTTTGGTAATGTTTTCTTTATTACTTAACGTGGAAGGTTTTCCTGAATGAGGTTCGTTTTCAACTGTTTCTCTACCATCCTTATACCATTTGTAAACATTTTTTATTTGACATAGCTTCATTGACGTAATATTTTATTTTTTTGAATAAATTCCATTAAAATGTAAATCCATTTTAAAAAATTGCTAACTAAAACTTTTAACAAATACAAAACACGCTAAAACTTAATTTACCAATCAAAATAATATGAAACTTCTATCAGATGGCAAGGATAGTCATTTCAACTTACTATTTGATCAAAGTAATATAGTACGACGGAAAAGTAGTTTTAAATAATTACCAGTGGTTATTTCACTGTGACAAAGAATAATGTGGAACATACTATAAACATTAATGTTGCTGTAAATGATTTACAGCAAGTAGGATATTTTATCAACATATTAAGAGAAATAGTCCTGCCAAACCAAGGATAAGGATGTGTCGAAATATCAACATATCAACACACAACACAACAGACATAAATGATGTAGTGTATCGATGAACTGGACATTATTTCAACAGAACATTCAAACCTCTCAACAATTGGAAGTAATAATTGATCAGGACCAGCCACCACCAACATTGGAGGAAGTACGCATATGTGGGAGAAAGCTAAAAAAATATATATCTCCAGAAAACGATAAAATATTTGACGTACCCCTTAAATTTGAAGGAAAAATTTTACTTACATGGCAAGTAATAAATATATAAGGAGGACTAAATGACTAAGGCTGATAGACCCGGCCTATAAAAAACGAAATTTCTTATAACATCGTCTTATACATAAAATGCACGCATCTGAGATGGGCAGATCATCTCATAAAAATAAATGACATTAACCAAACCCAAGAACAATGAGAGAGATTCAAATCCGTAACATCGGAGTGATCTGGAAAGGAACTGCCTGATACAGCGATAGCTGGAGAAACAAGCTTGTGGAGGCCAAGGACCACACTGGACTGCAAAACCATAAAAGAAGAAGATAATTATTATTGCATGAACATTCAGCTTAAGCGCTCAAGAAATTGCTTACAGGGACAGGAAATATTTGTCATGAAATTGTGGATGTCTGATGAACTCCATTTGCTAATAACAAAATTCACCCTACTGGGATGCAGAACATCAACAGAAGTGATTCATGAAAGTCCTTTGCATAATGAGAAAATCACAGTGTGATATACAGTTTTCCAGTTTTCGGACGAGGAATTTTTGGGCCTTAAATGAAAGAAGCTGAAACCAGCAAAAAGTTATAGACAGAACATGAACATGAAGTTATAAACATGTAAATATATTTTTCATTTAGTAGAAACTATTGATGACCGATTGACAGACAGATGACAGACAGAAGTATTTGATTACATTTGACAACTGTTAATGTCAATTTGTGAATTTCATTTTTTTTTCACTTTTTATATGGAATTAATATGTATTTAACTGAAAGAGAAATAATTGAAATACTAACAATTGAACAGTAACAATTGTAACAGAAAACGCACTTATGCTGAAGTTTTTCGAGTATTTAATGAACTATATCCGAATAAAAATATCACTAAGTCAACAGTTCAACAGTTTCAAAAACGGTGAAAAAATTCAATGATATAGACAGCATTAAAAGTCGTTCTAAATTAGGAAGACTTAAAAGAATAAAAATAACATAAATAAAAACGACGAACGACGTTTTAATTGATCTTAACAATTAGCTTTAAGTGATTATATATGTAGACACTCAGTCCAAAAAAAAATGCTTCTCCTTAGAAAATACAATTACTACAATATGTAAGTGAAGATAATTTTGATCGAAGAGTCGAGTTTTGCGAAGTTATGATGGATAAAATATACCAATCCAAATATTATTTTCACGGATGAAACAACATTCTTTTTAAATGGTCATGTTAATAAACACAACTGTAGATACTGGGCTGGTACTAATCTGCACTGGATGGAGCAGGTTCATACACAGTATCTTCTAAAGTTATAAATATTTGGATTGGATTTAGTGGCAAGAATACTATAACTTATTTCATTAATGGCAACTTGACAGCAGATAAGTATTTCGATCTATTGGAAGAAAGTTTCATTCTTCAACTTTTGCATCTGTTTCCAAATTTAATTAACCAAAAGCATGAAATATGGTTAAAGCCAGATGGTGTGCCTGCACATTATGGAACTAATGTTAAAAATGTTCTTAACACTATTATTCAAAACGAGGAAGAGTTATCGAATGGCGCGCAAGGTCACCAAACTGGACACCACCCAATTTTTTATTTGTGGGGCTATTTAAAAAGTCGGGTTTACATTAATAGACCAAAAAATCTCAAAATCGTACAAATTCGACAAGGAATTGGCGATATACCTCTTATCTGATGGGAAAACGCAATTCACGGCTTCGTCCGAAGTATCAAGTACTGCCAGGAAGATAATGGTGGACATTTTGAACACCTTTTGTAAATAATTCCTTAATAAGAAAAATATAATTTTGATATTGGTTTTTTTAAATCTGATATTGACAAAAGAAACACCTTTCAGCCATTTTTTAAAATTTATTTTGAAAAAATTATTGATGGTGACGGAGACTGAAAGACTTATTTAAATATTAATGCAAGAAAAGATTGATGTTCATATCTGTTAACCAGTCTTCGAATCAATAATTGTGTACAGTAGAAAAAGAAAATTTTCCAAAATGATATTGATATTGCAAGATAATCTATCCGTCGCTGACAAGTCTGGAACTGGCCTACAAAAAATCTACAAAATTGATGAAAATCCTCCATATTATCCTGAATTAGACCTAATTTAATAGTTATGTTCAATAATATTGTATTACTTTAAAATTATAATTTATTTTATTTAATTTTATAAATTGTAATTTATCAATACCACCTCGTACATATGTATGGCAACTAATCATAAATAATTATAATAAAAATTTAATTTATAAAGTCAATTTGATAAATGACATAAAATCGATTAAAACTTACTTGTCTCATTTTCACAGCGATGAAGGGATTCAACAGATCCAAAACAATTTGAAAAAAGGGACACAGGAACTGATTGTTGATTTTTTTTTAAGAACGAAAATCTCGCAATCTAAAAATTGATACTTTGATGCATCGAATCACGTAAGACTTTGTGTGGGAATGTAAAAAATATCAGGTTTATATACGTTCCTAGATATTTGGTAATCTATTGTGTGATCTCGATGAAGCAAGGCCTACTCCAATTCGATCCCACGCATAGCGGACGATTTTTTTACCCCCACTACCCTTAAAATTGGCGATGATGCTGCTCGAAATTTCATAAAATCGACTGGGCCTTTTTGATTTATCTCCCTGTTACGGCATCTACAAGGTTTTTTCTTGCACGTGCATCATTATCGAGGAAAATGTAACGAAATCAAAAAATTATAGTTTTTATTGCTTGTTGAAATGATCTCACAGAATAACGTTTACTTTGGTTCATCATAGGTTCAGTACTTTGAAATCTTAATCCTTTTTTATTTTTTATGTTTGAAGTTTGAATTGAACTGTATTGGACAAAATTACTGCATATACAGAGTGTAAGGGAAATAACTTTCACAAAATAAATAACCAAAGATGAATATCTAAAAATGTTCACTATATTTAAAATTGTATGTATAACAATTGTTTCGATTATTCTTTGCTCACTAATTTAAAATAAATTTTCATTAAGTATCGGCTACCTTAGTTAACTTTAACTTTCATAAATTTAACCAACGATTCTTTACAGTATTTCTAACAAAAAGTTTCCTTATGTCCAAAATGCAACCATTTTCAGGGACAACGCAATATATTTTTATAAAATTGGCAACATCGCAACTGTTAGATATATTTAGTTTGTTTAATTGTTTTCTCAAAGTATTATTTGAAAAAAAAACATTAATTTTATACGTTTCGGCATATATTTGGTTATCTTTTTTACAAAAAAAAAATAAAACTGATACATTAATGTCCTTTAACTCTTTACGGAGCCGTGTAATAAATTATAGTTTAAAAAAACTAAAAAACACGCTTTAATGGTAAACCGAACTAGAAAGTAAAAAATAATTTTTAGTATAAGAATATAGTGATGAACGAAAAAATTAATGTATAATTGTGTCAGTTGTCAGTTGTTATAAATATTCCATCAGTACCGTTTTTATAAGTAGAGTTATTATGAAAATACAAAGCACCCCACGCTTTTTTATGACAAATGACACCTTAATATTCTCGTTCATCATTTTATTTTTTTAGTAAAAATTATTTTTTACTTTTTAAACTATAATTTATTTTTCATTTTGTAGTTCGATCTGTTATAAAAGCGTGTTTTTTTTAGTTTTTTAAATTATTATTTATTTTTCGTCACTACCTATCCGTGGCGGGAGTAGGGGAATTTGCGCGCTTACTGCCTTCTTTGGGCATTGTAACAGTGTCTCAGGCTCCCTCTCCGAAAGCGAATCCTTGATCCTGACGATCCTGTTCAGGATAATGGGACGAACTTAAAACGGCCTATAAAAAAGGAAATTTCTTATAACATCGTCTCATATATAAAATGCACGCGTCTGAGATAGGTAAATCATCTAAAAAATAAATCATTTTAACTAAACCCAAGAACACCTTTAATGCACTGCCAGTGGGTAGATGTAAATGGGAGAGATCCAAGTCCGTAACATCAGAGTGAATATCTGGAAAGGAGCTGCCTGAGATAGGGAGAGCTGGAGAAACAAGCTTGTGGAGGCCAAAGACCGTACTGGATTGCAAAACCATAAAAGAAGAAGATAAATATTATTGCATGAACATTCAGCTTAAGCGCTCAAGAAATTGCTTATATATAGGAAATATTTGTTCAAGAAATTGTGGATGCCTGATGAACTTCATTTGCTAAGAACAAAATTCACTATAATAAAAAACTGGGATGCAGAACTTCTACAAGTGATTCATGAAAGTCCTTTCTATAATGAGAAAATCACAGTGTGATATACAGTATTCCAGTTAAAATTATTTTTTACTTTTTAGTTCGGTTTACCATTAAAAAGTGTTTTTTAGGCTCCCTCTACAAAAGCAAATCCTTGATCCTGACGATTCTGTTCAGGATAATGGAACGAACTTATTAAATTATTGTATTGTCATCGGTCCTTAATAAGTGTGCAAAGTTTCAATTTAATTTGACGTTTTGAAGTGGGTGAAAAGGATTTTTAGGAGGAGTAACAAATCAACCAATTAGATGGCAGCACGTGTATTTGTTTGAGCCATTGAAGTGATGAACACGTAGAAACCGGTTTGTACCGTTCGAGTTCAATTGCGAGGAGTGATTTATTGTGGAAATCCTGATAATTGGCTATTGAAATTGATGTGGAGAAAAAGTAAGAGTTTAATTTTCAGTAAAAGTTTTTATTGTATTATGGATTGATTTTGTTTTGTTGCATAGCTATAACTTTGCACGTTAGTGAGAGATTTTTCTACTGTATATTTGAATCTGATATTTCTATTTACAGCATCAAAATGAGTCCCAGATTGCGCAATTTGATTGCTCAGGACCTACAAGAGGTACTTGGCGAGTGAGAAGACAGTGAAGATTGCCTAAACTTTTCAGAAGACGGCGATGTCACAGATCCAACATTTGTCATACAGCGAAATGAGCGCAAAAGTTCTGATGAGGTTCCAGAGGTACCACCTGACTTAGAAAATTATTACCAGGCTGTCAGCGCCTCAATCAGTTCAATTCAATCCAGTACCACTGCAGAGAATTTCAGTAGCACTATTCCGACCGTAGAGTACCGTAGTACTAGTGCTGTAGTGGCTTCAAATGCATTGTGTACCTAAGGCCAATATCATATGGAAAACGAAAAACCTAAATCTGAATGACGACAACTAGCTTTACCACCAGAAATATTACGTTTGGATGTTCTTTTCAAGGTATTTTCGTATTTGTTTACTGGCCATATTATCGATCTTATATGAGATCAGACTAATTTATACTCTGTACAAAACGATGTTAGTAAACCTATAAATGTGAGAAGCCAGGGAAATCCGCCAATTTAGTGGTATCGTATATGTCAATAGTTCACATGTCTAATGTGAAAATGTATTGGTCTGAAAATGTCGGCTTCGCTCCGATAAAAGAGAGAATGCCGTTGAAAGGATTTGAACTACTCAGACAATCATTGCATTTCAATGATAATAGTCAAATGTTACCCTATGACTTGCTTCTCCATAAATAAGAAGCATATCGTTAAATTAGCGTACAGAAATAAATTTGGTTTTAAATGGAATTTAAATACGTACCCACTAAGCACCCATCATCTTTATTAGGCGATACTACTAGAACTACGATATTACGTTGCCACCTCGATTTTTTAGCTGGTGTACGGCTGATTTTTAATTTTTAAAAAATTGTTTTTACAATGTTCATTAAATTTAAAAGTGGCGATATTAACTTGAGAAATGAAGAACATGGCAGATCACCGAAAAAGTTTGGATTGCTTGATTAAAATAAACGTTTAAGCCCATCATTTGAGTCTATTCAAACTCGACATGATTCTAACCCAACTTGAACGTTAAACTCAGAGAGATTTACCATTAAATACCAAATCAATTTTTGTAAAGTGATTTCGACGCACATTTCGCTAACCATGCGAAGCGAAGACGTACGTCGAGAAATTAAAAAGAAGTAATTTGGTGTTTAGTGGTAAATCTGTTTGAGTTTAGTGTTTCACACCGAAGGTTTCAATAGAAGAATTGATCAATCTGAACGTGTTCGGTCCTGGAAAAGTCCTGGAAAAGTTCTGGTACATTTCTAATTTGATTGCTACTTCTCCATAAATAAGAAGCATATCGTTAAATTAGCGTAGAGAAATAAATTTCTTTTTAAATGGAATTTAAATACGTATCCACTAAGCACCCATCAGCTTTATTAGGCGATACTACTAGAACTACGATACTACGTTGCCACCTCGATTATTTGGCTGATGTACGGCTGGTTTTTAATTTTCAAAAAATTGTTTTTACAATGTTCATTAAATTCAAAAGTGGCGATATTGACTTGGGAAATAAAGACCGTGGGAGATCACCGAAAAAATTTGAAGACAGCGAATTGCATGCATTGTCGGATGAAAAATCGTCTGCTATACGTTTGAAAAATATGGGATATCTAAAGGAGATGGGAAGATGGGTTCCACATGAGCTGAATAAAAGATAGCAGGAAAACCAAAAAACCACTTACGAAATGCTGCTCGCCAGGTACGAATTGTGACTGGCGATGAAAAGTGGATATATTTTGAGAATCCTAAACATAAAAGATCATGGGTAACTCCAGACGGGCCATCGACATCGACTGCAAGGCCAAATCACTATGGACGGAAGACAATGTTTTTGGTGGGATCAAAAGGGTGTGATCTATTATGAGCTGCTAAAATCTGGCAAACCCGTTAGTACTGAACACTACCAACAACAAATGATCGATTTAAATCAAGTTTTGCCTGAACTACCAGGATATTAAAAATAGCAACACTAACTAATTTTGCTTCATGATAATACACCATCGTACACAGCAAAACTGGACAAGGAAAGGATTGAGGCGTTTAGTTGGGAAATACTTTCGCATGCTGCTTACTTGCCAGACTTGGTTCCATCCGATTACTACTTATTTGCATCGATAGGACATTAACTTGCTGAGCAGAGCGTTCACTTCTTACGAAAAAAAAGTCCGGTTTTTTATTTACATACCTGGTATGAGAGAAATAGTAAAGAAAGAATTTTTGTCACTACTAAACGATATCAAAATAGAAAAGAAAATGCCAACAGACTAGAATAAGGGTATAATATTGCCCTTGTTTAAAAAAAGGGATATCAAAGAATGTAATAATTATAGAGGGATCACGTAAGAACTATACCTGGAAAAATATTTACCAGAATAATAGAACGTTAGTTAAAAATAAATTAAATTAGAGGAACGACAGCACCATTTTAGAAAGGGTAGAAGCACACAAGATCTGATATTTATAATTAAACAACTAGGAGAAAAACTGTTAAGGAAAAAAACTGAAAACCATATTTATATCATTAACCTAAAAATGCATTTGATTGAGTAAACAGAAAGAATGTCTGGAAAAGTCTAAAGAGAAAAGAAGTAGAAGAGGGAGTATAGAAATTACCAAGGTTATATACAAGAACAATAATAAGAACAAAGTAAGAACGCATAATGATAAGTCCACAGAATTTGGAAAAGTCTAAAGAGAAAAAAAGTAGAAGAGGGAGTAATAGAAATTATCAAGGACTTACACAACCACTACAAGAATAAAACACAAACGGGTATCAAAAGTAGTGAGACCATCAATGATATATGGTAGCGAATCTTGGACCTTAACAAGAAGAAACAAAAGTAGAATAATAGCTGCAGAAATCAGATTCCTGTGCGAAATAGAGGGAATTACAAGAATGGATAAAATGAGAAATATGAATGTAACAATAGGAAACGAAATCAATAGAAAGAGCTATAGAAGAAAGATAACTTACCTAGCTAGGACACATCCACTGAATGAATGAAAAGAGATTAGTTCAACAAATATATGGAGCAAAAATATGAAGAAAACAAAAGTTAAATGTCTGAGATTCAATGGACAAGTTCGACAAGCGGCAGAAAAACGAGGAATTTATTGGAATGAGGCTAGCAAATTAGCACTGAACAGGAACTCATGGAGGTTAAAAAAAATCATGAAAAACCATCATGCTGAAATGTAAACTATCAGTCTAACAGCTAACTGCACCACTTACTTTTAGATTAAATATAATAAAAAGTAATAAAACTGTAAGATTTATTTTTTAATATATATTTTCCTGTAGTAAATTGTATTAATTATTCTAAATATTCCTTTGTCCATGCACATTTTCTGTATTTTTCTCCTTATTTACCGTGCTCTTATTAACATGACGTCAGATGAATTTCTGAAAGTGAAATTACACCGTACTTAACAAAGCAAGTACTTAAAAAATAAAATGTTTTTAATATTTTTAAATATCGTCTTTACTGAACTCGATAGAAATATTGAATGAAACTGACACAAATATGTGAACGGGATGGAGACCCGGCGCTAGGATGCATATACCCAGAGCATACGGTAACACAAATTGAAAGCACGTTGAACAAAAAAGTTGAACATATGTGGACATGGCAAAAAAACTTTTCATACAGTAAATCGATTGTCGGGCTAGATGTGTGAAGGCGGACTGTCTTGTTGAAAGAAAACATTGTTTATATCCACATTTATCAGTTCAGTTCAAAAATATTTTGTTAGCATATTCCTATGGCGTTCCCCATTATCAGTAACACAGTTTTCATCATCGTCTTAAAACAAATAAGGTCATGTCACATTTGAACGATATTATTTTCAAATCAAAAAAATGTTCTTCAAGATAAAATAAATACCAGTTCGTGATTTTGAAATATGGAGGTTTTGTAAAGCAGCAGAGGATTTATAAAATATATTTAACAAACCAAAATTGAAAATAAGAGATAAACTTACCAGATTTAGTAAGCAAGTAAAAAATCCCTACAATTAAATATCACGAAATATATCTAATTTTAGATATAATTTTTTGGGGAGTCTGCAGGGATTTGCAGCTGTGCAGCTTTATATACCAGCCGCCGCTGTCGGATTGTCACCTGAAATTATCATTTTACTTGGTTTTAAAGTTTTGATACCCTTATTGGACAACCCTTTTTACCTATTTTATAAAAACACGGTATAAGGAAAATAACTTTCTTAAATTTATCCGATTTTTTACATTATTTTGAAAAATATGATATGTAACACGAGATGTCATACAGCTACAAAAACGTTTAATATTTTCCTCTTGTGTTCTGTAACATCACCTCTTTTTAAAAACCAACAGTAGTCGCCCAACACAGAAGGGTTCCATCGTCCTAATGTTCTGATGAAACTTTCCCCTTTGTTCGTCGCTTTCTGCACACAAATTTTCCGGAAAAAATCGAAATGGAACTGTAAAAAATGCATTTTTAAAGAGATGCGATACCCCAGGCTTTCAAGTATTCTTTTCTGAGATTTGTATAGTTTTTATCTTTCTTGTTGCCCAGAAATTCTTTCGCTACACTTACAAAACTGTCAATTCTTATTGAATATTTTTTTTTTGAAAACGGAAATCACCTAGAAGCTTCCTTATTTGAGGTCCAATAAATTTACCTTCTCTTACTTTTGCATCACTTTATTGAGGGAATATTTCTTTTTGGTCCTTGAAACCATTACCTTCTTTGTCCATGGCTTTGGCAAAGTTTTTCATTAGCCCAAGCTTAATATAGAAAGGCGGAAGAAGCCCCTTTTTGGGTTAATGAAGTACCAATCAGGAAGTTGTGGATCAGATCCTGATGAAGAATTAGAATCACCGGGAAACATGTTGTCGAGGTTTAAAGGCACAATCGGTACCGGTAGTTCTGGCTATAAGGAAGTGACCTAAGTGTAGAAGGCAAATTTGGATACTGAATTTTATCCATTTGCTTTTTTTGTAAATCCATTCTATTTGAGTGATACAAAAGTAGCAATCATGGTCAGTAGTTTCTCTCCAAATCAGAGGAAAAGCAAACGACATAATTTTTTTGCGACACATCCGCTGCATTAAATTTACGTGACAACTCACACAGCAAACACGAGGAGCCCAACTTTTATTTTGATCTCCAATTTGTTACTTAAAATATAAAAGAAAGGTTTTTCAACTTCCTCGGATATAGATTTAACTTGTGACTAAAATAAATTGTCCGCATATATAACAAAACTTATTGGCTGGATTTTTGCAAAATCGACGACTAAAACTTGCCACTTTACATAAAAACGACTTAAACACTTGACTGTACTCTAAATGAGACAGAAGCAAACTAACCTATAAGAAACAATAAAACTGTCCTTAAAGGTTCGTAGAATACTGTGGAAATACCCCCTCTACGGTCTGGTGAAAATTCGAACATTGTTTTGTCAGGTACAAATAATTTCAATGAGGCCATTATATGAAGGAGAAGCAGTTGCTTGAGAATGGGACGTGCTAAAAGGTGTTTTAATAATTATTTAAATGAAAAGCAAAAAAAAAGCATTCTCATCAATGTTACAAAAATCGTATCGACCTGTCTTATCCAATGATTCTTTACATTTTTGAAGCAAAAACCAATGAATCCAAAATGCAACAATTTCCGCGGAAAACAGGCCAGATCTTTTCAGAAAAATGTTTAACAAATCCTAACATTTGGCAACGTAGGCAATTGTTATTTCAGGAGTCTATGGCATCAGCTTTACGTTACGGCAGTTAATATGGAGCGCGTTCGAATCCCGTACTAGGCAAAAAAAGTTTTTCAAAAATTCTTGTGAATGTTTCTAGGTAAGACTGTAAAATCTGACCAGGAATCACCCCTTAGTCACGCCAGTTCGAGGCTGGGTAAGGCCGGATGCCTTCTGAGAGGTTTTCTACGTTGGTCACTCGTCAGTCGGTAGGCTTCTCGAGATACTTTTGATTAAGCACAAAACCAAGGATTGATAGCCGGAGGGGGGTGCTGACCGGGGTTTTCGGTAGCTGATGATCGTGGTGCGGAACCCACGTTAAGCTGTAAATCCAGTCGCTAAATAGCCTTCTAAGTTGCTTATGCGCCTCTAACTCCAAAACATTACTTTACTTTAATTGTTATTTCGATTAAAATAATTCAAGATAATTTCTTCTTAAGGTTTTATTTCAAAATAAAATGATAATATTTTTAAAGCCATTTATTTCATAAGTTTTAGCATAATTTAGGGTTTTACACAAAAGAAAGGAAAACTTATACATTTAATGGCAAAGTTGAAATTACCAGTACTAATTTTTAAAAACACATTTTAAACGAATCACGTCATATTAAGAAGAATTCATAATTGTTTTATTGCATTAAAGGTTCAAAATGTCCACCATTTGAATGTATGCATGCTTAGCACCTTTATAACCGATTTTTCCGAACACGTTGAAAAAGTCCTGGTATATTTCTAAGCTTCTAATCTGGTTGGCAACAGCTTCGCCGAAAATAGGAAACATATCGTAATATTCGGGTACAGAATACAATTTTTCATTTTAAATAAAATTTACATACAAACACTACCAAAAATATTTTGGTCGTCTTTGTCTTTGGGATTATCGCAATTAATCAAAGTGAAGTTGTCGCTTTAATTTTTTTGACTGATTCTTAATTAAAAAAAATAGTTTCATTCATTTATTAGTTCATTTAGTTCATTTAGTCACTTTGTCACACTTTAGTTCATTTAGTCACACCCTTATTTGTAGTTCATTGGTTACATAATAATCAATTATTATTTGCCAAATTTGTGTTTACATACACATATATCTAAAAGTTTGGAATATTTTCAAATAGGATATCTACGCCTATGACACTCTAAAATTTTTGATGGATATTTATTTTAGACCGTTTTAAAATAAAAATAACAAAAGCATTGTTTTGCTCATTCCGTTGATATTGGTATTTACCCATTATTTTAGTTCTTTTTCAATTTTCAATCAATCCAAAAATGCCTAGATACATATCTCATTTAAACAGATCTAGAGTAATTGCTTTGTTACAACAGGGCTTTAATCAAAGTGATATCGCGGAAATTGTAGGAGTTTCTCAAAGTGCTGTATGGAAAATTCATAAAAAATTCTAAGAGACCAATGACGTAAAGGATCGCCCCAGAAGTGGTTGCAAACGATGTACAACAGCTGCACAAGACCGGCAGCTATCAATGACAGCTCGAAGAAATCGTCTGGAATCTACAAGTGATATATCAAGGGAGCTTGTTAGGCTTGAATGGGTAAATGTTACACGACAAACGATAATACGCAGACTGAAAGTGGTAAATTTGCACCGCTGAAGGCTTTTACATGTTCCCGAACTATCACATAAACAAAAAAATGTAAGAAAATACACAGTGGGCAAGCGGAGAAAATTAAAAATATTCAAAAAGCAAGAAACATTTTTTTCTTGTGCTCCACGTAAAATTCTCAATCCTTCAGTCGCCATCAAAAGCCAAAAAGCATCTCCCGAGACCGGTTTTTGGCCATATGCCGTCATCAGTCGGGTTTCGAGTTGTACGTTCGAAAGCAACTGAAGGGTTGACCAGGGTCCTGACCATATTAACCGGACAAATTGGATAAAAGCAGCATAGAAATGAAGCTAACCCCATCCGGTGGTTCGTAACGGTACTACAGTCTGAAACCGGTCAGGACCCTGGTCAATCCTTCAGTTGCTTTCGAACGTACAACTCGAAACCCGACTGATGACGGCATATGGCCCTTTTTTTTAAATGTAAAATTAAAAAGGGCTCGAGAAATGGTGGATCATAGTCCTAACTGGAATAACGTGATGTTCTCCAATGAGGCGAGAATTGGCTCATTAGTTTAGAGAGCTCCAGGTCGACTAGAAACCAGCCCGACTAGAAACAGCTCAACCACGTATCCCATTTGAAGGAAGGAGCGTGATGTTTTGGTTAGTTTGCTTCTGTCTCATTTAGAGTACAGTCAAGTGTTTAAGTCGTTTTTATGTAAAGTGGCAAGTTTTAGTCGTCGATTTTGCAAAAATCCAGCCAATAAGTTTTGTTATATATGCGGACAATTTATTTTAGTCACAAGTTAAATCTATATCCGAGGAAGTTGAAAAGCCTTTCTTTTATATTTTAAGTAACAAATTGGAGATCAAAATAAAAGTTGGGCTCCTCGTGTTTGCTGTGTGAGTTGTCACGTAAATTTAATGCAGCGGATGTGTCGCAAAAAAATTACAAGTGATATATCAAGGGAGCTTGTTAGGCTTGAATGGGTAAATGTTACACGACAAACGATAATACGCAGACTGAAAGTGGTAAATTTGCACCGCTGAAGGCTTTTACATGTTCCCAAACTATCACATAAACAAAAAAATGTAAGAAAATACACAGTGGGCAAGCGGAGAAAATTAAAAATATTCAAAAAGCAAGGAACATTTTTTTCTTGTGCTCCACGTAAAATTCTCAATCCTTCAGTCGCCATCAAAAGCCAAAAAGCATCTCCCGAGACCGGTTTTTGGCCTTATGTAAAATTAAAAAGGGCTCGAGAAATGGTGGATCATAGTCCTAACTGGAATAATGTGATGTTCTCCAATGAGGCGAGAATTGGCTCATTAGTTTAGAGAGCTCCAGGTCGACTAGAAACCAGCCCGACTAGAAACAGCTCAACCACGTATCCCATTTGAAGGAAGGAGCGTGATGTTTTGGGGTTGTACTAACAAGGGTACACAGACATCTCTCTTAGTCTTGGAGAGAAGAGTCACTGGTGCTGGTTACATCGAGGAAGTTTTTAATCCTGTTCTGTTCTGTCTGTTCCGAGGCATAGTGGGTGACGGATTTGTTTTCATGGATAACAGCGCACCTACTCATCGAACAGCAGCAGTATAAAAGTTTTTTGAAGAGGAGAGAATAACCAAGTTAGGGTAGCCAATAAATTCCCCTGAAAACACACATCAGGAAACGAAATAATCTTCCTCTTACCCTGCGAGAACTAAAAGATGCTGCTCATGAAGAATGGAAGAGAATTCCATAAGCCCAAAATTAACATTTAATCGACAGCATGCCAAATCGCCTACAGACAATGAATTTCAAGGCAATTGGTACATTGTAATTTTTTGACTCTAAAATAATAAATTAATTTTACATACATTGATCATTTGATGTCGGGTTTTATTTGGCACCAGTAAGAGTAAAAATGAACACTTAATATCAATAAAAAAGTTCCAGTATACCTCGCTTTAGGTACTGGACGGGTTACGGATGGTGGATAGTGAAAGTTCCATTAGATCTTAATGGACAGCTGCGAATATCTCAAAATAAACAGCCCCGAACCAAGGCAAAAAACACCAAATCCACTTAGCGTCTGACTTGTATCAAGCGGTTGAGTGGTCAACGTCTGTTCACCGGTGGTGTGGCTGATATTTAAATTCTGGAACTAATCCCTCCAGTCTTAACCTCTGAACTATCATGCTTCAAACCTTAAATTCAAAGTGCAGGATGAAGCGTTCTAGTAATTACAAAATTACCCCAGAAGGTAGACAATCCTCTGCCAGCTTTGCTGGTAAAACCGGATTTTCGGATTCTGGGGCGTCCGGGCTTAAACGCAAAATCTTTCAGAGGAAGTCGGAGACCTCTGGCCAACGTCTGAAATCGAAAACAAAAACATTCTTTGTAACAGTAAATATCAGTTTTCTCTTGCGCCAAAGAAAACTACACGAATTGGGAGCGAAAATTGAATCAAAATTTAACTTTGCAAGAAACCAGATTGACAGATGATAACACCTTGGCATTCGGCAACTACAGACATTTTAGAAGTAAAACGGACAAAATAATGCTTAAAAATACACCACATCTCGGTGTTGCTTTCGTTATCTCAAGAAACATTCTTGCTTCTATAACTAATGTCCAGGCAGTAAATAATCAATTTATGACATTATCCCTCAAGTGTGCTAACAAAATGCACACTTCCCGGTTAACGAAGAAAATAAATCTAATCCTGAAAAAGTAAATAAGTCCTGGGAAATTCTGGAAAAGACTATCTCTAAAATTTTCTCTAACCACGTAAAAATCCTATTGGGTGATTTCAACGCCCAACTAGAGAAAGAAAGTACAGGAAAACAGTCTACAGTTTTCCCGCTCATAAATGGACTAACCATAATGGTAGAAGATTAGTTGAACTATGTTCGCAGTTTAATCTAAAAATAATGTCAACCCATTTTAAGAAGAATATAACAAAAAAAAAGACCTGGAGACTCTCAAACACGTGCATGGGTGAATTTCAAATTGACCATGTTGCCATTTCGTACCTCAATTATAAAGAGATTTTGAATGTTCAAGTCAGGAAAGGAGCTAACATAGACACGGATTACTACTTGACTAGAATAAAACTTAGCTTAAAACCTCGAAAACTTATTCAAAAGAGACTGCTAATACCAATGTTCGACCCAACAAAAATAAAACCAACCCTAACAGAGGAGCTTGATAAACAACCAGCACAGAACTGGCAAGAATTGAAACAAAAAATTATTAAAACAGCCTTAAAGTTGGTCCCTTTACAAAAACGTAGAAAACATCCGTGGTGGGATGAAGTTTGCGAGCAAGCAGTATTAAGCCGAAGTAAAGCATTCAAAGATTGGAACAGTCAAAAAACAGCAAAATTATAACATCTTTTTAGAAGTAGGAAAAGAAACATCGAAGCTAATTAGACAAACTAAAAGAAAATATGAAAACAATCAACTTAATGAAATAGAAAATGATTTCCAAAAAAACAACACCCGAAACTTTTGCAAAACATATAAAACTAAATTCACAGGCTATCAACCCTAAAGTATTTGCCTCCAAAAGGAAAACGGACAATTAGCTCTATATAATCAAGACAATTGTAAAGAACTTGCGAAATATTTTGAACAACTACTAAACTGCCCTGAGCCCTTAAACAAATTACCAACACTAAACCATAAACAAACAAATCCAGATTCATTACCACCGAATGAAGATGAAATAATTAGGCAAATCAAGCTACTTTAAAATAACAAAGCTTCTGGTGAAGATGGAATCACTGCTGAACTTTTGAAACCCGCTGTTCCAGGTACAATCAAGGAAATAATCAAAATTCTAGAAGAAGTTTGGCGAACCGAAAGTATTCCGAAAGATTGGAAAAATGTTCTAATCCATCCACTACAGAAGAGAGCAGATAGAACGGATGTAAACAACTACAGAGGGATATCTCTTCTCCCAGTTTGTTACAAGATGCTATCTCAATGTCTACTAGACAGAGCACAGGGACAGTTTGTACCTAAAATTGGTGAATATCAAGCAGGTTTTCGACCGAGCAGATCCTGCCCTGAACAGATCCTGAATCTAGAGTTGATCCTAAGATATCAAAAACTGTACAATAAAAATCTCGTCTGTATATTTGTAGATTTCAAAAAAGCATATGATTGATTCTATTGACCGCAAATCTTTATTCCAAATCTTGAAAAAACAAGGACTAGATCTGAAAACGCTGGCAATTATTAAAGCAACATTAACTAACACAAGGTCAAAAGTTAAATTCATGGGTGACATCTGAGACCCCTTTGAAATTAAAACTGGAGTGAGACAAGGGGATAGACTCTCGCCACTCTTATTTAACTGTTTCTTTCAAATTATTGATTGATTTGTCCGTTACTTTGTGATAGATCATTTTTTAAAAAAAGTGATAGATAACAAAAAAGTCGGCTCTGAATATTGACCAGCCCATTAAACTGGGGAGAACCAACATCAAAATTGATTGTCTGGCGTTTGCTAATGGTCTAGCAATTTTGACTCAAGATATATTAACGACACAAAAACATATTGAAATCCTAAAAGAAACAGCAGAAAAGGTAGGACTCCAAATTTCCTTTGAACAGTACATGACCTACAACAGACTAAGAACACCATTTCTAAAAACAAAATATGGTAACATCAGACGAGTCTCTCAATTCAAATATTTGGGTGAAATAATAATGGAAAATGGGTTGGAAAAAGCGGCCAATAAGGGTAGATGTCAGAAAATGGAATCGCCATTGAGACTTACACAAAATATTTACAACAAAAAATGCATATTTAAAAACATAAAACTGAGACATTACAACACAGTTATTAAGCCGGAATGTCTATATGGGGCAGAAATGCTCATTTTGAATAGAAAGAGAGACATCGAGGACATTGAAAAGAAGGAAAGAAAAATCATAAGAAAAATCTTAGGTCCCAAACAAATAAATAGCACAACATACCGACTTCGAGAAAACCAAGAAATCAAACAATACATAGCGATATGAGAAAAAGAAGACTTAAGTTTTACGGACACATAAGATGGATAAATCCGAGTAGGATAACTAGACAGATAGTCGAATTTTATGAAAATAGGAGTAGAGTTAAAGTAGAAATAATTAAATGGATTGCTGCAATTAAAGAGGACCTAAGATCAGCAATATTTTACAGAGTGAAATTCAGGATAGAGGCAGTTTCAGACACAAGGTTAACGTTTGGAAGGAATACTGGAGGAAGAAAGACTGGAACAACTTGGTCTGACGAAAGGAAAAAAGCTTATAGCGAAAGAATGAAATTAGTATGTAAGCAAAAGAAGGCTAACAACAACAAACGCCTCTAACTGTACTTCGCGTGGTCCACCAGGGCCCATACATGAATAATAATAAATAAAAAAATAAAATGTTTCAATATTCCAAACTTTTGGACATATTTGTACATCTGTTGAAAATGATAATTCTTATCATAGATTTTTGATTGGCGATTTTACCAATTGACAATTGCAATTTTTTTCGTGGAAACCCTTAAGTTTTTAACTCTTGTTGTAGGAAACTCTTTTCTTTGAATGGTGTGAAGAGTCGTTGGTAAAATTTACGAATATTATTTTCCTAACATCCTGTTTACTTCTATCGCAGAAAATATTAATTTTAAAGTTATATCATATATGGATGGATGATGTTTCAATGTTAGGCAACAAAAATAATTTTTATTCCTTTTGATACTTGAGATACCGTTAAAACGTATTATGATATGATCATGTACAAATTTATTACATATTTTACCGTTCATAACGCAATAAAGAAAGAAGTCATCTACTTTGTACGAGGTTCTTTTACATTTCTCGATTAAAATGTTTACTCTGCAACGTTAAGCTACTATGTTGTAACGGTTAAAGATCAGCAGATCTTAGATACCCTCTACAGACGAACAAGTAAGAAATATATGGTTTACTTAGCACAGTATTTTAATGTTACAAAACGTATTGTGTTTTTGCTTCTTACCAATTAAGAAATTAACAGGCAGACAAAAAATTTGCATTGTTTACTATTACAGAAGATAATGTTAAGGTAAATTGAGGAGTAATTAATATTTTTAAGGGGAAGTGATGTGTAATTGCTACCTATACGTTTCGTTGATGGAAGAATATTATTCCAGGGCCGTAGGAACAGTCGTCTGTTAGATTTGTTTATACATTTCTTTATACAATAAAGATTCGATGATCTTTATTGTATATCTCTTTTCTTATTCTTCTTCCTGCGGTGCTACAGCCCATCAATAAACCTTGATGGGCTGCCTCTTTCAACCAATGCTTTCTTTTGTATCGATTTCCTCTTACATTATCCTTGGGTTTACGTGGATTATAATCTCTCCAAATGCGACAATTTTGCTTGTTGACATAGCCATTCATCCAAAAATGGGCCTTGTCGCTGAAGATGATTTTCCGTCTGAAATTAGGGTCCATTTCTAACTGCTCCAGTCAGCGAATGCTCGATGCTGCCTATGGTCGTTTATCTTCGGTTTCTGGGTCAATTGAATTTTGTACGGGTGCGCGCCTAAGACCCGACGCAGATTCATCAAGTAGAGGTCTTCGAAAGGTAAATTTTATGGAATAATCCAGATTCTTTTGGATAGAATAACTTTTCAATGGAGCGAAAAAGTCCGATTCTTGTACAGGTAACGGGATAGGACGGGACAGGAGTAGATTATAAGGAAGACTGTAAGGGAGGATCCGTAAAGAATACAGAATAAAACCGGGTCCCTATCCATAAGATATTGATGAGAGAAAAAGCTGTGACCTGTAAAGTCTGTTAAGTTTAGTTTGAAATTGTCTGTGGAGAGGGGAGAGAATGAATATTCCAAATTCTGAAGTTTAAGGGATGAGTCGAATTTGGCTTTCTGGCATTCTCAACACGTGTCTCCCCCTCACTTTTGTCGTCGCTGGACCTATACATAGTCTACAATATTCGGGTCTTTATATAATTCCATATTTCCATTATCCATATTTCCATTATCATTCACATTACAAAAAATTATTCTAAGTACTCGCCTTTCAAATACTGATTAGCCATACATGATTACTGGCCTGATGAATGTTTTATAGATCTTAACTTTCATGTTCCTTTGTATAACTTTAGATTTTAGGACAGACTGCCGGGAATAAATAGTTTTGTTACCCTTGATGATATATACCCTGATATATGTTGATGTTTTCGTCTAGTTTTGCTCTCCTAGTAAATCCAGGTTTGTTTTCTTCTTTGATTCCTTTCTCTCCCCATCTCTTCTGTTTAATCAATTCTTTTGTCGCAAAATTTCTTCAATATCAAGTGCTGCCGTGGTGTGTCTCAATTTTTACATACTGCGTTAGAGTTAAACATTGTCATCTGGGTTAATCTAATAAGCTTAGCTGGTATTCCTTATGGTATTTCCTTAAGTTTCCCTCATTATTTAACGGTCTATGAACAATTTATCTATTATTCGTTCACTTCTAAATTCTGCCTGATATTCACCAACTTCTTCTTCGATATATAGTACCATATTTAGTTATCTAAATTACTATGTTGTCTCCTTTATTCTGACTCACCCACATTAACGCCAGCTGCCACTCTTCATTTATCTAAGCACTATACCAGATATTAATTATTAATTCATGAATAGTTTGAGCTAATTCTTTGCTTCCATTATGGATTTTGAGTTTTATAAAGCTTTTCTCCACCTCCAACAACAACGATACAATCTGCCTACAATCCGTCTTTAACACCATTCTGTCCATTTAACTTTCTTACGTGTATTTATAAGAGGCAGAGATGCCAATGCCTCACCGGGGATTGACCGAGCAAAATATGGCACAAGGTATTAATGGTCTAAAGAATTTATGCTGATTTTGCAGAAGTTTTTAAGGAATATAAGTTGAAAAGACATTATGTTAGCAAACGCAATGAACACCTTTCTGTCGTTTTTGAAATGTATATATTTAGATAGTAAATTTATATATAGAATTTAATTTTAAACGTATTTCTTCTCGTTTCTTTCTAATATCAACGATTATACTAGGCTAATTGAAAAGTTCGTGGAGCGACATCTACAGAGCAGTAAAAGAACTATATAATCTACTACATTTTAAAGTTTCATCTTTCATATCAACATATGTGAAGTTTCAAGTTGATCTTTCAATTTATTCGTACAAAAACAGTAGCTTAAACGTCACACTGTAATTTTTTGAAATGGAAAATATTGAAAATCGTGCAGTGATTACATTCTTTGTAAAAAAGGTTTAAAAGTAATGGGAATTCATAGTAAAATAACAAATGTATTATAGAGTCTGCTCTTTCAAAAACAATGGTTTGTGAGTGGGCAGTAGAGATTCAACGTGGTCGTACAAGCCTGGATGATAATTCTTGATCTAGACGTCCAATAAGTGCAACTGCTGAACAAATAATGAATTCTATACATTATATGGTTATGAATGACAGACTTTGAGTGAAATTGACTTTAAGCGAAATTGCTAAGGCCATGGATATATTGGCTTGAGAAAGATATGTGTCGCATTTGTTAAATTCTGATCGAAAATGACTTCCAGTAAAATTTTCTAACCAATATTTGAATCTTTTTCGAAAGAATAAAATATATTTTAAACGACGTTTTGTAACTATGGATGAGACTTGAGTTTACACATATGATCCTAAAGTGCTACAACAAGCCGCAGAGTGGATTGAGTTCGGTTGTTCAGCTTCGAAGCATCTAAAGTGGTCAAAATCGGCCAAAAAAGTTATGGTATCAATTTTTTGGGATGCAAAAGGCATTTTGTTAATTGATTACCTTCAAACCGGTAATACAATAACAGGACGGAATTCCTCAAACCATTTGAATCAATTGGATGCAAAAATTCGTGAAAAAAAACCTGGTTTAGCAAAGAAGAAAATAATTTTTCATCAAGACAATGCACCGGCTCGCAGAGGTGAAAAGAAAGAGTTACACTACGAACTGTTGGATCATCCACCATATTCACCAGATCTGGTCCCCTCTGATTTTCATCTGTTCCCAAGCCTCAAAAAATTCCTAGATGGCAGCCGTATTTTGAAGGACCTGGAAATTGGAGAACCGCTGGAAAAAATGTATTGAGCTTAAGGGAGAATGTATGGAAGAATAGTCATTTTTTCAACTATAAACTTGTTTTTTCATTTCCGCTCCGCGAACTTTTTGATTAGCCTAGTATATAGGTATATAAGAAGGGCTATTGCCTAGTATATAGGTAAGGCACTGCCTGACTGCTTGTTTTAGAACTCTTATGTCTCTTCGGACGTATAGACTGATTTTTTAAGTGCGTCCGAACTTTAAACACAAATAAATGATCAACCAAATCAGATGATTTGGATGATAATCACAAAACGGTCATTCTGATAAATTTCGACATTTTGCGAGCGTTACTCTGACAACGACCCCTATCGAAAGTTCAGACTTACCAATAAAAACACCCTTAAGATGTCCAACATTCTCTCCAGCGTTTCGATGATCTACCCTGAGTTGTTTTTCCGACGGGATTGTGCAATTTCGCGTCTTTTGCAAGTCTATAGTCGTCCATTTTGCTTACGTGTTTATTCCAGTATTTTTTCCAGTAAATATTTCTACTTATTTTAGAAAATGTCCTTTTCCATTCAGCATATATAATTCGTATCAACTTAGTTACCAACCGAACATTTATTTATAAATAATCCGAAGTACGCCTCTGGAATGAATCTAATTTAAATCTCTGTTACAAAACAATCCGTTTAAAATGATTTTTTTTCTTATTATTTCTAATAGGAGGCAATTTATGTATCGATAATAATAGAATGGCCCGCTCGTTCTTCTCACGACCATCTCTTGTAACCATTAAGTATAATTGAATATTTCATAGTCATTTTTAACTATCGATTCGATCAATGGAAATGATGTATCAATACAGCAAAAATTTTTTTTTGAAAAAGCTACAAACGCGAGAGAAAATATGTGTAACAAACAAAGCGTATAAATTAATTCTATTTTTAAACCAATTTCTTCATAATCAGTCATGATTAAATTTCTTAATAGGTTAGAAAAACGTATAATTACAATAATTAGGAAAGATTCTCATTGAAAAGAAACAATCTTGTGAATTGCTACAATTACCGGTACAACTGTATTTAGTTCAACAGATTTGCGTATTATTTATGTAACTGCGATGTTAGGCAACCCAAAGTGAGTTCTGTATAATTAGTTACCTATAGGAAAAAATGTCAAGAATTTGATGAATGCGCAAGTTAATTTTTTTTGTTCTTGTTTATATTTGATTTATTGCAATGCAGTAAAATTTCTGTTATAGATAAAAATCTAGATAAATGACAAAGCACTTTCTTTAACCACGCCCAGAAAATAAACGAGGAAATAACACTGACGATAAGAACTATAATATATTTCCTGGTATTTATAATCTTACCCATACAATATACAAAAGTTGTCTAAGAAGAAACTTTTACTTTAAAAATTATGTTCTATTAATAATATATATTATAGGTTATAAATAAGAGATTTAGGTTCTGTTTTAATTAATATCATTAAGATATTTAATGATACTAACAATGTCAGTGAAACGCGTGTGAAGATACACGATGAAGTGACCAATTGAAGTGAAATCTTTTTAACTTTGCTATTTTATTTGAAACCACAACAGAACCTAATTTAATAGTTGTTATTATTTTCACTAATTTTTTTTATGACCGGTGGTCAGTTATATATGTCGTAATGTTTTATTGGCAATAGGCTATGTATAAGGTTAATATAAATAAAGATTTTGCCTTGGGCAAGATGGGCGTAACTCTTAATAGATTAATGAAAGTTCTTTTGATTTTTTAAGTTCACTTTTCTAGCCTACTATACTATATATCAAATAAGGCAATAAATGATAAGGTGACAAATTCAATAAAACATAAAATATTTATTTATTCATCCATAATTATTTTGTCTCCAAAGCAATACCATCTCACTGGGAATCATCTCTGGAAAACAGTTTATACTTGCCATTATTTACACTTTGCCATTATTACTTTGCCATTGTTTACACACCATTTCTCACATCTAACATATTTCGACTAAGCAACCGAACTTTGGAGGCGATTTCCAAAAATGACTAGTATGAGTACTTGAATAAACACTTTCAGCATTGCATTAAATCACATGGGGTCTATTTTCAATACAAAATACTGAATTATAAATAAATAGCGTATTTTATTTCGCATTATTTTCTTTGAACAGAGTGTATATAATCAGATGTTTACAATAAACAAAGAGAATCACATATAAACAATCAAGGAAAGTTCATATTAACAAAGAGGGATACTGATTAAATAAATCTGTTTTGTAACATTAACACAATTCAATAGCAAGTGAATTGTGTTCATTTAATGCAGTGCAAGAAATGTACCACAACATCAACGCACTACTACAATATTAAAAAATATATTATTTTATTGCCCTGAATTTCACCTCTTCAGTGTTTTAGTTTGCCATAGTAGGCCTGAGCAAATAAAAAGTGAAAAAACCAAGCCATTCTTGTTTAACGTCTAATTATCTTCATGATTTTTAAAAAGAGTTAGATGTACCAGATAAACTCTTTTTTTTTTCTCATTCCTTAAGTATTTAATGTAGCAATTGCTGTTGAAATAGTACTAGTTGGGCCATCTAGTTATACCGAGCGGAATTCAGTTTCCTGAATGTTATGGTTCCAATTGTACACAATGGCATTTGAATCGGTTTATAAATCTTTTGTGTGGTATGAAGTATAACTGTTGTTTTGCGAGTTTCAACCTTACGTTTTGCGTGAAACTAAAAATATTGTAACAGTTTCGAAAATTTTATTATAAAACACAAAATATCTATTTGGTAATTCGAAATGATCGTGTTTTATTTTAAATGTGTTAATTTTCCCATTAACGTAATGTAACTTGAATAACCTCTATTTACTGAAAACGGTGACCAAGAGGCAGTAAATTCCGTTGGAGGGAATCAAAAATTCCACACGGAGCCATATCAGACTAGTTCGGACGTCATCACTAAGAATATATTTTCACAAAGATGAGTCTAAAAAACATTTCTGAGCGGCTAGAGCAAGCTCTTAGTTGCTTGACCGGAATCGAGCCCCATCATTGCTTTACATTGGAGGGCACATGTTTCGTCTGTTGGTGGTTAGACTCATCAGTATCAGGGTACCGACATATGCTGTCTTGTCAAGAATAATGAGACCCCCATCTACAATCAAACAACCCATACTTTCGCCGACTTCCCGTGGGATGGCTTATAAATGCAGTTTTTTGATTTCTTTGGACTGCGACCACTCCCGACTACTGTGTTGTCTCATTGGACGCAGTCTAAAGAAATCAAAAACTCCAGTTTCACCCCCACCCCTCAACCGAGCGCCCCACCTACAATCTTACCTATTAATACAGAGATCGCTCCGTCCATGTTCTTTTCTAGTTGTGATCTCTGGGGAGTAGGCAGACTGAGGCCTCGGAGTAAATCAACTAGATTCTCTTGAAAAATGGCTTCAAAGTGGAAGCCGAAAGTTTGAGATTTTATAAATCTAAAACGCGGTTCTACCCGAGAACCTAGTAATTCTAATATATATATATATATATATATATATATATATATATATATATATATATATATATATATATATATATATATATATATATATATATATATATATATTTAATGTTTCTCTTGACTTTTGTTTTTATATCTTTCTTTGGGAATTTAGGTCTCTAATGAACGACGTTTTAAAATTTTTTCAGCAATTTACAGGGACACGACATAAATTTACTAGGTAGCAAAAAATACAACGCGCGCGAATTTTTCTTTGGAAATTTTCTTTAGAATCTTTTTCTTTTTTGGGGATTTAGATCTCTAATTTTGAATTATTCTTGTAGTAAAAAACAATATTATCATTTATTTGGAACGACAATTTATTTGGAACGACGTTTCAACATTTTTCTGTCTTTTTCAACTCGATAAGTAATATGTAAATGTTTGTGGGAGCATATTATTTTATACATTTGACACTTCATATTGGTTTTCTTCCCTTTGGATTTCTTCACTTTCTTTCTTTCTTTCTTTCTTTCTTTGTATAGAATTCTTACTTGTATAGAATTTTTTGGTGGTTTTTTTCTAACTTGGGAATACGAAATGACAAAAATACGAAATCGAATAAAAATTTGAGTAGATTTCAGAGAAAGTTCTACCAAACTAAATTTTTTCAAAATAAAAAAGCTAAAAAAAAATTTTTTTAGGTGTATATGCTGTAACAACTACCAGATAACAAGTTTTTGATTGGTTCATTCGACCAGAAGTCATTTGAAAATGATCTCCAACAATATTTACCCGATTATAGATTATATCTATTAACAAAAAGAACCAAGACTAATTCGATGACTCTCGCTTAAATGGTTGAACGTCGAAGCCAAGAGTGTAAAATTCGACAAGAAATTACCAATCAGTCACGCCACTAATCGGGCTACATAGAATACCTTCCCACGCTTGGTCCATACCAATAAAAATTTGTATGTGTCCTGAATTTACTGTGTGGCGAAAATATTTGCGACGCAAATTTACCATACACACTCAATAAATACTCTTGTGCACGCTGTACATCCCGCTCCATCGGTGTGTGCAGTGGGATGTTTGTACTTTATGCTTGATTAGGTTATTCCAACAAGCGTCAAAAAATAAAGTTTTTTATATTTTTCAGTATTTATTCTTATTTTCTGTAGTTTATACTTTTCTATTTTGGTATAAATGCTTTATCCAATGACGCCGAATTTATTATTTTTCTTGATGTTCATTATTATGAATTATTATGAATGCAGCACAATTCTTCTTCATCGTAATAATATGTTGGACATGCTTCAACTACAATCTGTAATTCAATAAATAATAAATTAGTAAATAATAAATCATGTAGGTATCTTTTTGACCCTAAAAATATTAATTTCATTACAACACGTCCCCACACAAATCTTGTGCTTCTTTAACGGTCACGATAAAACCAACAACAGCTGGTTTTTGTGCGTGCTGTGTGGCGAAAATATTTGTGTGTGTCAGAGGGTCTACATTGCCACTCACTAACACCACATACAGCTTGCACAACGCAAATTTTTATTGGTGTGGACCCAGCTTAAGAAATTTTCTACCTTGTTCACTGATCAGTCGGTAGACGTTTCCAGAAACTATATGGTAAGTATAGACCGATTGATGAGAGCCCTAGGTGCGCACTGCCAGCAATTAATCGATAGCCGAAGACTGTATGTTAGATCAATCCTTCCTTTTCCATTCTGAGAAATCAAAAATAATTATAAGATTATAATTACAGGAAGAATTTTTAAATATATCCGGAATAATGGAATGTCATTTTAATAAAGAAAAATTATATATAATTTGATGCATGAGTAAAAAAGATTGAACTCATTTTTTTCTGTAATTATAATATATAGTTATTAGTTTTAATTACGATAATCCTATAAATGTACCATATTTTAATTAGAATATCAGCTCTTCAGTGACATGAATATTATAAGTTTTAAATTAATTCAATTTGAAAACTTATATTAAATATACACTGAGAAATAGAAAAAATGTAACACCTGGTATACATATTTGAATAAAACTAACAATATACTCACTATATACCAGGACTTCAACACAAAAAGTGATACAGTACAGATACAGTAAAGTTACAGGGACAGTAGCCACGGTCATGGATGGATTGCATAGGCACGTATTCCACGGTAATAGGGCGCCACCCAGTTCTTTGGAATCGTAAAAGATAAAAGCAAATCTTAAGACTAGGAAAATGTTTATTTTCACTAAAAAGACTCAGTACCAGTACTAATTATTTAATGCACACAAACACAAATTCAGAGACCCACATAAAAAAAAAAAATAATAATAATATAGTAATACTAGCCTTGTCCTTTTGTGCTGTTGTTCGGCTATTCAGCTTCTGGATTGTCCAGTTACCAAGATGGTCGATTACTAAACAGTTCAGTGTTCTAAATGCTTGGATCCCCAGAAATCTGGAGCCAACAATGACCGGGGTCCAAGAAGTCTGTAGTCCGAAATGCCCATGGACTATGATGACTATAGTTCAAGATGATTGGGTCCCAACATGGGTGATTTGGAATTGTTTAAGCGAAATAAAAATGATTTTTTCTTGCGGTATGTGATACTGGATAGAACATGGATCCATCACTATCCATCGGCAGGAAAGGTTATGGCCTCTGTATTTTGGGATGCGCATGGGATATTGTTTATCAAATATCATAAGGAACGTAAAACCATCAATAGCGAATATTACATAGCGTTATTCGTGCGTTTGAAGGACCAGATCGCAAAAAAGTACTGTTTCATAAATCGTCGGCAACGATGTATAAATTACATGAATTGCACTTCGAATTGGTTCTCCATCCACTGCATTCTCCAGATTTTTCGCTCCAACGAAGAGGTAATTGCCGAAACTGAAGGATATTTTAAAGGTAAAGAGAACTCTTTTTATAAAAAAGGTAGAAATATTAGAAAAGCATTAGAATGATTATATTGCTCTTCAAAGAGAATATATTGATGAATAGTGTAAAACTTTGCAAAAAAAAAGTGTTTCATTTTTCAGACCGGGGACTTATTGACCGATGTGTTATTATTAATTATTACACGGTATACTGTTCATTGTGTTACATTTGTTTTGTTCTACAGTGTAAATGTCCTTAATGTTCATATTATTTAATGGAATCACTTAGTTTTATAAAAGACATTTCAAAGAAAATTTTTAATATACTTAGAATTATCTGACTATGACATTTTGTTTTAAATGGCTTTATTTAATAATTTATATTTTTATTAACGGCAATGAACGCAGTGATAAATAAAGTAATACACCTTTTAAAGAGGAAGCAGCAAGAAAATGTCTACATTAATATTGAAATTCATTAAATATGAGTTGTAGTAAGTTGTTCAAAGACATATTTCTCTCTCTCTCTCTCTTTTTTAACGTTCCCATAAACCAGTTTTTTTAGTACGCGCAGAAAGTACTGTATATAAATTACGTAAGGAAATGTTGATTCGGGTAAAAGATAATTTAGAAATTAACGATATGGTACACCTGATCGCCATTTGAATATTCTTTATTAAAGTTTTGAATTCGTTTTACTTTATATTTTATCTGACATGTCCTAAATTATTTGCAGTTTTAAGTGTTGTTTTACGTAATAAATACAAATACTTTTTTATAAGTATATTTATTAGTTTATACCATCATGTACTTGGTTTTGAATTTATTTTAAACAAAGTGTAAATAAAGGATCTTTCAAAATGATCGGGTTGTTAATCCATAAATAAAACATAGAATTTGCATTGATTTCAAAAATTGTTTCTTGATAATTGAAGCATAGGGTATGACAATTAAACCCGAGACATTTGCCACGTATACCATCTGACCACCTCTTGCAAAACCAAATGACCACTCGTCGGTATAATCATGGTTCTATCCCACCGATGACTCGAATAATTTCATCCTTTAATTCAGGAATCGATTGTGGATTTCTTATTCTGGATTCTGGATTCTTTAATGTTACAGTATTTTATATATTTTCTGAATAAATTACATAATTAGAATGATTGCAGGCTTTTTCAATTAAAAAACAAATGTGTATGATGAGTGACTTACATTTTTATATTTTACTAATTATTTAACAGTAGAGACTGGAAAAATAACTTGCAACTTAATACTTATCAGAAATTAATAACAGAATAATTTTAATACTATTTTTGAACAAAAAAAATTATAGCAATGCTGATGATTTGAACCCCAAACTTTAAATTAATGCCTTGAAGACACGTGAGATGGCGCCACCGCTTGACACATTTCCCATCGTTTCTTGTAGGATTGGAATACCTTCTTATATATTATCTTAGATCTAGGCAAATTCACAACGCCATCTGTGTTTTATTCAAGAATTAAAAAACCGCTCAATTTGAAATACACGTTAGATACTAACTTTGTCTAAATATTAAGATAATCATAAATAATGTTTCTTTTAATTAAAAAAAACATTTAATGACGATAAATTAACTTAACGAAGTAAAGTGTTGGCAACCAACAAAAACGAAAACAGTTTGACAGCTGACAGTTTAGGGTTAGTAAAAATGGAGCACTAAACATGAAAGAACAACGCGTTTTCATTCTTGAACAATATTTCAAAAACAATGAAAGTTTGGCTGCTACAGTTTGCAAATTTCGTACAAAATATGGTCGGAATATTGATTTAAATTCGTCAACTGTGAAAAGAGTTATTAAAAATTCAGGGAGACTAGAACGCTAAATATACTGGCCGTCCAATAAACAAGCCATTCAAATGATAATATCGAAGCAGTGCGTGAGAATGTTGGTGGAAGTGCAGGATCATCGATTCGGCGGCGTGGACAAAAATTGCAAATTTTAAGAAGCTCTCTACAGCGTATACTCGCTAAACACCTGCATCTCCATGTTCATTGGCATAAGAACGGCAGCCTAATGATCATGTACAGCGAAGAGAGTTTGTTGAATGGATTATTGAACAACAACAAGTAAATTCTGATTTTTCGAGCAAAATCATCCTAAAGAGAGCAGTTTCACCTTGATGGCTTCGCTAATCGTCAAAATTCCCGCATTTGAGGTTCAGAGAACCAACTTGTGATTGTCAACGCTGCATCAACGCTGCGCAACGAAATTCAACACTGCATCAACGAAATTCAGCCGCATTTATGCAAAATGCTTATAGAAAATTTCGACAAAAGAGTGCGTATGTGCCAGCAAAGCCGTGGAGGTCATTTGCCCGATGTGCTATTCTATATGATGACCATATTCTACGTACTTTATGTTTCAATAAAAAAAAATTGAAGAAATACTGTGTTTTCTGTTTACTTCAAATCTTGCAATATCTATGATCTATGGTCTTTCACCATATTTTCTTGAGCGGTCTTTCGTTGTCCATCCTCTCCATTACCTCCAACAACTCAATCATTGGCTTATGATTTACTTCATTACGTCTGGACTATTAAAGATTAGTTCTTCATTCACAGTGTTTTTCTTTCCCCTCGCACTTAACGATAATTCGTCTTTCTTTGTTAAAATCCACGTCCACATCTAACATCCACTAACCTGTAAAATGATTTAGACTAAAGGCATTCGCTCTCCCTCTAAGGGCAACATTGCAAGATATCCCAGATATCTTAGATATTAAGAAGGATTAAGATCTATAGGGGCCCTTTTCCTGTTATTGGGCCGTAAGGTGACGCTCGAATTCTTTCCATGTTCTTGATTGTTCAAGAACTTCCGGATGGTTCTCGCTGCTGCAAGTATTGCCGCTTTCTGTTTCATTGTTGATATTATTATGGGAACTATTTCTACATTTTTCATGCCCCATTGTTTCTTTACTTGCTCTTGAAGTTCCTGGTATTTCTGAATTTTTTCTTTTTGTTTCTTTAATATATTATTGTTGTTAGGAATGGTTATATCTATAAATACAGCGTGCTTACATAATTTATATACCGTAATAATGTAGGGCTTGTTGCTATCCAATCTTCGCTAAGTGAGCACAGTCCGGTTTCAATAGATCGATCTTATGATTATTGGTGTCGAGAATAGGCTCGGGATTGTAGTTGTAATATGGAACTCTCTCTTTTGACAGCTGTAGCTTTATTAGCAAGTTCCTGATGCAGAATCTTTACCACTGCATCATGTCTATCATGCCTATAATCGATAGCCGCAAACATCGTACAACCTCCAGTGATGTGTTGAATTTTTTCGGAGGTCGGACATCCTTATCGATACTGATCGTCCATAACACCAGCATCTTAAGATAATTTCTAGTAGAAATAATCGGATCTTGGATTGCCACTATGAATCCTGCTGTCTCGTGGAACATCTGTCCTGTAGTCGGCCAGTAATTCGACGCTAATATATCTACTTATTTTTGGTTGATCTCATTCAGATGTCTTCCATGTAGGGGTTTTTCTCTCCATGATTGGATCCTTTCTTGATCGGTTTTCGCTTAACTTTGCACCCGATCTGTTTTCAAATACAGTGACGTTGAAAAAATATGATCGCATTCTTTCAATTTATTGATATTGCTTGTTTATATCGACCCAGCCTCTATCACCTTGCTGTGGTGGTAAGGAGGTGTGTTTTATTGTCGAGTACACTTTTATTTTTATATTTTTCGATATTAATTTAAATTTTAAGATGTTCTGTAAAGAAAAAACTTTTGTTTCCAGTCATTATTATTGCTGCAGCGCCCTCTGATATTTCATGTGTGTACTCAGTAGTTAAAACTAACTATTGAGCAAATATAATTCAGAAATTAGCTGACGCAAACGCTTACGCACTCCCCACTGCAACACTCTCTCTTGCATACTCGGCTGTTGAATACCGATCACCTGAATGGCTTAATAGCGCACATGTATGCCTAGCAAACACACAACTAAATAGTGCTCTACGTATTATTATCAGCATTCGGGTACCCACATCGCCCCAGCAGTGAGGGAATTTAGTAAGAACCATATCCATGCTAATTCAATACTTCATGATGAGCTGCAATGAGCTACATGAGCTACAAAATCTTCCCAAATTAAGGTTACGGTCTACAAAACCCCCATGGTCTCGAAGACTCTTCATTGATGGTCTCATCGAACTACATCTAGTATCTGCCTCAGCTGTGCAATATATTTTTAGTTTAGATTTAGTTCTCTAATACTCTACATTTATATGTTTGATTTGATCAACCGACTCGATCGTTTATTTCAGTCTTGTGATGTACCGAGCTTGGATATTTATAGTTATTAACTTTTTCAAACCGTCTTCCATGTATTACTGGATCAATATCAATATGCTGTTTCTTTCTTTGTTTTGTTGAATTTATCCTTAGACTCTTTCGTGACGTCGCCTCCTCAAGCTGTCTTTTCAAACTTAATATCATGTCAATATAATCTGAATACCCTACGATTTGGTACTGTCTAGTACAAATTAATTTCTTAGTACTTATTCCTATTCTTCTTATTATTGTTTCAAGTGTGAAATTAAAGAGAGTAGGTAAAGGTGGGCCTATATAGTGCTTCTATAATGAAGAATTCTTGTAAGGTTTGGTTTTATATCCTTACTTTGACTTTGGTATTATTTAACCCCACTCTTGTTAACTTAATGAGTTCCTGTGGTATTTTTAATTCTTTCACCCCTCACTCAAGTGATACTATTGTTTTATTTTGCAACAAACGATAAAGATAATGTTCGTTTCTAATTTGGGAAGTGCTGTTGTTATTTATAACGACCAAAGCCTTTTACTTTTATTACAATAGTCTAATTTAAATACGTAAATTGAAATTGATCCGGATTCAGTTCAACCACGCCTTCCACATTACCAAACATCAGCTTGCAACATTGGGACCCGAACTACAAAAACGTCGTTAAAAAATATTATATCTCACTAGATTAGGCGGAAAAATGTTATTTTTGGAACGATTCGTTCTTTTTGGGACAAATTTCGCAAAAATTAATTTATATCGTCGCTGCACCCATACGTTTGAAAAATGTGTAGAAAGTTACGTGTTGTGTGATTCTGCTTCATTTATTTCAAATCTTGACGGAAATTATGTGGAGATCATAAAAACCGTATTAAGAATTATGTAGAACTGTCAGCAAACGTTTGGATGCTTGAGAATATAGGCTAAAGCAGATACAACATTCGGTTTTTAATATATCGATAAACTATTGACATCTGTGTCATTATATTTAGCTGGAATGGATAGGTAGGCTGTTTTTTTAACATACAGTGATGGCCAATATGATGAAATTGGTAGAAAAAACTTTTAAAATCCAATTATTCTTTTCTGTTATTTACCATAATAAATAATATAATAGGGTAATATTAACTGACCTTTAAATATTTTGGTTACACTATATCCAGCCCATTTTATTGTTACTCGTCTTAAAAAATGTATTTTCTTTTAAAGGTTCCTATTTCAGTGGTGAAAAAATAAGAGATAATAAAAAATATTAAGAATAAAAAAGTAATGGCAGCATTTACCAAGAAGACACCCCTATGTGACGCCCCTGACTAAAATATTCAATTGTTAACACAAAAAACGTTTTTTCATTCCAACTTATTGAAGTATACCGAATTTCACGACTTTAACATAAACCGTTTCGAAAATATTGCGAAAAAATTATCTTTAGAATTTCCTCTAACCCCTTTAAGAAGCAATTTTTAAAGTATATTTATAGGAACTTTTTTTCATGTTCTAATCCCTAGAGTTACCTCACAAAATATTTCGACGTTAGTTCTGGATACCCTATATATTCTTTAAGCGGTCTTTGTATCTGGAATGAATCTTTGCATTAGTCATACCTGACTTATGGAAAAATGCAGAAGTGATTCTTTTTCATAAAAAAGGAGCACAGCAGGATTTAAAAAAACTACCTTCCAATAGGCCTCCTATTAGTAATGTACAAAGTTTTCACTAATATAATATCTAAAAGAATATTAAGAAAACTATTCAGTTTTCACGCATTTTCAGTCATTCGACGCACCACCTAGAGAACCAGTAGGATTCTGTAGTGGATTCATTACAATAGCTCACATCCAGGTTATACAGCAGACCATAGAAAGGCACAACGAATATACCATGCCGCTGTTCTTGGCTTTTATCGACTACGAAAAAGCAATTGACTCAATCTCAAACCCGGCCATAATGGATGCATTACTTAGCCAGAGGGTAGACAAGGTATATGACATATTAGGATCGATATATGATGGAGCTACAGCGACAATTCACCTTGATGATTTTGAAGTTGGAATTAGTGTAGAGCGAGGTGTACGGCAGGGTGACGCAATATCGCCTATTCTTTTCTCGACCTGCCTTGAAGAAGTATTCCGTAATCTGGATTCTTCCATCTTAGATTTGCACATGATATCTTTCTCCTTTCACAAAACCCGGAGGAGTTGCAAAGACGCATACAAGAGCTGCAAGGGGCTGGTGAATTTTTTGGCTTAAAAATAAACCTGAAAAATAGTTAGGTTATGTTCAATAAATTAGCTAAGGACAGAAGAATGCCAGTTTTAGGAAGGCATTTGGAGATTGTGGACCACTTTATATATCTTGGGCAGAGGATTTCAATGGAGGGGGATACCACCCGGGAGGTGAAACGGCGTGTTAAATATGGGTGGCAGGCGTTTTGCAGATTCAGTATAATGTTTAAGAGCAAACTCCCACTTTGCCTGAAAAGAAAAGTCTTCGATCTGTGAGTCCTCCCTATTATTACATACGGAAGTGATATCTGGACACTCACATCGCAGTCAATTTAAAAATTTTGGGTAGAACAGAGGGGAATGGAAAGATGTATACATGACATTACAAGACGAGACAGAAAGCCCTGTATATGAATCAGGAAACAAACAAAAGTTTGCGATATCATTGGAAGAGTAAAGTAATTGAAATGGAGATGGGCAGGCCATATAGCGAGACGATGGGACGACAGATCGACCAAGATAATCCAGGAGTGGATACCGCTTGTTCAAATGTCCGCGAAGAAGACGGAAAGCATGATAGAGTGATGATATCGTTAGTATATTGGACCCGAGTGGAAGAGAAAAACCCGGGACCGCGAAAGTTGGAAGCATGCGAAGAGGCCTTCATCCTTCAGTGGATCGACATGGACTGATGATGGTGATAATGATGATATTTCTTGCTTTAAGCCGTCATCAGTTGAGCTCAAGCTCTAACGAAGAAGTCGAAGAAACGACTAAAGCCATGGGGACTAAATTCTTAGTCATGGCTTTAGTCGTTCTTTCATCCGCTCTCCAGGCGTTCTACTTGAGCCCAATTCATAACGGTTTAAGGCCAGAAACTGGTCTTGGGTGACACTTGCTGGTACTTTGGATGGCGGATAAAGAAATGGCAAAGCACCAACGTGGAGCGCGGGTGAATTTTCTTTGTTTTTAATATATACAGAATTGTGACCACTTCCTCTATTTGCGACTGAAAATGTATTTATTCGCGTTTTCAAAACTTATGATGCTTATTGAATTTTTAGAATAATGTGTATTTATTTACCAGTTACCTTTCAAATAAGACACGTATCGCAAAACAGACAATTACCGCTTGGCCGAAAGTTCTTTGACAAATAAGTCGCCGCCGGTATATGCGCCGTCGGGTTTCGCGTGACGCTATGACTTTTGATAAAAACAGCCTTCGCACGATCGGTGCCGAATCTTACATTTCATTGCTTCAACTTGTCATTCATCACAATGCCGTGTATAACATTTAGACAGGTGACGAATCCTGGATTTATGCGTAAGAGCCCGAAAGTAAACAGCAATCAACTATATGGATCTTTCAAAATAAGCCAAACCCAACGAAAGTTGTTCGGGCAACAAGTACTTAGTCGCTTGTCTTTTTGGGATAAATGGGCATGTGGCTATAGGGCCACTAGAGAATCGTTAGAAATAGAACGGCTAATTCTAAGTGGTACAAAACCATTTGTTTGCCAGAAGTCTTTGAAGAAATAAGCCTAAACCGAAACCGAACAACTGAATAGGTGACCGATCAAAACATTCAATTGATAGTTCATCCACTGTACAGTTCTGATTTGGCACCCATTGATTTCCTTATGTTCCCGTCCGTGAAAAATAAACTATGTAGTATACGATTTTCGCCGCCAGAAGAAGCGATTTATGTTTTGGAGATACCTCAATCGGAATGGAAAACGTGCTATGAATATTGGTTCAAACGTATGCAAAAGTATATCGATCATCGCGGAGAATATTTTGAAAAACAATAAAACCATTTTTAATGATAAATATTTGTTTGTATTTATTATTCCGGATACATAAATAGCAACCCTCGTACTTGCTTTATTCATAGTATAATAGTAGTATTTCTATTTTCATACAGTATTAACAGAGATGTACAAGATACCTCATAAAAAGTATCTGGAATACAAGACACAAGAAACTTTTAACATATATATTGGAGATATCAGATAGCATTGTATTCAGATACATTTTATAAGGTATCTCTGAATATTAAGAACAATTCTTACCCCTGCTAGTTGAAAATTAAACTCAAAAAGTGTTTCATTCAAACAAGAGCCGAATAAAACTTTTTTCTCATCTGGTGTTATTGTTAGTGGCTAGTTTATGGTCAGATGTATTAAAAGCGATCTGGAATACGTCGTGAACAACCTGAGGCGATACCTTACAGAATCGTCGATTTACGCTTACTTTATTGGATCGGACTTTCACTCTTAAAAACTTGCTTTTATTTTTACTTTGTCTAATGGACTCGAATAAATGAATAACAGACGGACGTTTTAAATGAACATATGTTAATTGGATGATTGATTATTGATTGGTTGGATATCGACTGCTTGTTTGGAAATACACTTGTCGATGTTAATGTTGATTATACGGCGTTTTAAATTAATTTTTAATATATAGGGTGACTGGTTTCAATAGATCATTATTTTTGATGCCATTGTTTCTAAAAGCTGCGCTTATAGAGCGCATGATTCAATATACCAGGCTAATTGAAACGTTCACTGAGCGAAAATGATAGAACAAGTTTATAGTTGATAAAATTACTTTATTCTTCTGTATATTCTTCCTTAAGCTCCATATATTTTTTCAGCGGTTCTCCAATTCACATATTCCATCTCTGAATAGATTTTCTGGAAGAAAAACGCTTGTCTTGCATCCCAAAAAATTGATGCCATAACATTTTTGATCGATTTTGACTATTTTGGCTGCTTCGGAGCTGAACAACCAGGCTCAGTCCACTCTGCGGTTTGTTGTCACAGTTCAGGATCGTAATGGTAAACCCAAGTCTCGTATGTAGTTACAAAACGACGTTTAAAATTTATTTTACTTAAAGTTGTTTTTGATCAGAATTTAACAAATGCGACACCCATCTTGCACATAACTTTCTCAAGCTCAATTTCTTTTTCAAAATATGAAACACTCATTCAGTTGAGATGTCCATAGCCTTAGCAATTTCACTCGAAGTTAATTGTCTGTCATCCGTAACCATATATTGTACAGAAGTAATTATTTGTTCAGTAGTTGCATTTTTGAACATCCAGAACGAAGATCATCATCTAGGGTTGTACGACCACGCTGAAACTTACCTGTCCACATACAAACCATTAATTTTGAAGGAGCAGACTGTATGAATACAAATAATTTAATGCACGCATTTTGCATAACGGTTCACATGAATGATAAAACTTTAAAATGTAGTAGATTATATAGTTCTTTTACTGCTCTATAAGTATCGCTCCGCGAACTTTTCAATCAGCCTAATATATCAGGCAAACTAAGAGGAAGTACATGAAGGAACAACTAGACTCTATAGAGGAGAATTTCCGCAACTATAACACGAGAGACTTTTATAGGACTTTCGGAAGAGAAAGCCGTGGATACACACCACAAAATCTATCTTCATAAAGTGGAATGGGAGATTGGCGTTAACCAATCGGGGAATTGTCAGGAGATGGCACACTATTTCGCTGATCTCCTCAATTGCCCCGAACGCGACACAAGATTCCCCAAGAAAAATTTTATCTATACCTACTCTGAATCACCACCACCAACACACGTAGAGATGATGGTGAAGTGGTATCACCGCGGAACTATTTAAAAACCTCGGACCAAATTCACAGCAGGAACTTACGCAAATTATCACGAACATCTGGCAAATAGAAAAATTACCAGATGAATGGAAATGTGCTCTTATTCATCCGCTGCACAAGAAGGAAGACAGAACTTATGCGAACAACTATAGAGGAATCTCCTTACTACAAGTATCTTACAAAATCCTCTCAGCATGCCTTCTCCAGAGAACACAAGAACAATTAGAACACAAAATTGGCGAGTACCAGGCAGGCTTTCGCCCTTGTCGCTCATGCACTGAATAAATATTTAACTTAAAAACAATACTAAAATACTAAGCTATCAGGAAAGTCCCAATCATCTGCACGTTCGTGGACTTCAAGAAAGCATACAACTGCATCGAACAAAAATTTCAACATCCTAGAAGAACAAGAACTCGACCCCAAATACTACCATTGATCAAGAAGACACTGGCCGACACAACCTCTAAAGTGAAATTTATGGGAGAAATTTCCGAACCCCTCCTTCCGAACACTCCTCTTCAACCTGGTCCTGGACAAAGTCATAAAGGAATGGGAAAAAGAACTGAAAAATCAAGGACACTGGAAACCAATACGACTCGGACGACCCACGACCCAAAAACAGCATAGAAATATCATGCCTAGCCTTCGCAGACTCTTTTTGAAATCTCCTTTCAAAAAACCGAATTATTCTGCCCAAAATTAAATTCCGAAATATGAACACCAAATACGGCAAAATAAATAGGGTCACTCACTTCAAATACCTGGGCGAGATCCTCGAACCCACAGGAGGAGAGAAGATAGCACAGAAGACTCAATTACCGAAGATGAAGAAGGCATACGGCAAGGCACACAATATCTACAATAAGAAATGCATATCCGCACATTCAAAAATAAGGCACTACAACACAGTAATCAAAGCAGAGGTACTATACGCAAGTGAGACACTTACACTCCACACACAAAAACAGCATAGAAAACATATTAAAAAAAGAACGCAGAATTATGAGGAAAATTCTCGGTTAAAACTGATAGAGGAAGGATACAGACAACATTCTAGAAAGACCACAGAGAAAATGTCCAACGTAGCGGGGGACATAAGAAAAAGAAGGTTGAAATTCTATGGACATATCAGTAGACTCCCACCGACAAGACTCACCAATAGAATTCTTACATACATACATACAAGGAGTCAAGTCAACAGTGCTATGGATTGCACAAGTCAGAACTGATCTGGGAAAGGCACAAATGGGTCCGAGAGAGATTGAGGATAGAAGAACGTACAGGAACAAAATACATCGGAGGGCGAAGTTTCGAGAAGATCGGGGACAGGGTGCACGGAGGAGAGAAAGAGGATCCACGGTGAAAGAATGAGAGAGGTGTGAAGAATCAGAACGAACGCTCGAAAATGAGTCGAATAGTCTAGTAAAATGAGTCTATACAAACCTAATAATATTAATATATATATATATATATATATATATATATATATATATATATATATATATATATATATATATATAAATATACATATATATATATATATATATATATATATATATATATATATATATATATATATATATATATATATATATATATATATATATATATCCGTTCCTCCACGCTATCAGGTTGAACTTTGAATTTTAAAACTTAGAATTTAAATTTATTATTATAATATTAAACGATTCTCGCTCATCGATATTCAAAAACAACAAAACAAATTTCTTTCAAGCAAACGCAAATTTAAAACCAGGACCTAGATTAAAGTGATAGTTCTCTAAATCAAACCTCTGTACAATCTATTCTTTTCAACCTTTCTCCGAACGGTTGATATCAAAAATCTCTCGCCAAAAAAATCTCTCGGTCGATGTTTATTAACAAATATGAATACTTCGTTAAACAAAGGATTTTAAGTGTTATACAATCTGATATATTACTATAATTTAGTTGAAAAAATGTAGTTGATAACACTAACAAACACAGTATTTGGAACACCAACTTTTGGATGTTTGTGGTGTAATTTCATACGAATGAAAACAAATCTGTAAAAACTGCTATAGGTTTTTTACAACACTCAAATTTATATTTAGAACGGGGCTTTAAAATTCTTGAATAAAACACAGATGACGTCAATTTGCCTGAGTCTAGTCTGATTTCAATAGTATAATGTATGCCATTTGTAAAAATGGAGTTGTACACAATACAACAAAGCGTTAAAATTGTTGAATTATTTTATGAAAATGACCTTTCAATGAACAATATTTTTAGAAAATCACGTGATATTTACGGTTTACACAATCGTCCATCTGAAAGCGCCATCAATCGAACTGTTGTGACAAAATTGCCGCATTTGCGATGAGAGAAATCCACGATTGATTCATGGAAATCCTTTAAATTCTAAACGAGTCACTGTTTGGTATGCATTATGGTCAGAAGGTGTAATTGGGCCTTATTTCTTTCAGAATGCTGCTGGTGAAGCTGTAACTATCAATGGTGTTCGATATCGTAAGATTATAACTCGATTTTTGTGGACTGAATTGAATAATAGTGATCTGAGAGATATGTACTGCCAACACGATGGCGCTACACCTCAATCTGCTAATAAAACAATTGATTTATTGAGAGACAACTTTCCTGGACGAGTTATTTGCCAGAATTGTTGTCGAGTTATTGTCAGAAATGGTGATATTAATTGGCCACCAAGATCATGTGATTTGACACCGTTGGACTATTTTCTTTGCAGTTACGTGACAAGCCAGGTCTATAAGAACAATCCACAATCGATTCCTGAACTAAAGGATAATATTATTCTAGTCACTGATGAGATAGAGCCATGGTTATGCCAAAATGTCATCCAAAATATTGACAAAAGAGTGGACGTATGTGGAGCTACATGTTTAAATGTCGTACACTATGCTTCAATTATCAATATTTTTTTAATCAACGCAAATTCTGTGTCTTATTCAAGAATTAAAAAAACCGCTCAATTTGAAAGACGCTTTATCTGAAATGAGCATTGACGAGCATAACTGGATCTGATCTGGTTATTCCTGTCTATTAAATCTACAACGTATATTTTAAATGCAGATAGCAGTTATTGGTAGGTTACTCTTCCTTTTATATGCCGCCGATTCAGTCATTATGACCAGATCCATACGACCAGACTATGCCGACGAGGTACGTTCAGGAACACCTGGACGATCTGATGGAGTGGTTGTTGGTTATTAGCCTGGAAGATCAAGGTGAATATTACCAAGATACAGGCTATCCATGTCGATCATTGAAGATTGGTTGGATTGAATCAGGCGAGGTTGTGATATGGTGAGGTATCTAGGAGTCGCATTTGACAAGATAATGACAAGGAAACAGCACACAAAAGCAGCACGAACTGGACTCTATGATATGCAGGAATAACAAATTAGGGTTGAAACATTACAGTTTTGTTCTAATAATCAGGTCATTAGTAAAAAGCGTCTTGATGTACGGATGGGTCACGTGGGGCTACGCGGCAAAATCCATTAAATCACATCAAAATACATCAAATCACTAGAGCAAATGGAAAACAGACTATTGAGACGGGCTCTGGCGATCCCATAGTCCGTGGGAAACGAAAACAAATACATCGGGAGGCAGGATGGACTCCCTTACAGCAGTGCATACGAGAGAAAACAGAAAAGGCGCTCCTGAAAATTGCTGTTCACCTCAATCACGAACTGCGACAACTGACGGATTATCTTCCAGAGGAAATCGAAAAACGGGGTGGCAAAAGGCGTGGAAGTTGAACTCGAAGGCAAAACTTCAGTTGTTGAGGGACTGCTTCCAACGAGGGATCATTTCGTATTTTCTTCCAACATGGGCTATACCACATGGGACTACCATGTCTTGCGCTTGGGAAAAATAAAGAAATTGCGGCAATGTAAAGCGAGTATTTCTTTCAGGAACAGGATCAACAACAAAATACGGTAGATGTAAGTAGTAAATACTTGGGAGTACATCCCCCTTCTCCTCTTTTCGTCCGTATAACTTTCTCATTCCTATTTATCCCCCGAGATATTCTACTTAAGACGGGATGTCATAAATATAGTGGGGACACACGCGAATGAGAAGGTAAAACGGAGGAGTAAATATATGCGCTCTTATATATTTACTACTACAATAGTAATATATATTTACTACTACCATATATTTTTATTTACTACTCCCATATGTTTACTACTACAGTAGTAAATATATGGGAGCGCATCCTCCTCCTCCTCTTTTCATCCGTTTCACCTTCTCATTCGTATTTGTTTCCAGAGATATTCTACTTAGGAAGGGATGTCAGAAATAAAGTGGAGACAAACGCGAATGAGAAGGTAAAACGGAGGAGGAGCGTTTCCATATGAAAATTTAGGAAGGGATGTCAGAAATATAGTGGGGACAAATGCGAATGAGAAGGTGAAATGGACAAATAGAGGAGGATGAGGAGAAGGAGGATACGCTCCTATATATTTACTACTAGATTAGTAATATATATTTACTACTCCAATATATTTTTATTTACTACTGTAGTAGTAAATATATAGGAACGCATCCTCCTTCTCCTCCTCATCCTCCTAATTTTTAGTTTAATTTAATTTAATTTTTTTAGTTTAATTGGCCTACAGAGGAGAGTGGTGCGACTCGTTCTATCCGAAATCATCGTCGTGGATCGAACTGCGGAAACACCAAGACAGAGTGTGTGTGGCTGGTGTATGTGTTTGTGATAATTGTGTCCCAGTGTTACGGGGCTACTACCTGATGTGTAGTTTCGGATTTATTTTAGAACATAACCTCGGGTGGAAGCCCAGTTGCATTCTGCACCTCGCGGGACCTTTCTTTTGTGTAATATTTTCTATATCTTGAGTAGTAAGTTTTTTGAGTTTTACGTAATTTACATATGTTATTTAATTTATTTTTCAGATTGATTGGAGCGTCACTCTTAAATATGCCTTTTAATTAAATTCTTAAAATAAATTCCTCTTTCGAAGTCTGAACTCTAAAAAAAACACATTAATATAATTTCTGATTAAAAACCTCAAATTAATTAATGAAAACGATGCAGTTTTATCTGATTTATTACTAAACTAAATGAGAATCAGCAGGATGCAGTGAAATTTCGCCGAAGTGCAGCGGAGTTTCGGAAGGACGCTCCTTGGTTGCGCGTTGAAACTTTCTTCTTTCATCGACGTTTAGCCTTCCAGCGACCTTGAAACAGGCTGCTTATTGTTATTTTCGACGTGATGCTTGATTAACTCTATGACGATAGAAATTCGTATACCAGGTCAACAAAAAATGTCCGTCCCGAATAAAGATGATTGATGTATGACCTTAACGTAGCTAGATTGTAAAGTTGTGTTTGAAATAGTTATTAAACGAATACATATTATCATTAGAGTAGATTTCACAAGAAATCCCATCAATCAAATGTTAAGGAAATCACATAGCAAGTGAATAATTTAATGTTCACTGAATTTATCGTTGGTCGATTCATTATTTTTTATAAAATGCAAATTTGACAATTTTTAATGTAAAACATCTCTATTAAATACTAAGAAATACGCTTAGACGATATTTTAAGAATAAATCAACCACTAGTAAAAATATATTCTTAAATTAGAGACCAGGATCGTTCAAAAAATTCTCGGCCTGCCAAAAAACCACAAAAGATTTTTAAGGGTGTTTTTATTTTTCGGCCTAGTCATTTAACAATTTAATACAGTTAGACTAACGATATTCTAACTTTTGAATACCCTCAGTATAATGCGATTGGTCCAACTGGACATAATAAACAATCAATTTGGCTATTGTAAGATCACCTCTGTAATCCGGTGCATTATCTTGATGAAGAACGAGCTAAACCATTTTTTTTCCAAAGAATTTAATCACTGCACAATTTCCAATATTTTATATTATATATATATATATATATATATATATATATATATATATATATATATATATATATATATATATATATATATATATATATATATATATATATATAGTGTGATTCACGGTGACGGTACATTAGACGTTTAGGAATAACTACTTAACGTAAAGATTTAACATTTAACAAATCTCCTTGTCGCTGATACCAACTTTGTTTTTTTTTTAAAGAATATTTTTATATAAAATTACATTTTTACATTCTATGAGATATTTTGAAACATTTTTATATAACATATGCTATACCTATCTTGACCCATTCCGGAAACAAAAAATAATTTTTAAGAAATTTGGTAAGAAACATCCCTGAACATAAAAATATTTCTTTATACAACCAGCATAGCTAGATATCTGAATTTTTGAATGCGATTCATTAATAGGTTGCTTTATGACAATATGACATGAGAATTAATTTATCGTATACAGGGTGTTTACAAAATAGTGCGGATTTTATAGAACTTAAAATTCATGTTTTGTAGGAATTTTAAATGAAACATCCTGTATTTTATAGTGGAGCACCAAAGAGCAATACATTTTGTATCTAAAAGTGTCAAGTGATAATATACCTATTTTTAGCGGTTTTCGACTTATAAGTAAAAAACCAAAATAACGCATTTAATGCAAAGATATTGGTTTGTTTTAGTAGTAGGCCACGGCCGGCTAGGGTAACATTACTTCTAAACAAATATTATGAAAATGTTTGTATTTGACATTATTAGTTTGATAATTCATAATTAGCGTATTTAAGTAAGTAATTGTCTTAGTAAAAAATGGAAAGAATTAACTATTCGAATGGAGTGATCATGAATTTATTTATTTTATATACAGTTTTTTACAGACAGTGTGTCATTATCGACCACACCTGCAGACAATTTGACGCAATGTTTAGCCCGAATGAATAAAAGAAAATTTAGACGGATTCAAACAAATTTTATAAATTTTGATTTTTCGAAGGCACCCCGGAATTTGACCAAGCCAGTAACATCTGATGAGAATAACGAGATTAACATCCTGGTTTATTTCCATGCGTATCCACAATCTTCAATTAGAAGAGCTGAAGACGAGCTGCATGTAACATTCTCCTCAATACAAAGAATAGTGAAAAAACACGGCATGCGCCGTTACAAATTTTATAAAGCTCAGATTCTCAAGCCAGACGACTGCCCTCAAAAAGTGGAATTTTGTGAAAATTTATTAGTTTATTTCCAGGAAGATCCATTTTGTTCAAAAAATAATCTGGACTGATTAGTCTAAATTTTCGAGAGGAGTTTTTAACAGATGAAATTGTCACTTCTGGGTTAATAAAGATCCTCATTTTATCAGGGATTTCGCATTCCAAGAGAAATTTAGTTTTAATGGTTTTTGTTTAATCATGGACAAACAAATTCGATACTTTATTTATGATGAACAGTTAAGTTCAGGAAAGTATCTAGAAATAGTAACAACAGTAGTACTGTAAAAGACAATATCTACAAAACACCAGTAAACACTAGAGATGAGTTAAAACATCGGGTGAGTCAAGCATTCGCAGCGTTAGATGCTATTGAGATAAGAAGAGCTGTCACGGATGGGGTTCATATTAGAATGCTGAAGTGTTTAGAGGTAGACGGTCAGCGTTTTGAATATTTGCTTGCCATAAAAATAATATTTAGATAGTATTATGTTTTTAATTTTAATTTTGTTTAATTTTTACTAAAGTAATATAAACCATTATCTTTGTGTTAATTGTATTATTTTGGTTTTTTGTTTATAAGTCGAAAACCGTTAAAAATAGGTATATCATCACTTAAAACTTTTAGTTATAGAATTTATTACTCTTTTGAGCTCCAATATAAAATACAGGGTGTTCCATTTAAAATTCCTACATAACATGAATTTTTAAGTTCTATAGAAATGTCACTATTTTGTAAACGCCCTGTATGCGGTAAATTAATTGTCATATCATATTGTCATAAAGTAACCGTATTCAAAAATGTAGGTATCTAGCTATGTTAGTTGTAAAAAAATGTTATTCAGGGATGTTTGTTGCCAAATTTCTTAAAAAATCTTTTTTTTCCGAAACGGCTCAAGATAGGTATAGTATATGTTATATAAAAAATATTCAAAATGGTTCACATAATCCAGAAATGCAATAATATATAGGATATTCCATTAAAAAAAACGAAGTTAAAATCAGTTTCGGGTAGATCTGGTAACGCTGCAGCGCAGAAAATATTTTAAAAAGAGAATTCGTATTCATTTACATGAGTATCCAAAATTTAAAATCATTACCCCAAGTAGTTCTCCGTAAACGTCTAATATACCATTCATATATATATATATATATATATATATATATATATATATATATATATATATATATATATATATATATATATATATATATATATATATATATATATGAATACATACAAAATAGAAAATTTTTAAATTTCACAACAACAAATATCAGACCAGATCTGAACGGTAGTATTATCCAATAATTGCTCGCCATTACCGAAATTTCCACACGTCATTTTCAGCGGCACGTCGTCGATGGGCAAGGCTCGGTCAGGTGAAAGGGGACTCCAAGATCTGGCCGACCAGCGTCGCCAAGATGAAATTCTCATCAACATTTCTAAAAGAGACCAGACCGCGACGAGGTGTTAACGGATCGGTGAGCAGCGCGACTTCTCGAAGATCGTCGTGAAGGGTTCTTGTTGTGAACAGAAAAAGAAGTATATCTTTCGAGAGCTAGCAGGAAGAATTTTTGCATTTTTTTTAAGATGCGGGGCTACCTTTCTCAGGTAAGTCAGCATTTTAAAATTATTTCTTTTAATATCAATAATAATTGTGGAATCATCAAAGGTACCATAATTGTTGATATTAACAAAAATTACAAGATTTTTTCAAAATATATATTTTAGGTTTTTTTTGTCTTTAAAAGTATTATGTATGTAATTTATCATTAATAAGTTTCATTATTTTTGATTTGTTTGTTTTTATTATAGCCATGTCGACGCGCTCGATGATATTTATCTATTTTGCATTTTGTAGAGGGCAGATAATGATAAATAATTTAAGAAAAGGCTTCGACTAGATACCTATATGAATAATGGTAATGGTAGGCTTAAAATAAAAACATAAATATTAGAGATTTTTGTTTTTTTTTTGCATATCATTTGGTGGGTATAATTAAATCAAGATGTCATTAGAATATATCAAATAAAATTAGGGGCGGATAGAGAAATGTCCGTGATAGGGTCAGGGGACGCATGCATGTGATGGATGTGGTAGAGATATATAGAGGGGGCCAAAAGTTGAGAAATAAAGAAGACACGCAAAAATACCAGATGGAGGTAAGCCTCTACTTAGAAAAAATATGTGGGAGAAGTGACAAATCCAATAACGAGATCGCTTAATTTGACTATACTAAGATTTAGGGAGAATTAGGGGGTTTGAGAGAAGAATATTGTTTTCATTGACCAAAGCTTGTATTTGATAAAGCATGAAGTGATTTTACAAAAGGGAAAGGTCTTTGTAGTAGAGGGTGAGGAAAATATGCGTAAGGGCAGCTTCCCTGGATAGACGATCCACTAAGTCGTTGCCTAAAATTCCATGGTGACTCGGTATCCAAATAAAAATGATTGAATATTAGTTATATGAAAAATACAGTATAGGAGATCGTGAAATTGAGAGTAAAGTAGATGGATGTTAAGAGGAGGAGATCTAAAGGTACCGTAGGGCTCAAAATAATTGAAGTGTCTCATATATAGTAACTAAAGGGATGAAAAATACACTAAATATATAGGGGAGGTAAAATATTGATGTGATGGCTTCGAGCCATCGCTGAAAAGGGCACAATATAAGGTGCCGATATATTTTGCAAAAAGCTTCTACAAATAGCTGAATAGAGATAATTATTATAATATTGAAAGAGAGACGAGTCAAATACGATCGAGGGAAATACCCAGTACGGATCAGCATAGGCTCTCTAGCAAGGAATCGATTAAGAAATGATCCAAACTGTAAAGTAAATTACCCAAGACCCAGGCTGATCCTCGAGCTTTACAATCACGAACATAATCTAGATGACAGAAAGGTCTAAAAGAGTTACTAAAACAGTTTCTGAAAAGCCCGATGGTAGCTTGGCAATATAGATTAATCTAAATCTGCCTAAGAATATTCTGAATGCAGAATTCTAAATAGATTTCAACTAACGAAGATATGTAAGACATGTAGAGACATATAGGGAGTAATCATAGTCCAATTTGGACCGTATTTTAGAGTTGTATATTTGAATAGTAGAGATATATTCAAGGCCCATATTTCTATAAGATGATTATTTATATTTTTATGTTTCTATAAGATCTTATATTTCTATAGATTTCTATAACAGTTTCTATTAGATGTTCAATCCGAAGAAACTCATATTTTTGAGGAAGCGGACATTCATCTTCCAGGAAAATAATTATCGTTTATTCAAAATAAACTCGTCATGTATTAATCCTACGCTGAAAGCGTAAACATATTTAAAATACTAGTGCTATTACATTCAGGGAATCTTTTCAAAAGCTAGGGTTTAAAACTGATGGATATCCGACATTTTATCGAAATCATTTTCCTTTCATCTTCAGTGTCAGTGTTTGGAATTGAACTAAACCAGGCGAACATGAGGAATTCTCGACCATCACGGCAGTTTTTTTGGGCGAAAAGTTACGATAAAAATGTTTTATGTTCTCTGGTCCATTTTCACTTAGCAAACATTCGAATTCTTGCTCCCAGTATGTTGATCAAATATAAACAATTCCTGAATAATACAAATGTGATGTAGAGTGGTATTAGTTCTGTTTTATTAGCTATATTTTCAGTTTTTTTCCAGGTCAAACGGGTACTGGTGAACTTGGCCGTGGAGCTTCTTCAATGCTGTCGCTGCCAATACGAAATCTAGTGTTGTTTTATCAACTAACTCTCAAATGGTACTGTCGCGTTTTTTGCTATAACGAATAAATAACTGACGTTAAGGCTTTGAAGGTTCTGAAGGTAAAAGGTTAAAAATATCATTAGGTCATATAAATATCCATTTAAAGATGGAACTGCTAGGTACATGAAGTTTTCTTTTTCTATAGGATCCACTTTGTATGTATAAATAAGGGATATGACTATACATAAGACTTATTCTATGTTATTTCTAAAGATGATGATAATAAAGGAGAGTACTAGGATATAAAAGGTGTAAGGGTAAAATCGGGCCTATATGATGGATATATTCAAACATTCAGCATTTCAGTAAAGTTTAGTTTCTGTTAATCATATCTGGCTTCTTCTTTTCGATTAATACTTTTAGTTTGATCTGTTATGAACAGTATTTAATATAATTGATAGGTTCGCTTGTATGGCAGTAATTTGCATCGGCCTTGTTAACAATAATTTTTGTAGTTAACAGATCTAGTTTTTATATTAAGATATAGAAAATATGTTTTGTCTTTACTTATGGGATATGTATACATTTAAACATATATTGTAATACGATAATATTTAGCTTTAGCTTCTTTAGAATATTTTTGGTGTACATACATATTTCCAGAAATTGATCTTGGGTGATTTTTTACACTGTCAACTTTCTTCCTTAAATGTTATTGAAAATCTGAATCATAGTACGTTCCAGCTCAATTTTGACCTAAAAATTGCATACTAGTTTCAAAAAATTTGTCAAATCTTTTTTTCAATCTTTTTAAAATCTTTCAAATTGATAGTTTTTTTATTTCTTCAACAAAATACACATGACGTTATGAATTTTCCTAGGTCTAATATCATTTCAGAAGTGTAATCTAAGACATTTATAAAAATGGAGTCGTACACAATACAATACGCGTTAAAATTGTTGAATTATTTTATGAATCCTTTGGATTTAACTCTGAAGGCATATAAGTTCAAATAACACAGGAACTAAAGCCACTGGATCATTCAAAACGTTGCAAACGTTAATTAAAAAAAACGTTTAGTTAATTAAAACGTACATTTGTCAATTGGATTAAAGAACAAACAAATAATTTTTCTCAGAGAATCATCTTTTTAGGTGAAGCACATTTTGATTTTGGCGGCTATGCTAATAAACAAAATTGCCCCATTTGGGGTGAGGAAAATCCACAACTGATTTATCAGAAACCTTCACATCATAAACGAGTCACTGTTGGTGTGTATTATGGTCAGGAGGTGTAATTGGGCGATATTTCTTTCAGAATGCTGCTGGTGAAGCTGTAACTGCGAATGTTGTGTGATAGTCTCAGATGTTAACTGGATTTTTGTGGGCTGAATTAAAAAATATTGATTTGGAGCATATGTACCTCAGATTGCTATTGAAACAATTAATTCATTAGGGGAAACATTTCCTGAACGATTTATAACAAGCAACGGTGATGTTAATTGGCCACCAAGATCGTGTGATTTCAAACCGTTGGACTACTTTCTTTGGGGTTACGTGAAAAGCCAAGTCTATAAAAACAATCCACAATTGATTCCTGAACTAAAGGATTAAATTCAAATCATTGATGAAATTGAACCACAGTTATACTAAAATGTCATCCAAAATTTTGATTAAAGAGTGGACATCTGTGGAAATGTAAGAGGTGATCATTTGGCAGATATTGTCTTTCGTATTTAAATGTCATTCTCTATGCATCAATTATCAATACAAAGTTTATTCAAGAAGTAAAAAAATCGCTCGATTTGAAAAACCCTTTATATAATTTTTAAATTTCAAAATTAAATAAAAGTATATCTGGAACCAGTTGGCTTATTCTTGAAGTATAATTTTCTTCAAGAATAATAAAATATTTTCAGAAAACAAATTATTAATTTTGAAAAATGAGGAAAAAACATCCAAAACTAGACCACTCAATTTCATTTTGATAATCTTAATTGTTTCAAAGGCGTATAACATTCTCTTTCTATTGTACGTGAAGAAGATCGCTCATTCTCTTTCATTTCTTTTCTCGCTGCAACAACAATCAGTTATTATGGGTTTTTTTTTGTGTAGAAGGAAAGTGAAGTCAGTCGTTAAATTATACTTCCGATAAACAATGATTATTTATTAAAATTAAAAGTGATACTTTACAACGTTGACATAGTTTTTAGTAAACGAAATTAAAATATATTAAACGGTTTTGATATATGAGGTGATTCCAAAAAAGGTGTCCTATTTCATTCCATCCCTAATAAAACTGATAATTAGTAAATTTCACACGATACTACTAAGGTGTAACAAAAATATTTGCGTTTTTTTCTTTGTTTATATTTTTATTTATTTTTTATATATTTTGCTCCGACAAATAAACATTCCAACTGTGTCAAAGAAAGCACTTCAACGTTGTTTTAGATAACTTTATTTAATAATATTTGGCGTAACAACTACATCATCGAGATGCTTGAACAGGAATACAAACTAAAATTCGGTTTACTTTAATATGGGTGGGTACGATAAAATTTATATCAAAGGAGGTTTTTCTCCCAAAAACGGTGACGGTTTTTTTTCCTTTTTTTTTATAATAGTTTTAACAATGTAAAATGTTTTATATCCATTAGTCTATTGAGAAGGGCCGGTCGTGTTGGTGTGGACGGTTAGAGCAGCGGCCTGCCGCTGCTGTGCCGAAACCGCACTGGAGTGGTAGTTGGTTCGATTCCAGAACTCGGATGGTTGTTTTTCTTTCTTTCTTCTGTCTGTTTAATTCCTAAATATTTGTTGTGATTGTTTCTAGGTAAGAGTGTAAAATCCGACAACGAATTACCCCTCACGCCAGTTAAAGGCTGGGTAAGGCCGGATGCCTTCTGAGAAGTGTTTTACATTGGTCACTGGCCAGTCGGTAGGCTTCCTGATAGACTTATGGGTAAGCACATAACCAAGGATTGATAACCTGAGGGGGGTGCTGGCCTGGGTTGTCAGTTTCTGATGGCCGTGGTTTCGGAACCCACGTTAAACTTGTAGGTCCAGTTGCTAAATAGTCTTATAGTTGCAGATGCGTCACTAACGGTAAATTCTTTTTTCTATTGAGAAGGTTTACATCTTAAATATTCTATATTTTCTAGTATATCTAATTTTTTGCCTTTCTATTCTATATATAATATTTCTAGATTGTTATTATCTAGAAAATGGTGGTTGGTTTATAAGAAATGGTTGGCGAAATTTGATGAATTCTTTTTTAGATTAAAAGCAGCTTTATGTTCTTTGAATCTATTTTCAAAATTTCTGCCTGTCTGTCTTATGTAACAGCTATTGCATTCGTCACACTTAAGTATATAAATTCGCGATTTTTTATTTGTTCTGTTTTTGGGTTCTTTTTTCTGGTAAATAAAATATTTTCTTTAATTTTTTTTAATATAATAAAAAAATTGTTTTATTCAAACTTTAAGCTTTTAAAAGAATAATATTTGAACTATATTTTATAAAATTTTTATCCAAAAATTTTGATAACTAACAACTGATTTTCGGAGACCCCTTAGAAAAAAATATCCTCGTGGTGCTCAGGATAACTCTTGATAGCTTTATCCGAAGTCAAAAAACCAAATATTTTATGTTAGTAGGTGCGTATAGCTTGTGACTGAACAAATATTTTTTTTAAAAAATTGAAACTTGAATTTTTGCCAGAGTTGTATGCAAAAGAGTACGATTTTCGGTAAAATCTAGACCATTTATTGCCGTGTAAAATGTAGTTGTAAGTAAAAAGTATATAGTATAGTAAAATAAGTTGTGATCAGAGGAAAACATTCTAACAATCACTAGTCAAAAATACTGTTTTGAGAAAAATGCGAAGTTTTAAGCAGGAATAAAACAGATAATTTTTTTTTATTTCATGGAATCGTCAATTCCAGCCCCATAAAGCAAAGGCTCTGCAGCAGCTACAATATCTAGCTCATTCTTTTGCTCATGCCTGAGGCGAATTCTTGCCTGCCCAGTTTCAGCCTCAGCTTTTTTCTCGGCTATGAGTATGCGGTGTGTATCTTCTCTCCACGCGTACTCGTGGCTATTTCGACCAAGTTTAATATCCATACCGTACAAAAAAATTAAGAGCGGAGATTCCTTCGTTGAAACTGCGGGTAGCGATTAATATAGCAATTTTAACTATTTTTGAAGCAACATGAAGTATTTTTTGACTGATTTTCGAAATGGAAAATCAGTATCTCAGACTCTCATTATTATTTTGCGTGAAACCATCAACACACTGCTCTAAAACACATCCTTACTAAGTTCTTCATAAATCTTTTGCACCGAATTAAAATTCCTTCCTATAGCCAGTCCATAAACTTTTATTTTATAGATAAGTTTACCTGTAAGTTTGCCTTTGCCATAAAGATTTTTTTTAACTATTTTTAAAAGTGTTTATAAAAGGCGACCACCCTTTCCTAGACTTTTACCCCGATTGACTTAAAACTTTGGAAAAATATTCTTGACATGTACTATTAGATAAATAATTTTAAAAATAAATGGATTTTTTTGAAATTTCAAAACCCAAATAACCCCCCTAAAAAGTAGGTTTTGACCGGAAATTTCGCCGAAATATGTGAAGCTTTGAAACTTTTTATGATTTTGTTCCGTTGTTTTAGAGTATATTTGTTTTACAATATTACTTTTCTTTTTTTTTATATATATAAAATTGTGTTTATGGCAGCTTCTTTATACCCATTATTGGTCCCCATACCCATCAATGTTTCTGATAGTATCTAGTTCTTTTTTAAGACTATTATTGCAGAGAGGGATCGAGAAAGCTCTATGCTGACATTTTATGCGTTTTATACGTTTTTATAGTCTTTAGGAATTGTGATGTCTGTGAATGTGGGGCTAATATATATATATATATATATATATATATATATATATATATATATATATATATATATATATATATATATATATATATATATATATATATATGTGGATCAGACCTTGACGTTGTAAAGGGGTTTGAGTAGGACAATGAAGCTTTGAGCTATGCCGTCTGGAGTCTATGCTCCTGGAAGAGTCACCCCTGGCGGACAGGTCAAGGTAGAGGCCTCAGACTAACATGATCCAAAATCTGAGGAATTTTATGATCTTGTGGCCCAGCTTTTATACAAGTAGAAATGTAGGTACAAAATCCTGATGGGTAATTTTAATGCCAGAATTGGAACAACAAGAACAGACGAAAATGCAACTGGCCCATATGGAACTGGTGAGCGAGACAATAGAGGAGACAGATTGGTTGATTTTGCTGAAGGACAAGAACTATATGTTATGAATTCATTTTATAAGAAAAATACCAGCAGAAAATGGACATGGAAAAATCCATCTGGGCTCACAAGCGAAATTGACTACATCATGACCAACGATAAAACAATATTTACCAATTGTACTGCTCTTAACAATTTTAATGTTGGAAGTGACCACCGAATGGTATGAGCAAGGGTTCGGATTGACTGTCGAAGAGAGCGTGAAATTGTGGTAAGATCAAAGAAGGGCAAGGTGGATTCTGGGAAACTGCTGGAGAAAGGAAGCGATTTTGAGATTGCTTTGTCAAAGCAGTTTGCTGCGTTACAAGATCAAGAGGAGGTGGAAATATCAGTTCAATATGAAGAAATCACCAACAATGTACTTCAAACGGCTGCTTCAATAGCACCAGAAGAAAAATGTCTCAAACAAACAAAAATCTCCAGTGAGACCATTGATTTAATGAAGAAACGGCGAGCAATGAGAAATGCAGGTAGTCCTTTTGGCAGGGTCGAGTACACTGAGCTCTGCAAAACTATAAGAAAACGTATCAGATAGGACACGCGCCGATTCAATATGCAGCTAGTGCAAAAAACCCTGGAAGAAAACAAGGGAATTAACAAAGGTAACAGAAGCTGAGAAACAAAAGAACGCAGATATATGCTTTAAAGCGTGAAGATGGCACAGTGTACAGGGCGCGTACTCAAATGTTAGAGAATGTCAGAAAATTTTATTCCCAGTTACATGAAGATCAGAACCAATCAAGGACAACAATATCCACGGAAGAACAAATGCCAGATATCCTAGTGAAGGGCGTAACAAATGCTATAGAATCGATGAAAAACGGCAAGGCTGCAGGAAAGGACAGTGTAATTGTCGAAATGCTAAAAGCGGGTGGTCGGACGTTACATAAAACACTGGTAAAATTATACTCAAAATGCCTCAAAGAACAATAAGTACCTGCCTTATGGAAAAATGCAGAAATGATCCTTTTATATAAAAAAGGAGCACAGGAAGATTTAAAGAACTACCGTCCAATAAGCCTCCTATCAGTAATGTACAAAGTTTTCACTAAGATAATTTCTAAAAGAATATTAAAAAAACTGAATGACGCACAACCAAGAGAACAAGCAGGATTCAGAAGTGGATTCAGTACAATGGATCACATCCAGGTTGTACAGCAGGTCATAGAAAGTATTCCGTAAAGTGGATTGGGAACAGGATGGTGTAAAGATCAATGGTGCAAACTTAAACCATCTTAGATTTGCAGATGATATTATTCTCATTTCACAAGACCCAGAGGAACTGCAAAGACGCATACAAGAACTGCAAAGACGCATACAAGAACTGCAAAGGGCTGGCGAACCATTTGGCTTGAAATTAAACCTGAAAAAGAGTCAGGTTATGTTCAATAACTTCGCTTAGGGCAGAAGAATTTCAGTTTTAGGAAGGCAATTGGAGTTTGTGGACAGTTTTATATATGTTGGGCTTTATGACAGCTATGACATATATGACAGCTTTATATATCCTGTGCATGGATCAGGGTACAAACAAAAGTCTATGACATCATTGGAAGAGTAAAGCAATTGAAATGGAGATGGGCAGGCCATATAGCGAGGCGATGGGACGACAGATGGACCAAGGCAATCCTGGAGTGGATACCGCTTGATCGCAACCCTCCGCGAAGAAGATCGAAAGCATGATGGATTGATGACATCGTTAAGTATATTGGACCCGAGTGGCAGAGGAAAGCCCAGGACCGTGAAAGTTGGAAGCTGGCTGAAGAGGCCTTCGTCCTGCAGTGGATCGATACAGGCTGATGATGATGATACCAGAATATTGTTTATATGTCTATTCCAGAAGAAAATATTATTTGATTCGGTTGTTTTTAAAATGGTTGTTTTCACAGAATTAAAATATACAGTCACAAAGCAACAGACGAATCAATCAGTTATTTCAAATAAATAATCCTTCTTCAGTATTCATTCCATTGTGAAATATTCAGTTGACGGTTTTTAACAAAAACTTTAAATTCAGTGATAAAATACGAGAAATTCAGGCAATTTTAAGACACTATTGTAATAAGAGGTTTCAAAGCGACTGACGCTCCTCCTGAAATTTGCAAAGTAGTGGTGCTGTATCAATCCGCACTGCCCAGCTCTGGTTAAAAAAGTTTCGGGAGGGAGACGTGAGTCTTGAAGATAGAGGAAGATCAGGTCGTACATGGTTTCCCATGCCGACATTGTGAGCAGTTGTGATTTCAGATTCTAAGATAAACACCAGGAAACTTTAAAGAAAATTAAAAGTATTCCACACCGCCGTTAACTGGCATTTAGAAATACTGATGCTTAGAAATGGTACCAAAAAGCTTTAGATTTTTTAATTAGTGAATTAGTGAACAATGTACCTCAAAATGCAAATATTTTATTACACTATAGTATTAATCGTTTAATTCCTTTCTATTTAGTTTCTTATGCAGTATGTGGATTTCTTCTGCAATCCTGGAGAAGTTATGTTTATTTATAATTTTTGCAAAACTATTCCTTACTAACAGGACATGTATTTATTATTTTTTAGGTGACGTTAATACTAGCATTAACGTTTATCATCACGCACGCCAAGAAACCGCCCGGATTTGTGGCACCACCCAAAGAATACGACCCAGTAAGTACTGAAACTTCAACTTTTCGAACTAATGGAGCACGACAGCAAATAATAATAAATATAGGAAAAATTAAACAAGCAGAAAATAGAATCAATAAACAGTTTTACGCATCATAAAATATTCGGGTCAGATAACACTTACATAGTATAGATCTTCGAGGCAAAACTACATCACAACTATTGTCTTTTAGACTAAAAAAAAACTCGAAGAATTATAAATAAATCCAGTTGAACATTCACTCTGACAGAAAACTTTCTACTTGATGTATTCATTGACCGTTGAAAATATTTTGCCCAAAACATCGTTTTTTTTTTGATTTCAGATATATATAATATATTTTCAAGGATTGTCTTGAAGTAATCTAAGAATAATAGGTTGGTTTAATCACCCATCCCCCCCACACCGAGGTCTAATTCTATTTCACCTTTTTGACATTTTAAGAGCAGTTGTGACTTCAGATTCTAAGATAAACACCAGGAATCTTTCAAGAAAATTAAGAGTATTCCAAACTACCATTAACTACATCATAACTATTGCCTTTTAGATTAAAAAAACTCGAAGAACTTTAAATAAATTCAGTTGAACATTCACTTTGACTGACAGAAGACTTTCTACTGGATGTATTCACTGACCGTTGAAAATATTTTGCGAAAAACATTGTTTTTTTTAAAATTTTAGATATATTTAATATATTTTCAAGGATTGTGTTGAAACAATCTATTTAAGAATAATAGATTTGTTTTAGGAATTAGACGAATAGCAAACCATTGAGGGCAGTATTGAGTATTAACAAGAAACAGTTGAATCCTATTGAAATCTTAGGTGTTACACATTAAACTCAAAAAGGTTTATCACTAAATACCCAATCACCTTTTATAACTTCACGATGCGCCTTTTGCTAACCATCAGGAGATGAATCATCATGATTCATCAGTATGGTTAGCGAAACAAGTGTCGAGAAGTTAAATAAAGTGATGTAGTATTTATTGGTAAATCTTTTCGAGTTTAACAGTCATTTTTGTAAACTTTTGAATAACTATCAAACATTGTTTAAGCAAATATTTTACCAAGGCGACCATTCTAAACATAAATGGCAGATTGTGACATTTATAACAATTTGAATATGGATGCCATAACATTTGCCACATTTTTTTTTCCTTTATTTGGGTTTTTCGCCACTATCTAAAACTCAAAAAATATCAAAAATACCTGTTCTTATGTAAAGAAAGAATTATATTTAAATTATATTAAAGAAATATTTGAATACACAATCAGTACAATAAACAATCACACAGTAAACATTACCTATATATATATATATATATATATATATATATATATATATATATATATATATATATATATATATATATATATATATATATATATATATATATATATATACATATATATATATATATATATATATATATATATATATATATATATATATATATATATATATATATATATATAATTGGAACAATTGGAACAACAAGAACGGACGAAAGTGCAACTGGCCCATATGGAACTGGTGAGCGAGACAATAGAGGTGACACATTGGTTGATTTTGCTGAAGGACAAGAACTATATATTATGAATTCATTCTATAAGAAAAATATCAGCAGAAAATGGACATGGAAAAGTCCATCTGGGCTCACAAGCGAAATTGACTACATCATGACCAACGAAAAAGCATTTGATTCCATCTCAAAGCATGCGATAATGGATGCACTGCTTAGCCAAGGTGTAGAGAGAGCCTATGTAAACCTATTAGAATCGATATATGATGGAGCTACAGCCACAATTCACCTTGATGATCTTGAAGTGGGAATTAATATAGAACGAGGTGTACGGCAGGGTGACGCAATATCGCCTATTCTTTTCTCGGCTGGCCTTGAAGAAGTATTCCGTAAACTGGATTGGGAACAGGATGGGGTAAATATCAATGGTGCAAACTTAAACCATCTTAGATTTGCAGATGATATTATTCTCATTTCACAAGACCCAGAGGAGCTGCAAAGACGCATACAAGAACTGCAAAGGGCTGGCGAACCATTTGGCTTGAAAATAAACCTGAAAAAGAGTCAGGTTATGTTCAATAACTTCGCTCAGGACAGAAGAATTTCAGTTTTAGAAAGGGATTTAGAGATTGTGGATAGCTTTGTATATCTTGGACAGAGGATTTCCATGGAGGGGAATACCGCCCGGGATGTGGAACGGCGTGTTAAATGTGGCTGGCAGGCATTTGGTAGGCTCAACATAGTGTTTAAGAGCAGACTCCCACTTTGCCTGAAAAGAAAAGTATTCGATCAGTGCGTTCTACCCGTTATGACATACGGAAGTGAAACCTGGACACTCACATCGCAATCAATTCAAAAACTTCGGGTGGCACAGAGGGGAATGGAAAGATGTATGCTTGGCATTACAAGACGAGACAGAAAGTCCTGCGCATGGATCAGGGAACAAACAAAAGTCTGTGACATCATTGGAAGAGTAAAACAGTTGAAATGGAGATGGGCAGGCCATATAGCGAGGCGATGGGACGACAGATGGACCAAGGCAATCCTGGAGTGGATACCGCTTGATCGCAAACGTCCGCGAAGAAGACCGAAAGCACGATGGACTGATGACATCGTTAAGTATATTGGACCCGAGTGGCAAAGGAAAGCCCAGGACCGTGAAGGTTGGAAGCATGTTGAAGAGGCCTTCATCCTGCAGTGGATCGATACGGGCTGATGATGATGATGATGATGATATATATATATATATATATATATATATATATATATATATATATATATATATATATATATATATATATATATATATATATATATATATATATATATTTACTTCCACTCGTTACTTGATATATTACAAATTAATATAATTTAGTTTTTAGTTAGTTTTGAAAACGGGGGGAGAGTACCCACCGAAACGTTAACGTTAAAAGTTTGTAAAATTTTTTATAACATTTTTATACCTTTAAAATTTTGTTCGTTAGGCAAATTTATTACAAAAAAGAATCACTAAGAATTTTGTCTCCGTTTGGTTTTTTGTTTTTACCCAGTGATTCTTTCTTTACATAAGAACAGGTATTTTTTATATTTTTTGAGTTTTAGATAGTGGCGAAAAACGCAAACAAAGGAAAAAAGAGAAAAAAAATATATGAACACCCCACAATCATTCAGACATTCATTTGCCACATTGTCATCAATATTAACATTGTTGTTGTTCAACTTTGTATTAGGACAAAATAATAAAACATTATTATGTTCTAGAATCCTCCAAAATATCATTATGGATACAAGATACAAGATGAAATAGCTACGCAAGGTAAAGATGAAGAACGTGATGGTATATACGCGCAAGGGAGGTAATTATGCCGCATATACCAGATATGTAAACATGAAACCGGAATTTTTGTATAATAAATACACGTTCATTGTATAAAAATAATAAAAAATATTTTAGTCGAAGAACTGCCCATCGCTAGCTATACATTTTTTTCCACCTGTCTAACAATTTGTGGATACCACGTTCAAAAAAACTGTTGCTATTTTGAAGCAAACCAGTCATATGGAACCTATTCTTCCATCTTCTGGGTCTTTCCCATGGCTTTCAAACGTATAGAGGCGGCTTCTCGTGTCACATTTAATTGATCCGCGAGTTATTGTTGCGTTTGAACGTCATCCTCATTTAACGATGTTTGCAATTCGCTGTCTTCAAGCTTATTCCACTTTTTTCGTTTCTCACGTTAAAATTACTACTTTTGAATTGTTTTAACCACTCACAGCATTGTGATTTCCCAAGAACATGCTCACCGTAAGATTCGACAAGTATTCGATGCGAGCGATTCTGCAGCAGTTTTTTTTCAAATGGTAACAGAAAAATCAATGCTGTCCGCAAATTGTAGTTACCAAGAACAAAATTCGATATGTTCAACGCTATTACAAACTATGCTGTTGTATGACACTTGTATTGTTGTGAGTTGAAAATATTTGTCAAATTAACATGAAAATAGCGTTAATGACTCAGTTTGACTACATTGACAGCTATGGGCAAATCTTATCGATGAGCAAATTCCGGTTTCATACTTACTGACCTGGCAAATCAATTAACTAATCTACTGTGTATATAAGTGTGCATTCATGAATAATTATAATCCTTTATAAACAAAAAAAGGTTACTCTTCTGCAACCACTTAATCGACAATAATGACAAGCATTTACTCTCTCGCCAATATTCCTTCTTTCACTAATATTATAATCTGATAGGTGTAAATAAGGAGAATATGATGGTCCAAAAGATCCAGGGTGATTTCATACTGGATAAGACATTTTGGAAACTTTTTCTTGTAGAATTTTACAAGTTTGATTAATAGAGATAAACTATATCAAATTTTTCTTGGACATGAACAATGATTTTCGAAGGTTGTTGACATATTGTCAAACATTTCATTAATGAAACAGACCTTGGCAATGGACAGGCAATTTACAATCTTTATCTGGTATTATTTGTTTCTTCTATCGCACTTTGGAAAATATATGAGAGTGTAGTTCGAAAAGTTGTATAATTCATTAGAGGATATGCTGCAGAGTTTCAAACGCGTGTGTTTACTACATTAGTAAAACAAGGTAATGTTGATATCAAATTCGAACTGTGAAAGAGTTAGATTATTTCACTAATTATTCTATGGTTAAAAAGTGGATTGCCTTATTTAAATGTGGTTTTACAGCCACTGAAGACTATGAATGCTCTAGAAGCCCAAAAACCGTTACGACCAACAAAAATCGATAATGTCGTATTAAATGATTGCCGACTGAAGGTATATAGATAGGCGACGAGTTTGTTAACAGATCAAAGACGCATTCGAATGAACACTTCTCAATAACCTTGATAACAGTAGATGATTCTCCATTACACGTCAGAGATGATACATCAGTCTAAACAGCAGCAGCAGATTAAATTCTGCTGAAGAAAACAAAAAAAGTTTAATTAGCAGGATAGGCTTCCATATGCTCCATATACGTCGGATTTGGCCCCTAGTGATTACTACGAGCCATGATTTTTTTATTTAATTATTTAAAAACCTGAAGATATGATTTACTAAACGAAGACTTACCAACCTTTCAAATTTACAATCGCTTGTTCGTCAGAGTTCGATAAATTTATTGCAACGAGACTACGTTAAAAACAGAGAGAGAGAGAGAATTCGGATGTAAGGCCGACCCGACATCTAAGGTCATTTCGCGGCCATTCTCGTTAGAAGTATGTTAGGGAACATACAAGAACCAGATGTGGAGGATGATCATATAAAACTACTGACTGGAATAATATGAGTGTATATGGAACGCTTGAATCGACGAACGTGCTGAGAACAAACAAAACATGACAGATAGTTGTATAAATAAAACAGTGGTATATGTATATAGACGAGACATAGAATAAAACGTGTGGATAGTATAGACAGAAAGTTGTATATTGAGAAGACGGTGTAGAAATAAAAATAAATAAATAAATAAAAGAGGTATAATTAATGACTAGTTGGGACAAGTATGGTATGAGAATTGTGTCAAATCTTGTAGAAAAGGTTCAGGGATTTAAGGAAATTCTTCAGGTGTCCAAAATTGTTTACCGACAGAATCTCCTCCAGATTCCCACCGAGATGATGGGAGGCTCTGAGGGCGTTTAGTTCATCGCACTCCAAGAGGATGTGTCTAACTGTGATTGGAACATCGCATCTGTGGCACGTCGGGGGAACGTCCCTGTTCATCAGGTGACCATGAGAAAAAAGACAGTGACCTATTCTCAGCCGGTGCCATTTAACGCAGTCAGATCTGTTGGAGAGGGTGGAAGGCGAACCAGAAAAGAATTCTCGTTTTACAGTCCACAATTTGTTACCGTTTGTGGCTCCCAGATCCCAATTAGATTGGATTTTGGCTCTAACCTTTGTCGAAATGTCCCTGCAGATATCTTTGTAGCAGAATGTTTTGGGAATCGGAGTGCCAGATGAGGAACCCCGGACTGCAAGAACATCGGCGCGCTCGTTTCCTTTGATGCCTACGTGGCTAGGGATCCAGAGGAAATCAACAGTAACATGTCGCGAGAGCAATTCTTGAAGGACCAGTAGTATGCCTGACACCAAGGGTATGTGAGAAGTGTCATGTTCCAAGCTCCGGAGTGCTCCTAGTGAGTCACAACATATTAGCCATCGGGGAAAGGAGGAATTCTGGATAATCCTCAAGGCTTCCCTAATAGCATGCAACTCGGCCGTGAGAATTGAACAAGAAGGAAGGAGTCTGAAGTATCGCTCAGTGTCATTGTGAACTAAGCCACTCCCCACCCCATCTGTGGATTTAGAGCCGTCAGTGTAAACGATCTGATAGTCTAGGTATTTATTCAATCGCTCAGAGAAAAGGGATCTAATGGAGGAGTGAGCGTAATTATATTTGTTATATCGAAGTAGGGAGCAATCGACATTTACTTGTGTAAGGAGCCAGGGTGGAGACGGAGGAATGACTAACGCTTCGAAATTGGGAAGATGTAAATCGTAATTAGCAGATAGGCGAGCGAAACGGTGATTGGCGCCGCAGTTTCGATTGTGTGTTCCTGTGTTGTTGAGATTCATATATATTAAGAATTTGTCGCGCAGATGAAAGTTTTGTCTAAACTTTAATGAAGATACGTATTTAAAGAGGAGAAAGTGGCGCCAATCTTCTAGGGGTTCTATCTCAGCAAGGCAGTGTAGGCTAGTGGTAGGACTCGATCTGAAGGAGCCTAGTGAGAGTCTGATGGCAGAGTTCTGAACAACGTCCAACTGTTTGATATAGGATGCAGGAGCAGACGAATATGCAACGCAGCCATAATCTAGTTTAGATCTTATTAGTGACTTGTATAGATGTAAAAGGGTGGGAATGGATGATCCCCATCTTGGATGTGAAGCCCATTTGAGGATTCTCAGGGATCGATCGCACTCCGACCTAAGTCGGGTGATGTGATCCCTCCATGAAAGTCTTGCATCAAAAGTGAGACCTAGAAAGCGAAGGCAAGGTGCTGATACAATAGGAGTTCCAGACATGGACAGGGTGTGTAAGCGAGGGCAATGCATTTTTCTGCAGAAATGAACTGAAGTGGATTTCTGAGGAGAGAATATGAAGCCAGTAAGACGGGACCATTCTTCGAGTCTTCTAAGGCAGCCTTGTATCTTTCTTTCAGCCACCCTAGGTGTTGCGGAAGAGTAGTATATTAAAAGATCATCTGCGTATAGTCTGTATTTCACGTCAGTTCCAATGTACTGCCCTATTCCATTAATAGCGATGTTAAAAAGTAAGGGGCTTAGTACGGAACCTTGAGGAACCCCATTGGCCAGTGGAAAACTCCTGGAGACAGTGTCGCCAAGCCTTACACGAAAGTATCTGTTTGATAAGAAATTTTTGATAAAGTGTAGGAAGTTGCCTCTGAAGCCTAGGTCGTGTAGGGATTTTATTATGTTGTATCGCCAGACCGTGTCAAAAGCGCGTTTTAAGTCAAGAGATACAGCCAGGAGATGGTGTCCTCTTTCAAAGGTTTCCCAGATATCAATTTCCAGGCCGATCAGATGATCGTTTGTCGATCGGCCCGGTCTAAAACCGTGTTGATTAATGTCAATGAGACGATGTCGCTCCAGGTGCCATGAGAGTCGTCGGTGTATCATCCTCTCCATGATTTTACAAAGATGATTTGTAAGAGATATTGGGCGATAACTTTCAACAGATGAACAGGCTTTGTTCCTTTTGTGGATAGGAATAAGAAGAGACTCTCCCCAGGAGGGAGGAAAACCTCTCCCGCGCCAGATGTCGTTGTATATGTCAAGTAGGGTGCGCTGAGCAGATTCCGGCATGTTTCTAATTTGTGGGATCAAGATGTTATCTGGGCCAGGCGCACCTGAGCGACATCTGGCAAGAGCTGTTCTGAATTCGTTGTAAGAAAAAGGAATGTTGATCGGGGATGGTGTATCCTCCTCGAGTTGTAGTGCAAGTTCGTGTCGGTTTTTATGTAGTTTAAATAGGGGATCAAGATTGTCGTCGCTGGACATGTCATGGAAAAATTTTGCAAAACACTCAACTATATCTTCCCTGTCCGTCAGCCAGACCCCGTTGTCGAGGATATTATTAATGTGTTTGTTAGGAATGCCCCTGAGCCTCCTTACCTTGCTCCAAAAATCAGAGCATGTGGATCTGTGATCCAAGGAGCTGATGAATTTAGCCCAGGAAGCTCTTTTAGCCTCAAGAATGATCCTCTTGGCAGAAGCTTGGCATCTCTTGAAAATAATGAAATTGGCCTGATTTTGGCAGTGTTTAAATTTATTTAGAGATGATTTCCTTTTTCTCACGGCCTCGGCGCAGTCATCGTTCCACCATGGGACGCAGCTATGTTTAGTCATGAATGTTGAGGTTGGGATGGAGGTGTTGGAAGCGTTGTTAATGGAATTAGTTAAGGAGTTAAGATTTCTTTGAAACTGGCCGGGAAGGAGGTGGGGGTTTTCAAAAATATAAGCATAAAGTTGCCAGTCTGCTTTAGAGGTATTCCAGATCTTCCTGGTCGAGGTAGCGTTAGACAATCCAGCCGGAATGATAGCAATAGGTAGATGATCGCTGCCGTGTGGATCGCCGATAACGCTCCAAGTGAAAAGTGGCTGTATGGTTGGGGAGCATATGGTTAGATCGATGGCTGAAAAGGTACCTGACGACATGGAAATGTGTGTGGAGGCACCTGAATTCATAATAATGAGGCCTTTCGACTGTACCAGGTTCATAATCGTATCTCCCCTGGAGTCCTGATGAGTAGACCCCCAGGTGGGACTGTGGGCATTAAAATCCCCTCCAAGAATGATGGGAGGAGGAAGTTGGAGAAGTAAGTCCTCGAGTTGCTTGAGGGTGAAGTTAATATTTGGGGAAAGATATAGATTGCATATGGTGACGGGGAGTTCTAGGCATGTTCTGACAGCTACAACCTCCAGAGGCGAGTTGAGAGCCAGTTGGTGGCAGTCTAATGATTCATGAATGAGTACTGCAACTCCACCAGATGCTCTGGCAGCTCCATCTCTGTCCTTTCTGAATGTTTGATAGTGCCTGAAGTTAAAATTGTCGGACGGTTTTAGGTTAGTCTCTTGAAGTATCAGGCAAGCTGGACTGAATGTAGCTGTGATGGACTTGAGTTCTGGGAGTCGTAGTATTATTCCGTTAACATTCCACTGTATTGCGGAACGAAAGAAAATGGTAGTAGGGGAGATAGGTCAGTCCGTGAGAAAGAAAGTTTATCTTTTTAGTTTTAGGTCCTTTTTATTAGGTTGACCCTTGGGGGGTCCGGAGGTCGTATTGTCTATTTCCATCAAGTCCTCGATGGAACCCGTCGAGGACTTGGAGCTGCTTCTGGAGTTAGGTTTCGCTTTACATGTTTTTATGTTTTTGTTAGAAGCGATTGTAGTCAGTGGGGAAGTGAGGGAAATGGGTGTATGAGGGGGTGGGGTGGACGAAGGAGGGGGAAGGGATAAGAGAGTGGGTGAAGGACCTAGGGTAGAAGAGGATTTGGTGGGAAGAGAGGAAGATGGATTGGGGGCAGGGGGTGGAGGATCTCGTAGAGTAGAAGAGGATTTAGTGGAAAGGGAGGAGGGTTTGAGGGAAGGGGGTGGAGGATCACGAGGTTTGTTGAGGTTAGCAGAGCTTTGTGCGGTGCTACTGTGGGGTGTTGGGATTTGGTCGCACTGGGTGGCGCATGATACCATGACTTTACTTGCCGAAACTACGCTGGAGTATCTTGGGACATTTACGTTAGTAGAGCCTTTGACCTTTGCTTTAGCTACGAAATACGGTAATTTTTCTGAGACCCTAATTTTTTGTATTTGGAATTCTTCCTTGTATATCGGACATCCCCTGTACCTAGGGGAATGCTCGTCTCCGCAGTTCACACATAGAGGGGGAGGGGAACATTCAGATTCTCCGTGAGATGTTTTGCCGCATGACGGGCATATAGGTGTAAACGAACATTTCTGTGAGATGTGTCCAAACCTCTGGCACTGAAAACAGCGAAGGGGATTTGGAACATATTGTCGCACCTTTAGAATCAAGTATCCGGCTCGTACTCTTTCTGGAAGAGTGGATTTTCGAAAAGTTAAAATGAGACTGTTGGTGGGGGTAATTACTCCATCTTTCTTGGAAGTGATTCGTCTTACGGCTACTACACCTTGTTGTCGCAAGTTTTCAAGTATTTCGTCCTCCTCACAGTTGAGAAGGTCCGAACTGGAAATCACTCCTTTGCAGAAGTTCAATGTTTTATGGGGTTCTACTTTCACTGCCGATGTGTGCAGATTAGCCATATTCAGGATTTTTCCGGACTGCTTGATGTTTGCTGTAATAATAAGAAGAGAGCCATCTCGTAGTTTCTTGACGGAATCCACCTCTCCAACAAATCCAACAATACATTTATGAATAATAAAGGGAGAAAGTTTGGCTAATGAATCATCTTCGGATTTTACAACGAAATATTTATCAAAGTCAGGATTTCTTTGGGTGATATCGACTGGAGACGCTATCCTGGGTCTTTTGGACCCCGAGGTTATGGGAAAATTTGAGAGATTGATTGAAGACATGTGAGTCCCACGAGTTGGGAAGAAAGAACGTCCGCCGCAGCAGTGCTCCGTACTGCGGTAACCCTAAGTACTCCAAAGGGACGGGAGGTACTCTGGAGGCCCCGTTAGTGACAAATGTTACCCTCATCTGCCATTCAGCCCTCGCCACGGGTCGCACTACAGCTTGGCTTAAGGGACAACTCGGACCCCCGGGGGCGTCACTCCCCGTACCCAGATACAAGATCTGGGCCCCGTGAGGGGACGTTAAAAACAAAATCTCAAAAATGTTGTGTTTTGTCAGATCGAGAACTTTTCATACAATCCCAGCTTATAAAAAGTTTCTGACCAGAATGCTGAAGATTTTTTAACATTATTATTTTATCAAATCTGTATTTTTATATTTTGTTTGAAAATTGTTGATGATAAAATTGAATTAGATGTGAAAGGCTTACTATAGCTTTTGGAAATCACAATCAATTCCATAGGCGTTTAACGAAACGGAATACTGCAAAGAATCTTAATAAATCGAAATCGACTGTCGAAAATCAATTAAATCATTTGACGTTGGTGGGTTCAATATTTGGGCACCACATGAGATAATAATTTCACTGATTACTAAACATTACACCATCTGATTACCATATATTTCTTTTACCGCAAAATGGCCTGATTGTAGAGAGTAGTTATATGTTTCATAATTAGTACAATATTTTAATAGTGGAATATTTTATAGATACTACGTGGACAAGGGCAAAGAAGCCAGTCAGAGTGTAAAATACTTTGCAGATGACTGGGGTTATCACCCTGTTGTCGAATACGAAAGCAATGGTCCTCATAGCAAAACCAGAACCAAATTTGTACTAGGAGTTGAAGCAATTAAACTGGAAAACAATCAGGTAGAGAAAATGTTTATATACATGGCGTAAGGGAAACTACTTTTGTAAATTTAACCAGCGATTCTTCATATCATTTTAAAGAAAAAAAATATTACTTAACGAATAAACTACAAATAAACTAATAAACATTGTTAAAAAACTATTAAGACCGATGACCCATATCAGCCAAGATCAATGTGATAACATCCAGCCACGGCAAAGAATGTTATTTAGAAATTACAACAATATTCATTTCAGTACATTTACGCGAATATCATGATATGCTTCTTATGTACGGAGAAGCTCTCCAAGATACCCAGAAAGATCGCCCCTAGCTCGGCAAATATTTGTACAAGTCTGTCAAAGACTTTTGGAAACGGGTAGGGTGGTTTCAAAATTTTAAGAATGTTGGCGACAGTGAGAAATCGGCCCTGAACTGGAACAAGATATGTTATATATTGTTGAGAAGTGTACCAGAAGTACTATACTATCTACCAGTAGTTTTCGAAGTGTTGTGCGACAAGTTGGAGTTTTCCATTAGATTATATAGGGTGGCGCAGAGGAAACGCATGTTTTTTGAACGGCTAGTATTTTACACAGAGAGGAATAACGACCTTTCCTCGTCGCCAACGGAGAGCTCAAGTAATGCAGTTTTATACAGCAAGAGCCCGTGAATGCCAGACTTTTGATATTTTATAAAAGCTGAAAGTTTTTCAGCGCATGCTTCCAACGCAGGTAAGAACAACTAAAATTTGGGTCATCGAAGTTTTGACAGATAACGGGTAGCAAAGTTGTATAAAATACCAACTTAAATTTATCAATTACGTTAGTTATAGTTACTTACGTTATAGTGTAAAAAAAAGGATTATTAGTTACGTTATAGTGTAAAAGCTGAATTATATACATGTTACTTGGGTAACTATTAGAAGATGTTTCCTCAGTAGCCAGACGGTTTCAACAGTTCTAACCCCTGGCCAGACAAACATATAGGGTTGCTGTAGGTGCGAGCGTGAGGCAATATACATCCGAGTGAGATAGTTATTTGGATAGATGGAATAATTTTATTATGTAGTTATTTATGACTAAAAAATCAATATTTAAGAAGTTTTTTATTAAAATTTGATATTGATAAATGATAAAAAAATAAACCAAATAAATTAGTAAATAATGTTTTGGAATTTCATGATATTTATTTCTAAAATTTTTAATTTAAATTTAAATTTAAATTTAATACAAAATTCGAGAAATTCGAAAAAAATCAATGTAAAAATAGTTTAATTGTATATGTAGCCATTATATAAAAGTAAAAGAAAATGGAATTGGATTTATTAATTTATTTAGGAAAATGGATTTATAAGTTTCTAACGAGATTTTAAGAGCGGTTTAATGATTTTATTCATTTTCATCATTATAGTCGATGTTTTAATTAACTTTGTCATTGCTACTCCAGTCCGTTTCTTGACCTTTTTTAATATTGTTTTCTTCGTTAGTTTCTGTAACAATGTAAAAAAGTTAATACAATTATGAATAGCTAAAAAATATATATATATAAAAATATATAAAAATATATATATAATAGCTATATATATATATATATAGCTATATATATATATATATATATATATATATATATATATATATATATATATATATATATATATATATATATATATATATATATATATATATATATATATATATATATATATATATATATATATATATATATATATATATATATATATATAATTAATTAATATATATATATATATATATATATATATATATATATATATATATATATATATATATATATATATATATATATATATATATATATATATACATACCTGAGATAGTTTTTAGCGATTCTTTGACGTAATTTGGCAACTGATCTCCTTCAAACCATTTAAAATGTAGTTTGCTCACAGAAAGTGCTGTAACAGTTCGGTTTTACAGAGTGGCAGACTGCTAGCATCGAAATTTCACAATTTTTACCGTCAAACGCTTCATTAACATCTGAGACCGTATACGTATTAATGAACAGTTGAAGCAGAGCAGCATCTACACCAATTATCCAACACCAGTTATGAATTTCTGGCAGTCTCAAAATTGACTGACATTTATTCAATGTCTCTTCATAAAACAATATTATTTTGCCACTACTTTTTTTACAAATAACACAAATACGTCTCCCATGATGATACTTTATCGAAACTGAATCACATTTTTTTTATAAACTGTACAAACAAATAATAAAACGTGTACTGTCAGTATATATAATAATACATGTATAATGTACTGAGTAAACGAAAAATGCGCAGTGAAAGGTCGCAGAAGCCTTAATTCACTATCTCACTCGCACCTACTCGGATGTATATTGCCTCGCGCTCGCACCTACAGCTACCCTATATGTTTGTCTGGCCAGGGGTTAGAACTGTCGAAACTGTCTGGTTACTGAAACTGTCTGGTATAGTTACAATTTAGTAAAGTTTAAGGGTGTCTAGCAAGGGGTTGCCATGATATTAAGTGTCTGGTAATGGATGACGTGATTTCTAATAATATTTCGAATCTTCCTGTTACAAAACCATGATGACCCAAACTTTAACTAGCCCATCGTTCCTACCTGTGTTGGGGGCATGCACTGAAAAACTTTCTGCTTTTATAAAATAACTAGGTCTGGCATTCACGTGCTCTTAGATTATTAGGCATGGTACCGTGGACCTTAGTGCATCGTGTGTTTGACTTGGAACAGTTTTTAAAAATAGTGATTCGGTAGTTACCGTGGAGCGTCATTTCCGTTGACAGTTCAATGTTGAACGCGGAGGGCCAATTTCAGATCGAAACAAGATACCGGATCTGTCATAAAAAGTAAACCACCTGGCCTTCCCCGTTCTGTTCGGACACCAGACAATGCTGAAACAGTAAGAAAGGCGGTTCTTGTTAGTCCTCAGCGTTGCATTAGGAGTCAAGCTTCAGCTTTGGGTATGTCCTGTGTCGATCATTCCAACGCATTTTGCATGATGACTAAACCACGAACGATACAAGAATTGAATGTTGATATTCGTTAAGAAATCGCAAGAGTACCAGAAGAAATTGTTTTAAGAATGATGCACAACTTTCAAGAGTAACAGTTGAGTGACAATATTTTCCACCATTAATTTAAAAGTGCACTAATATTACTTCTTTTAGCTGTAATTATAGAAAATGATCTTGAAAATAAATAATTTTATGCTTAGGTGAAAAACATGCGCTTCATCTACGCCACCCTGTATAAGGAATACTAAAAAAGTTATGACTTTTTTCTTATCATGTACAAATCAAAGGAATCAAAATGTTTTGTTCAATATTTTATCAATCGACGAAGCTTGTTTCACCAGGAATGGAATGGTTAACATTTTGAACAATTTATTTTATAAATCATGTGTTTCTTAATGTGAAATGAATGCCATTTTAGGCCTGGCACTGTGAACCTTAGACCTAAGTGTGTTTGTCATCGAGAGCAGTTTATAGAAATAGTAATTCTGTAGTTACCGTGGAGCGTCTTTTCCATCGACAGTACAATGATGAACGCCGAGAACCAATTCCAGATCGAAACAAGATACCGGATCTGCCCTTCCCCGTGCTGTCCGGACACCAGACAATGTTGAAACAGTGAGAGGGGCGATTTTTGCTAGTCCTCAGTCTTCCACTAGGCGCCAAGCTTCAGCTCTGTGTCTTGTTGATCGCTACAACGCATTCTGCATGACGACCAAACCACCTACAATACAAGAACTAAAAGTTGCTATTCGTCAAGAAATCTCAAGAGTACCAGAAGAATTGGTTTTGAGAATGATGCACAACTTTCAAGAGAGATTGCAGATATGTGACTGCGATGAAGGGTGATACTTGACGGACATTATTTTCCACCATTAATATAAAAGAGCACTGTTATTACATCTTTTAGCTATAATTACAAAAAAATACCTAGAAAATAAACAATGTTATGCTGAGGTAAAAAAAGCGTTTCCTCTAGGCCACCCTGTATTAGGAATTACAACATTTTTGGTTTATTGGCCAACACCAAAGGAATCAAAATTTTTTGTTCAATGTTTTATCAATCGACAAAATTTGTTTCACCAGGAATGGATTGGTTGATATTTTAAACAGTTAATTTAATAAAACAGTAATGTAACAAAAAAATTAATGTGTTAAACATGTGTTTCTTAAAGTGAAATGAATCGTTTAAAACTTGTTGTTAGTTTAAGAAATTAGTGCTAGTAATTTCAACTTTGATATTAAACGTCAGTAATGAACAAGACTTCTTTGTTTTTACAAAACAAACCAAATTTATGGTGAATGGTATAGAATGAATGATTATGAAAATACTGCATTTAATTTTCAAATAATGTTTTAAGAGGGTAATGAAACAAAAAACTGAATTCCCATCCATCAAAATAAACAAGATGATGAGACGTTGTCAATTGTTAAGAAAATATAATAAAGTTCTGGCCTGTTTTATACGGAAATAGTTGCGTTTTGGGTACGTGTTATGAGATGAATTTTTGTTCAAAATAATGTAAAGAATCGTTGGTTAAATATACGAAAGTTCTTTCCCATACTTTAAAATCCTTTATATGCTGTAATAATACAGGGAATTGTTCACTTACTGTCTTCAGTCTCTGCTATTTATAGCTGTTGGTTGTTGTTAGTTAACTTTAATTGTGATCTGGGATTTATAAAATGAATAAACAACTCGAACAAAAAATTTGCCTTAAATTTTGTGTTACCAATAAAATTCCTTGCGCGGAATTATTAAAAATATTAGAGGAGGCTGTTAGTAGTTCAGCTTTATTGGAAACACCAATGTATGAATGGTACAAAACATTCCTGAAAACCAACCAATAATATATACAGGGTGTCCCAAAACTCAACGTAGAGAGGATGCCAAGTGAAAGGCCAGATTATACCAGTTCTGGCAAAAATAAGAAAAAACTCTATATCACCTGTTAAGTGATGATAAGCATATTTTTCAGCATATCACATCTCTCCATTTCACTTACAATGGTGAAGACGATCTTTGCTAAATTATTCACTGGCATATATTTTGATGGCTGCACTATAAATTTGGCTAATCGAATCGAACAATTCCCAGTATTTATTTGACATATTGTATTTCACTTTGATAACTCAATATGCTACATTTTTAGAAATCTATTCCACAAGATCCTAACGATCCAGGTAAAGCCAAAAACTTAGCTAAAATAGATCCATCTCAGATTACACCGTCTGGATCACAAGTTCTTAGCGCTCAACCCAAACTGTCAGTCGATCCAAAGAAGAATTATGCATCAAGTCCTCAGTATAATCCAAGTTACACATTAACAAGTTTAGAACAAAATCCTGCAGTGTCCTCTGATCCTCAGGCAGTGTTGTTAAGCAAACCTACTGATGTTATTAGTGATGTAAGAAATGTAGTTATTTTAAGCACTCCATCACCTGATACTACAAAACAACATGAATCAGATCCAAATGATTTAAACAATCAGTCAACATCAACTAATTTTGTTAGTTCTACTATTCCACCAGCACCATCAACCATTTCGACTGACCAGAGTGAAGGATATGCAAATCAGATCCAACATGCAGTTTACTTTATTCAACAACAACATAATCCACCTAAAATTCCCATTTTTCCGCAAGATATTACAAGTATAGATTCACCTATACCAAACAATATTTACCAAACAAACCAGCCAATATTTATTAATAGTAATCCACACAATACCCAACAATATTTTGAACAGTTTCCACAAGGTCAAGCATTAATACTTGAGGAAAATCAGCAACATATTGCTCAAAAAATATCACATAACAGCTTAGATGACATTACTGCAGAAAATTTGGAAACTGCAGCTCTTATTAAAACACCAGATGAAATTGTTTCTGTTCGGCAGAACGATTTTGGTGCTCAAATCAACATCCCGAGCTCAACGCCGTCGAGCATCAATAAACTCATTGAATCAACGAAACATTTGGTATCAGGAATTGACGTTTTGAATATAAATGAAGCTTTTAACCAGGCTAATGAGGCTAACGACGAAATCGAAAACAGCACTCTGGAAGCATTGCTTCAAAAATACGTTACGCCTTCACTAACATCGACTGTTACTAATATTGAAGACAATCATTTGCAAATTGTGGCTTCTACTACATCAACTCCTCCGGTAATTGCGACGCATGCCAGCTTGTTAAAACAACCAATAATTGCGGCTGAATCTAGAGACAGTGACAAACCAGTGATAGAAAAAACTGAGGAGAATCATGAGGAATATTCTAGTTCCTCTAGGAGTTCGTTAGCTACTACAACAACGAAAGTACCAGTGGAAGATAAAGCAGAAGTGGTAGTAACTCCTCGACCAGTAAGTTCAAAATTTCTTGCTCCAATTACTGCAGGAATACAGCTGCAGAACATCGAAGACCAATTTGTTAAAGACACTGAAAGTGGAGAAAATGAGGAAGTACTGCGAAATGAACAAGTTTATGTCCAAATACAAAAGACAGTCCCTTATTACTTAGGAATGTATCAATATCCAACAACTCAAACATTACAAATTAATAATGAAACAACAGTTGAAGAAAATGTATCCATTGAAGAAAAAGCATCTGAAAATATTGAACTAGGAAAAACACTTTTATACTTTCCTGGAGGCGAAGCTGTTGCACAACCTTTAATTCGCTTGTTGTCTCAAGAAATTGCACCTAAACAAATAACTGACCTAAATACAAATTTTGTAATAAAATCAGATTCCACTGTTGATCAGGAAACTCTCCAAGAGGAACAACAGATTATTGCAGACCAACAACAAAATAACGAACAACTTTTTGTTTCTACCTCATCAGAGAAACTACAAAATCAGGATACTATACAATCTGAAAATATCCAGAGTGAAGTAACAGCTGAAAAATATATTACCAAGTATGTAGATAGACCTTATCCTGTTCAAGTCCCTGTGCCATACCCTCAACCTTATGAAGTGGAAAAAGTTGTGGAGAAAGTGATTAGAGAACCGTATCCTGTTGAGGTTAGAGTGCCAGTTCATGTACAAGTTCCTATTCCAGTAGAAAAAGTTGTAGAACAAAAGATTCCTGTACCTATTTACGTAGAAAGGCCGGTGGAGAAAATTGTTGAAAAGCCTGTAGAGAAAATAATAGAACGCAAGATTCCTATACCACTTTATATCGAGAAACCAGTTGAGAGAATAGTAGAAAAGACAGTTCCTCAATATATAGACAGACCTTATCCTATCCAAGTCCCTCAAGCATATTTACTTCAGATACCAGGAGTGTACAGCCAACAAAAATACAGTACTTTAGTAAGGAACTCCTTACAACCACCACAACATTCACCTCAAAAACTGAACGAAATCAACAGACAACAACCCCAAAAACTGAAAAAACTAAATCTCTTAGTGTTCCCCGGAAAAAGACCTGATCACACTCAAAATATTTTAAGCGATTCAGAGTTGAGTCAATCATTTAGATATTCAAACGCTCAACTGAACAACGGCTATCTTCCTCCAAGTTTACCAAATCAGAAAAATTGCAACGATCCTCAGGGATCAGCTTCACAGTTGAGTACTCAAGCGGTGAGAAAACCTGAACAATTTATTGGACTGATTCCTCCGAGACCTAATCCCGTAAATCTTTCAAAATATCGAACTGCTAGATCGAATTTTGACGAGAAAAGTATTAGGTTGGAATATGGTTTTATGCCACCGCTGATTCCATCGTTGGAAATTGATGAAATGGGTCAGCCAGTTCATAAAGAAGACAGTAAGCTTTGATTTTGATAAAAAAATGCCATTTTTAAAATAGAAAGAACAACGATTCTTAATTAGTTTTTGTTTGAGTTTAATAATATTTGATTTCCTTCCTAGTCAATATCGAAATCAACAAAAATGTTTTATACTTGTTAGTATATTTATTGTATTATTTATTTGGTAATGTTATAATAAAGCTGCATGCATAAATTGCCATGAAAAAATACTACTAGACTGTAAAGAGTGTCCTATTAGCAAGGGACAATTTGATTTTAAAGTAATTGCATATTTTTTGAATAAGTAACGATAATTTTATTACATCTTAAGGTAAATGACCTGCAATTAACTTTTAAAATGGTATATTTATCAGAAGACTTCCATATTTCCCCAAGAGTAGGGATCAATTGCACTATGCATAACATAATATATGTTTCGGTTAGTAATGTTGATTTTTTCGAAAAATGTTAGTGTTAAATTACCTATATAATCAAAGTATTGGCCATCATTAGCTATTACTTTCTCCCATTTTTCTGCCATAGAATGGATTCCGCGCCAAAAGAATTGAGAGGCCAACGTCAAGCCATCATCAAGCTTCTTCAGTCATCAAGCTTCTTCAAGCCATCATTCACTTCTTCGTAAGTGTTGTTCTGAAAATCCGTGCTACATCGATCGAAATAAGTGGTAGTCCGAAGGAGCTAAGTCCGGTGAATACGGTGGGTAGGATAGGACGTCTCATTTAACGTTTCCAAATAGTTTTTTACACATTTTGCAACATGGAGACAAGCACTGACATCTTGAACAATGATTTTATCGTGTCTTTGGGCGAATTCTGGTTGTTTTTCCTTCAATGCTCCGTCCAATTTTATCAATTGTTGTTTGAATGAATAGCCAGTAATCGTTTCATCAAATTTCAGCAGTTCGTAATACACAGCTTCCCTACTATCCCACCAAATATGCAGCAAAGCCTTCTTTCCATGTATATTGCGCACTGGTTGTGATATTGGTATAACTGGTGTAACATCACTATTACAACTCGATGCAAAAAACATTTCCTTTTCTGCCTGGCAAGCAAAATTTACACACAAGTTGTTTTTTGCCTTTCAATGTCCCTTTCCTTCAATTCGTATGGAAACCATTTTCCTTCTGGATCTGTCCCAATGCTTGTAGATGTTCGGAAATGGTGGATTGGGCAACATTGAATGCTTCTACGTCTCCTTGTCTTTTATATTAAAATAACCATTATTAAAGCGTTTAAACTATTGTGCACAAGTTGTTTGAGTTAGAGCATGTTCACCATAAGCTTCAACCAACAATCGATTACTTTCAGCAGCTGTTTTCTTCAAATGATAGAAGGTTATTAAACTTCCCCGTAAAACGTCTTTTTCTGATTCATAATTCCACATATGACAGTTAAAAATGAACTGGCTTGTGATTGCTTATGTTTACCCTCCAAAACGCCATAGACGTCATTAGTCTATATCAACAAATGTATTAGTAAGGCCATCTCTTAGCAAAATCGTCATTATTAATCGAAACACCTATTAGTATAGCACAGATTTGAGCTTTTTTTAACAGGGCTTTTTGTAATAAATAATTCCTCAAAATTTATATTTAATATTTTGAAAAATATGTTTTTTCGAATAGCACTTTGTGGTTATTAATAATATTGATTACTAATTTCACCAAGAAACAAAATGAGGATATGGTGTGTTCTTGATTGAACACCCTGTAATTTGTGTTATGGAATTAATTGAAAAATATGTTGTATGGTTTTTGTTATATATTATATTTTATTTTTTATAAAATAAAAAATAAAAATACATTAAAATTGTTTAAATTTGTCCTAAATATGTTTTTGACTGTTTAAAAGGATAGGTTCAGGTAGGTGTTGAATATATTCTAAAGAAAAGCACAAGTTCACCATCATACTATTTACAAAAGTCATTCCAAAAGTTCTCAGACTGACATTATTGAGATTTTTTATTTTTTAACACTGACACCTCCATATATTTAGAACATCGTTTATTGACATTTTTAGTGTCGCAATCCACTAAATAGCCAAAAAGTTAAGTAAAAAATGTTGCGACCCCCTCACTGCAATATGTTAATTTGACGTTTATCAAAGTTTTACATAAGCCGGTTAACACGGCGACGATTCATCGTTTTTTCAGTATCGTGATTTACGAAGAATCACTTTGCCGTTACACTTATACTGAAAGACCACACACCTCCACAAATATCGAACTACAACACTTGTGTAATCCCTTGTTCTTATAATACTTTTACCAGTTCAAACTTGTGCCTTGCACGTGGAGGCTCTTGTAAAATGACCTGTCCGGCGCATTTCGTGCCAGCCGCCCACGCATGTGAGACGGATCATTAGTCCCGAGCGCGATTAGGGGGCACGCACAAAGAAAGTAGGTTTCCTGCTTACTGGCAGTCGACATCTATAAACGCCGATAATTTAGGGTGCACACACAAAGAAATCAAGTTTCCTGCTTATTGACAGTCGGCACCTATAAACGCCGATAATTTACTTAGCTTTTAAATGATCGTGGACATTATTAATGTGGCGGCATTAAAATCGTCCACACTCACCTATTATGTTGATTACTTTTCTTTCAATTTATTATTTTGAAATATTTTTTGTATATAGTGTACTTACATATTACAATTTATTTTATTATTTCGAAATAAGTTTATGAAGGTCTAAGGCCATTATTTGTATATATTTTTATATATAGGACACTTCATGCCAAATCGACCACTTTTGAACCCGACCCCTTTCGATTTCGCTGAAACTTTTGTGTCCTTTTCTACCACCGCCCCAAAAAAGACGTTTCCCCGAATATTTTCAATTTTTTTCCCCATCCCAAAAAAAGTTATGGGTTTTTGAAAATAATGAGTCTTTTTTTTTTCAAATAGCCATAACTTTTCAAAAACTGACCTATTGAAAGGTTTTTTTTAAACCGTCATTTCTCAAGTCCGACATTTTTATTTATTTTTTTCTCTCAAAACAGACTTTGATTTTTTCTGTAAATATTCCCGTGCAAAGGGAAGTGGGCCGATTTTTCTTTCTATTTTTTTATTTAATTGAAATTTTCTTTTTTTTACTTTTTCAAACTTCTTTATAGAGTAAAATTAATTTCAGTTCATGATTTTGCGATCTTTAATTCCCATTCAAATATATTATAAGATATTTGGAGCTGAAATAAATTGTATTTGAATTTGCTACAATAATTAGATCGTTAAGCTACTAAGATATAGATAAGGTATGACAATCACAAACTGATTAAAATATCATTTGAATGTATCCTGTATCCAATATCGAGACGTATTAATGAACTGGCCAATGATGTTCACGATCAAATAATTGAAAATAAGGGGGGGGGGGGGGGGTTAGTTTGAAGTAAATAAAACAACAAAAATATACTTACATGAAATTTAATATCTATATATTCATCGGAAAAATTACGACATATTTATAAAGTTCTTAACTTTAAATGAAATGGTTAAATTAATTTCGTTCCTCTGCGCTAAATCTAAAACCATTAAAGAAGAAATATTCGGCTTTTTCTTTTAAATATATCCACTACTTCATCTGCATGAATTTCTGTTCCATAGTGAATGTTCATGAGAGCCAAACCATTAAGTCTGTTTTCACTTGTAGTGTTTCGTAAATAGTTTTTCAGTCTCCTTAGGCTCGAGAAAGACCTTTCTGGGGTAGCAGTGGATACAGGAATGGTAGCCAAGATTTGTAGTAATGTGTAAATATTAGGATAAAGGTTTTTATCGCACATATCTAGGCATTCCAAACTAGATTTCGGGATAGGCGAGATACTTGTCATCACTGTTTTCCATACTTCAAGTTCTGCTTTAACCACTGATATGTTACTTTCGGGAAGCAGTGACGAGTACATGGAAATTGCTTCTTCAATTTCAGAACTGGCAGTAAAATTTGAAGGTAGCACACCAGATAATGCTGATACTACTTTACGATGTTTGGTAAACCTTTCAACCAATTGTTGAATTGTATGGTCAAGAAATGGAATGAACAAATTAATTTTGTAATACGTGCATACATCCAATGCAAGAATGTTCGGTCTATTTAATTGCCTTCCGACGACGCGTGGCATTCGCAGTATACCACCATTTTCTTCCAGTAAAACCTTTGCGTCTTCATAGAGATGAAGATATTCGACGTCAGTGTTATTTCTCAGGAGTTGTAAGATATTAATAACATCATCTACATGTTTGAATGCCGTGATAAGATCGATGTCAATTATCTGTAATTGTTTTGATAGCGACAATGTATAGCTCATAACTTTTTGAAGAATCACTAAACACATCACAAAATTCGAAGATCGAAGCGTACTTAGCAATTGGGCGGCTTGTTGCGATGTTTCCTTATTGTAATTAAATTGGAGTTCTTCGAGAGCATTCACAATCGCTGAATAAATTTCCCTGAATCTTATAATAGCTTCATGTTTGTAGACCCACCGTATTTCACACATTGAGAGCAAGCTTTTTTGGTTACCGACGGGTAGTAGTTCTTGAATTTTTTCTTTCAACAAAGCAGTGTGTTGAGCAGCATGTCGAAAGTAGGAACCAACAGACTGCACAATCCCAATGCAATTTCGGACATTTGCTAATAAACATGAATCAGTAATAGCAAGGTTGAGAGAGTGTGCACTACAGTGTACATAAAGAGCAAGAGGACATTCTTCGCGAACATAAGCTTGGGCACCGTGCAAATACCCACTCATAGCTGCAGCCCCATCGTAACCTTGACCAACCACATGAGAACATTCATGTCCATGCTTTTTCAGAGCTGTAATAATAAGATTTGCACCACAAATGTCAATTATTTCGTTTTGGATCTGAGGGCTTGTGTAGAGGGCATTCTTCTGTGAAGTATTCAAATGCTCAGCCAGATCTTTATCTTCAGACTCAGCCGCAAACCGCAACAGGGCTCTAAAATTACCATCATTCTGTAGTGGTTGTTCAGGTTCTGGTGATTCTGGTGTAATTTGTATGCACCCCGAATCGATTTTACCTCTCAAGGAGATGCCTTGTTTGCCGCAAAAAATTATTGCTTTTACGATAGGGATTAGTTTCTTTCGATTCTCCTCTTGTTGTCTCTTTCTTTCAGAAGACAGCTGTTCAGTGATCGAAAAAGCCTGCGAAGACATTACTTTTAGAAAGTTATCTGCCAGTTCTGAATTTCGCTTGTGGTATCCCGATTTCGCATGAGCTTCAAATATTTCTAGGGCATTTTTCCACTTACAAAAAGGTTCGGTTACCAACTGGCCGATCCTTTGATGACCGCCTTTACCTTCATCAAGCGAACGTCCCATTACCACGCAAACTCTGCAGTATGCTCCACTTTTATATTCCGAATATGACAACCAGGGAAATTTCTCCAACCATTTCAATTGAAAGTGCAAGTTTCGTTTTGTGGAAATAGGAAACTTATAATCTCTAGGTGGGTTCCATGGCGTTTTTAAAATTTGGACTTTAAAATATTCATCCAAGATTTTTTCTTGATTCGCGTAAAAACCAACATCCAACTTAGCTACAGTTGTAAAAGATGAGGTAACAGGCAAGCCGGCCTGTTGCAGACTAGATGTAGATTCGGCAGTTGAAGGTATCTAACAGGGCACCAGCGACATGGCATCGATTTCGACATTCAGTATTGTGATTGAGGTCGAGGTCGAGGGCCCGCTTGTCATCACAGTCTTCTTAACAGCATGCAAGGTGGCTGAAGCTTTGATAGCTAAATCCAAATTTGTTTCTTTATTAGAAACCCCTTGACTACACCACTTTTTCCAGTAGTCAATACCTTTAAGTTTATCACCCTTCCTTTTTTTCCCCTCCAATTTTCGACAGTAATAATGATTCACGTATTTATCCTTAACAAGGTCACCGAATAACACTGCACTAAAATTACTCACTTACACGGTACACTTAATTCTCTTCAGTATTCGTTCACCACTTTTCACTTATATTCGCTTCGAGTTCGCATGGGACAATACTGCCGTAAGCGCGGTCACGCGCCGCTTATATAGCAGCCCAGTAGTAGCCGTCCAGAAACTACTACAAACTTCCACAAAGCTCCGCTAATTCCGACCGAGGGGCGTGGCGAATAATCGAGAAACAACGCAAAGTTTCCATACGGTACAAAATAGTTCGACTACTCGACAAGAGATGGCGTTACTGTGCGCAACGTCCACTAGTTCGGATATATATTCAATTCAAATGTAATAATTTAACTCTTCACTCCTCGTATTTTTTCGGTATAATATTAAGTAATATTTGGCTTATTCTAACCCCCCCCCCCCCCCTGGCTACGCCCGTGGATCGCGTGTTGGAGAGCACGAAAACGCATTTTTCGCGAATTGAAAATTCAGTTACTGGAATATTTTTCAGATAGGAATGATGATTTGTCGAAAAGATCCCTTTGATGAAAATTCTGTTGCAGCTGCTGAATTATCTATTGAGATTCACAAAAAAATTAATCAAAATATCGACCGACAAAACTCTACAACTAGAATTTTTAGCTCAAGATTTAGATAAATCTTGGCTTGCACGACGTTGTGAATACGGAAGCCTAATAACGGAAGCTTTGAAAACATTGATCTCCTTCGCTGCTTCTTACTTATGCGAAAAAAGCTTCTCATCTATAGAGGCTTTAAAAACTAAATATAGAAATCGTCTATTATCACTGGAGAATAATTTGCTTATGGGTGTTTGCTATGACGATCCACGTATAGAAAAACGTTTAAGGAATAAACAAAATCAACCGTCGTATTAAATTATTATTTTTAACAACTTTTACTATTACTTTATTTAAGTTTATTTTATTATGTTGTTATTACCTGGTAATATTTAATTTTCTAACACTGGTTTTTAAATTAAAAATTCTTTAAGGAAAGGATATTTCGTATACGGGTCTTATTATTTGCGACCCCCCATATTCCTGAACGCGATTCCCTCAGGGATCGCAACCCCCAGGTTGAGAAACGATAATTTAGACTAACGATATTCACAACTTTTGTAGTATCTTCACTGTAATGCGATTTGTCCTATTCTACAAAATCTTAGCTTTAACCTTAACATTTAAAGTAAATCTTCGTCCAGCGAGACATTTCTCAAGTTGAGCAAGTGAAAGTAACCGCTGGAAACCCAATCTCGTGAATTCGGTAGATATGGAAATCCGTGAATAGCGCCTTTAATTAGTCTAGTTGTTTCGTCCGGCTTCAAAAACTGTTAGTTATTTGCCAGTGATGGTTGTGAACTGTATTTGAATTGAACCCTGTGATGCCTTCTCTGACAAATTTATTTATACTCTGGATACCAAATAATTGACTGTCCAGTGGTGGAAGTCGTCGTCCTGCAGATACGTAAACTGTCACTATTCATTCAATACTGCTAGCCCTTCCTCTCCGTGCCTTTTCGTCCTTGATTGAGGTATGAGGTGACAAGTAGAATTGCGAATACGTATATGTATGACTGGTTGCCGCATTAATATAGATATGTTTAGTTTACTTATATGTTATAGGATTATAAAAGTATCAGACACTATTAATGAAGCGTTATACTGCTCGGCTATGGTTCTACCTTTCGCCAAATAGTCAATGGGTACCACACTACGAGATTCGCTATGTGCCACTCTTTTACTTGCTCATTCACTGTTTGGATTACAGTAATTCAGTGATCCAAACTACCTGGACTGTAATGGTGAACCATGTTTTAATTACTGTTAAGAAACGCCGAGGAAACTCAGCAGAATCGCGTTTAAATAAGTCTAAACACTCTTGAGAAGTGTTTAGACAACAAACACGATATCCATCAAGCGTAAAGCTTTCTCATACCCACAATATTGTGTAAAAGTAGTGGATACAATTCTTCTACTGGAACCTTCGGTGCGAAACATCAATTACCACTAAACACAAAATAGCTGTATTTAATTTCTCGACGCGCGTTTCGCTAACTATGTTATCATCATCATGGTTAGCATAGTTAGATTGAATCATCTCCGGATGACAATAACATATTTATGCGAAACGCGCGTCGAGAAGTTTAATAAAGTGGTTTAATGTTTAGTAAATATCTTCGAGTTTAATAGTGTATACAGTGTATCGGGCCGGCCAGAATACATTCTGTGTAAAAAGTACCCGGATTTTCTCATTTATAAAGCCCGCGTAAAATATTCTTTAATTTTCTTTTCTGCTGTAAGATGGTAACACTGTGCCCAATTACGATTAAGATAATATATAAGAAGGAATTTATTCCAATTCCAAGGAAGAATATTCCAATCAGTATACAGACCCCATCTTCATGAAACGCATCGTAACGAGCGGCAAGACATGGGTTTACGAGTGCGACATGCGAACAAGCCAACGCTTTTCGGAATGGCGCCACGAAAACGAGCCGAAACCCATAAAAACGCGTCAAAGTCGCTCAAAAATCAGGGGCATGTTGACAGTTTAGGCGTCATGAGAGGCGTCAATTGAGACCATAACAAAAAATTCGCTTAAGGGGCTGAAGGTCATACTTCAATCAGCCTCCGAACATTGTATGGAGGATTGGGTCAAGCGGTGGCAGAGTTTTATTGTACTCGAGAGGGCCTACTTTGAAGGCGACAAAATAAATTTTGATGAATAAACAATTTTTTTTGGGTTTTATTTAACAATTCAGGATACTTTTTACATAGAATGTATATTCAGTTGAAGGTCATTGAATATGACATTGCAAGCCGAAGGGGGGGGAATAAGTGTGGAATCTGACTCTCTATGTATAAATTGGCTCAATTAGAAAGCCATCTAAGGCATTAAATTCGACAAATACCATCTCTGTAGAGAGTTTGTTAACGCACTACTTGCAATAAAAAAAATATATGCTCTATGCTTTCATTTAACAAAAATAATTTATTAAAAATAATAAATAAAATAACAAAAAAAGTATCAGTAACACAGCTGAAAAAAAATTGCACTTTGCCCATATAACATATTAGTAAAGCTGTCTGCTTAAAATATAAAAAAAATAATATAATAACTTTCAATAATTGACTAGTTCCAAGCAAATGAGGACGTACTTTTTCTCTTCACTTCGTACAATAAATAACTAAATAAGATATAAGAACAGTGAGTTTCATTTTATGATGGAAAAATAATGAATCAAATTTCATAAATTATTTGTGGGCTTCGTTTCTTTTTACCAACGAACTAGATCCATAAGGATGTTTCGATACTCCATCATAGCTCACTCTCGCATGATAACCATGATCATCCACAAAGTAGTCAACTTTTTGTCTTCGTCCATCAGGTAACAAAACAAAATAATATCCTTTTGTGTTGGCACCGTCTCGTTCTTCTTCGTGTCCAAAGTCGTTTCCAGTCTTTTCGTCGATCACACGATAACCAAAAGCGTATTTTGCTGCATATTGATGAATCTGGAAACGAAATATTCTGTTAATATCGAAATTATTATGGGATGTTGTTTTTTATTTGTGTAGATACACATCTAAGTTTGTCGATCTTGACATTGACCTAAAAAGCTGTTATGGTATGAGAAACGGAAATCGAGAAATTTCTGGGGATAGTGGCGTTTTCACTTTAGACGCTGATGGCAATAAAAGACGACGGATGAAAGCAAGTGGCTCATTATTAGGTTGCACTGTATGTTAGTCAATATTACCAAATTTGATGGTACATTATCTTTCGTTTTTTCCACTTAAATCTCGCTGTATTAGGTAAAAAAAACATTCCACGTTTTTTTTTTATAAATAATTTTATTACAATAAATATATCATGACACAGTACTGAGCAAGTATCTTCTTATTTAAAACAATGTTAAATAAATAAATATTTCATTAATATTAGATAATCTAGCTCTATTTACCACTATGATCAAAAAGCAAGATGATTTCGTTTTTTTTTTTAATTTTTTTTTCAAAAATTCGAGCTCTTTACATATCAATCTTGATATCTGACAGAAGTTTTATATGATTTCGGTTGATAAATTAGACCTTACACCGTCTTTTATAATTGTCAAATAAAACATTTCGAAGATTTTGTAAATGGGTAAATTTATGGAGTGAAAAATTTGCAATAAATTTTGTTTAAAACACAAAATTTTTCGTAAACTCCGAGAGGTTACCATTAAACACCAAATCACTTTTATATAACTTCTCAACCCCCGTTTTGTTAACCATGTTAGTTTCATCAGGAGATGATTTAATCTGAAGAGACAGAAAATGCCACTGGGATGGCCCAAGGTCTGGACTGTATACTTAAAATGTATTGAAGCAATTAAAATATTAAAATGTAACGCAAACGAAGGTATGTCAAAAACATTGTTACAAGTAGTACAAGACTTTAGTGATGCTTGAGAAGCAGTTGAAGATGAACGGCTTTCACGTCAACCAATAAAGAAAACATTACCAAGAATCTTGGGTGTTTTATCTTTTCATTCCGAAATATTAAATTAAAAAAATTAAAGCAATCAAGCAAGTATCGTGCTAAATAAACCAAAGTCGAAAAAACTATTAAAGTTTTAGCCGAAAAAGCACTAAAGTCCAAAAACTTCCAGATTGTGGTAAAATAATGTATGGTTTTTGTCAATTATGTCACCATTCGTCAGTTTTTCCCTAAAAATCAAACAAATACCAACAAGCACTATATTTACCAAGATAACTTTTATATATTCCCTTGAATGAAGAAAACACTTCGTAAACACTATTTTGAGTCCATAAAACCCCTCGAGAAAATCACTGGCTTCTATAGCAAAAAACGAATAAATTTGAATGAATGATTTGTGTTCTATTTAAAAAATCACCTTACTTATTGATCTTAGTATATAAAACATCTCCGAATAAGTATACATCTTATTATGACTTTATATTAAATAAATATGATAAATAAATAAGAAAATAAACTTGAAGAGATTTACCACTAAACATCAAATCACTTTTTTTGAACTGCTCGACGCACGTTTCAGTTGAAATTAAATCATCTCCTGATGATGCTAACATGGTTAGTGAAACGTGCGTTGAGCTGTTCAAAAAAAAAGGGATTTGGTGTTTAGAGGTAAATCTCAGGTTTAGTGTTTCACATCAAAGGTTCCAATAGAGAAATTTAAATAAGAAAATGTCAACTAAAACTCGCCATAAAAATTATATAGCAGACTAAGAAGACTAGAACAACACAATAATACAAATACTATAACTCATGTTGTGTCTGGCTTTTTTGGTATAACTGGCATTTCGCACGAATAGCTTCACAATCTCTACTTTTTAGAATAGCTCATTAAATGAAGGAGAAGAAAAATAAATCAAAAAAATATTATAAACGCTTAATATAGAAATACGTAACAATGGTCAAGAAATAATAAAAATCAGTTACTACAGTAATCAAATATAACTAATATGCAATATACGAGGGTAGTCCGAAAAGTTTCCAGCCTCAACATGAAGATGGCGTTACTCGACAAAAATATTCTGGTAATATAATTGCGCATGTGTTGAAAGATAACCTTGAAAATTTCAGCCATATTAGATGCTCAGTTGTTGTTTAACAGTCATTTGTCAGTCGATGTTAGTGTTTCTGTAAAGATGGAAAAAATGGAATTTGGAGCAATTTGAAAGTTAATAAGCCTACGCAAATTAAAGCCGGCTTAATATAACTAAACACTAACATCGACTCACATAAATTACTGTTAAACAGCAACTGAGTATCTAATATGACCGAAATTTTCAAGGTAATTTGCGTAATTATATTACCAGAATACTTTTAACAACTAACGCTATTATTAGGTTAAAACTGGAACCTGTTCAGACTACCCTTGTAGCCTTGGGGGTGCGTATATCAATTAAAGTTAGTTAGAGCAATGTGCTCAGATTAAATTTGGATTTTAAGCTGATCTTTGAGCTGTTCCTTATTTTGCTTCAGGTTAACCCCAAAACGAGATATGGATAGAATAGTTGGAGGTTCTCAGGGCACTAACGATACCCATTTCATTCGGCGTACCGTCAAACACGCAGTGACAATAAATGTTTGGGGGTTTTTCTTTCAGCGCGGCTTTGTCTGTTGAGAGCTGTCCATCGACAATTTAGACCTCAAATCACTAATGATCAAATCAACTGACCTAATGATCAAAATGTATCAGCGTGGAGTCGGTCAAAGAATGTAAAAAAAAGAAAAATGACAAAGTCGCCTGGGCAAATCTTGGAAAGAGGAAAATGGCATCTCGACAATGGAATGTCCTTCACAATCTCCAGATGCCCAATCGAAAATTATAAAGACCCAAATAGCTGAAAAATTGGCTCAAACCGGTACGATTTGAAGCAGCTGACAGAAAATATTCGGAAAATTTAGCGCTCTCTGTCCGTCGACTACCCGGAAAAACTGGTCGAAAGTATGCGCAGAAGATACGAGGCCATAGTTGAGAATTATGGTGATTATGCGGCTTATTAAAGAATTGCGCCATGTCAATTGTGACGTATTGTCATGCAAAAAAAAGTCAGTTACTTTAACAAAAATCGCGTACACTTTCTTATGACACAGACTATATATATATATATATATATATATATATATATATATATATATATATATATATATATATATATATATATATATATATATATATATATATATATATATATATATATATATATATATATCTGTGGGGCGTAGCGTTGGAAAGGTGCATCTTTCACTGACGTTCTGACAATCAGATCAGTTATTGCGGTTAAAGTGTTACTGTGTTTATACCATCGACGGAAAAGTGAATATCGAACAAAGTGAATGGTGAGGATTTTTTATCCCGTGGTAAAGTCCACGAGTGGTTTAAACGATTCAAAGAAGATCGTGAGGATATCAAGAACGATAAACATTCTGGTCCGAAAATTTCCATAGTTGCTCGAAGTAACATTGAAATGGTGCATGAATTTATAAAAAAATTGATCAAAATCTTCGTTGCAATACATAGAAGTGGAATTGAAAATGTCCAAAGATTCAACTCATTGCATTTTGATCGATCATTTGGGACTTGGTTTTGCACTCTTTGTTCCACATAAATTGACTCACGGCCAAAAATTGCTCCGAATCCAAAACAAGGACTTGTTTAAAAGCTCGAAAATGGGTGAAAACTTCAAGTACATTATTGATACGGGTGATCAGACGTGGTGTTTTCAATATGATCCAGAAACCAATCATCAAAGTGCCGAATGGAAGCGCCCATCCTAAGAAAAAGCGAAAGCGAGCCAAATCCTAAGAGAAGCCGCCTCGAGAACTGGTCAAACGATTAATGTTGTGTTTTATCTTGGTGCTACAAAGCACCTACAAGTCTGTTGTCGCGTATTCATCGTGTACTGTCATAATACCTTCAACAAGGCAGCTGGTGCGTGCTACATGATAATGAGCCGTCCCATTGCTCCCCATTGCCAATGAAAGGACAACGTTATGCTGACATTGAAGCCATTCAAAAAGCGTCGACCTCCATCCTGAAGGAAATATATCTGGCAAAGCTCAAACATTCATTCGTGTACCTAATTGACCTTGCAAAAGACCATGTATTGTATTAACGCGCGAGACTATTTTGAATAAAAATAATGATTCTTGCCAAAAAATAAATATTTGTGTTTTTTTGAAAAAGTTCTGCTTTCGGTGAGACGCACCGTATATATATATATATATATATATATATATATATATATATATATATATATATATATATATATATATATATATATATATATATATATATATATATATATATATATATATATATATATATATATATATATATATATATACATATATATACATATATATATATATATATATATATATATATATATATATATATATATATATATATATATATATATATATATATATATATATATATATATATATATATATATATATATATATATATATATATATATATATATATATATATATATATATATATACATGTTGAAATATTAAGCAAATGAAATAAGTTCACCAGTAATCTGAGTATAAAATTTTACGTTTGATTTGATTGGTAAAAATTGCATGAATTTTTAGTTGACACAGTTTTAATAATATAAAAAATTATTTGCTTCCTAGAACCTTGTTATAAGCAGTTTTAGTTTTAATCTCCGCTCGAAAAATTTTTGGTAAAACTTTATTTGGACTAGTATGAACAAAATGCTTTCTAATTGGTCTACGCGAGGAATAATGGCTACTATGAGTGTTTTTCAAAGCGTTAACATTACGAATATATCCAGGATAAAGAGAATTGTGGTTCTTGTTTCCTTCGTTAAAATTATGATTATTTATTATAATTACATTTTTGCCATTTTTGTCATTGTAATCATAGATATTATCCGACTTTTTCAAATGATTTTGAACTGACACTTTCTGCCGATTCTGATATTGAGTTCTATGCCTGTTCGGAATATTTAAATGTTTCCAATTATTAGAATGGTTTAATTGATTTCTTCTAGACAATTTAGGGGTATTTCTAGATTCGCCAAGTCGGGTGGTTACAACATGATTACCATCGAAGGAATAATTCACAGTAAGAGGATTTTTGGTCTGCTTTTTTTTATTAGAAGCAAACTCATTTGATACACGTCGATGTCCAAACTGATTTCGATATTGGAAATGGTGTTGATTAATATCAAGATCAGTAGTCACCACTTTATCGCCATCAAATGAAAAATTTATATGACCGCGTGGTTCCAAATGTGTGTTTCTTTTATATCTGCGTAATATACTTACATCGTGATCTGAATACAACTGATTGTCAGCTTGTCTTGATGTATCTACACGACCAACTTTGTTTAATTGAACTATAGATTGTCTGCTGGAATCTGGAGCAACATGATGGGGTTCTACTTCATCTCGAATAACCGAAGCTAATGTGGTTGACGATACTGGCAAGTAAGTCCGACCTTGTCCTGGTGCATAACCTTGCTGCTGTTGACGATATGCTGGTAAAGTCGACAGCAGTTGAAGATTTGGCGACCCTGTTTCTACTCTGGTAAAGGCTGGTTGATACTGGCGTTCCCTAGTGAAGTTTTCTCTCACTTCGTTAAAAGAAGGTGCATATATTCTGTTATATAAAGAAGATGGTGTAACTATTGCACTCTCATCTTCTTCTGCAACTAAAACTTGTTCAGGTTGAGCTGGTTGAGCATGAACAACTTCCTCCTCTTCCAGAGAATTTTCCTCGATTGCTTCAGGTGCTACCGTAGAAGAAACCAAAAATCTTTCTGGAATCTCTGTAGTGGACATGACGAGGGGTGCGGGTGTTGGTAAATCATCTAGTCCAGATAAGGAACTTGAATGTATTGACTCAAATCCTTTATTGTGGGCAGCAATTTTAGCCAGTACTTCATCCTCGGCTTGCTTTTGAGCCAAAGCAATAGCTTGATGCTGAGCTTGAACATGAGCCTCGGCTTCTTTTTGTGCAGCACTCAGAAGAGCATCAGCTCGTGCTTTATTCACAGCATCTATTTGTTCTTGCAATGTTTGAATATGAGCGTGACTTGCTTCTAATGCAGGTGAGCCGTTGTGTTGTACTTGGATATTCATTGATTTTGGATTTGTGACTGTTACTGGGTTTTGAACGATGGACATTTCGCCCAAAAGTTTCTGTAAACCTTGAAGTTGTAGTTCTGGATTCTGCCCTAGCAAACTCTGGAGCTCGTCGATTTCGAAACTAGTGGGATTTATATTGGAAAGTTCTGGAGCTGAATTCTTCAGTATTTCCTGTACCACGTTTGCTTCTATTCCAAGATTGTTTTTCAAGATATCTGGTTGAACGTAAATCACTCGAGCGTTTACGTCTTTTCGTTCAGACTTGACATCAACAGGCTGTATAACTTTTTCATCGCTAACCTCACTTGCAGCGAAATCGAGATCTTTTTCTATTTGTTTCGTTGCAGGTATATTGAACATGGGTTGTATAGGTTTCCAGTCGTTTTCTTTATATTCAACGCCATCAGAAAATGTTTTAGAATGTACTGGTTCTTGTTGTTGCAAGTCAAAAACATCATCAGGATTCATTTGCAGCAGTTTCGGATTTCTTAAATTCTTAACGTCAACTTTCTGTTGCCTAAGGTATTTGGCTTTTAAGAAATCCTGCTGATTAGCATTTTGAAAATTGAAAACCGGTGGATAGTAATTGATTTGAACTCCATCTGAATGTCTCGGCGATCTTACTAATTCTGGTAGGGGTTCTTCGAGAATTTCATACACCTGAGGTTCATGGATGGCTGTTGATACCGTGGTGCACAGACAGACGACGATCAACTAGAAAAAATAAATATGTAACTAAAATTGTTGTTTTTATAATACATAATTTCTATTTTTCATTATTTTTAAGAATACGCATTCAAGATGATCATTTTCTTTGTTAGAGATATTCTTAGAGATATGATCCACCGAGCTTTCACAATTCCACTATCTGATAATAAAAAAATAGAACAGCAAAAAATAAAACTAATAGCACAAAATAACGGCTTCAAGGATAAACAAATTAGCTATTTAATAAATAAAAAACGGAAACAATTACTAATTCATCAAGTATATCCAAAGTAAAACAAACAAATGATAAAAAGTACTGTAAAATGTCATATTTCGGTCCAATTTCAGAACAACATAATTTGCAAATAGCGTTTAAAACCACCCAGTCAACCAGTAAATTAATTTTTAATGCCAAAGATAAAACATCAGCAAATACAAAATCTGGAGTTTGTATGTTATGTTGCAACGAGTGCAGTAGCTGCTATGTTGGACAAACCGGCAGAAATTTTCAGACCAGATACAAAGAACATAAATCTGCATACATATTAAAGAAACAATTCTAATTTTGCGAACTATTTCATAGATAGCGGACATATATTTCCCGAGATAAATTTGAAAATTTTACATATAGCGCCCAAAAGCAAAAAATTAAACATTTTAGAAGCTATTGAAATTTATAAATATAATAAAGATCCGTCTAGACAGTTATTAAACGATCAGACGGATCTCCGAAATTCCCTACTATTTAAAATATTGTAAAAAATTAACCCCAATATAAGTATAAAATTAGGTAGATAGGGTAGATAAACAGCTGTAAAACCTTAGTTTTAAAGTAGTGTTTGAGAATGTAAAATCGTTTACGAAACTATAGTCACACAAATTTTGTTTAAAAATAAAAGTGATAGATAACAAAATAAAAAATTGTTTTATTCCTTTTTAAAAAATGAACTATTACAAAGTAACGGACAAATCAATCAATAATTTAGAGATATTTTTCTTTCTTCTACTATTATTTCCCTTATTTCCTCTTCAAGAATTTAATCGAAAATGACGAATCCAATGACATTAATATGAATGATTTGCCATGAGAAGACCATTTCCATTTTTTCCACTATTTATATTTATTTAAAATACATCCCTTCCTCACTAATACACTGCTGGACATTAAACCAGTGCTAATATAGATATTTTTATCGTTTCTATTCCTGTCGTATTTTCGGAATCGCCTCAATAAGCCTCGTCACGGCTTAAACTGTCATAAAATGTTCCTTCCATGGTCAGTTTGAGTTTCGGGAACAGGAAATAGTCGCACGGAGGTAAATCAGGCGAATACAGAGGACGTTATATATATATATATATATATATATATATATATATATATATATATATATATATATATATATATATATATATATAAATTTAACTCAAAATAAATAAATTCATTGTAGTACACAACATTCCAAACTGTCACAAATAGCACGAAACAAAAATTAGAAGAAATGATATTGTGGTACTTGCCCCACCCTATATAACCGTATTTCCGATGAAAGTATGTGTAAATAAAGTCGAAATTTATATAGCCTGCCCCGGTATAAGTCAATATTAGTTTGTCATCGTCACAATTTCATTAAAAAAAAATATGAAAGTTTTTTACATGAAAGAACTGAATGAATTCAATTATAGGAAGCGATCCACATCCTCTCTCACTCAATCATATGTTATCTTAGATCATCTACGTTTTGAATTTAAGTGGTTAATGATGTTTCATTCAATGTACGAATAAAAATTTTAATTTATAATACACAAACAAACAAATGCATGGGTACGGTAGAAAGTGAACGCGATGAGAACATCAAAAACAACATCTGCACTGTGAATTTCTAATTTGTCTTTGTACGAATTCTCTGGCCTTTTCTTTTCGTACGATTAATTAATTGTCTTCAGTCCAAGATGGGTTTTTTTGTAACATTAGCATACATATATATATATATATATATATATATATATATATATATATATATATATATATATATATATATATATATATATATATATATGCTGACTGAAAGACTAAAAAGACTGAAGAAAAGACTGAAAAGACTAAGACTGAAAAAAAAGTTTTTTCATTCTTCAGACAAGCATTGAGAATGCCAAGTGTGACCTTAGTGAAACGTCAGCACGTTCCCAACAAACGGGACACAAACGATCGGATGTACTCCCGGAATAATAGTCTAGCGTATTCTTCCATCCGCGAAACACTACGAACTAACATATATATATATATATATATATATATATATATATATATATATATATATATATATATATATATATATATATATATATATATACTCTGTCAGACTTAACTGCCAGGCTCCATAAGGAGCAATGGTCTGTTGCTTGACCGGGAGGAAGCCCCATCCATCCGTTACATTGGAGGGCACATTGTTTCGTCTGTTGGTGGTTAGACTCATCAGGGTATCGACATATGCTCTCTCGCCAAGAATAGGGAGTCCCCCTCCGCAATCAAACAACCAATTTATATATATATATATATATATATATATATATATATATATATATATATATATATATATATATATATATACTCTGCCAGACTTTTTTCGCAAATTCTACAACACAAAATAACACAAAAATGTCATACAAACATGGGTCCGGATATTCTACATGTTCGAGATACAGAGGGTTGAAGATTTCATTTTTTTTTCTTTTTTAATTTATATCTTCGATTGCCAAAATCTGAGAGAATATTAAACCCTACAAGCAGCCAGTGGCGGATTTTGCTATTAATTAATTTAAAAAATAATTAGTACGGTCCTGTTTAAAATTAAACTTAAATACATTTTTCAACACAGAATATTATTCTCTACAAAACGTGTATCTTGACAATTTTTCGTATCTTACTCGGTTTCATAGCAAAGCTGACTTTTCACTTAACATACAGGTTTCTATCAGCATAAAAGGTTTTTCGATAAGGATTTGAAAAATGATATGACTCTCTGAAGGACTGTTTTTATCAAATTTCATACACAGAAGCTTACATACAGGACAATAAATGAAATTATAATATCATACTCCGCAGGTCAACATTGATGCAGGTGGTTCTCCTGTAGGAATTTACAACCAAAGCAATTCTTAAGGTCTTCTCTATATTAAAGCAAATATTTCTAAATGAGGTGATATTTATTAATTAAAAACCAAAATATTTAAATTAGATGCTCGAAATGGCTTCCACCAACCTCTATGCACGCCCTGCATCTACGTACCACTGATTCAAGAGTTCGTTTTAAAATTCCAGGCGTGTTGCGAATTTTATTAAAAGTTTGCTTAATTCTTCTCCTCAACAACGCGATATCTTCTATTTCAGTGTTGTAGACTAATGATTCAGTGAAAAAAAATCAAAGAAAATAGTCAAGTGGATTACAATCTGGCGATCGGACTGTCCAAGACACCGAACCCCCTCTTCCAATCCACCGATTAGGACATTTTTCATCCAATATGTCTCGGGCTTGTCGACTAAAATTTACCGGAGCACCATCTTGCATAAACTATAATCTATTCCTAACATCTAAATCTCGAATACATCTGCCCAGTTACTGTTGGTGGTGGTACAAAAAATGGTCCGATCAATTGGTTGCCAAATATTCCAGCCCAAACATTGACAGCAAACTGGTATTGGTGTCAAGTTTGAATAATTTCATACGGATTCTCTTCTAGCTAAAGATGATTGTTATGAAAATTCATTATTTTTTCCCTGGTGAATTGAGCGTAATCAGTAAATAGTACGGAAATATAAAAATTGGGTTCAAATGTCAAGGTCAAATGTCATATGAAAAAATGCCAAGATATACTTTTTGTAGAGAATAATATTCTGTGTTGAAAAATGTATTTAAGTTCAATGTTGAACAGGACCGTACTATTATTTAAATTAATTATTAACATAACCTTATAACTCCGCCACTGCCTGCTCGTAAGACTTGATATTCTCTCAGATTATGGCAACCAGAAGGCTGATGATGAGTATTAAATTTGGTTACAATACCAAGATATAAATTAAAAAAGAACAAGGGAAATAATTTTCGTTAATTTAACCTACGTTCTTTATATTAGTTTGAACAAAAACTTTCCGTAAAACATGTATCCAAAATGCAACCATTTCCATGGGAAAAATTATTTTATTTTCAAAAAACTCAGTTTTTTGTTTCATCGTACCCTTAAACTATTGAAAAATAAAATTTATTCCAGACGTTTCAGCATAAACTTGATTTGTTTTTTTTTTTAAGAAAACACACTCATTAATAAGTCAAAGTTGAAATTACTAGACTAATTTTTCACACCATAACACGATTTAAACGGTCCACGTCACGTTAAGAAAAGCATGATTAAATGTTTTATTATATTGATTGTTCAAAATGTCCACCATTTGAATCTGCCCATGCAAGCCTGGCAATATTCTAACCTATTTTCCTAAACGAGTTGAAAAATTCTTTAGATATTTCTAATCGGTCTGGTTAGCAGCAGCTTCTCCGTAAATAAGAAGCATATCGTGACATATGCACACAGAATACAATCTTGGTTTTAAATGGAATTTAAATATACGTATCAATGCGACGATGCCACTTACATTTTTTGGCGGATGCATGGCTGATTCTTAATTTTTTAAAAATTGTTTATCAATGTTCATTAGTTTATTTGTAGTTTATTCGTTAAATAATAATCAATTATTATTTGCCAAATGTGCTTTAACACATATTTACTCAAAATGATTATTCTTATCGCAGCTTTTCGATTGGCGTTTGAATAACTTCGTAGCTTTTTGTCGTGGCAACCCTTAGATTTTTGATCCTTGTTGTAAGGAACTTTTACGTTCAAATGATTTGAAGAATCGTTGGTTAAATTTATGAAAGTTATTTCCCTTACATCCTGTATATACATTCATTCTTGTGGTCATTCATTCAGTCTTGTGTGTTGTGGTCTGGTGTGAGAATAATATAAAAAACAAGTATGCACGTAAAGAAAAAAAAGTTTGTTGTCGATTCTTAACAAAAAAAGTTTTTTTTTCTTTATTTGCATTCAGTATAGTTCAGATATTCGATGGTGAACAGTTATGTCTTATTGTGGTGTTGTGTAATGTGTTGTGGTGTGTTATATATTGTGTCGTGTTTTGTTATAAGATAACATGTTAAAATTTCAGGGGCATACTACGACATCAAAGCGAAAACAAAGTATGTTTGATTTTAAACTTTCACATAACATACTACTATGACCAAAAAGTAAAGTGATTTCTGGGATAAAAATTCGCGCACTTTACATATCGATACAACCATTTATTTTTTAAGTTGGTATGGCTTCTTATAGGTATTCGTTTTTGAAGAAATTGTGCCTAGAAAATAAACAACATACAAAACGCTCTGGATTAACCACAGGGCAAAAAAATAGAAAATTTTATTTGCCTTGTCTTAATGATAGATCAGAGAATTAGAATTGATTCCATTATCGCCATAATCGTTTCATTTTTCCCTTTCCTATCGGTCAAGATTACTTGTTCTCTTCTTTAATCTACACTGTGTTCATAGATTTAAATGGTATAATACGTGAGCAGAGGAGGAAGATTATAGTTAAAACCAGGACACACAGATAGAAGCAACAAAGTAGATGTGGAGTGATCTACGTAACAAAAAGATGTGAAGAATTGTTAATAATGGCTCATATTCCGCAGGAATGAACAGCCATCCAACGGCACTTGGCAAAAATAAACCAAGTTTGTTTTATTAGTATATATATATATATATATATATATATATATATATATATATATATATATATATATATATATATATATATATATATATATATATATAGAAGGGTGATACTGCCCGAGAAGTGGAACGGCGTGTTAAGTGTGGCTGGAAGGCTCAATAGAGCAAACCCCCACTATGTCTGAAAAGAAAAGTCTTTGATCAATGCGTCCTACCCGGTATGACATACCGGAAGTGCAACCTGGACACTCACATTGCAGTCAATTCAACATTCATTGGAAGGGTGAAGGAATTGAAATGGAAGTGGACAAGCCATATAGAGAAGCGATGCGACGACAGATGGACCAAAGCAATCCTGAAATGGATAACGCTTGATCGTAAACGTCCACGAAGAAGATCGAAAACACGATGGACGGATGACATCATCAAGTATATTGGACCCAAATGGCAGAAGAAAGCTCAGAATCGCACGAGTTGGAAGCATGCTGGGGAGGCCTTCATCCTGCAGTGGATATATATATATATATATATATATATATATATATATATATATATATATATATATATATATATAGTATTATTGTTCACGTATGGGCCCTGGTGGACCACGCGAAGTACAATTAGAGGCGTTTGTTGTTCTTAGCCTTTCTAGACAGCCCATACTAATTTCATTCTTTCGCTATGAACTTTTTTCCTTTCGTCAGACCAAGTTGTTCCAGTCTTCCTACATTTTTCTCTCTGGCCAACCTTCCAAACGTTAACCTTGTGTCTGAAACAACCTCTATCCTGAATTTCACTTTGTGTAATATTTGCTGATCTTAGGTCCTCTTTAATTGCCGCAATCCATTTAATTATTTCTACTTTAGCTCTACTCCTATTTTCATAAAATTCGACTATTTGTCTAGTTAGCCTACTCGGATTCATCCGTTTGATGTGTCCGTAAAACTTAAGTCTTCTTTTTCTCATATCGCTATGTATATCTGTGTATTGTTTGATTTCTTGGTTTTCTCGAAGTCGGTATGTTGTGCTATTTATTTGTTTGGGGCCTAGGATTTTTCTTATGATTTTTCTTTCCTTCATTTCAATGTCCTCGATGTCCCTCTTTCTATTCAAAATGAGCGTTTCTGCAGCATATAGACATTCTGGCTTAATAACCGTGTTGTAATGTCTCAGTTTTGTGTTTTTAGCTAGGCATTTTTTGTTGTAAATATTTTGTGTAAGTCTCAATGCCGTTTCCATTTTTTGACATCTACCCTTATTGGCCGCTTTTTCCAACCCATTTTCCATGATTATTTCACCCAAATATTTGAATTGAGTTGTCTGTTGCAGGTCATGTATTGTGTCTTTTCAAAGGATATTTGGAGTCCTACCTTTTCTGCTGTTTCTTTTAGGATTTCAATCTGTTTTTGAGCCATTAATACATCTTGAGCTAAAATTGCTAGATCATCAGCAAATGCCAGACAATCAATTTTGATGTTGGTTCTCCCCAGTTTAATGGGCTGGTCAATATTCAGTGCCGACTTTTTTTCACGCCACTCCTGTATTACTTTTTCTAGAACACAGTTAAATAAGAGTGGCGAGAGTCCATCCCCTTGTCTCACACCAGTTTTAATTTCGAAGGGTTCTGAGATGTCACCCATGACTTTAACTTTTGACCTCGTGTTAGTTAACGTTGCTTTAATAATTGCCAGCGTTTTCAGATCTAGTCCTTGTTCTTTCAAGATTCGGAATAAAGATTCGCGGTCAATAGAATCATATGCTTTTTTGAAATCCACAAATGTACAGACGAGATTTTTTATATATATATATATATATATATATATATATATATATATATATATATATATATATATATATATATATATATATATATATATATATATAAATGGCATTTCCTCGTCATATATATAAATTCATCCACTCGTTGCTTTTTCTAGAATTATCTCCAGCAATATTTTCATATTTTCAATAGTGATAATGGAAAAACTAAACTTGGTATTCCTGGTTGCCTAACCGCATATTAACAAAGTTTTCCTTAGAAGTCTCTTTTCTTGGAAATTTGGACCGCTGTGGACAAGCAAAGTCAGATGTCGTAGAAGGAAAAGCCGGTGTTGTACATCAATAAGTACATCGATGGTTGATGTAAAATTAGTCTAAGAACGGGTTTTCAGTTATAAAACCATATTATGAAAATCACACTACCCCCTGCATTGTTACCGGAAAAGTTTCAAAACATTACAAGATAGAAAAAAAGTTAGATCATCCTAACATTAAATTTATTAAAAATATACTTTATGGTGTTTGCTATCCATGTTCGCATCATCAGGAGATAATTCAACCCGATTCAAGATTGAATCATCCCCTGACGATATTAACATATTTAGCGAAACGCGCGTCGGGAAGTTAAAGTGATTTGGTGTTTAGTGGTAAATCTTTTCGAGTTTAGTGTTTCATGCCGAAAGTTCCAATAAAAGAATTAAAGTAGTATTTCTCTAGTATTTCTTAAATGTCATTTAAATAATGAAATGTAACTTGATAACGATCTAGAACCAGTTGCTTTACAATAAATTGGATGAGTGAATAACACAGAGTTTCTACAACATAACGAACGTCCACATTCTGCTGGGGTTATATTACAATTCTGGAAAGAGGCTACCATCAATACCCTTTGTTGGTTTGAACCAATAAAGAGCCAAAACCAATTTATTGATTTATTGTTAGAACGTGCATAAAATGTGATATGCCGAATGGTTAGAATGCTTTCTAACCTCCCACTCTATGTACAACGCATGTGAAATGCCCTACATATTGTGTTATATGAACTCCTTCAGTAGTATGCGTGGCAAAAAGCAGAACAGGCCAATTTTTATGGAGTCATTAGTAAATTGTGTAAAGAATGAAAAATGTTCAAGCGAACCGAACGCAAGGAAAGTGCCTGTTCAGTTACAGACTGTATAAAAAAATATCCCAAAAGTCTGTTGGGTACTGATCTTATCTTTTTAACTAACATTTTGGATATTACACTATTGATCGAACATCCTTTGAAACGAACCACAATAATATTTTGTCACATAATGGATATAATTTAAACTGATTTACATAATATATTTTTGTTCTTTCAGAGCTTACCATAAGCCTGATATCAATGGGAGATCTCAGCAACATTTGATTTAACCTACTCCAAAGATTTCTTGAAGTACAATCTGTTATAAAGAGCACGACAAGTACAAACGTAACAACAGAAAACATCTGCAAAGAAAAACCCAAAGAAAGAAAATCCTTTTTGCCATTAGTTGAACTGAAAAATAAAAATAATGTAAAACTTACTATGGTTTCTTTCACTATCGACACAGGCATCGTCGAAAACTTGACTGAAAAAAAAGTATGCGGAAGCACAACCTTGCACTTGGACGTTGAGAATGAATCTGTTCGATATTTTGAAGCAGCTTTCCTTTCTATACCGGCTTCATCTTCCGATGTGCAGAATCTGCTGTCTTCTTCACGTGGCTGATATTAAAAGGTGTTCTCTCCGTTGTGAAATTTAGTCGGAGACCATATGGTATTTTTTTTGTCGGATTAGTACAATATCATCACTTTAAAATACCATGAATATATATATATATATATATATATATATATATATATATATATATATATATATATATATATATGCTAGACTATTAGTCCGGGAGTACATCCGATCGTGTGTCCCGTTTGCTGGGAACGTGCAGACGTTTCGCCAAGGTCACACTTGACCTGAAGAAGTCAGGCTCAATGCTTGTCTGAAGACTTCAGACAAGCATTGAGAATGCCAAGTGTGACCTTGGCGAAACGTCTGCACGTTCCCAACAAACGGGACACAAACGATGGGATGTACTCCCGGACTAATAGTCTAGCGTATTCTTCCTTCTGCGAAACACTACGAACTAACATATATATATATATATATATATATATATATATATATATATATATATATATATATATATATATAAGAATTACTAGGTTCTCGGGTAGAACCGCGTTTTAGATTTATAAGGTCTCGACGTTTCGGCTTCCACTTTGAAGCCATTTTCAAGAGAATCTAGTTGCTTTACTCCGAGGCCTCAATCTGCCTACTCCCCAGAGTTCACAACTAGAAAAGAACGTGTACGGCGCGACCTCTGTATTAATAGGTGAGGTTGTACGTCGGGCGCTCGGTTGAGGGGTGAGGATGAGACGGGAGGTGGACTTTTGACTGGAAGGGTTTTGGATGGACAATTTGGAAATGAGCGGTTTCCATGTATTTGGAACTCTAAGACCGTCGTCCCTCTTGTTTAAGCAGTCTGGACGTTTTTCGATCTCAATTGCTTCACGAATTATGAGGTGTTTGTAAGAATATATAAGTGCGATTTCTTTGGCCTTGTCGAAATCAATTTTGTGACCCGTTTGGATATAATGTTCTGCTAAAGTCGAGGAGAGATCAGAGTTTCCTACGGCGAGAGAATGCTCGTATATGCGATTTTGTATACGTCTATTAGTTTGACCGATATATGATTGGGAGCAGCCAGAACAAGGAATCTCATAGACACCATGTGACTCTTGTGGGATATTATCCTTCACTGGTCTGAGGAAACTGGATATATTTATTTCTGTTGTAAATATAGTTTCGTTATTACGGGACCTGAATACGTGGCAAATTTTATCAGTAACTCCCCTGATGTATGGCAGAAGAACTTTAGGATTTTGGGATACTTCTCTAGTAGATTGGCTGGTATGACCAGTTACCTGAACTTTATTAATTTGCCTTTTTATTTGACGTATGTCATAGCCGTTTCTAATGAATTAAGTTCTGTTTGCCTATGTTCCCTATCCGACAATCTTAGTGATCTCGTAACTAAAGTTTTGACTACCGAATTTAATTGGGATGGATGATGAGCTGAGTTCATATTTGGATACCGGTTTGTGTGGGTGTGTTAACCATAGACAGAATAGGAGAAGCTTTGGTCTGGCCTTTTTGATATTAGAACGTCAATAAAAGGGAGAGCAAAATTGTTTTCAGTCTCCATTGTAAATTGAGGATGTATACTGTTCAAATGCGAAAGGAACAGATTTAAAGATTGTGGTCCGTGCGGCCAAATGACGAAGGTGTCATCAACATATCGGAACCGCAGGTAGACTATATATATATTATATATTATATATATATATATATATATATATATATATATATATATATATATATATATATATATATATATATATATATATATTGTAATTTCTTTGCTTGACTGAGGACGAGCCCCACCCATCCCTTAAATTGGAGGGCACATTGCCTTTATGTTCAGATTCTTCATGGTACCAACATATGCTCTTTAGGGTATGTATGCAGTGTTGGACATTGTCTCATTGGACTGCGTCCAATGAGACAACAGTAGCCAAGTATCATAGACAAGAGTCTGAACATCAAGAGACGAAACATGTGCCCTCCGGTTGAAGGTACGGGTGGGGCTCGTCCCCAGTCAAGCAAGTGAGAAAATGCTCATTTAGACGGAGACGCAGGTTGTTCTGTGTTTTATATAAGATTATGGAATCCAGCAGTTGGGTGTATGACACTTAAGTACTGTTTTCTCATTGGACGCAGTCCAAAGAAATCTAACACTGCACACATACGCCATCCGACGGGAAGTCGGCGAAACTATAGATTGTTGAGTATTGAAATTGAAGCAAACACATGAACAAGAGACGCAACGGTAAGACCTAGAAGATTTTAGAAATATGGGCTTGATTGATGAACGCCGATAAAAAAAGAAAAGTTACAATTGAGTATCTATGCCTACGTACTATTGAAGAGAACGAAATCCATCGCATAGACAATATAGTACTATTATATTATACTTTATAATCAGTAAAAGTTAAAAATATATGTACAATATTAGCGAAAGAGGGGATGTGTTAATTAGTATGAAAATAAAATAGTATTTTGGTTAATAAAAATACATTAAAACATATGTTTACACGCGGTTGTTTTAAAGAAAAGCCGAGCTAATATTCAGATCTGGTACTTTTCACCAAAAAATTTCGTAACATTTATCGAAAGTTAAACCAGATGCATTCCTTGTGTTATTACTTTCGATAAAATTCAGTTTTACGTAACACGGACGAAATATTTACATTTTAATATTCTTCAAAAGGATTATTGTCGGGATTAAATTTGAAACGATAAGGTATTAATTTTTTAGAAATGTAATATAATTTGATGTTCATATTTCATCAATGTACAGGATCTTTCAATAAAGCAATTGTAAAAGTTGTGTATTTAGAAGAAAATCTATATGTTTTACATGGAAGGGATGCAAACTAGGTATAAATATTCAGTATTGATTATTTTTCTTCTCCTTCTCTGATTCTAAAACACATTATTGTAGAATATACCAAGCAGCAAAAGAGGAAGGTCAAACAACAAATCGTCGAAAGAGACCAGATTATAGATATAAATGCAGATACAAAAATATATGTCATGAACTGATCGTAGTCTGTTAATTGAAACAAACTGAACTAAGAGAAATTTTAAATGGGAAAGTGAGAAAAATGATCAGCCAGGGTAAAAATTGATAATCATTGTGACTCATCAAGTTACCATTATACAAAATATCTTGTGAATGCTCTAAACTGAACGTGCAACCTAGCGTCTAAACTAAAACGTGCAATTGTGGCATTTTCTTAATTACTTTCACCAGTTTGTAAACCTCCAACTATAAACTTAGTGGACTCAATGATTTGATTTCGGTGCCAATAACTCATTATACTAGGTGTCCAAAAATTTCGTTCATATTTAATTACTTGTTTGCTCCTAGGAAAGGCAGAAGGCGCTGGTCGTGTTAACTTTACATCGAAGCTTGGTTCAGGGAAAATTAGTTGTCATGAAGCTTTTCACCGGACAACGTGTTGTCTGTATTCGTGCATATTATCAAAACAACAATTCGCTTATTACGACTCGTGGTCATTAGAGAGCCGAGTAATTTACATGACATAAACGAGACACCAAGTGTTAATTTAGTAAAGAAATGGATACAAAAGTTTGAAACTACAGGATTAACTCTAAATTTACCGTCTACGGGTCGGGTGGTTGTCCACGGTCAAGCAGAGGTGCAAACTTCTTAGAACGTGTGCGTGAGTCGGTTAGAGAAAAACCATCCCAATCCGTACGAAAGCGAAGTAGACAGTATTATTTTTGCTAAATAAATTTCCAAACACTTTACTATAATGTTATAATAATAGAATTATACCTTAAATCGACTTCCATTAATTATACCTAAAAAAATGAACAACAATATTGGACACTTTGTACAACACTCCATTCCAGTATCAAAAGATTCACTGAATGTAAAACATTTATAATCCTCTATATAATTATATATATATATATATATATATATATATATATATATATATATATATATATATATATATATATATATATATATATATTAAAAACAATGAAAATACTCCCGCGCTCCACGTCAGTGCTTTGTCGTTCCCCCATCCGCCATCCAAAGAGCCAGCAAGCGTCTCCCAGGACCGGTTTCTGGCCTTTAGCCTCAAGCTGAACGCCTGGAGAGCGGATAAAGGGAACGACTAAAGCCATGACCATATAAATCGGCTATGTCGAATGGTGACTGCAATGACATGCAGCCCACTTCATTATTTTTTGAACATATATATATATATATATATATATATATATATATATATATATATATATATATATATATATATATATATATACAGAGTTTTTTTTACTTCTTTGGACTGCGTCCAGCGAGATTGTGAACAGTTCAGTTCCACAATCTCATGTGAAACGCACAACAATCTGCATCCCCTCCATAAGGAGCAATGTTTTGTTGCTTGACCGGGAGGAAGCCTCATCCATCCCTTATATTGGAGGGTACATGTTTCGTCTGTTGGTGGTTAGACTCATCAAGGTACCGACATATGCTCTCTCGCCAAGAATAGGGAGTCCCCTTCCACAATCAAACAACCCATATTTTCGCCGACTTCTCGTCGGATGACTTATAAATGGAGTTTTTTGACTTCTTTGGACTGCGTTCAACGAGACAACAATATTCAAGAGTTATACACCCCCCGACCGTTCAGTTCCACAATCTTATGTGGAACGCACAACAATCTACATCTCCTCCATAAGAAGCAATGGTCTGTTGCTTGACCGGGAGGAAGCCCCATCCATCCATTACATTAGAGGGCACATGTTTCGTCTGTTGGTGGTTAGACTCATCAGGGTATCGACATATGCTCTCTCGCCAAGAATAACAATACAATATATAAACAATATATATATATATATATATATATATATATATATATATATATATATATATATATATATATATATATATATATATATATATATATATAATATATATATATACACATATATATATATATATATATATGTATATACTGGTGACAATGGGCTAACAAAACGTTCGCGGAAAGACTGGAAAATCCAAGGCACCTGTAAACTGTAGTGTTAGGTAAAGATTATTCGAGTAAGATTACTTCCATCATCAATTATCTGTATTATTTTTCAGAACCCTTACAGCACGAATCGTGAAAAATTACAGTCTGCCACGCGTTGGATCCGCCTTGAAGGATCAAAAAATAGTTAAATACCTTTCAGAGTACCCACAAAATGTTGGCTGTTTGCTTGAGCTTGGACTGTATTGAAACTGAATTACTAATTGACTGTATTTAAATTGACATACGATGTGTTTTTTAAAATGATTTATTCTGACTTTGGAGGATGTCAAATATATAACTAATAGTCATACAAAATAACTCATTTTGTATGAAAAATACTCCCTTAGATACTTGGCAATTAAGAAATAACAACATAAAAATAAACGAAAGGAATCCATGTTAACACGGCAACCAGTTATACCAATATGCTATTCTATTAGTCCCGAGTCAAGGCAAAAAGCGTATCGTGGTAGGACCAGTGTTGAATCGACAGCGATAAAGCTTATGTACCAGCAAAGTTTCTTTCAGTAAACGATGACATATCCGCCACGTTGACTGACAATTATTTGATATCCAAAGTCAGAATCGTATTTCAATTTAATTACCATCATTTAGTAATACAATCCACGTTCAGGCAAACAGCCAACATTTTGTGGGTTCTCTGAAAGGGATTTAATCAGTTTTTAATCCTTCAAGGTGCATCTAATACGTGGCACACTGTACTTTTTCACGATCCGTGCTGTAAGGGTTCTGAAAAATAATACAGATGATTGATGGTGAAAGTAATCTTACCCAAATAGTCTTTGCCTAAAAGGGTATACACAAAATACGTTTTTTCACCCTGAAATAAGGATTTTGAATATCCACATTATTCTTGCGATTAAATTGCCCGTGATTTTTTAAAGAGTTTAATAGTTCTAAAACATTACAGTTTATAGCTGACTTGGGTTTTCCAGCCTTTCTGCGAACGTTTTTTTAGCCCAGTTCCAGGCATAATCAGGAGATAGATTATATTTAATTATATCTTGATGATGCAAATACAGATATCAAAACATGAATCGAAATATTGCAAAAAAGTGGTTAGATGTTTTGAGTCCAATTTTTATTTTTTAACGGTAAAGTTTTCTTTAGTTTTTAAGCTGACTCTTATGCCCTTGCTTATATTAAAAGAAGTGAGTGCCCAATCGGGGCTAGATGGTCTTTTAGTTGATCAAGGAATTTTCCAATATAAGAATTCTAGAAAAAGTAGTATAAAGCAATAAAGTAAATTGGATGAAATGATTCAGCTTGTGGAAAGTTCCAAAGTTCACAATATTGATATTGTATAAGAACCATTTGAATTAGCCGATACTTGATGGAAATTGAAAAATATATTGAATAAAACATCAGCAGTGTTACTGCAATAAGATCTGCCTCTGGATCTTTATCAGCGCTTCTTCCTGGAATACAGGTCTCTCTAAGAAAAAATAAAGTCGGCCCTATCCACACTGGAAGTACAAGGAGTCGAGAATCATCCTGAGTTCCTTCTTTCCACAGGCGGATTTTGCAGCATAATTTGTAGCTTTTCGTCGTGCATCGACGATACAAAACTAATTTCAAAAGTAGCTATAACCAAATTTCTACATTTCTGGTCAACCCAGGGAAGGCTCAAGCATCACCAGGCGCCCCTTAAACCTAGCCAAACTGCTGATTAAAAAAATGCAAAACCTCACATCATCTAGGAATGCAATTTGATAAATTACTGAAATGATCTTCCCGAATCCAGTAGTCTATATGTAACAGTTATGGAATGTACAAATTACTACAGAGTATGCTCGAAATATAACGAAAAATTTTAAATAAAAAAAAACCATTAGTTACTTTGCAAAATTATTTCTTTTTGTTCAAAATACATCCCATCCGCATGAATACACCGTCGATTTTTATATTGTTTTTCGAAATCGCCTCATTGACCGTCGTCATAGCTTCTGGAACTTGTGTAACACTGTCATAAAACGTTCCAAATGGCCAGTTTGAGTTTCGGGAACAGGAAATAGTCATACGAAGATAAATCAGGCGAATACGGAGGATGTTGAAGCATAGACTTGTATTTTTGCCAAAAATTCCCGAGCAGCGACGGTTCTGTGAGATGGTGAGACCCTGTACTCGATATTCGGTCCTCACTGGAACGATTCTCTTTCACAAACGTTCCATAATACCCAAATAATATCCACAGGTAACATTTTGACCGTGAGGAATGAATTCCCGAACGAATATCCTTAGTCCTAATTGAGGCGTAAACGCAAATCAACATTGTCGGCTCTTGTGACTTATGGAAACGCAATTTTTTCGATTTCGCAGAGTCTTGGGACTTTCATGTAATACTTTGGAGCTCTGTTTGACGATGGTGCTTGGAGCATCACGTCTCATAACCAGTTACAATCGATTCCAGGAATGTGCAGTTTCGTCTGGCTGTGAATCATGTCTTTGGTCGTCTTTAATTCCTCCGCTATCACAGTCGAATTCGCTTCGTAAACGATCATTTCACGCACTTTTTCCACTAACTAATCCCGATTTTTGCTTTTTGGCCTTGGGTCATCTTCCAAAGCATCACCACCGTTCGAACACACATGTACGGGATAAGCAATCATCAAAATAAACTTTCTTCATTAATTGAAATGTTTCTGTAAAAGTTTTAGTGAACTTGAAACAAATTTTAATATTAGCTTTCTGTTCCATCGTGTTTTGGAGACAAGGTGACAAAACGTACTGTCACTTTAAAAGCTATAACTTAACAATCCATTGACCGATTCTAATGATTGCGATGTCATTCTATAGAGGAAATATACAGCTTTCGGAGTATATATTGTTTCGATAGATGACACTAGTAATTTTTAAATTTAAAATGTTCCATTATTTTTCCTACATACTATGTATATTCCTTAGCATGCAGAAACAGTAAATTGTAGCTAAAAATCAAAATGATTAAGATTCGCCATATTATGCGGATAACAAGTTTGGTCTAGGTCCCTTTCAAACACCTTTTCCAAGCAAATTTCTGCGCATGACTTTAAATTCACTGCATTTTGTTAGAAACACCAAATTCACCGGAAAGCGGAAATCTGTTCGGTTTTCTCAGTACCTCGACTTAATCTAACCTCCGCAAAATTTCGGCTGAATACTTCGCTGGTAGAAATTCAAGAGCTAATTAAAAAAACTGGCTGCACGAAATAGAAATAAATTTAAAAACTACTCTAAGATATTAATTAAACGCAATTATGAAAAAGAAATATTTATTATTAGACTAGCATTTTTGTCATACAGAAAATAAATAGATATATTTATATACACTATATTTGTTTGTATTTTTTTTAACTTTGGTTTAATAATTTTTGGCGTTAAACTTAACAAACACAATGGTTAATATACAAAACTTTTAAAACCTGTACAAAAAAAGAAAAACCCTTAGGAACTAGTTAAATGTTATGTACATTTTTTTACATATTTTGCAACTTTACGGTAAACAATTTTGGTTTTAAGTAAATTTGGTTCTAAAAATATTTATTTTACTATAGTTGGGAGTGAGTTTCAAGTCGTAAGTAGTAATGGGAAGATGATCATTAAGATGGTTAGAAGTGAACATTTCAAAGGAGCCAGACCATTCTCTGTAAAAAAAATAGTAATTAGTTATAATTTTTCAACATCATAGTTTAGTGTAATTTTCTATAAGGAAAAAAAAGTCAAGGACTGTAAAATAGGTGAATTCAAAGTGTCAACAAAATAAAAATAAACGTAGGTACCACTACAGACAAAAGTAATGTTCGCCTTAGACTGACTCAAGTGAAAAAGGATCGAGACTGATTCAATAAAACGCAAACAAGATCAAGGTTTATTCTAATATTTTAACTAGCTACTGAGATTACTAGCGACTTTAAATGCTGTTTACGGAGCTCATTAAAGAGAACAGAAAAAGTCGCACGGTATTAAATCAAGCTAATACAAAGGTTGTGTAATGAAAAAACGTAAAAGATATGGGCTATGTATTTTACTGCGCTCTTTCCCCCCTGTGAGACTAATGTTCAGCTGTCTTACTATCTTTTTGGTGGGGTGACGGTAAACCTTGTGGGTATAAAAAATGAGAAAACATGGATACAGAATTTTTTAATTACTTAGGCTTCTATATTATAACGTTTAAATTACTGAAAGTTTTCCTTTTTCCATCATAGCATGATCTAAATTTTGTCTTTTCATCCAAGTGTTTACTTAATTGGCCTCTTAAGGTATTATTTCAAAATAAAATGTAATATTTTTATAACAATTCAATTCATACTTTACAGCATAAGTAAAGTATGAAATGTAAAGTAGCTCGATTACAAAAAAAAACCATTATCGAATGTCGATCCAACAAATATAAATATAAATCGACTGCTTAGGGTAGTATTCATATCGAATGCGATACCGAGGAATATTTACAAAAACTTCAGCGTGCAGTCACGGCAGCCTTGGCAGACCAATAAGATATAAAAATTCCAAAGATAAAATATCCCTATATCCTCCATGGTAGGTGTACCAGATGAATATTTACAGAATGCAGATTATTTTGTTGGTAAAATTATAGAGAAAGTACGGCACATTAATGGAGTAGGTATTAGTATAATGAATAAGTATATACTAAAGGGGAAGAAGGAGTATAATGTTATATTGAAGACGTCTACATCTGCTTTTAACAGTTTAAAAGTTAAAAAGACTTTCTATGCGATGGTATAATTTTTCAGTTTCAGTGTATTAAGGTGTTTTAAATGTTGGAGATATGAACACAAAGCCAGTAATTGCAGTCAGTCTAATCCCGTATGCCCCATTTGCAATAAAAATCATGAGTATAGAGGGTGTAGTTCTCAAATAAAAACTTGTACAAACTGCAAATATGCAGGAGATTTGCTGAAGATTACTGATATTGATCGCTATCATACAGTGTTTGACAGAAAACCTGCATTTTCTGCAGACAGAAACTGCATTCACCATTAATTTTGACAGGAAATCTGCATTCACCTGCATGTTATCAAAGAGAAATTGAAAAGGCCAAACAAAAAATTAAATATGAATAGCAATTAAGAGGAGTGAATAAAGAGTTGTGTGTATCCTTGAATGTGCTGGTTTAAATAGTAAAATGACGGAAGTGATGAATTTGTTTTATGACTGGAATCCTATGGTTGATTGTTTGAAACCCACATCACTGAGGCGATACAGGATAATGAAATTTTATTTTATAGACATTTTGTGTGCCACTCAAATAGTCGTCATACAGGAGGTGTCATAATATACATCAGAGATGGCGTACCTGTAGATTTGGTCAGATCTGAGAAGAATCCAAAGAACTGTTGGGCTCTATTTGTGAAAATAAAAATTCTAAATGACAAGTTATTTGGAAGATATATATATATATATATATATATATATATATATATATATATATATATATATATATATATATATATATATATATATATATATATATATATATATATATATATATATATATCCCCAAATGGTAATATTGATGAATTTTTAGGTTTTTGGGAAGATGTGGTCAATGATCCGGTTATAACTTCAAACAGATCAGTAATCACTGGAGATTTTAATATTTGTTGGAAAAGTGATTGTCTGAATACACGAAAATTAGAGGTAATAAGCGATAATTCTGGATTTAGACAAGTGAAAGAAAGCTATACATGTGTATCGTTCGATACTCATTTACTCATTGATCTGGTATTTACTAATGATTATAGTTTGACCAAAGCTGGTAGGAACTCTTCGCATCTTTCTGATCATGAAAGTATTGGGTTTATCCTCAAATGCGAAACAGATGTGAAAGGCGTAAGTATAAACTCGTAAGAAATTTAAGCCCTGAAAATATGGACCGAATTAGAATAGAATTAATTGGAAGAAACTGGAACTACTCGTCAACAAATGTGGATCACTTCTATGAACATTTTATGAACAACATCCATAAGACAGTTAATAGCGTGGCATCCTTAAAAACGATTAATATTGATGTAACACCGTGGATTACAAAATTCCATTAAGCTTGCCCAAAAAGAGAGGGACATGGCCTATAAGAAGTTCAAGTTAACCAGAAACGACACTAACTTAAATGATTATAAGAGGAAACGCAATAAGGTTGTAATGGCGATTAGAATCGAAAAAATAACATTTTATGAACAGAATATTGATCATAATAGAGACAATAGCAAAAAAATGTGGCGAATGTTGAAGGCATTGGTATGGAACGGCAGAAATTCCGACGTATTTGAGGATATTATTTTCAGAAGGAGTGTTGGAACGTTAGAAGAGAATTTTAACAATTTTTATGTTGAAAGTATTCGGGAGATAGCTCGAATCATTCCAAATCAGATTGAAACATTTGACTGACAGTACCGTTGACATCCATTCAGGTGAAGAAAGTTTGGATCGATCGATTTGATTTATTAACATTATCTCAATTGAGAGATATTGTAATGAATTTAAAAAATAAGTCCACATCTGATGATATATGTAATATAAAATTTTTAAAGAGCGTATTTCAGCAACTGGGTTATCCAGTACTTCATTTAATTAATACGTCGTTGTCCAGTGGTCGAGTTCCAAGGAATGCGAAAGTGAGCATCACTGTTCCAATACCAAAGGTTGAAAATCCTGTATTACCAGAGGATTTTAGGTCAATCAATCTATTGCTCATTGTTGACAAAATATTGGAAATAGTGGTGTGTAGACAGTTACGTAGATACCTTGAAAAGCAAAATTACATTTATGTGGGACAATCGGGATTTCGTGATAAACCTGCACTTCAACATCTTTGTACGAAATGGCGCCAAGATATTAGTGACGATAATGTTGTTGTTGGTGTATTTGTGGACCTAAAACGTGCATTTGAGACTATAAACAGAGAATATCTGATTGTAAAGCTGCAGTGCTACGGAGTGGCGTCTGGTGTTATAAAATGGCTTAAAAATTATTTGAATGACCCCTTTCATCGAACAAAAGTAAAGGGTGTTATATCAGGAATTCTGGAAACTGATATTGGTACCCCACAAGGGTACCCCTTTTTGTTTCTTATATACATCAATGATCTGTATTAATTTTTTAAAAAATTAGACTCTCCTTTCAATAACGGGACATAATTATGACCAAATTGTGAAAGATCTTAATTTAAAAATATCTATATTAGATAATTGGCTATGTGTAAATAAATTAAAATTAAATTCTGAGAAAACAAAATATATGATTCTGAGAAAGAAAAGATGAGAAAGAAGAAAAAATTATAATATTTATCATTGGGAAGAATAACATTGAAATCGTAGAACAAATTAAAAATCTAGGTGTAATTCTTGATTCTCAATTGCAAGTTACGCTCATGTAAATTACATGAGTAAAAAATAGGTAAAAAATAAAGTTTTTTCGTAGAATATCACATAACTTAAGTAATAGGTCAAAATTGTTAATATATAATACCATTATTTATCCCCGTTTTAGTTATTGCAGCTCTTTGTTGTTAGGTTGTAGTAAAAATGATATAGTTTGTAAATTTTACAAAATATGGTAATGCGAATTATTATATTATACCGGTGGATTTGATGTTGCGCTCTTTGGGCTGGTGCTCTGTATGGTAGAGTATTGAGATGGCCAATATTGTTATGATTTCTAAAATAAAAAATAACTTAATGCCTGCATATCTTGGAAGGTACTTAATAGCGCGATCCGAAAAACACCAATGTAACATATAAATTTTGAATGCAGTACCTATATGCAGAAATCGCTTATTGGGAATGGGCTTCGCCTGTTCAATGGTTTGCCAGCAGAGCTAAAAAGTATAGAGGGTTTGGAAATGTTTGTAGATAGAATCCGTAAACATTATTTGGTAAAATAGGTTAGTTTGGTGTTAAAAATAGGTAGGTATGTTTGATTTTGTATTGACTAGTGTGTATATATTGGATTTTTATTTACTATAGAACAGATCAGATTTGGATATATTTGTATTATGCATACATATGTACAAATATAAATGAATTACAGATTGTATGTCGTATCCAAATGGTAAATAAAGAATATTATTATTATTATTAATTGTTAGCGGTGCGATATCAGACGATTAGGAGGATGATAGATCACCCTAACCTACCGCCTACTACTAAAACTAAAAATAGCGAAAGTACCATAAATGGTTCAAATCTTCAGAAATAACTATAGACACAACGTTTTTAGTGATATTTAACTGTTCTGAAACATCGGTAGGAGGTCCTCGATAAGCACAGACCCCTCAGCCTCCATCGCATCGTTCTTTCAGGCGGTGTGTGTTGCCCTTAAAAGGTTACAAGTCTGCATGTAATCATGACTTAACTTCATATATTATTTTAATAATGTATTAGGTCTTGAAAGTGAAGCTTGAAACAGTTCTACCAATATAAAGCACATCCAGACCTTATATAACTTTAATGAATCAGTCTCAACACTCTTTGGCTTGAATGGTGTATGTAGATTTGAATTTAGATAGTCCATATTTTTTCCAATCTTTATTCAAGTTTTATGTGTTTTTTTCCACATTTCTATTTTAGGTTATTTTTTTAACAATAAAATAGGTTAAAGAAAACAATTTGAGCCGTAGGTTTACATTTATTACTTAATAAATGTAAACAATGTGTTTAGGAAGCTTTCTGAGTATAGTTTTCATATACAATGTGTTAACTGCGTTCGTTAGTGAAACACCCTTATCGAGTTATAAGTAGTATTGGTCCGTAAGACCGAGGTCTAAATTAACCATGCACCAAAAAATATAGTGTAGTAGTTTTTACAATTTTTTATTTCTAAATTAATAGATTTACAGAATTAGTAATATGACCAGTGGGTATTATGAGAAAGAACAGGAGAGGCTCTTACGATTATTCGATGAAGTAGAAACAGTTTCATATATTGACAACGATGACGAATGTTTAGAAGATGGAAACTGTCGACGAGAATCTGAAGAAGATTTTCTGCCAATGAAACTATATCAACAGATGGACCTAGGCATAAAAATCTTTATTTTATCGGAAAAGACGGAATTACTAGGCGGAGAAAACATGCAACTTCACAAAGAGCTGATCGATGAACAAAAATATTCTGGAAACAGCTTGATGGTCCTTATCAGTTGGATATATCAAATATGACATTAGTTCCACGATTATGTCAACCAATATGAGAAACAAAGAGAAATGTGATAATGGATATTTTTTACAAACATAGAATTCGCCAATAAACTTCTGAATGAATACGGTCTCGCCATAGTAGAAACATTTAGGAAAAATAAGAAACAAAATTCCACCATATTTAGTAAATGTGAACCAAAATGGGAAACAAAGAGAAATGTGATAATGGATAATTTTTTACAACTATAGAATTCGCCAATAAATTTCTGAATGAATACGATCTCACCATAGTAGAAACCTTTAGGAAAAATAAACAAAATTCTACCATATTTAGTAAATGTGAATCGTTCAGAAAACACGAGTATGTTTAAATTTCAAAATCAAGTAACTGTTGTTTTATATGTCCCTCGAAATAATAAAAATGTGTTGGTTCTATTTACTATGTATTTCTCAGATATCATCGACAAAGTGAGTGGTAAACAAAAAATTATTAGTGATTATAATAAAATCAAAGGTGACGTTAAAGTGGTTGACAAACTTATTGAATCAATTTTTCTATCAGAACCTTCGGTGTGAGACACTAAATTCAAAGAGATTTGCCACTAAACAACGAATCACTTATTTAAAAGTTCTCGACGCAGGTTTCGTTAACCATGTTATCATCATCAGGAGATGATTTAATCCGGAATGTGAAACTTACAGCTGCGCTAGAGCTACGTGTCGTTGGCCGATAGTTTTGTTTTATTGCACAATGAATGTAGCAGGCATAAATTCATATATAATTTGCAAAGGCAATAAAAAAAATCGAATCATTCACAGACAAGTTTCTTAGAAAATCTTGGATTTGACCTAGTAACTGAACACATAAGGTGATGAAGTATCTCAGAAAATATCTCGAAGTCAATTCGTCTTAGACTAGTAGAAATATGTGAATGTGTTAAAAATTACTTATAGTAGATACAGTTACTGTGACAATAGAAAAAATAGAAAAACTAGATACAATTGTTACAGGTGCTCCAACTTTATGTGTAGAACATTTGATATGTATATGTAAAGAATGCAGCAGTGTAGGTGAGGATTAGACATTGCTTAAAATACACTATTTAATGTACCATTGTGGGGAGTACATTTTTGTTTGGATGTAATTGTTTTTGTAGTCTGTACTTTATTCAGTTGGTATTTGCGCGATTAAACGAAAAAATTATGTAATATTTAAGATGTATCACTTTAATTTAGTTTCAGAACATTTTTTTGTTTTATAAAAAATATTTTTTTTTAAATAAAAAAAAAGTGTTTTCTTAAAAAACTGTAAGGCCCAGTTTGACAGCTTACATTTTAAAACCAATTCCGCCCCTCGGAAAATATTGGTCTCAGAGACCAATATCAATAAAAATGGCTTATAATTTCATGTTAGTAACGGAGGGTTAAGTAAGAGTTATGGTGCTAAAATGTTTCCTAATCTAAAGAGAATGTGTATACATATAATTAAACTTAAAATTAACGAGATAAATATAAGTAAATATAAAAAACTGCAATGTTTTTTATTACTCGATCACGCCAAAGTGCAATTTTACAAATTTAATTTTATTTTATATTTTAGAAACATTCTTGTTACCAAATTGTTTCCTAAATTAAAGTTAATGTGTCTAAATAAACAAAGTGTGATAGATAAACAAGTTTTTGTCTTCTAAATTCCAAAAATCTTTAATAGGTCTTTAAAGTTACGCGCGACAAGTACTTACAATAAAAGTATTTTAGTTGTTAGTGCAGTATTTATAAAGTTTTAATAAAACATGGACCATCTTAATATTAACAGGCAAATTCCGAGTATACTAAAGAAAAATCGTCTTTTCATAGGCGGTTGTGTATTTCTCTACATATCGAAAACTAGCATGCTATTAAAAGACAGAACAATGTAATGGTTGATTCAGTTCCAATACCTCTAAAGTCAAATCGATTTTCTTCAGTAAAATTTAAAGCAAAGGAATAATTTTCACCAGAGCTGATCATCTCGTATTCAACGGGTTCGTCACTATCTAGTAAGAAAAATTACCATTTACTATAAAGCTCGCCAAAAAGCATCAAACCGTATTAGTTAAAAGCACGACCGCATCCTTACCTATGACATGTTCGACGCTTTTAACTTCCGAATAATTGGTTCCTGGTATGGTGATGTTACAAACGAATCTGGTGGTGCCCTCTTCCAGATAACTGGAATTGAACGGCAACGTAATACTGATGTTGTAGTATCCAAATTCGTCGACAACTTCGGTTTTGGTGCTGAACTCGTCAAGCCATTCGCTGGATTCATTTCTGTAAAAATAAGATTGCTGATAATGCATTACTTTGAATTTACTTATCTGGGAAGCAAACTAGAATAAAACAACATCCCATAAGATATCAGAAAACGTATTATGAAGGGTAACAGGACCATTTACTCTCTGCACTCTGTGCAAAGATCTAAACTTATAAAGGGTCTTTCAAATTGAGTGGGTTTTTTAATTCTTGAATAAAACACAGAATTTGCGTTGATTTCAAACAAGCTTATATTGATAATAGAGGTATAGTGTGACATTTAAACACGAAAAACAACATCTGCCAAATGACCACCTCTTGTAGCTCCACAGACGTCCACTCATTTGTCAACATTTTCGATGACATTTTGGTATAACTGTGGCTCTATCTCACCAATGACTTGAATTTCATCCTTTGATTCAAGAATCGATTGTGGATTGTTTTTATAGACCTGGCTTTTCACGTAATCCAAAAGAAAATCATGATCACATTTTGAATGATCCGGTGGCTTTAGTTTCTGTTATTTGAACCTCATATGCTTTTAGAGCCAAATCTTTTCGTAATATGTAGGTCATGTTGAATCACTGCTTCTGGTCTGAGTCTTCTGGGTATTCAGCAATTCTGTCACGTATAAAATCAATATGCTCTTGTGAACGACCACTATGACACAGGGTGTCCGCTAATTAATGGTACATAGCAAAACTTCTAAAATATAACTCAACGTAAAAATATTGTAATTTTACCCAACTTACCTTAGTTCATAACTTATAGTAACCAAGATATAGGGTGTAAAAGTATTTTTCTTGAACGATATTTGGTAATGGGCGGTTTTCTAAGATAAGAAATTTGAATGTCTCGAAAAATTTTATGTACATTGTAGAGGGCGCTGTCTGAGACACCTTTCTACATTTGAAAGGCCACAACTTTTTTGCGTATTAGTGTATTAGCATTTGTAATATAAATAGCTTGTCCAACTTTTTTTATAAAGCGGGCACTCTGTATATTGCTCTTCTTTTATCTTCTACTGAATCAGTTTCTTGAAATTTTTGAAAAATTCGATTGATAGTGCTTTCAGATGGTCGATTGTGCAAATCATAAATATCATTTAATTTTCTGAACTAAGCCCTCATTTTCATAAAATAATTCAACAATTTTAACGCGTTGTTGTATTGTACACGACTCCATTTTTATAAATGTCATAAATTACACTTCTGAAGTGAGGCTATACCTAGGCAAATTCACAACGCCATCTGTGTATTATTTAAGAATTTTAGAAACTGCCCAATTTGATAGACCCGTTGCAAAGGAATATGAAAGCCATGATCTATAAAACACTCATTCGACCAGTCCATTATTGCTGCGGTACGTGGACCCCCACAAATAAAAACAGAAGAGATGCTCGCAGTATGTGAAAGGCAAGTGCTCAGAAGTCCATAATGGTATTTGGAGGATTAGCACTTATACACAGGTCTGGATATTGCACACTCTGGGAGGGTTCAGCGACAAAATGGGCGGGACACCTGGCGAGAATGTCAGAAAGCGGGATACCAAGGAAAATCATGAAGGTGTGAATACTGGATAATAGAAAGACAAGTAGACCAAGGACAGGTAGATGCTGATCCATCCTTTGCACATGTCTCAATTCAAGGGGTAAAAATGTGGAATACACGGACTGGAATTGACATAATTTTTAGTAATGAAATTCACTGAAGCCAAACAATGGTTCTGATGATTCATCATTAGCGTGATCAAAGGCCCACAGGCCATGAAATAGAATCAGGATTTTAAAAACTATCAGAAATATGAGACAATGAACCACTTTGGCTGATCACTTAATAAAATGATGTGAAATTAAGAGAGTCATGTCAATACCTATACCTGGATAAAAGAGACAGCACTAGTTTTCCTGACAAACTAACAATAGTTAAACACCCTTACCTGGCAGAAGGAATCTATAGAAGCGTTGGGTACTAAATATAATAAAATTAATTTAGTTTGCTTTTCTGAAAAAAAAGACTCTTTCTCCTATAAGAACCAAGATCTCTCAAAATAAACTTCGTATGTGTTATTTTATCTAGTAGGTTTTTCAGTGTTTAGACGTAATTAAGTGAAATGTTATATACGTACCCTCCTGCTATGTACAAATGGAAAATTGGTTTTGGAGTAACGTTTAGGGCATCGCAAAAGACTGCTTCGTCACCTCCACTTCCAGATACGAGGGCGATTTGAAAGGATGTTGCCGGTGCTGGAAAAACAAATTATCATTAATAACCCTGACATTTGCTTATAATGATATAGCAGGAAATTAGAGAAATAAACACTTAAGAACAGGTAGCAAAATAAAAATATATAACAATATTATACTCTTTCCAGCGGAAACGAAAATAACACGACAATTTATCCGCACTACTGAAATGAACCACTAAAGAACTATAGTCAGTAAATAAAAACGAACAAGCAGAACAAGAACAAACAAACAAACAAGAAGAACAAGAAAAAATAACAAACAGTGTTATATAGTACCAGGTGCGACACTTAATAATTTTTTTTCTTAACAAAAAAAACACGTTTAATTTGTGAAAAAGGTAAAAATTGTTTTAGTCAAAGTATGCGCCATCGTTAGTTGCCATTTTCCCCCATCTCTTTGGCAATTTGTGAATGCCCTCCCATAAAAACCGTACATCTTTTGAGGTGGTCTAATAATCAAGCCATTTTTCGACTTCTCCGTAATTATTCAAGTGTTTAATGGAAAGTGTTTAAGATATTGATGAATACAAGTGGTAGCCAGAAGGGGGCCAAGTATGGCGAGCAAGGCGGGTGGGGCAAGAGTTTTTCAACCAAGTACAGAAATGGCGTCTCTGATCGCTTTTGCTATGTGCAATTCTTGGTTCAAATTGATCACTTGTTGACGGTAGCGAACAGTACTAACTGTTTGACCTGGTTTCAGAAGCTCATGGTATACTACACTCTTCTGATCTTACCAAATGCACAGGGTTGTCTTCTATCCAAAGCGATTCGCTTTTGCGTTCGATGTTCATGGATATCCTGCGTCAACCCACGATTTTCAGCGTTTAGGTTCTCGAAATATATCCAATTTTCGTCTTCAGTTAGGATCCGATATAAAAAATCTTTCTTTCATATCGAAAATGTAAAACTGCGCGCACGCTTCGCTTTTCCATCTCTCTGTCGTTCAGTGTGATACCCATTTTTCAGCCGTCTGGATCTTTCCAGACTCCAGACTCTCTGCCATTTGTCGTTGAGTTTGCATATCGTTTTCTTCCAACAATACTTGCAATTCGGCATCTTCAATTTTTTTCGGTCGACCTGGGCGTTCTTTGTCTTTCAAGTTGAAATCACCACCATTGATTAGGTTTTCTTTCCAAAATTCAAACTTCTTGGTGAACGCTTTTATATCAGAAATCAGTTCTGTTAATTCTCCCTTGAAGCTGTAAATTAAGTTCATTCAATCTCTCCGTAATGTCCACCAGAAATCCAAAATCTTCAACCCAGGTGGAGTTTTCCAGTTCAGAAATGGGTTTATCGCGTTGTTTAAAAAAGTTCAACTAGAGCAGATAGGAGACTATTAAAACGTTTGTGTACCTCTACTCAACCATCGGACTTCAGAGTGAAGAAGTAAAGTCCCGTATTGACAGTCCATTTCATCCGTCAGTTCTTTGAATTATCTTCTCTGTAACTTTTACTACCATTTTCATAACGTCGTTTAGTTTCAAAAACCCCCGCAGAATGCTTGCACAGCTTCCCGCTGTGCTTGAATGATGAAGTATCATCCTTTCGACATAATGCTATAAGATCCTTCGGAACCTACCACAGCTGAAGCTCCATGTGTTTACCATTTTAAATATTGAAATTTTCTCAGATGAAATAAAATTGTTTCAATTGAGAAAATAGGTCCTGTCCAGTAGTATGCCCTTTTAGCAGAATACTCTTCAAAAGTTCTTCTTTAATCATAAAATCGCTAAAAATCATCCTGACGAAAACAGCCACCTGAGCGGTATCAACCACATCTGCCGGGATTCATTAAGTTGCAGGGAAAAATAACCACAGTTATCTAAGTCACGTGTTAACTGTAAAAAAAAAACATCACTACTCATTACTTCTATTCGTCTCATCACCGTATTGGCAGAGAATAGCATTGTTTTTATGGCAGACATCTCGTTTTTATTTTTAAAGTTGGCGAATACTGAATCAGCAGCTACTAAAAATGCATGTTTTATTATTTCTTCTTCTTCATAAGGCTTCTTATTTTGTACAATTATCTGCGACACGCGATAGGAAGCTTCAGTTGCAGCCTTATTTTTGTCAAATATTTAAAAAAATATTTTTAAATTGTCTCCATTTTTCCTTTCTAGCGGTAGAATGTAAAGGATATGATTTTTCAAAAGTCGAATTATAACATTTTTATGAAGCCTTTCAATATATCCTTTTTTCGGATACAGAAGCGTTACACAACAAACTTACACTTTTGCTTTTAATTTCTGAAAAAATTATTGTTCTTTCCACTCACAATGGAAATGGTATGTCTTAACTTTTTACTACTGCTTGTCATACTTGTAATTGTAACGTAACTGAACGCGGCGTCGTCGCACAGGTCTATCTATACATCCCGTTAAAAGCAGCCGAGATCCTTCCTGAATGATCGATTGGTCGCTACTATCTACAATTTTCTGGGCGGTTTCGCGGATTTTCGCGTGGTGACATCAGCGGCTGATCTTCGGCGTCTATATTGCGCTGATCAGGCCGTAATCCGTAACAGTATTATAATTTCGATATTTTCATTTATAAAGTTTATAAGTTAGATGTGTGATGACTTATAGCCGTGAGCTACCGAAATTGTCCACGCGAGCTACCGGTAGCTCCCAATCGATCGGTTGGCAACCCCTTTACACCATCCCCAATTCGTCATTGAATCTCTTTTTGAAAAATTTGATTTACCTTAAAGTTGAGAGACGATCATTAAAGTCACCTAATAACTGGTTAAATCAACCTCTAAATTTATAAATAAATGTTCTTAAAAGCACCAAGAAAGCGTAAAGAATATATTAATTTAAAAAAGGCAAACTTATAGAAACTTACAATAAACGATGACTTGTTTCGTCATCAAAGCCTCGGAATAGTCACCGCTAACTTTGCAGGTATAATTTCCTGAAATCGCAGGACTGACTTCTGTGAATTTCAGGGCCCGCAGCATTGTGCTACTGTTATCGGTAACATTATAGGTAGGGTCTATGATGTCCTTTAAGGGTCCTATTGCGTTTGCCGTCCTAGTATCCGTGATCCATTGATAGATTTGTTCTACTTGACCGTTGAGGAACCACTTTAGTACAATGTCCGATTCGTTCTTTGCTTCGAAGTCACAGTCGAGGACCAGCTCATCTGTGGAACCATCTTCTATATATTCCGGTCCGACAATTTCTTTTATTTTCAAAGCTGCAAAAACTGAAACAAAAAATACAGACACTTATAATATTTTTCAACACGAATATATTAGGTGTGGCGGTTAATAATTCTTATTTTTTTTCTTAAAAACAACACGTTTAATTTGGGAGAACGGTAAGTTTACTCAAAGTATGGGCAATCGCTAGCTGTACATTTTCCCCTTCTCTCTGGCAATTTATGGATACCCTCCCAGAAAAACAGTACATCTTTTGAGGTGGTACGTTATTGGAAAGGGAAGTGTTTCATGGAAAGGGCCAAGTGCAGAAATGGTATCTGACCATTTTCTTGGTGTGTTAAAGAGCGTTGTCGTGCTGCAAAATCACTTTTTTGTGTCTTCCAGCCCCTTCTGGTTGCTTTTCGATCAATGCATGGTTCAAATTGATCATTTTTTAACGATAGCGAACGGTATTAACTGTTTCATCTGGTTTCAGAAGCTCATGGTACCCTCACTACACCCTTCTGACCCAGCACATGCACAGCATTGTATTCTTTCCAAAGCAATCCGGTCGATGTTGATAGTTAACATAGGCCAACCCGTGATTTTCTGCGTTTAAATTTCTCGAAATATATCCATTTTTCATCTCCAGTCACAGTCCAATGCAAAAAAAGGTTTTTTGTTAGTGCCGAGAAAGCAAAACTACGCCCATCGTTTTTCGCTTTTCCATCTGTCTGTCGTTTAGCTGATGTGGTAGCCATTTTCCTGCTTTCTGGAACTTTTCCATGGCATACACACGATCACATATGGTTCGGAATTCAACATTTAACCTATCTGCCATTTGTTTTTGAGCTTACATATCGTCAACTCTTCCAACAATGCTTGCAATTCCAATTTTTTTCGGTTGACCTCATTTGCGAGATATTCGTGTTCGAATTTCCCATTGCACATCTTGTCGATGGCTGAAAAATCTGCAATTCACAAAGTGTGCTTTGAATACGAGAAAAAAAGTATTAAGATATAACGATCAAAAATACAACGGACTTTATTTAAAATTACATTTTTTTTTAAATTTACTTCAATAGGTGTTGAAAGTGTCCACCGCTTATCTCAATACACTTTCGCAGGCTCTTTGTTAAGTGACACCTCACATTTGAGAAGATATTTTCTTCATTTCTAATAACATTGGCTCCTTAAACTCGAAGAGATTTACCACTAAACACCAAATCACTTTTTGAAATTTTTCGACGCACGTTTCGCTAACCATGTTAGCATCATCAGGAGATGAATTAATCTCAAGATTGATGATGCTAACATGGTTAGCGAAATGGTATTTAGTGGTAAATCTCTTCGAGTTTAGTGTTTCATACCGATGGTTCCAATAGAAGAATTGATTGACTCCTTGTTGAATTTTTTGTAAAAGTTCGTCTCGTGTATTGATTTCATCATGGTAAACTAAAGACTTCATATGATCCCACAAATAAAAGTCTAACGGATTAATGTCTGGGCTACGAGGTGGGTAAGAAAACTCACCCACCGCGCCCAATTCATCGATGACAAAAACGTTGATTCAAATCATTTCGCACTGCAACCGTAAAATGTGGTGGCGTCCTATCTTGCATGAACATGTCTTGTCTTAAATTTAGAGGTATACCGTCCGAAAGGTCTAATAAATAATTTTCAAAAAAAATCTGCACATATTGATCTCCATTCAGTCTTGGCAGAAACTATCCCGATTTTGAACCGGATATCTTCAACCGTTTTTAAATTATCTAAATTTTTAGAAAATTTAGTTTCACTTTCAACACCCTGTCTCTTTTTAATAACTAACATTAGCCAACACATTTATTGACTGAATCCTCTTATTTTGATCTCTATGTGCTAGTGAGATTCCGCTGTGGTATGAATTTGTACCAGTGGTATTACTACAAGTAAAATGAAATTTTTCATTTCAGAAATAAACCATTATCTGAGCATTATCTCATGGAGTTGCCAGACAATATGTCCGATATGGAACATGAACCATTCATTGATAGTGGTACAGAATATGTCCAGTCATCCTTAGTGAGTTTAAGTGATGAATTTTCAGGACCATCTACAAGCAAAGTAAAAAGGACAGTCGAACCAAATGAAAATTTATCGTACACGGAATGTTCATTTCCTGAAGAAAGTAAGAATGAAATGGTCGATCCGCCTACAATAATTTTGGACCAATGGAAATCTGTAGATAACAATTTTTTATCAAGATTACATATCTCGACCGAAAAACCCCGTCCGTACAATTCTCGCAAAACTCGACAGATCGTCTACTGAGTTGGACGTTTTTTTTTTAAACTGTTCCCCAACAGCATTAGGAAGAAATTATCTATACTCAAAACAGATCAGTATGAAATAATGATTGTCATTGGATGGTTTCTGGCAACGTTCTATAATAAAGTGCCTACACAGCGACACTACTGGTCTACTAATACTTCACTTGGCAACACAATGATCAAACAAACAATTTCTAGGAATAGATTCCAGTTACTGTCTTACAAAGTATGTTTCAATTTCCCCCCAATAGCCAGATAGGGTCCATAAAATATATAAATATATTATATGGAAGAAGTGTTATTGTGCTTGAAGCAAACTTTTACAAGCAAGAAGTGAGAGTACATTTCAGAGTATCATTCCTTGCCCAAAGATGGGAGAGTTCTATAACAAATATATGGGGTGAGTTGATCTTTCAGATCAACTCGTTGGCCTCTACGACATTGATAGAAAGAACGGCAAATGGTGAAAAAGAGTTTTCTATCGGCTACTAATCACAACAGAGATCAATTCCTGGATCACATTTACCGAGCTAAATGAGCGAGAAAAAAAAATTAAAAAGTTTGTTTTGATTATGCGCTTCTGCTAGCCGAATCTCTAATAAGTTATGGCCGATAACATGCAAAAGTGGTACGCAGAAGACAATGGGGTAGGCCGTCATCAGGTTCCATGTTACTGAACATACTTTCGGGGATCACTTACCCATTGAAGAGCCAACAAGAAGGTGTCATCGCTGTACCAAGAACAAACAAGAAAAAAAAACACAAAAATAATGTGTGTAGCTTGCAATCTATCACTATACAAACACTGTTTTGCTGCTTATCGCACCTAATATAAAAAAAATAAAAAGTTATTGAATATTTTTTGTATGTTCCCACAACTAGTACTAATGGGACATATATGTCCCAACCCTTCAACATACCCCCTTTTGAAAAAAGCTTGAAATGATATATCTTTTTCTTTTTTGTAATCAATGTCAAGGGTATATAACAAACTCAGGTCAACTTAATAAGAAAAAAAAAACAAATTGTGACTGAAAGGGTTAACAGTCATTTGTTAGTCGATGTTAGTGTTTCTGTAATGATGGACAAAATCGAATATCGAGCCGTCATTAAATTCTTGCACTTGAAAGGCAATACGCCTACGCAAATTAAAGTCAAAATGGATGTTGTTTACAGTGAATCTGCCCTACCATTTGCCATCGTGAAATTTTGGACAGTTGAATTTAAACGTAGTCGAACTAGCTTGATTGACGATGAACATTCGGGACGGCCAAAAACTGCAACCATTACTGACAATACATTGAAAAAGTTCACCAAATGGTGCTAGACGAACGTTGAATTAAGGTTAGAGACATAACAGGAGCTGTGGGCATCTCGAAAGAACGTATTTGTCATAAATTGATGGTGATAAAGTGATGGTGACTGTTTTTTGTGATAGAGTTGTGTTAATCGACTATCTTGAAATGGGAAAAATAATAACAGCATGTAAGCTTTAGCCCTTCTAATAGCACATTGGCATCTCGTCAGAATGCTCATAAAGCAGGTGTTATTACCAACATCAAAAACTTTATAAGAATCCTTCAATCAGCTTCACAACCCCGCTCCTCCAAGATGAGCAGAAATAATATTGGAAGCAATTCGTTCGCTATCATATCGTTGGGACAAAAAATGAGAGCAAATATTGCTTTTTGACGAAATTAAATTTATTCTAGACGGACAGGACGGATGCTCTTACTACTACATGACTTGAGAAAGGAAGACAATTTTTTCTTAAATTATGGAAAAACGGCCGCATTTAAAAAAAAAGAAAATTTTGTTCAACTAAGACAACGCATCGTCTCACACTTGAGTGGTCGCCATGGCAAAACTTTACGAATTGGGATTCGAATTGATTGACCACCCACCATATTCACCAGATCTGACTCCAAGCGACTTTTTTCTCTCTCCTAGGCCCAAAGATTCGTCCGGAGGACAGAGATTTTAATCGAATGAGGAGGCCTCACATTCGTAAACGACTATTTTACAGAAAAATATGTCAACTACTAGTTGGGCGGATTAAAGAGATGGTAGCACCGCTGGGAAAAGATATAACATTACAAGGAGGCTATGTTAAGAAATAAAATTGAATTTGACAAATAAATTACTTGTTTCTGTGTTACGCTGGAAACTTTTCAGGCTACCCTCGTAATATGGATCAAAAATTAAAAAAAAACAAAAACAAGAGTTTTCTATTTTTTGTACTGGGCCTTACTCTCCTGGAAATTATACAAATTATCTTATAAGGCCAAATAACCTCTGGAGACCTTTGTAAAAGTAGTACTTGATAACGGTTTTTAATCGACTTAATTCGTACTCTTTTGGGAAGGCGTGAGTGCTAAATCTGGCAAATACGTTGAGGACAAACACGTTTCATGTAAAAAATATTTTCTGAATGACTTAAGAATATATAAATATATACGCTAACGTGACAATACGATATAAAAACAAATTTGCTATTGATAAACTTTACGACATGGACGAGTTCCAAGTGTAACGCTTTATTTATATCTGATACCCGAGTAATATTTCGATAATGGTAGGTGGAGTACGACGACGACCATGCGAAATTTTTAATTAAATCTTCGGCTAAAAATAAGTTTTCGTGTATGAGGCAGTCCCACCATCTGGATGGCGGTTAATAATGAAACGATTTTATTACATCGTTTTAGCGAATATTGCTCGGGACTAGGACGGGCTCGAAATCGTATATTTCGGAATATTACGAATCGGAATATTACTGGACCGTATTTTGATTGGATGCGCTGTTCGTTTCCGATGATTTTATCGAAATTAAGATATAGCATGCAGATAAATCGTTGAAAGTACATTCTTTTTCAAAGATATTAAAATGTGAATCAATCTTACATAATTATGTTGCTAATATTATGCAATAAACATTTGAAACAAACAAAAACATATAAACAAACGATAATATATTATCCCATTTGAGCTTTGCCATCTTTCTGGCGCTAAAGTCAAACAAATTTACCACTAAACACCAAATTACCTCGTAGACCAATTCTTCTATTGGAACCTTTGGTGTGAAACCCTAAACTCGAAGAGATTTACCACTAAACACCAAATCAATTTTTTTGAACTGCTCGACGTACGTTTCGCTAACCATGTTAGCATCATCAGGAGATGATTTAATCTCAAGATTAAATGCATGCGTCGAGCAGTTCAAAGTGATTTGGTGTTTAGTGATAAATCTCTTCAAGTTTACCAAATTACCAGTCTTAAATTTTTCGACGCGCGTTTCGCTAACCATCATCAGAAAATTGAATCATCTTCTCAGCTATCGAAACGCGCGTCGTAGAATTAAAAAGTGTTTTGGTGTTTAGTGGTGAATATCTTTGAGTTTAGTGTCCCAGACCAAAGATTCCAATAAAATAATTGATTTTTCTGGCAGTTTGCTAAATCCCTGGCGATAAAAGCTCATTGGCTTCAAGGGATTAAGATCATCAATGCATTTTCGTATTACTTGAAGTGATATTGTCGCAATCAGAATGATTGGTAATGGGAAGCTAATGGCAAGGTGTCATGTCTGGTCTATACGCCGTAAGCGGACGAAGTTCCCAGCCTAGCGTAAATATATGGCGTTGGGTCGCATTTACAGTATGTAGTTAGGTTGTAACATGAAGCATGAATCTTGGTCAGTGGAGTTATTGGATTATTGTATGACTTATATTGCTGGCTGTCCCCTTATTCAAATTAAATAAAACAAAACTTTGACTTTGTTATTTATCACTTATTTTATTTTTTGACTTTATGACTATAGTTTCGTAAACAATGTTACATTAACAAACTGAGTGAAAAATTGAACCATTTTTACATTAGGCCGCTCATTATGTCACGGCTATGTATGCAATTTTAAAATTTGAAATACACGGTTCGTTTCGACACCCAAAGTTTGCACACTCGCTAAATTTAACAGTTGTATTGCAGAAGGTTTCGGAAATATTTGTGAAAAACCGTCTTCAGGGTGCCCCATTAAGGAGGGGCGTAGTTTAGGCCCCTAAGCCGTAGTTTAGGGAGGGGCGTAGTTAGGACGCATTATTCGACTAAGATTTATATGACAAAGTACCATATATATATATATATATATATATATATATATATATATATATATATATATATATATATATATATATATATATATATATATATGTGTGTGTGTGTGTGTGTGTGTGTGTGTGTGTGTGTGTGTGTGTGTGTGTGTGTGTGTGTGTGTGTGTGTGTGTGTGTGTGTGTGTGTGTGTGTGTGTGTATATATGTGTATATATATACACAGTGAGTCGCATTTAAGATGAAGACACCTCCATATTTAATGATGAGTCTAGATTTTTTTTTTAGGTAGTTTAGATCTGACCTTTCTACGTTTACCTAAACTATCTAGACTCATCTCTAAACCAAATAGACTTCCATTTCAAATCTCATTCAATTATAGGGTGGCACTATTCTAGGCAACGCGTTTTGTGATGCGCCGTAAGAGAAGAAACCCAAAAAAAAATAGTAGACATGCATCTCCATTGCAAGGAAATGTCGATAAATTCTCTTCCGCGAAATGGTCTTACCTGTACGTACAACAAATTAAATACAGTAGTAGACATACTACGTATGCAAAAACAAGACTATTAAAATGAAATGTTCAGGAAGTGACTCACAATTAATCGAAACGTCAAAACATGTTTCCATTCCAAAGGTGTAATCTGAGATTGCAAACCGCTAGCGTTGCAATTCAACACATCATTCGGTTTTATCTCTCGTTGCTACTTGAGGTCTGAATCGTAATTTTTTTTATTATTGTTTTGATTTACTCCAAATTCCATTCAGCTGTTTCCCATTTGATATGGGATATTTTTGGACGGGAGCTCAACCAGAGATCGTCTGACATTGGTGTGGGAAACGTTTAGTTTTTGTTTGAATGTCTTTGAGAATTTTCGGAAAACGAATTAATGTTATACAAGGTTAGCCAAAGATAGTGCCAGATTCATATATAATGTACTAATATTTAAATTTCTTGGTGTTGAAGCCATGAGCTCTACAATTGTTACTTACAATTGATGAAAATTACGAAGAACTGTATACAAATAAGGCAATGAAATAATATGATATACAGAGTGGCACAAAAAGCATTCCCCCTTTCGAATTAAAATTATCTAGTGGGTCATGCAACAAATTCAAAAGTCGAGTCCTCGGAGCTGAACGATATGGACCAGTAGAGTCTCTTCGATATGGACCAGCTCAACAGCGAATGAATATCCCTCTGCAAATACTCTGATCTACAAAAACATTTATTATTGAATGTTTTCTTCACTTCGGGAGTCAAATTATACTAATTTTGGGTGGAGAAAAACGAATATCATAAAGAAAAATTTGTATTAGCTCTAGTTTCAGTTATATAGAATAGATGGACGTATTTTATTTTAACGGATTAAGAGAAAACGATATATTTTAACTAAATATGCTAACAACATTGAAAGTCCATTTAATTTTTTTTGACAGTTACATTCTAATGGTTCAAAATTGATAAGAGAATACCTGGCAGGTTGTTGGGTCTGAAGAGAATCATGTGATTACTTCATGAGATCGTTTTCTTTTGGCTTGCCTCTTGTAAGTGAGTTCCGGAGCATCCTTACACGCAGACCAGAAGTAATCCGCAAGCGTTGCTTCATTCCAACGGTCCTGATATCTGTGTTCCATGACAAAAATATCTTGATAGAATGTTTCTCCTTGTTCACACTTGAATTATTACGAGGAACAGAGCTGTTAATAGGCCACCAAGCTTAAATCACATTAACGCCTTTAGATTAGTTTCTTACCGATTTCTATACCGATAAACCAGTAACTATTGACACCTTGGAAGCCAACATAACTCGGAGAATTGCGGACACAAGACCCCAATTGCTTGAGGATTAATAAGTTCAATTCTTCTGTTGAAACCTTCAGCGTAAAACACTAAACTCGAAGAGATTTACCATTAATTTACTACAGTATTTAATGTTTAGTGGTAAATCTCTTCGAGTTTAAGATTAATAAGATAAAATAAGAAGGTTAAGTGTTTAGTAGTTGTACACTCTTTAAGAGTAAAATTGTTGTTTTTTTGTTGTAAACAGTCGTTTTTTTAATTTATGAAGCCATCCTTAGAAGTTCAGAAGAGGGATTATGGATTCATTTAGGAGGTAATGGGGAAAAATCGCCTGTGTTTTATTATGAAAAGTGAAAGTTAAAATTTTTAGGTTAGAGGTCCACACTATTATTCGAAAAATGGATTCTGAAAACGATTCCGCTTAAACGAAAGGTGCGATTAGCGAGGAAGACTTTGAAAATTTTGCAAACTCTACTGCTAATGGTGATGCCAGTGAAAATCCTCAGTTTATGAATTTAGTAAGCACGCTGTTGCAACAAAATACACAGATGCTGCAGATGTTTCAGCTTCAATAAAACAAAGTAGAAACCCAGAGATACGAGGTTCCAAATTTTAATATAAATCCGATCTGTCTAAGTCAATAGACAAATTTAACGAAGAAAGTGACCCAAGTTTTGCTCAATTTTGGCCACAACAAATAGAAACTACAGCAGATTTACATAACTGGCCAGACGTCTTACTTTTCAAACAGCTAAAAGTAATTTGGAAGGAGCTGCAAGACAGTGGTTTAAGGAACGATTTAACTAAATGGGGAAGCTTTCGTGAACCTTTTAAGAGCAATTTCATTATTTAACCTATTTGTGTAATTCTTTCAGTGTTAAAAATATAAAACCTTTTTTTGACTGTTTAACGTTCAATTAAGAAATTATTGTATCATTTATGATATATTTTTTTAAGAAACTCTTGCCTTGTGTTATTATGTATGTTCCTATTATGTCTATTGCTTATGTTATTATGTCTGATTTCTAGTTACTAGATTTATGAGAGGTATTATGTACGCCTTTATGTGAACTTATTTTATGCAAAAAATTACAACTTTATGCTGTAAACACAATTTGTTCAAGTAGGTATTTATGTTACGTGTAGTTAAGAGTCTATACTTTTCTTTAGAGTATGTTGAGCGAGGGCGCTCTTGGTGTCAGGAAAGGCAGAGTTGTAAGAGCTTATAATGCTATTTCGTATTTCGCGCTTGTAGCAAACGGCATTTATTGTTGTTAATAAGTAAGTGTTTAGTAGTTGTACACGCTTTAAGAATAAAATTGATAAATTTGAAGAGATTTATCACTAAACACCAAATCACTTTTTTGAACTGCTCGACGCACGTTTCGCTAACCATGTTAGCATCATCAGGAGATGATTTAATCTGAGATTAAAGGTTCCAATAGAAGAATTGAATAAAATTGTTGTTTTTTTTTTGTAAACAGCTCTTTTTTTTAATTTATGAAGTCAACCTTACACTATATACATTCTGTCAAAAAGTACCGGGAATTGGTCAATAAAACACAAAATATTTAGTTTTGATTGATTGCGCGGTTGGCTCTTGGTGAAACATAGTAACAATGATAATAATTAAAACACTTGGTATTTGTTTCACAATATATTCAAGATATTCTCTAACATGTTTCGGCCTCGCGACCATTCTCAAAGAGAGTTATGTATAAACTAAACTAAAGTTTCAAAGTGCTGTCTAATGGAAGTCGGTTTTTTCATCTCGTTAAATTTATTACACTATCAATAATTGGAGTATTTCCGAAGTCTAGCTGGGTGTTTGTTAGGTTTTTGCCGTCGTATATGGCTTTTTTAATTTCGAAAATTTCCAGGTAATTTAACAGCCTGCTTTTATTGCAGCTATGTATTAATTTGGTATTATTAATGTTAAAAAAATGGTTCTGGTCTATACAATGTTCGGCAAAGCCCGTCTTTCTCTGATTGTGTAAAATTGAATATTTATGTTCTTTTAGCCTATCATTGAGCGATCGGCCCGTTTGGCCTATATAAATAGCGTCACACATATTACATTTAATTTCGTATACTCCAGATTTGTCACAAAATTTTGCTCTTTCTTTGTTATTGTTTAACATCGATGCAAGATTATTCTTATTAACAGAGATAATATGAATATTTTCGTTCTTTAACTGATTTGTGATTCTTGAACTTAATTTGTGAATATAGTTTATAGCATGCCAATTTTTAGATTCTTTTTCGGGTGTTGCGGCATAAAAATGTTTGGTGTTGTTTTTCTTAATCTTGTTTTTTATCATTTTATCTATGATGCTTGGCTGATATCCATTATTCCTTGCGATATTTTTGATAATATTAAGTTCTTTTTCATAGCTGTCTTTTTTAAGTGGAATCGTTAGAAGTCTGTGGGTCATACTATGAAAAGTGGACATATTTACATTCCATGACTGATTTGAACTTGCGTGAATAATTGTATCGGTATACGTGGGTTTTCTAAATATTTCGAATTCTAATTTATTCGGTGTTCTTATTATTTTTAAATCTAAGAAATTTAATGAATTATCCGTCTCTGTTTCTATTGTGAACTGGATTTTTGAGTTTACACTGTTTAAATATTCAAGAAATTGACCCAATAGTCTTTCTGTACCGGTCCATATGCAAATAATATCATCGACATACCTGGCCCAAAAATGTATGTGTCTTGTATAATTAGTGTCGCTAAATAAATTGTTTTCAAAATTAGCCATATAAATTTCTGCCAGGAGGGGGCTCAGGGGGCTTCCCATTGGTAATCCATTCGTTTGTTGGTAAAATTTTGAATTGAACAGAAAATAATTTTGTTCGGTACATACATTGATAGCTTCTATGAGAGCATTTTTGTGTACGATTTCATGATTGCATTCATGAATTCTTTCAGTGAGGATATTTTTAAGATCTTGTACCGGAATGGAGGAAAAAAGGCTTTTTATATCGAACGAAACTAACTTTGCATTGGGAGGTATCTGTATGTTTTTTAGTTTTGTTGTTAGTTCTATTGTATTTTTGATTGCTTTGGGCGAGTTGAAATCGATAAATAATGGTAGATCACTGTTGAGTTGTTTGCAAAGTTTATATGCAGGAGCATTTACATAAGAAACGACTGGTCTCATTGGAATGCCATCTTTATGCAGTTTAGGCATTCCGTATAAGACTTTTTGGAGATTTTGGGTTCATGGTATCTAGTTTGGATTGCGATATATTTAAGAAGGTTTCATTGTACGTTTTTGTAATTTTCTTTACAGCGGTATGATATTTTTTTGTTGGATCGGTCTTGAGTTCTCTACAGTTTTCTGTGTTGATGAGTGTGTTCATTTTTAGTAGGTATTCATCTTTTGTTAGAATAGTAACAGTATTACCTTTGTCAGCTTTGCAAAGAATTAAATTGTTTTGGTAAATTTTGTTACGTAATTTATTAATTATTCTGAGTTCGTTGGAATATTTATTTTTTATTTTATTGTTTGCTATTATATTTGCAATGTTATATTTTGCTAATTGGCTTTTATTTAAACTACTTAAAAGATTCTCTAAATTGGCTGCGAGTATTTCAATATCTGTGGATTTGACGAAGTTTGGACAGTATTTGAGGCCTTTTTCTAATAACTTAATTTCTTCATTATCAAACTGAACATTTGTTAAATTTACAACTCTATCATAAAATCTTACTGAACTAATTGAATTGATATTATGAGAATTTAGGTCTTAATTAGGTCTTAAATTAGGTCAAAATTTTGTGACTTACATTTTCTTAGGGTATTTAATTTTCTTAGCTGTATTAGGTACTGTTTATGTGTTGCATCCTTCACTGACTCGCGCACTGTCCTGTCAAAGTATTCAAATTCGAAATAATTTGATTTGTGTAGCAGTTCTGTGTGAATTAATTTAAGATGTAAGTTGAGATTATCCCTGTTTCTGTACCATTTGGATGCTTCTTCTGCTAGCCAATGTTTCCGAGCTGCATTGACAGTGCTTTCTGCTTGAGGTGAGTGGTTATGACATGAAATCTTCATAAATTTTGGTTGGAGATCCTCCTTTTGACACGTTTTAATAAACCATATGTGATTATTACACTTTTTCACTTTCAGTAAAGTTTTTTTGTATATAACCGCTAATTTTGCTGTGCTTGCATTAACATTGTATAGACCAGAACCATTTTTTTAACATTAATAATACCAAATTAATACATAGCTGCAATAAAAGCAGGCTGTTAAATTACCTGGAAATAACAAACACCCAGCTAGACTTCGGAAATACTCCAATTATTGATAGTGTAATAAATTTAACGAGATGAAAAAACCGACTTCCATTAGACAGCACTTTGAAACTTTAGTTTAGTTTATACATAACTCTCTTTGAGAATGGTCGCGAGGCCGAAACATGTTAGAGAATATCTTGAATATATTGTGAAACAAATACCAAGTGTTTTAACAAAATATTTATCCAAATTTATTGTATCGCCTTCAAAGTAGGCCCTTTCCGAAATATTACACCTCTGTTAACGAATAATCCAATTGTTAAAACATTTTTAAACGCATTTTCCGGCATCGACTTCAGTTCTCGCAGCAAATTCTCTTTTATGTCTTCTGTCGACTGAAAACCGTGTGCCTCAAAGTGGTAGTTTGAGTTTTGGAAAGAGAAAGAAGTCAGCAAGAGCCATATCAGTTGAATACGGTGGTTGTTCGATGATGATGAGCCTCACAATGATAGCCTTGTGAGATGGTGCATTGTCGTGATGCAAAATCCAAGAGTTTTTTTTCCACAAATCTGACCTTTTTCGGCGAATTTGCTCTCTCAAACGTCGCATAACGCTCAGACAAAATTCTTTATTTACCGTCGACCTTCTGGCAAGAATTTCAAGTACACAAAACCGCGATAATCAAAGAAAACAGTCAACATCACCTTAACTTCTGATCGACTTTGACGTGGTTTTTTCGGTTTCGGCTCAGGTGGAACGCGCCATTCCGAAGCTTGTTGACTGGTTTGCATGTCAAACTCGTATACACATGTCTCATCACCAGTTACAATGCGTTTTATGAATGTGGGATCAGAATTGACTCGTTCTAGCGTGTCTTCAGCGACCTTTACGCGATTGAGTTTCTGAACAACATTCAGGTCTTTCGGCACTAATCAAGCGGCAACACATTCCATACCCAAACAATCGTTTAAAATGGTACGAATTGATTCGTGAGACCCAGAAAGATCATCGGCTATCTCTCTCAAATTTAAAAGATGATTTTCAGTCACTATTTCCTTTACTTTAGCGATGTTAACTTCAGTTGAAGACAATGATGACCGACCAGAGCGAGGCAAATCTTCCACCACATCTCGACCGCTTTTGAATGCACTGTACCACTTATATACATACATTTTTGATAAAGTCGATTCACCCTAAGCCTTCTGCAATATTTTCAGCGACTCAACACATGAAATTCAACTTTAAATGCAAAATTTAAGATAAATTCTTTGTTCGATGTTTTTATCCGTGGTAAAAATCGCAAAACACACTTGAAATAAACTGAAAAATCGAGCACTATAAACAAACTAAAGGACAGATGATGTTGAAACTCCGCGTCAGTATGGAGGACACTTGTGCCAACTTAGCAATAAAAAGAATTTTGACAATCTCTGTAAGCGGGCTTCAAATGATCAATTCCCGGTACTTTTTCGACAGAATTGTACATTTTCATCGCCGAAACAATAATTATTCGGATTTCCTGAATTGGCATCTACATTTTAAATGGGATTTTGACAACATCCTGTGTATAACGTTCAGCACACGTTTTACTGGGTCATATTTTCATTTTTTCCCCAAGCATTTATCAAGTGAAATGACAGCCAATAACGTGCTCGCTTTAAAAGTACAGAAAAATAAATGAGCAGTCGGAAAAAGATTTTTCTTTCAAGCATCATATTACTTGAACTTAAACAAAAACAAATGGAAAACAAATTAATCTTCCTGTGATGGTAATGGTGGTACTATATACACTTTCAACTCAAACATACAAAACAAAGCAAATATAAAATACATTTGTCTATTTGAAGGAGCTGTCTTCTCAAATTTACCCATTTAACGAGCTCGGACAAGAACAAATCAGTGTGAAATCTGTTTGACCAGACCGTGGCGGCGGAAATTACCCTTTCCTGGCCGGATATACGGTGCCATATGCTGGGTGTATGACATTGACCGTTGGTTTTACCTTCAAACATGGGTTTTATTAAAAATTTCCGTGAAACAGTCGGGACAGGACAGAGTTAACCGGCCCAGAACGCGTAGCATACGCTAAGTTGAAAAGCTTTGTTTTACGATGGTAGTCTGAAAAGTTTCCAGTCTCAACATGAAGATGGCGTTACTCATCAAAAATATTCTGGTAATACAAGTGCGCATTCGTTGAAAGATAACCTTGAAAATTTCAGCTCTATTAGATGCTCAGTTGTTGTCTAACAGTAACTTACATTCTGTCAAAGAGTACCGGGAATTGATCATTTGAAAAGCCCGCTTACAGGGATTGTCAAAATTCTTTTTATCGCTAAGTTGGCACAACTGTCCTCTATATTGACGCCGAGTTTGAACGTCATCTGTCATTTAGTTTGTTTACAGTGCTCGATTTTGTCAGTTCATTTCAAGTGTGTTTTGCGATTTTTACAACGGATAAAAACATCGAACAAAGAATTTGTCTTAAAGTTTGCACTGTAAATACAATTTCGCGTGCCGAGTCGCTGAAAACGTTGCAAAAGGCTTATGGAGAATCGACTTTATCAAAAGCACGTGCATATGAGTGGTACAGTGCATTCAAAAGCGGTCAAGATGTGATGGAAGATTTGCCTCGCTCTGGTCGGTCTTCAACTGAAGTTCACGTCGCTAAAGTGAAGGAAATAGTGACTGAAAATCGTCTTTTAAGTTTGAGAGAGATAGCCGCTGATGTTTATGTGTCTCACGAATCAATTTGTACCATTTTAAGCGATTGTTTGGGCATCGACTAGGGCTCGACTAGTGCCGAGAGACCTGAATTTTCTTCAGAAACTCAGTCGCGTAAAGGTCTGTGTGTATACGAGTATGTATGTGTATACGAGTTTGACATGCAAACCAGTCAACAAGCTTCGGAATGGCGCCTTCCAACTGAGCCGAAACCGAAAAAACCAAGTCAAAGTCAATCAAAAGTTAAGGTGATGTTAACTGTTTTCTTTGATTATCGCGGTGTTGTGCACTCGAAATTTTTGCCAGAAGGTTAGACGGTAAATAAAAAATATTATTTGAGTGTGCATCACGACAATGCACCATCTCACAAGGCTATCATTGTGAACGAATTTCTGGCATAAAACTCAACCAACACCATTGAACAACCACCGTATTCACCTGATATGGCTCCGACCGACTTCGTTCTCTTTCCAAAACTCAAACTACTTCGAGGCAGCCGTTTTCGATCGATAGAAGACATAAAAGAGAATTCGCTGCGAGAACTAAAGTCGATTCCGAAAATGCGTTTAAAAATGTTTTGACAATTGGATTATTCGTTGGCATAAGTGTATTATTTCGGAAGGGGCCTATTTTGAAGGCGATACAATAAATTTGGATAAATAATAAACATTTTGTGTTTTATTGACCAACGACAAATTTATCGACCAATGAAAAATTGAATATCGAGCCATCATTAAAAGCATGTGAAAGGCAGTACGCCTACGCAAATTAAACCCGAAATGGATGGTCTTTACCGGGACTCTATCCCATCGTTTACCACCATGAAATTTGGGGCAGCTGAAGTTAAACGTGGTCGTGCCAGCTTGGTTGAGGATGGACCTTCGGGACGGCCAAAAACTACAACCACTACCGATAACATTGAAGAAAGCAAATACAACATAAACAATACACCATGATATTATATTATATATTTGTATTGTATGTTTGTATATGTATAAGGGAAGTCAGGATAAGCAGTCAGGACAACACATGACCACATACAGCTAAAATGACTTTGGAAACGATCAACGAGTTAGGCTGGAAGATTTTATGCCATCCGGCGTATTTTCCAGACTTGGCCCTTTCGGATATTCATCTTTTCCGATCTCTGCAATATCATGTGTGTGAATGGCCGCTTCACACGTCTTAACGAAGTCGAAATAAGCCTCAATGACTTTATCACATTAAAACCACCCAGTTTTTTTCGCTCTGGCATCCGATAGTTGCCTGAAAGGTGGCGAAAGTGAACAGGAAGTGAGAGAGATTACTTCGAAGATTAATTATGTACTACTTTTTCCATAAATAAACGTCAAAGATAGTGAAAAATTGCCGATTGAAGCTTGTTAACATTGAAAACATCTCGATAGATCATCCGATGGGAGTCCACTATATTTTATACAATGTTTTGAGTACGTAAAAACTTTCCGCTCGATTGGTGCTGTGTTTAACCTTCAAACAAAAGCGCATTCGAGTGAATATTTGTCAAGAGTTACTTAAACGCGAATCTACAGAGTTTCTTCGACATTTTATAACAGCAGATAAAACACGAATTGACCATTACGTGCCATAGATGAAGCAGCAAACCAAGCAGGAGATGGGGAAAGCAAAAGTGCACCAAAGAAAGCGAAAACGACTCCATCTGCAGGAAAAGTCATGGCTACATGGTTTTCTGAGACTCTCGTAGTGTTATCTGGTAAAAGGCACGACCATTATCAGGAATTGAAAAAAGTAAAGTGTTAGTGTTAGAGGCGCATCAGCAACTAGGCTATTTAGCGACTGGACCTACAGCTTAACGTGGGTTCCGAACCACGGTCATGAGCTTCCGACAAACCCAGGCCAGCACCCTCTTCGGGCTATAAACCCTTGATTATGTGACTACCCATAAGTTCCCTTAAGTCTAGAGTGTATGTTAACAAACCACGCACTATACAAGAACTGAAAGTTGTTATTAGTTAAGAAATCGCAAGAGTACAAAAAGAAATGATTTTGAGAGTGATGCACCACTTTCAAGAGATATTGAAGATTCGTGGCGGCTCGTGAGGGTGAGCGTTGGGGCGCCGCCCTTCCGGCATTTATCACATTAAACAATTTTTCGGCGCAAAACACCATATTTTATTTCCGTTCAGTTTATTTCCTTTAACTCATTTTAAAATATTAAAAATTAAAATCTCCAAATATAGGAGAACGTCTGTCGGTCCATCACACCAAATAATGCGGAGAAAAATTCCATCTTCTCGTCACAATTTTTACATCGTTGGTCGGACGTTTACCTCCAGTGACCGTACGCTACGTCCATTTATCTCGACGTTGGCGTTACATGTTTTGTTGGTTGCCATAATTTGAGAGTTTAACTGCTTTTTAAAACATGCGATTTGGACGTAGATACCCTGCGACCGAGCCTATAGGTAATTAGTTTTAAACGCTGATTTGACGGGTACGGAGCGTTTGATATGTCTCGCGTCGCGTATTTCGTTCGCCTGACGAATACTTGTTTTGATTTGGGATTTGCTACGGGGGTACACACTAAATAGTACTTTTTAAATAAAAATAATCAATTTTTAATTGAAAACATGAAGGTATCTGATTTAAAACAGTTAATAATGACTAATTTAAGTTTTTTCGAATTTTCTCTATTGATTTGTTTGTTTGAATGGTTTCCTCTTCGGGAAACGGTAACTAAAAAGGAAGAAGGGAAAAGCAAAAAAAAATCTTCAGCAGCACTATTTTATTCTACGCCCTCCCACTTTAAAAACCCACGAGCTGCCACTGCTGTAGATGTGTTACCGGGAAGAATGGCGACCCTTGACTGACATTATTTTCCACCATTAATTTAAAAGTGCACTATTATTACTTCATTTAGCTGTAATTACAAAAAATGATCTTGAAAATAAACAATGTTATACTTAGGTAAAAACTTGCGTTTCATCTGCGCTACCCTGTAGAAACTTGAAAAAAACTTCCAACGCCAAATGACAAATTAAGCCAATCAGGTCAAATAGCTTTAAAGGAAGGTATAAAATAATATCTCAATAATCTTGAGTTTTCTTTGCCAGGGAGAGAACTTTTCCAACCACCCTCGTATATGACAGATAGAAAGGAAGTTTAGAACTTATTTTTTTTGTCATTTCCGATCATATTTCTATTCCATCGTTTGATCTTCGAAACGGTTAACGACAATTCGTTCGAATACTAACGCGAAAAATTAACATTAAAAAAATAAAACGCGCATCCTCGTTGAATATTCATTCAATTCCCCATAGACCTCCACGAGCCAAATTAAAGAAATTAACTGGTCGAGTCTTAAAAAGGATCCACGCGCCGGTACACACACTTCCTGCGGCACGTGCCCGTTGGTTGTTCGTCTTCCAAGGAGCCGATACACCATTCTTCAGGTCGTTCAGGTCAGGACCCAGCGCACGTCGCACCCTTTCGATAAAACTGTGATCAACAGATGGTAATATTGCCCAACCGGAACAGCAAGAGGGTTAGTAGGTATCGTGTTTATGGAGGAAAACCGTCAGCGTGACGTAACATAACATGTTTTGAACCGTAGTGCAACAGTTTGTACTTTTTTTATGATGATTTTACAAGACAAATAAAAAATATTTATTTTTGCTGTTGTCAGATATGCAGATAAAATTAGATCATCCTTTTTTCTTCTTCGTTTAAATAGGATGTATCATGTTTGTATTACCATGACCAGACAGTAAAGACATTTTTGTTACGTACCCATACAACCGTTTGGTTTTTTTAGTCAGTATGCTCAAGAAAATTTTTGGGCATATGTAAGGAAAATTAAAGTTATCTACAGCGAGGTATAAAATGTTTCTTTAATAATTCAACCAATGAATCATTTTTTTTCTATAGTCGACATATATTTCCCACTTAAATCAAAACTTATATTTTCACTTGAAGATTTGTTAATTCTCAATATGAGTAGTATGTTTTTCAAGCAAGAATTATAATTATTTTATTTCAAGATTAAATGTTTAATTAGAAGATAGCAAAATATTTCGACAAAAGTTGATTTTTCTTAACTGAAAAAAAAATTAATTAGCTTAACCAATATAAAACTACGCAATGTAAAAAAAAACCATAGTTTGTCTTAAGTAATTGATTTTCTCATAAGAAACAGTGCTACCATCTTCGACTAAGAACACAGCTATTTGATCCAAGAAGTTTTTTTTTCTTGAACGCAATTCACATAAAACTTGTTTTTTCGCAACTTAATTTTTTGTTTAATTTAAGATTCTACTTTCAGTGCATAATCTGTCTACGACGAAGTAAAAATGTTCAATAATTCAACCCTGATTTTTTTTCTTTAGTCGACATATGGATAATGTTATTCCAAAAGGAACCAAGCGACAAAATCAATTTTTTCAGGTTATTGGCACCAAGCGACTTATTTTACCCCAAAAAGATGCAACGGCCAGATGGAATACGGCGACCTCTGTTGACAAAAGGACCAAGCGACAATTCACAAAATACAAATTTCTAATTCATCGAAAACGAACCAACAGCATCGAAACCAAATATGTCATATTGAAGTTACAAAAAAAAAAATTAAGCATATGTGATGAATTTCATATGAAAATAAAAAATGCAGTGCACTATGAAACAAAAACATAATACACTCACTTATATAACGCATATCTACTGACTGAGGAAGTAGCTCAAACAACGATGAAAGAGGATATAGAAAGAGCAACCAACGATCCAACCTTTGAAGTGATAACTTATGATATGCAGAAAGTAATAGGTCTGCCCAAAATACCAACAAACATTATATAATGAAGGGGTATAGAGTGTATTAACACACCATATTTTTTCTTGTGGAAAGAGGGAATTGCCGGAAGAGGGCCGCAAGAAGTTAAGCCGTAAGAAATTAATTGAAGAAATTTTGCCTCCTGGTACAAAAGAACATATGGCGGGTAGAATATAAACATTAAGATTGTAATAATGTTTAAAGCCGTTTTAGGATCTCATAAATCATTAAAACATATTTATTTCAAAAATGCATTCATACTCAAATCATATTCTCATTCATTCATACTCGAATTAAAAACATATTCATACTAATTTCATTCTTTCGCTATGAGCTTTTTTCCTTTCGTCAGACCAAGCTGTTCCAGTCTTTCTACATTTTTCTCTCTGGCTAACCTTCCAAACGTTAACCTTGTGTCTGAAACAGTACTTACTCCAGTTTTAATTTCGAAGGGCTCTGAGATGTCACCCATGAATTTAACTTTTGACCGTGTGTTAGTTAATGTTGCTTTAATAATTACCAGCGTTTTCAGATCTAGTCCTTGTTCTTTTAAGATTCGAAATAGAGATTGGCGGTCAATAGGATCATACGCTTTTTTGAAATCCACAAATGTACAAACGAGATTTTTATTGTACAGTTTTTGATGTCTTAGGATCAACTTTAGATTCAGGATCTGTTCAGGGCAGGATCTGCCAGGTCGAAAACCTGCTTGATATTCACCTATTTTAGGTTCTAACTGTCCCTGTGCTCTGTCTAGTAGACATTGAGATAGAATCTTATAACAAACTGGGAGAAGAAATATCCCTCTGTAGCTGTTTACATCCGTTCTATCTCCTTTCTTGTGTAGTGGATGGTTTAGAGCATATTTCCAATCTTCTCGCCAAACTTCTAGAAATTTGGTTATTTCCTTGATTGTACCTGGACCAGCGGATTTCAAAAGTTCAGCAGTGATTATACTTCACCAGAAGCTTTATTATTTTTAAGTCGCTTGATTTGCCAAATTATTTCATCTTCATTCGGTGGTAATGAATCTGGGTTTATTTGTCCAGGCTTTAGTGTTGGTAATCTGTTTAAGGGCTCAGGACAGTTTAGTAATTGTTCAAAATATTTCGCAAGTTCTTTGCAATTGTCTTGGTTATTTAGAGCTAATTGTCCGTTTTTCTTTTGAAAGCAAAGACTTTGGGGTTGATAGCCTGTTAATTTAGTTTTAAAAGTTTTGTAAAAGTTTCGGGTGTTATTTTTTTGGAAATATTTTTCTATTTCATTCAGTTGATTGTTTTAATTTTTTTTTGGTTTGTCTAATTAGCTTCGATGTTTCTTTTCTTACTTCCAAAAAGATATTATAATTTATTTCTGTTTTTTTGGGTGTTCCAATCTTTGTTATTAGCAGTCTCTTTTGGATAAGTTTTCGAGGTTTTAAGCTAAGTTTCTCTTTATAATTTGGATATGAAATGGCAACCTGGTATATTTGAAATTCACCCATGTACGTGTTTGGGCACCTCCAGGTCTTTTGTTTTGTTATTTTTTTCTTAAAATGGGTTGACATTATTTTTGGATTAAACTGCGAACATAGTTCAATCAATCTTCTACCATTATGGATAGTCCATTTATGAGCCTAGTTGGGCGTTGAAATCACCCAATAGGATTTTTACATGGATAGAGGGAATTTTAGAGATAGTTTTTTCCAGAATTTTCCAAGACTTATTTACTTTTTCAGGATTAGATTTATTTTCTTCGTTAACTGGGAGGTGCGCATTGATTAATGTATAGTTTTTGTTAGCACACTTGAGGGATAGTGTTATAAGTCGATTATTTACTGGCTGGACATTAGTTATAGAACCAAGAATGTCTCTTGAGATAGCAACACCGAGATGTGGTGTATTTTTGAGTATTCTCTTGTCCGTTTTACTTTTAAATAGTCTGTAGTTGCCAAATTCCAAGGTGTTATCATCTGTCAATCTGGTTTCTTGCAAAGCTAAAAATTTGGATTTTTTCTGATTCAATGTTCGCCCCAATTCGTGTAGTTTTCCTGGGCGCAGGAGATAATTGATATTTACCATACCAAAGAAAGTTTTTGTTTTCGGTTTTAAAAGTTGGCCAGAGGTCTCCGAGTCCCTCTGAAAGATTTTGAATTTAAGCCCGGATGCCCCAGAATCCGAAAGTCCGGTTGTACCAGCAAAGATTGTCTACCTCCTGAGGTAATTTTGTAATTACTAGAACACTTCATCTTGTACTTTGAATTTAAGGTTCGATCCATCACTGTTCAGAGGTTAAGACTGGAGGGGTTAGTTCCAGAATTTAAATATCAGCCGCACCACTGGTAAACAGACGCTGACCACTCAACCAAGATATTTATTATTGTCATTTAAGCAGTTTATTTTCTTGAACAACAAAATTTATTAATTTGAATTAACAATAATTATTGTTTTGAACCAGGAAGTCAGTTTGTTGAAATTAGAGACTAAATGTCTATAAGCAAATAAATGTTTTTCAGCCAAGAGATTTTTTTCTATAAAGACTTTACTAGGCTAATTGAAAAGTTCGCGGAGCGGAAATGATAAAACAAATTTACAGTTGAAAAATTACTTTATTTTTTCGTATATTCTCCCTTAAGCTCAATACATTTTTTCCAGCGGTTCTCCAATTCATTTATCCATCTCAGAAGTGATTTTTTGGAAGTCCTTCAAAATACTCATCTACGACTGTTTTAACTTCTTCATTTGATGAAAAACGCTTGTCATGTAGAAATGTTTTAGGATTGAGAATAGATGAAAGTTAGAGGGGGCCAGATCTGGTGAATATGGTGGATGCCCCAACAATTCGTAGTGTAATTCCTTCAATTTGGCCATTACAAGAACACCTCTGTGAGCCAGTGCGTTGTCTTGATGAAAAATGGTTTTTTTCTTCGCTAAGCCAGGTCTTTTCTCATTAATTTTTACATCCAATTGATCCGAAAGACTTGAGTAATACTGTCCTATTATTGTTTTTGAAGGTGATCAATTAACAAAATGCCTTTTGCATCCCAAAAAATTGATGCCATGACTTTTTTGGTGGATTTTGACCACTTTGGCTGCTTCGGAGCTGAACAACCGTTCTCAGTCCACTCTGCGGTTTGTTGTCGCAGTTCAGGATCATAAAGGTAAACCCAAGTCTCATCCATAGTTACAAAAAGACGTTTAAAATCTATTTTATTCTTTGGAAAAAGATCCAAATGTTGATTAGAAAGTTTTCCTCAAAGTCGTTTGTCATCAGAGTTTAACAAATACGGCACCCATGTTTCTCAAGCCCAATTCCTTTTTCAAAATATCAAATACCCGTTTAGTTGAGATATCCATGGCCTTAGCAATTTCACTCAAAGTCAATTGTCTGTCATCCATAACCATATCATGTATATAATCAATTATTTGTTCAGTAGTTGCACTTATTGGAATTCAGAACAAGGATCTCACCATCCAGGCTTGTACTACCACGTTGAAACTCACCTGCCTCCTTGCAAACCATTGTTTTTGAAGAAGCAGACTCCCCTAATACATTTACCATTTTACTATGAATTTTGCCTCCATTGCCTTTAAACCTTTTTCTAAAAAAGATTTAATCACTACAGGATTTTCAATATTGTCCATCTTAAAATATAACACTGACACATTTACTTTACGCTGCTGTTATGAATTGACAGATCGACTTGAAACTTCACATATGTTCATATGAAGGATGAAACTTCAAAATGTACTAGATATATAGCTCTTACTGCTCTATAGGTGTCGCTCCGAGAACTTTTTAATTAGCCTAGTACATCACATTCTAAAAAATGTAATTTATTATACTGATGCATTAAAATTCTTAAGAAATTGTTAATCTGGTTCAGAAAAACCTTCCACGTCAGCCAATAAAGAAAACAAACCTAACCAAAATCATAGATCTTGTACCGAGTAGTCACCAATTAAGTATTAGGAAAATGTAGATATTACCGAAAAATTTATCGAAAAACAATTCGTGGCTTTTGCATCACGCTAACGCAATAATTATTCATCACAATTTTCCGTTGAAAATTAAATACCGTTCTACAAACACCATATTCACCAGATATGGCACCGGGGTGAATTTTTACCGTTTTCTCAATTAAATAATTGTAAAACTGCTCCCTCGATTAATATTTCTATAATTGCTTGAGTTATAAGTTATACCTGAGTCTCCAATTTCCTTTATCATTTGAAGCATTCAAAATTCTTCTGAGTACTCTTCTTTCAAACACTACAAGCATGCCTTCTGTTTTCACTGTGACGGTCCATGTCTCCTAGCCATAAATGACTACTGACCGAACGAGTGTTTTATAGATCTTAGACTGGACTACAGGGAATAAGTAGTTCATAATTTAGTTCTGTTCTTTTCTTGGATTATTTTTCTATCACGTTTGTTTTGTCTATATTTATTTGTAACCTGACTTTTGGCTTTCACCTTTATTTCATCGTACATCTTTCTTAATGGCCTTTCAAATTGCATTAATATCTTTAGGTCAGTTACATATCGTACTATCTGTTTTTCTTTATCATTGTTCTAATTAAGCCCGTGTCTGTTTCGCTGATTAGTTTGCTCAATCTTATGTTAAACAGAACTGATGCCGATCCATCCCCCTTTTTCAAACCTTTTCCACTTTGAAAGTTAACCGTGGTATGCTGTATTTTTAACTATGTCTTAGACTTAAACATCGCCACCCGACTTAATTTAACGGCTCTTTAAAATTAAGCGATTTTTCTAATTGTTGAATAAAACTTGTGGATTTGCCCAGGTTTAATCTCATCTCAGAAGTGTAATGTATGATATTTATAAAAATGGAGTCGTACACAATATAACTCGTTAAAATTGTTGAATTCGAAGCTATCGTTTTTTCCTCTTTTCCTCACGTTTGGCCTCCCTTCTCAGCCTCTCGTATTCTCTCTTTTGATCTTGTGGATTTTTGTACTCACCTCAGCCGGGCAGAGTTTCTATTCTCATTTTTACGTATCATCATCGTCGTATCATTGTTGATTCCGTAACATTTTCTATTAAAGATTTTTTGTTATCTATCCAGTGTCTGCCGACTCTCCTACCGCTCTATAAGTCTCCCCATTCGACGATACTATATTTAAAACAAACTTTTTTTCGTTAATAAAGAGTTGACCTTGCACTAATCTGATATATTTACTTTGTAACAGAAACAAAACTTCGTTCGCGAAGATTTTCGAAAAAAAATCAGAGGTAATATAGACAACTGGTCCATTCATAGACCGGACAATAACAAACATCATTCGGGTGAACGTTTTATTATCCAATTATGGTCCAAATTGAAAGTCACAGCCTGATTCTCAGATAATACCAGTGCAAATCAGCTAAAATCCAATTAATAACAATCGTATTGATGATGACAGTGTCACCTTTCGTCATTTCACTACCCGATTTTCTTGGTCCAAGTCCAAAAATCTGTTGTGAAACAAATAGGTTGGCAGCGGGGCGATATATTTTTATTTGCGACTTTATTAGTTATTGGTCCAGAATCAAGGTTAAATTGCAAATATTGTATTTTTAGATTCGTTTTTTTTTTTATAAATATTTATACCTGTAGCCGATATAACATGAAAAATTATACAACAGATCCAAATACCTTCAATTTTCCTAATAAAAACTCAAGTCAAACCATAAGTTACTATGTGTATATAAGAAAAATAACATTCACAAAAAGTAGTTCATATTGCGTGTACTTCTTCGTCACTCACCGTAACAACAACACAGCAAACATCCTATCACTACTGCCAACAATTTATTCATATCGCATTACTTCACTCACCGACAACTTTCCCTCAACCCTCAAACTTTCGATAAAAAAAAGGCTGTTTCAAGATTTAAAAAAAACCGCCAAAACTTAAAACAATATTAAATAAAAACAGCGGATACGCGGAGACGGCTACGAGCTAAACGCGCGCTAACAAGACTACGGTGGCTATTTTAAATTTACGCCAGGCTTCCTATCAAAGTTGGCCATGCATAGAGCGATATATAAACGAACCCCTTCGCGAGTGTCCGTCTCGTATATCGGTCATTTTTCAATCGCCCGGGATAGACAAAGACAGGAACGTTCGCGCCTAACGTAATTGAATTACAGCGGGTGGCGCACTATTTTGGCATATCCAACGGTTAAACAAATTCATATTTTGTTAAAATAATATAATTTCAATATCTAGTTTGAATGAAAAAAAAGGTGATCTGTGCAAGATATATCAAAAGGTAAAGTAGCATTGGACATAAATGTGCGCGTTTAAACTTTACGTTTTAAATGCTATGATTAGTTTTCAGAATTGTTATTAAACATTATTTTAATTCGCTATATTGAAAATACGTTATTTTCTGATATTCCATTGACCCATAGCTAATGTTCTACATATTAAGATATTAAGTAACCTGTACTATTATAATCTAATAAAATGTATTAAAGCCATACAAGACGCTCGATAGGTTCTTAATTATTTAAGTATTACTCATAATACAGTAAAGAAGAGCACTTACAAAGTATTTAATGTTGATTCTCGCTCCAAAATTTCCTTAGCTTTACATAGAGCTGCTGTAACTCATCCTTGTCCATGCAGTTGCGAACAGTCAGTATCATATCCTAAAAATCACATCAGTCATATATTTTGCAATTGCCAAGGGCTTCAAAGACTTACCTTAAGCTTTTGCTTTATCTTGTCTACATTCTTGTCTTCTGTAAAAGTGTCCTTGCAGAAGTAGCTTTTTAAACTCACGAAATCAACAGCATTACTTTGTAGGGATATCACATTAGAAGCCCTATCGAATGTTATATAATGCTTCTGGTTGCCAGTAAAAAATTTTAGTGAAAATATATTAGTTGAATCATGACCTAGTTCAGAAAATAGCCCCAGGTCAACTGTATGGTAACAATTCTGGATAAAGTGCTTTGCAAATTCTTTTCCGGTCATTTTTGTTAAAAACTGATAGCTAGCTAACAGGGGTTTATGTAAGTCGGCAATATCAAAATCAGGATTGTAATTTTTAGTTAGTTGAAGAATTTGTCTGTTCTTGTTATATTTTAACGCTTTACTTGCCTCAAAATGATAAGAAATATCGACACAAACTGAATCTAATGTAATATGATTGATTGTATTTGTATGTACATTTAAAATCACACTAATTTCACTGCAAGTTATATTTTCATTTATAGGAATAATTTCAACAATAGGAACAGTATGTTTCTTAACATACACTGTTTTATAAAAGCTTTTCAAATGAGTTTTAACAGAAATAATAAGCTGCCATTTAAGATTTTCCAAATGCTTCTGTAGCACGTTTGGAATGTAAATTTCCATCAAATAAAACTTGCAATTCTCACAATTAACAAGACCATAAACGTCACTCTTTATTTCCTCACTGTATAAATGCATCACTTCAACAATATCACTAAAGATTTTTACACTTAAATGACACAGTTTGATGGACTTGTACAATTTTGACAGTTGAGAAAAGATAATTCTGTTCTCTTCGGATCGTATTTCTTTTTGTAATGTTTCAGTTTTTTCATGTTCACTTTGAATTTCACTGATTATCTTTTCGTATTTGGTTAGTTGGGCTTGCGTGAGAAAATCCATGCTGAAAAAAAAATGTTTTGATTGAGGTTAACCTAAAATTTTCCATTTGTTTTGTTGCTTTCTTAATGAAAATTGTTACAAAAGTAGGAAAGCATGAAGATTTATAATTAAATATGAAGTTGACTTACTTTATATTGATATTATTTAGGAACCTCCTCTGATAAATTTGTAGTGCTTATCATATGAAGCAGATGCAAACAATCAGAGGAATTTACTTTACCGGCATCTCTCATATCCAAAAGGGCCGCCAGGAGGAGCTTGTGCGTATTGCCTAATTGTTCAGAAATATTTTTTTCTGTTTCCAACTTTTTTTCAATGTCATGAAGTTCCATTGCCATTTCTGACCTGAAATAAAACTTCAATAAATTTATTTTTGCTTTCCTTCTCAATCAGAGGGAAAACTTTTGTAATTGAAGCAATGTGATCTCTTGTTGATATTGAATAATGCCCTTTTTTAATTCGTGTTCGATAGAACGAGTGTCTTCAATTTTGTTTCGTAATTCTACGATTTCGTGCTGGAAAGGATTGCTTAACATTTACTTTGGAGCTGAATGGTTCTAATACAATTACCTTTAGAGAGTGTATCTGGTCAGATTGAAGTTGACTAGTGCCATCGTCATGATTTTTCTATAAAGGAAATAAATATTAAAGTACTGATTCCATAAAAGCAGATTATGAATGTGCCTTCATTATAGACTTCTAATCATCGCAATGAAAAATCCTACACAACCATAATGCTTGGACTATAGTGAAAAAAAAAACTTTAATGTTGGAAATGAAATTTAGAAATGTATTCAAACTGGTATATTTTGCAGGGCAAACAGTGATATATAGGTCTCGAAAGAAACCGTTCTAGGTGGAGACGGCAATTTAGGGAGGTCAATACGATTGTAGAACTACTGGAAGAAGAAGAAGACTTGGAAGCAATATTTTTACTTACAGCATTTGAAGGCAGAGAACATCTATCACCCAAGATGTGATTTTTTTCTTCTAACTCACTAACATTCACCTTTAACAGTTCCAGCTCCGTTTTCATGGTGCTTAATTGTTCAATTAATTCATTCTGAAAAAAGATCATCTCGATAAATATATTTACATATTTTAGTATCTACCTTTTCATCTTCTAGTTGCCCGATGATACAAGATTTTTCTTTTAATTCCTCTGAAACTTCTTGTTTGGAGTTTTTCACATCGACCAGGTCTTTAATGCTCCTCATAAATTTACCAGAAACGTCTTTATGCACTTGGGCCAGAGTTTCGTAAGCTGTTTTTTCGTTGTCCATCTTGTGGGTTATATCATGCAGTTGCTGGGTTAGTTTTTCTATTTCTTGTTTGTTTTGCCTTTCGGATGCTTCGTGATTTCTACAGAAATGTCCTGTTGGTTTATTGTAGTTAAGTTTAACGATAATTTTACCGCAAGGTCTCGGCATTATGCTTCTTATAAAACAAATATTCCTGTTCCTTTTGGTCGATTATGATTTGCATTTGAGTTTTCAGTATTTCCAGTTCGTTTTCGATGTCCTTACAGTGTTTATTCAAATTGTTGTTTTTTTCGGTGATATTTAAATAGTCACTACAACATTTTCTACATGAGTGAACGAAGTTTTGAATAGGTAGTCTAAAAAGAAATAGGATTTTTTTCCATGCAAACGCACGCAAATGTTGGAAACGTAAAATGAAACGTTTAGAAATAGTAATCACGATAACATTTAACACTTTTGATCGTTCGAGTATTTGACCTGAATATTTATTCAAAAACATTTGTAGTCCGGCGTCTTTAAATGTTATCTTTACACATTCTTTGTGATGGAACTTGCTCGCCATAAGCATGAGATGGCGAAAATTAAATTTAGTTTCGAATTTTCTAGAGAAACAGAAAAAGGATAATACTCAGTATGCAGATGTGAATCAAACTGAAAACTATACTCGTACAAGTCAAATGGTGGTCATGGTGGACGTAGAAAAACCAGCCCTAGGACTCTAAAAGTTTGTAACCTGATCTTTTTAGACAACCTGGATATCCTATTATTGACTATACTCTTCGAGTTCGTTCATGTCATTTTTCAGTTTGGAGTATTTTAACTCGAACTTTCTCTCGTTCTCTTTCAAGCTGACTAGTTCGATTAGTTGATGTTCTTTTTTCTCCACAACCTACAACAAATCATTATACGAAAAGTTATATTAAGCATTGCAATATTTAAGTTACTATGTCTTCTATCAAACTATTTGAAGTTTATATTCGACAACTATTTTCTAACAAATTGGAAAACTCTACTCCTGCGAATGTCATGTGAGAACACAATTTTTTTGACCAGTTTAGTTTTGGTCAGAAGATGCTTTTACTATCTGATAGTTTTGCTCCTTTCGACACTTTATGGTAGACCAGGAGTTTGCGGTCTGTTCTACCACCGACGATCTTAAATAATAACGAAACAAGAACAGGAAATCTGATACGTTTGATCAACTTTGGAATATTAATAGTTGGCGTAGAAAAACGCGTTTATGACATGATCAATTCCAGTTGCCATCCACTCATATGTTGAAAGCCGCTGATAAATCGCTCCCCCACTCTGACTACATACTAAATTTATCCTATCTGTTTGCCAAACCATAAATAAAATAAAATATGACTATTCTAAGTTTAGGTCAGGTTTTCCGTCAGGATAGCTGAACTATTTTGAAGTGAGCATGTTTTTGGTAAATCACAGTGCTTTGAGTGGTTTAAAAAATTCAAAAGTTGCGATTTTAACGTAAGAAAAGAAGAACGTGGAAAATCACCGAAAAAGTTTGAAGATAGCGAATTGCAAACATTGTTAGATGAGGATGACGCTCAAAGGCAATAACTCACGAATCAATTAAATGTGACACGAGAAGCCTCTATACATTTGAAAGCCATGGGAAAGATCCATAAGATGGGAAAATGGGTTCCACATGAGCTGAATGAAAGGTACAGAGGTACGCCAGGTACCTTTGTACCTGGTAAAAGAAAGTAATTTCTCCATCGAATTGCAACTGGCAATCAAAAGTGGATAAATTGTGAGAATCCTAAGCGTAAATGATCATGAGTTACTCCAGGCGAACCATCGACATCGACTGCAAGCCAAATCGCTATGGACGGAAGACAATACTCTGTGTTTGGTGGGATCAAAAAGGTGTGATCTATTATAAGCTGCTAAAACCTGCCTGAAAGGCAACACAAAGAGATTTTGCTTCATGATAATATACCATCACATACAGTAAAACTGGTCAAGGACACGATTGAGGCGTTTAGCTGGAAAATACTTTCGCATGCGACTTACTCACCAGACTTGGTTCCGTCCGATTATTACTTATTTGCATCGATGGGACACGCACTTGCTGAGCAGTGCTTCACTTCTTACGAAAATGGCTCGATGACTAGTTTGCCTCAAAGTTTTTTTGGCGTGGCGTCCACAAATTTTCAGACAGGTCGGAAAAATGTATAGTTAGCGATGGGCAATACATCAAATAAAATATTTTTTTATCGTTTTCATACAATAAACGTGTATTTTCTATACAAACATTCTGGTTTCCCTTTTCCCACAATTTTTATATATTATATATTAAAAATATTAACATATACAACTGTATATTATATTATAACATAAATCTATTTGTTATTGTTGGTGAATTCATGCAGTTGTGGGTTGTATTCTTTTTCATCTGCAATAGTTTGAAGTCTTCTAGGTCTCTCTCTGGGCAGATGGTATCGAAGGCGTCATGGTTTTTTTTAACTGTTAGTCGATGTCGCTCAGATCTTGTGTTCTAGTAGTAAGTATTTAAGCTTTTTTAAATTTTTTAGGTTTAATTTTATTATGTCTTTCGGTATCTTGTTGAATTTTGCTACGGTTTCAGTTGTGAGTTTTTGTGTGAGTCATACTTGTGTATTTTTATGAACTCTAATGTCTGATTTTCTTCTGGTTTCGTATGTATGTATTTGTTTGTTTGTCGTGAATGTGATAGTTGTCTTTATTAATTTATTTTGAATTTTGTATAGCAGCAGTATATTGTGATATTGTATTAGTTGTCTGATGTTTAGTTCTTTTGTTTTTTTTGTATAGTCATTCGGTCGGCGTTAGTCTGTTGAGATTATATAATATTTTCAATGTCTTATTTTGTTGTCTTTGTAGTATGTTTAAGTTTTTTTCTGTAGTATTGCTCCATGTATTAATCAAATAAGCATTTTTAGATGAGAATAGTGCATGGTACAGTGGTTTCTTCATTTTTGTTGGTATGATGTGCTTCATTTTTAAGAGCAAAGTAATTGTTTTGGCATTTTCTTTTTTTATTTTATTTATATGCTTATCCCATTTTAAGTTAGTGTGTATTTTAATTCCTAGGTAGTTAATTTCGGAAATTTCCTTTATTTTTTGGTTTCTTATCGTTATGTTTAGGTCTCTTGCTTGTTTCTTCTTGTTAAATATTATGTATTCTGTTTTTGTTTTGTTTATCGTGAGTGAGTTGTTAAAACACCATAGTTCGTACTTTTTCATATCGTTATATATATTATGTTGTAATCATTGTCAGAATACAACATGCACAAGTCATCAGCGTAAGCATACATTTTTCCAGCGAAGTTTTCTTCGAATAAATCGTTTGTATAGAGTATATATAGCAATGGTGGCAGGTTACCTCCTTGCGGCAAGCCGTACGCAGCTGCATTAGTGTTGCTTTCTGTCTCTCCTACTTTAGTCTTTTAGGGTCTGTACATCAAGTAGCTTTCAATTATTCTTATGTAATTATCAAATCCATATACAATGAGTTTTTCTAGTAATTTTTCTTTATTGATTGTGTGGAATGCTTTTTTCATGTCGAAAGATATTACTACGACCGTTTCATATTTACATATCTGATAATCTGTCAGAATAACTGGACCAACGTATTGGCATACTTCAAATACTTTATTTAGATAGGGTACAAAAATACAAAGAAACCACAAAATTTTTGAAGATGTACTGTACTGATAAGATATTCTAAACTAATAATTTCGTTATGGTTTGGTTGTTATTCAGCTTTTAAATTGTTGAAATGCGTCGGAAAGGTCCGGAAACTACAGACTTTGAGCGATAAATGATTGTAAATTTAAGAAAAGATGGTTAATCCTTTTCTGAAATTGCCTTAGTAGTGAAGAAACGCCGATTTACTGTGCGTAGATCTGAACATGCTGACAACTTTAAAAATAAACTGAGAATCGGACGTTCGTCAAAACTGTCGTAGAGAAAACAACGAAAATAAATTCTTCTTGAAATTTGTTCCTTGTTAGCAGAAGAAAATAATAATAATGAGTTCTTCATAGAGCAGGGTATAATGCTAGAGTCGCCAGAAAAAAGAAGTGAACTTCTTTAACAAAGTGAACCGAAAAAAGGAACTGGATTTTGCAAATGCACTTTTAATTGCGATAATGAGATTTGGGTGAAGGTCTTGTTTTCAGATGAAAGATGTTATGATGATTCAAACTGTTAAACACGGTGATGGCAGTGTCTTAGTGTAAGGCATCAGAGGGAGTTGGCAGTCTAGTATTTATCCATAAAAAACAGTGTTGAAAAATTAAAGCTAACAGGGGATTATTATTTCCAACAAGCTAATGATCCAAAGCATTCAACCTATGTAGTGAAACAAAGCATACAGCGTATCTATGAACCACATTCTCTAAATACACCTCCACAATCTCCTGATATTAACCTTATTGAGAAGTTTTGGAGCGAATTAGACAAACGGGTCAGAAAACGTCACATTTCAACTTAACAACTTAAAGAAATACTACTGCAAGGATAGAATAATGGCGAGCATAATAATACCTAAAAATCTACTTCATTCAGCGAAGAAAGGACTTACTGAAATGATAAAAAGGAAAGGAGACCCTACGAAGTATTGGTTTATTATAAACATATATTTTTATATATTGTGCTAATAGTTTTGTCCGCGTATTCCGAAAAATTGAATCTAATTTATGTATATATTTTTGATCTGTTTAAAAAGGTTTAATATGTTTATTAAAAAAAAAAATGGGCGGCTATGTAATACAAAAAAATAATATCGTGAAGGTGTGTTTATATTTTAGAGAGAATAAATAATTTTCATATGAAATACATAGAAATACTTTTGTCCCCCACTGTACTTTAACTTGGGAATGTTGTTCAATTAAAGCTATTGCACAAATATAGCTATTGAAAAAGTCAATTTGTTTTAGAAATACCTTAAAATTTACTACAAATAAGTATTCGCATGTATCAAAATAATTTTACTATTCCAGGATTAAAAAACAGTTTTTTATTATACTTCACCTTTTTAAGATCTTCAGTTTCTTTTATATAATCTTGTATCAGCTTTCTGCTTTCCGTCAGTTCGGTTTTAAACAGTTCCTCTTTTTCTTCAGATGCTTTAATACTGTTTTCAAAATCTGCGAATAAATATAATTAGAAAAGCAAACAGCATTAAAACAGTTAACTCTTACCATTCACTACTTTATCCAACAAACCACTCAAACATACAATCTCGTTTATTAGTTTATCCTTTTCACTGTCAATTTTTGATTTTTGCTCTTTTAGCATTGCATTTTCAGTCTTCATAATGTTAATTATACCACTTTGCTCGATTTTGTTTTTCTCATCACTTTTTCGCTGACGGGACAATTCATTTAACGAATCTTTTAGCTCCTATTTACACACAAACTGATAAATTAAATGAATACAAACCAAGTTAAATTCAACCTTTTCGTTTTTCCTTGACATGTCTAAATCTTTTTGCAATTTTTCAATGTTGTTCTTTAAATAATCAACGCTATTTTGCATTTCTTTATTTTCTTTCCTTAACTGTAAATAAATATTCCAGTTATAGCTTGGATAAGTGAAGTACGCCCCGCGGTTAATAGGTGACGCCACCAGCAACTGTTCGCCGTTGTTGAGCCACTCTCTGAATTAAATTATGCTGCCGGGCCATGCCAAAGCATACTTACCTGGCGTAGAGATTACCGTGATCACTAAGGCGGTTTCTCCAGGGTGAGGCCTCTCCATTGCACTACGGTTGGGCTGACCCCTGCGATTATCCCTAATGCGGATAACTCGGGCGCGTAATTTTTGGTAGTCGGGACTGCGTACGCGCTGTCCCGGTGTTATTTAATTCAAATATAATTTTCTTTTCTATGGATAATTTTCTCTAAATTGTTCTGACTCTCATGATGTTTTATTGCATTTGAAGGGTGCAGGCAAAAAAAAGGATACCCAAAATTAGTTTATTTATAGAAAAATTGCAATCAACTATTTGAAAGTCTCTAACCTTTTATTACTTAAAACCTATACATTTTCATAGTATTTGTCTTAAGAAATACTCAACAGTGAAATTACTTTATATACCAAATACACAGTTAAGGGGGTATTCTAGTGTAGAGGCATGAATTTGAGGTGTTTTTTCTTGTGCTGTAAATAAAAAACAAAAAATATTTTTACTATCCATTTTTTGAGCAGGCGTTTATTAATGTTTTAAGAATACAAAAAAAAAGTCAAAATTTACAAAACTGAAAATGTTATATGTTGTTGAAGTGGGGGGTACAAAAAAAATGGCGCGCCAAACTTGTCACGATTGCAAGCTTTCTAATGATTTGAAACAAAAAAATAAAAAATATTATTAATTTAGATAAATGCTGCTATCGTACTAAGAAAAAATGGAAAAAAATTTTTTTTTTGCTAAATTACGGGGGTCCGAAAAAATGATACATTTTTTAATTTTTTTTGTACTTTTCTGAATTTTTTAAAAATAGTACATTTTTTTATTTTGTTATAATAATAGTTAGTGCGATAGAGACATGTATTGAAAAGACTCATACCAAATTTCAAGTAAATGGGTTCAGTAGAACTTGAGAAATCATGCCAAACGTTTTGAAAAATGTAGTTTCGAGAAAAACGCGTTTAAAGTTTCGGGTAAAATTACGCCCGGTGTCAACCATAAAATGACATTTTTTACCTACATTTCTTGAATCCGCGATTCTTGCTTCATACATGGGGCCTTCCTCTACTTCAAAAAAAGCAATTTCCGCATTTCTTTCTTCTAAACGAGCAGTTCGGGCTTCCTTTGAGGCGTTAGAAGTTCGGATTTCTGAACGATTAATCCGGGCATTATCTCGTTTGGTGGCGAACGCGTGAGCTTCTGGACCAATGTCCATCCCCATAAGAGACATCATTTTTAAAATAGGAATGAAGCCTTCATTAAATATGGAAACTGCAATAAAAGTTGCAATTTCTATTATGTGTGTGCCGGCAAGTATGTTTTGGCGAAAAAGTCCAAATTAATGTATTCAGGGACTCATTATTATTCTGGGTCTCAGAACCTAAGCATCGAACCAATAAATCCTCTGACGATAAACTCTTGTAGATCGGCTGTATAATTTCTAATACGTTGTCAGACAGAGGCAGGTTTTCGTGGTCAAACTTTTCAGATGTACCTTCATGTACAGCTTTTTGCCATTTACACCAGCTTTCTGGACCAGGTGGGCAATACAAATGTTGCAGATTTTCATTTGTAGAACTATTATGATAGAAGGTAGCCCAAATTGCATTTTTCATGTCCTCTATGGAATTCGGATGCCGGCGAATCGCTAATCCATAATATAAAGACAGTTTATTTATCACTTTATCGGTTAATTTCCCTGGACCTTTTCCGCCAATTCCTTTGCCTTTATTTTCGTTTTTTGCTTTCCGTAATCTTGCACCCATTCTTTTTTATACGTAGTATAGGTATTTACGACCGCAGGTAGACAGATGATCCCTAACGTCTTTTGTTCGATTCGTTCCAGCCGAGCCAGTATTGAAGTCGTGTCACTAACATAGCTATATCTCTGGAAATAATTAAAATTTTGACAGGACATATTCTTGAAAGGTTAAGCTTTGAAAATATAAAAAAACGATTTTTTCAAATTTCTACACTAGAATACCCCCTTAACTGTGTAAAAACCAGGAATGTCCACTTAAATGTAGTACAAAATGAGGAATGTCCATTAATCATTTAAATAATTCTTATTGTCACATTTTAATGTCTAATAGTAATTCTAAACTTGAAATGAACAAAATTGTTTCAAACAGGTTATGATAGGTAAAAATATGAGTTATTGAAGAAAGAAAAGTTCTTGATCGACAGGTAAAAATATTGGTAAGAAAAATTAGGAAGTAGGGACTCATCGAAAAATTCTATTTATTTTTTATTCAGTACAGGTGTTCGTTCCCAGAGTCCATTGTAGTTTTGTCTGTGTGACACTACACGAAGATATTCCTTTTACAACATTATTTCACGTTGTTTTTGAAGAGGTATCTTACATTTTTCATGTATCTTTCTGAGAAAAAACTGGTCCTCTGCCGAATAATTTCGTTTGGTCTAACTTCAATAACTTGAAGTGGCCATGGTTGAGTTAAGGAAGCTTTTATTCATTCATGCATTAGTAAGGTTTTTGATATTCTCTTCTTATATATTAACTCATGCTATTTATAAGAGTTTTGAGGTTAATCAGGTCCATATTTGTGTCACATTCAAGATATGAATGTCCTCTTATTGGAAAAGTGATTTTGATAGAATCAAGAAGTCTCATTGTGTGAACAGTGTAATGGATCAATCTTAAAATTGTAAAATTTTTGGTCTGCCCCCCATTAGAGTGACAAAAATATGTAAATGTTTGACCGGTCATTAGCTCCCTTCTTTCCGCATGTTTCTGGATATCAATACAAATATGATTGTCCATTGGCTAAATTATGTGCATTGAATGAAACCAAAGTCAATTGTCTCTGGTAATACACATCATTAGTTGTAATATTAGATAAAGAAACTGTTTTTTGAAAATGTCACAGGTACTACACGTGTCCATTCCTGGATAACCAAATGAAATATTGAACGTTGTATTAATTATATTTCTATATGACTCGTACGAAATTTTATGATCAAGATTCTGTTCAACATACAATTTTTTTAATGGATAGAGTTTCAGGCGGGTAATCCTTTCTCGAATCTTTTAAACTGAAATGACTGTTTCTGCCTTTGAAAGATCTGATATGGGCACACACCTTTGCCAAAATATATTTATTCATTCGTTTATGGTGTGTGATGAATGCCGCCGTCTTTGATCTTTAGAAGCTGCTTCAGAAGTTTTCAATGAACGTTGAAGATATTCAAGTTTAGACTTTATCATACCGATGGTGGAAATAAGTGCTTTAGAGCACACAGGATTGTCCTTGTTTAGGTTGCCCATGTGGTTTTCTTTTAAAGGTTCGGCTTTTTCTTTTAAATATATCCACTACTTCATCTGCATGAATTTCTGTTCCATGGTGAATGTTCATGAGAGCCAAACCATTAAGTCTGTTTTCGCTTGTAGTGTTTCGTAAATAGTTTTCCAGTCTCCTTAGGCTCGAGAAAGACCTTTCTGGGGTAGCAGTGGATACAGGAATGGTAGCCAAGATTTGTAGTAATGTGTAAATATTAGGATAAAGGTTTTTATCGCACATATCTAGGCATTCCAAACTAGATTTCGGGGTAGGCGAGATACTTGTCATCACTGTTTTCCATACTTCAAGTTCTGTTTTAACCACTGATATGTTGCTTTCGGGAAGCAGTGACGAGTACATGGAAATTGCTTCTTCAATTTCAGAACTGGCAGTAAAATTTGAAGGTAGCACACCAGATAATGCTGATACTACTTTACGATGTTTGGTAAACCTTTCAACCAATTGTTGAATTGTATGGTCAAGAAATGGAATGAACAAATTAATTTTGTAATACGTGCATACATTCAATGCAGGAATGTTCGGTCTATTTAATTGTCTTCCAACGACGCCCGGCATTCGCAGTATACCACCATTTTCTTCCAGTAAAACCCCCATTTTGAACCCCCAAAACCCCCCCTCCCTTGGCTACGCCCGTGTTCGTTATTATTACAGTCTGTATCAGTATCTGAAACCATTTTTCACAAAAATATTCCACAATAGTCAACAAAGAATAAAGATGGCGGGCCGAAGTGGACATTCCTTAGTTTATTGCATTTCTTGCTGGACATAGCTTGTTATTTGCCTGTACTGTGTTATAAAAAAGTATGCTTATCTGAAAAATTTCTGGTGGTTTTCTAAAATGAAACTACCATTTTCTAAATGAAACTACCATATACAAGCATATGTCATTATTAGATTAAAATAAAGATAAATGTGACATTCCCGGTTTTTTCCTGGACCCTTCTGTTATTAGTTCACCGACAGACACATGCCCTACAAACGGAAGATGTCTAAAGGTCTTGCTTTTAATATTACTCTCCAAGATCATGTTTCTTATTCTCATATGCACCTTATTTAATTTTATTTTAAAAATTATGGCACTATCGCAGAAGATCCTCATTTTTGATTAATTTTTTCTTCAAGGTTACATGTTTTTTAAATTTTGCAAGTCTTTGGTTACCTTACATGTAAATAAATGAGAAATTGTCTAGGAAAACCTTAGTTTTAAATAGTATTTTTGCTACAACCACTTAGATTGTAATTTTCATATTTTAAAGTGCCCTGTGATTGTTTATTAATCATCCAGTTGTTTTAGAGATATGTGAGAATATTATATTTTATTCATAATACAGAGAACCTTACTCAACTCTTCAATGCTCCTGTCGTATAAAAATATTTACTTTTCTAAATAATAATAAACTGTTAAAAACCAACAACTTTTAATTTTGTTAACAACTTATAATTAAACAATTCTCTAAAATATGTCAAGCATCAATTAAAAAACTCTTCACTCAATAAAACTATTGATTATATAGTATATAGGAAAAATTACGGAATATAGTATATTCCGTAATTTTAATGCTAGCGGTAACGCAAAGATGTCAGAACGTTCACTATTCTACCGTTCTTAATCGATTCGGTCGGTTTTTGAACTCCAGAAACCGAGTGTTCGCTATCGCTTCTCGGCCTTTTGGCTAAGATCAAAGTGTAGTATCTGTTCTTATCAGCTTAATATCTGATACGCTCCGCATGCGGAGCCAGTATATTAAACTGATTTTTGGAATTTGATGGGGGTTAGGGGCTTGCTCCACCCCCGTCGCGGGTTGGCCCAGCATTGCAGTACCGCAGGGAACGGCCCATTTTTACAGAAATAACCATAATTATTTATTGTATCATTAATTACTGTTCGGTTTAAGTGGGAACTAGGACTTATCCAACTACACTCTCACCGAAGTCAGTAGGGTTCTTCGGCGTTGATAAGTCTTCTATAAATAATTTTTTTTATCAGAGATATTCTTCTCATTTTTCATCAGTAAGTTTTTTCTCATTGCAAACATTCTATAATTCATACGATAAATATGTCCAGTAGTTATCGGACCTGTCAAGAAAATCCTCCAGCACTTCCGTATTAGCCATTGTCAGGTTCGTTTGTGAAGAAAAATGTTCACCGTCAACATGCAAATATGATTTGATCCAAAGAGTTTGGGCCCTCCTAATAGTTCAGATCTGATTCCCGATCCGTTGAATTTTATGCATGGAGTGGGACTGAAAGGGTCACGAATAAGTCAATGTCAACGTGACACATCTGTAGAATATCATTGAAGCAGCAACTGTGAATCTTAGATAAGGACGTGTTATAGATATTAAGGGGGCACTTCAGAAAGATAATTGAAGCAGTTATTTATGCTCAATGGAGTCATATTAGTCGTTTTCCTTCTTTTTTTTTAAATACCCCTAGAGGCAGCGCGGTAGGGGGTACAAACATTTTAATTCTGCTATCTAAAGTAATGTTAAAGGTACATTAAAAGTACATATGGAACTAATAGAAGGTGATAAATGCTTTATTTTATTTTAATTCTCTAAAATATGTCAAGCATCAATTAAAAAACTCTTCACTCAATAAAACTATTGATTATATAGTATATAGGAAAAATTACGAAATATAGTATATTCCGTAATTTTAATGCTAGCGGTAACGCAAAGATGTCAGAACGTTCACTATTCTACCGTTCTTAATCGATTCGGTCGGTTTTTGAACTCCAGAAACCGAGTGTTCGGTATCGCTTCTCGGCCTTTTGGCTAAGATCAAAGTGTAGTATCTGTTCTTATCAGCTTAATATCTGATACGCTCCGCATGCGGAGCCAGTATATTAAACTGATTTTTGGAATTTGATGGGGGTTAGGGGCTTGCTCCACCCCCGTCGCGGGTTGGCCCAGCATTGCAGTACCGCAGGGAACGGCCCATTTTTACAGAAATTAACCATAATTATTTATTGTATCATTAATTACTGTTCGGTTTAAGTGGGAACTAGGACTTATCCAACTACACTCTCACCGAAGTCAATAGGGTTCTTCGGCGTTGATAAGTCTTCTATAAATAATTTTTTTCTGTCAGAGATATTCATTCTCATTTTTCATCAGTAAGTTTTTTCTCATTGCAAACATTCTATAATTCATACGATAAATATGTCCAGTAGTTATCTCGGACCTGTCGAGAAAATCCTCCCGCACTTCCGTATTAGCCATTGTCAGGTTCGTTTGTGAAGAAAAATGTTCACCGTCAATGCGGGTGAACTAATAGAAGGTGATGTACCTGGTGCTAAATTCAAATTTTCAAAAGTCCAAGATCACATTGTCCGCGATCTGAAACAATGGTTAGGATGTTTCCTGAAATAAATGCATTTTATCCGAGAGGTTAGTTGTAGACAGGACGTTATATTGTCACAATTATTTCAATAGTTTGCATGCATTTTGTTATTTATGTTTTTTTTTTCTTTTTAATAGTTGAATAATGGTCGCGAATGGTAATGATAAAACATTTTTTGTTGGAATTGGTAATGGTAAAGGTTTAGACGAATTTCAACCGCCCCAGAATCTACCGGAGTTAATTCATTATTAACTGATTAATTTTTTCATCAGTTTTAAAAATAACTTTTCATCAGTATCATAATTATCGTATTTAATAGCTAACAAAGTATCCCACATGATTTTTTTTTCTTTTTAGATTGAATTATTTGAATGAACACAGAAGTAAACGGGTTTTTATCATAAACATTATTTCATTCGTTTTTTTATTATAATTTATAATTGATTACTTGGGATGTATGCGTTTAGTAGGATAGTTACCTGTTAAAATATCGGGATTATTGTCTGATTTTTTACCCTTGTTCCATTCTTTTAATTTTGAGGTGCATGTGAAAACATCAAAACCATACCGCACTATATAATCTTCAAGTTTGTATAATAAAGCAACTATATGGGAACCGTTTTTTGAAGCAAATGTTATAGGCAACACTAGCTCGGAGAGAAGATTTGATGTCTGCTCTCAAAATAATATAACACATTATTAGTATTGCCTTCCTCTTTTGAATGCTTTTGAATTTCCCCAGTCAGCAAGTAGTTCATCATCAGATTGAGAATCATGAACAATTGTACTTAAAGCAATAGGGCCGGTGGTTATATAATTATACATTTTTCCGACCAATTTTTAGAAGGAAACGTGCAAGATACTGGACTTTGTATAGGTAGATAGAGTGATTTCATGCGTTGTTGTTCCTCTTGTAAACGTTTACCATTATTAACTTCAACTAAAATGTTTTTATCATTAACATTCGCGATACATTATTCAACTCTTCAAAAGAAGAAAAAACCGTATAACCAGTATAACACCCTATCAACAAAAAAAAAAAAAATATGTACAACTAACCTCTCGGCGAAAACGCTTTTATTAAATTTAAAACAGGCAAATTGCAACATACTATCCATCGTTTTAGATCGTAGTCAATATAGTGTTGAACTATGGATTTATGTTTGCTCAACATAAAATTAACTTTCCTGTTTAATGACAAGAATATCTAATGTATTTACCACTATACCATTAACTAGAATAATAATATTATTGAAATAATAATAATGGTATTATTTCAAATTATTTTAAATTTGCGTTATTTTTGTTTCCCATATTTTAAATGAAAAACAGAATATTTACATTTTCTTTCTTATAGTATCGTAGTTACGTTGATGCACAGATGTCGCGACTATCGATTGTGCACCGCTTTCAGTCGAGGCGGCTGGGTTAGCTCGTTAAAAATCGCCAAATTCAGTATCGCTTCTCGGCCTTTTGGCTAAGATCAAAGTGTAGTATCTGTTCTTATCAGCTTAATATCTGATACGCTCCGCATGCGGAGCCAGTATATTAAACTGATTTTTGGAATTTGACGGGGGTTAGGGGCTTGCTCCACCTCCGTCGCGGGTTGGCCCTGTATTGCAGTACCGCAGGGAACGGCCCATTTTATTTTAATTAAAATATAGACTCTGTTTTTTTTGCCACATTACCGTCTGTACTTTGCCATAACGAGTATCTAAACATTGAACTCCCCCCCTTCGATCGTCCATGTTGATAGGATAGTTTTTTATTAAATTCGTATATTTCGAAATGAATATGGTCCGTTAATCCTCAATAGACATAGTTGTCGATTAATAATTTCGAAAACTGTATGACAAAAATCTACTCCCAATTTTTTGCTGCTCAAGGCCGGTGTGTGGATCGTGCTGTAGAGACAGACTTTTGTGGTGTGGGTTAGTTCTAATTTTCTTAAGTCAGATTCTTAGATCATTGTAATACACTAGTAAAAGCTCTTGAGCTCTTACTTGTATTTCTTGAAGCGGAGTTAGGCTTTGAGATGTTGTAGACTTCATATATTGCCAGATCTTTACATCATTGCTAGTATATGAGGTCTGGTATATTATTTCCTGAGGAACTACGGGTTTCCGATGAATCTGAAGTTATTTGGAAATAGTGATGGAGAGGATTCTACAACACTTTGGTTTAGATTTTAGGTGACAGTTTACTGAATACATTGCATTTAGTTTCATCGATGAAAATTACGCACTTGCATAATTCCAAAGTATCTTTTACATATTCTTTTGCAAAACAATTTTTTTCTATTGAATGAGGTTATAACGGTTTTTTTTTGGTCACCTGCCGTTTATATCTAGTATCTTATATTTCTATTGTTTTAGAAAAGATTTTATTTAATTTTAACGCATGTTTAACAGCAATGACTTTCAGATTATATTGTAACTTTTTCTATAATCTTTTTCTCATACAACGTAACTTAATAATATATTAAAGTGCTTAAGTTAAGAATTTATGATTATTCTCCAAACTTTAAGAAATGTTCTCTCTTGCTCAGAAATATATTTTGATTTCCAGGCAATTCTGAATGAAATATGAATATACCCTACTCTAGTGGCCCTTAAATTGTATTAAATAAAGCAAAAATGGATAGATAGTAATTCTGTCCTTATGCAACCCCTAATACAGCGCATGCATTTATGCAACCCCTAATATACCATATGCAAATATGTTTACATATTATTTTATTTCTATTGGTATGTAAAATATGATATAATTGTAGGGAAGATTAAAAACAATTTAAAAATGAAATGTCCGAAATCGTAAAATTTAGTAATACATGCAATACATTAAATTCAAATGTTTTAATTTAATTCAGATCCAAATTAAAAAAAGTATTTTCTTTTTATATGTTTGGATGAGGTTATAATAATTCATTCTTTGTATAAATTGTGTCAATAATTTGTTTAACGTGAATTTCATTGTTTGATAGTTTCTTTATTCAAATGAAATCATTGAATTTTCGATCTCCACCTTAGGTAGTTTTAGTTGTATAATTTGCCTAGAGAGGGTAGACGTATCGAAGTTTTACCGCTTTCATTCGAGATTTTTAGTTTAGGAACTTTGCGGACCGACATTTCTGTATCGCTTCTCGGCCTTTTGGCTAAGATCAAAGTGTAGTATCTGTTCTTATCAGCTTAATATCTGATACGCTCCGCATGCGGAGCCAGTATATTAAACTGATTTTTGGAATTTGATGGAGGTTAGGGGCTTGCTCCACCTCCGTCGCGGGTTGGCCCTGTATTGCAGTACCGCAGGGAACGGCCCATTTTAATCTAATCGAAAATGAGTTATTTTTCTTCATTCCATACTTCTTACAATAAAGGAACTTTGCGACTCCATCACTTCAATTTTTAATCATAATTATTTTTTGCGATCAGTTGATTCTTTTGTTTGCAGTTATAACAAGAGTAGTTTCTGGAATAGGGTCGTTTTCTCCGACAACTTCGTTATTTTCAATTTAATACGATATTTATTGACATGAATAGAGTACAAAAAATTTCTTGTGACTACAATTTAACACTAATTTCATTCCTATTTGTCGTTTTATTATCAATATTTACTACCTTGAACAATATCTATTGTTTTTCCTGCATAATTACTGACACTACAAAAAAATTAACTATACTACATATATTAGCATCGTTTGTAAGCAAAAAAAAAACGAGTGTTCTTTAATGCGGTTTCCAGCGTGATGGAGCTCAAAAATATGTGTGCATTTCAAGATGAAGCAACTCTTGTTTCATATGTTCTCCAAAATAACAAAAATGTGTTGCTTCTATCTCCTATACATTTCTCCGATACCATCGACAAAGTGAGTGGCAAACCGAAAATTATTATTGATTATAATAAAAACAAAGGTGGCGTTGACGTTTAAACTTTGTAAAACTTACAGCTGCTAGATGTCGTTGACCGATACTTTTGTTTTATTGTGCAATGAATCTAGCAGCCATAAATTCATATATTTATCATATATTATTTACAAAGGCAATTAAAAAAAATGAATCAGATCATTTCCAGACAATTTTTTTTGGAAAAGTTTGGATTTGTCCTAATGAATAAACACACAAGGAGAAAGAAGAATTTCAGAAATGAAGAATTTTTCAGAAAATATTTCGAAATCAATTTGTCTTAGACTAGTAGAAATATGTGGGAATGAAATTGGAAATAAGTTGCCCAGCAAAAATACTTATAGTAGACGCAGTTATTGTTACAGTAGAAAAAAAATAGAAAAAAAGGTACAGTCGTTACAGGTGCTCCAAATTTATGTGTCTAGTACATTTGATATTTATATGTAAACAATGCAGTAGTGTAGATGAGGACTAAATATTTGCATACAATTCACTACTCAATGTACCGTTGTGGGAAGTAAATTTTTGTTTGAATATAATTAATTGTTCTCTGTAATCTGTACTTTGTTCAGCTGGTATTTGTGGGATTATATGAAAAAAAGATACTTTAGATTTTTCTATGTATTTTTTTGTTTGTGTTATATTAAAAATGTATCACTTTCATTTAGTTTCATAATATTTTTCGTTTTATAAAAAATGGACAATAAAATGTGTCAATGTGTTTGACAGCTTACATTTTAAAACTTCTTAAAACATTTGCCTCGGAGACCAATATTAGTATCAATAAATCCTTGTTAGTAATTGAGTGTTAACGAAAAAAAATCTACTGTTGTAACTAATATTTATATTTATTCCTAAATTTTAGTATAGGTATGCAACCATCAATTAGGATGAGGAAAAGGAAACAACACGAAAAGACCGTATCCATCGGACAAGCGGAGGGAGTCGAAGACCACCAGTACAGAGAAAAATTAAACAGATGATCTTCGGATTGTATTGCAGTTTTTACATGAAACTTTGTTTTCACTACCAATTAACTTATGAATAATATATCAAACTGTTTAAGAATTTTTGATTATTTTTCAAACTCTACAATTTTTTTTTCTTTTAACAACTTAATAAGCAATTTTTTCTCTTATTCAGAAATTTATTTTGACTTACAAGCAATTCTGAATGAAATATGAATAAACCCCACTCAAATAATACTGAAATTGTACAAAAGAGAGCAAAAATTGACATAATCGTTATATTATGCAACCCGTAATACACTGTAAGTGAATATATTTCTCAGAAATTATATAATTTAATAATACATTAAATATATAAACTTAATTTTAAAAATACTCGAAACTTTTGCTGTCTACTATAGGTAATCTTTGTTAAACAGTAATATTAATATTAAAGTCTCCTGATTTAATTAAAATCCAGTTTAAAAAAAGGTATTCTCTTTTTATGTCTGGAGGAGGTAATAACAATAAATACTTTATATAAATTGTGTCAATAGTTTATTTAATGTAAATTCCGTTATATTTGTTGGTTTCTATATAATATTCAAACGAAATCATCGAATTTTCTATCACCCGTAGGCAGTTGTACGGTTAGTCGAGAGATGGTAGGTGTATCGACGTGTTACCGCTTTCATTGGAGATTTTTTGGTTTATAAACTCGGCGAACCAATGTTTCAGTATCGCTTCTCGGCCTTTTGGCTAAGATCAAAGTGTAGTATCTGTTCTTATCAGCTTAATATCTGATACGCTCCGCATGCGGAGCCAGTATATTAAACTGATTTTTGGAATTTGACGGAGGTTAGGGGCTTGCTCCACCTCTGTCGCGGGTTGGCCCAGCATTGCAGTACCGCAGGGAACGGCCCATTTTAATATAATTTAATAATAATTCTGCTTCAGTTACCATCAATTATGTCATATTTTTACTTAGCATTCAGGTGACAATTTCGGTACATTATCGGTAGATTAAGGTTATTTTTTTTGGTTTATTTGCTGTTTAATAGTTTTTTTTAATTCATATTCGAAGAATTCTCGTTTTAATAGATCTTGTATGTTATTTTCTTATATTTATGAGTTCGAAAGATTCAAATATTGATAAATGTTAGGCTTTATTTTTACTGTTTACAACTCTATTTGTAATATAGTAATTTACAAAAATGGGACGTTTTCTGTTGAATTAATAAATTTTGTTGATGTATAAAACGAGTGTGGTTTTTTAACACTATATCTAGAGTATAGTATAACAGCAAATAGGGATATAAGTCAAAAGAACCAAATTTTTCAGGGGATAGTTTCGATTATGTTATTGTTTTAAATTCCATAATTATGGTTTGGTGTTTTTTTTTCTTTAAGTTAAAAAATAAGTTGGTTTGAATGTTATATTTATAATCTTTAAACAGTCTTTTTTCGCTGTTTTCTCACAGATGAAGGATTTCTTATTGACACTCCATCCTCTATATTCGAAATAATTATGTAAATATTTTCTTACAGTCCTAGGTGAGGTTTTTCTAACATAAACATTTTTCTGTGAATTCTAGCTGATGATGTTTTTGGTCGTTTGATAGTCTTTTCTTCTTTTCGTCGTCAGTGTGGTCAGTTCTTTCATGTTTTACAATGTAATGTATTGTAGGTAAATTATGCTTTAATTCATAATTTCTGGGTGTGTTTCGAAAGACAGATCTCTAGTTTTTTTAGCTCTTTTTATTAAAATATTAGTGTTCAACACTAACTTAATATCTGGTTAGGGTGGATTAAATTTGTTTGTTTTTATATATTCAAATTATTTATTATCTCCAAAGCGGAATAAGTTAACAAACCACTTGTTTCTTTCATATTTCATTTCATCAAACATTTCTTTCCTATAAATTTTTTAATTTGAATTTTGTGTACATTCGTATTTTGAAATATACTAAAATATCCGACTGTTTCACCATTTTTTAAAATTTAATTCTGAGAGTTCTGCAAATTTTAGGGATAAATATAAGATTTTGGTATGATGCAGGTGAATTGCATGTAGAGTATCACTTCAATAAATTAAAATTTAATCTAAGTCTAAGTTTGGATCCTCTAATCAGGTTACTCGGTTTGCGCGTTTGCATTGACGTCTGACATAATTGTACTGCCAGTACAAATATGCCAGACGTACTGTCACTCTTTCATTGTACTTAACACTAAGGCAATGAATAGTTTTTTTTGTAGGATGGAGATATTGGCGTTCGTAGTGGTGCTTTATAATTAGATACCGTATGTCCAAACAGGTTTTAGGATGGCTATATACAGCAATACTTTTTTGTATAATGATAGCTTTGATTTAAGGCTAATGAGCCAATACTTTTAGCTTAGTTTGATACCTAATTGTTTCCTTTTGGTGAATATATATTTTTTCCATGTCAATGCATATGTCGAGATATTTGACATGTTCTGATTGTGGGAGTTGGTAGTTGTTGATGCTTACACGAAAGCATGTTTCTCTATGCAGTATAAATGTTACGTGGGTTGATTTAGTTTTATTGGCTTTGATGCGCCATGTTTTCAACCATTGTTGGGTTTTGGGTTGATTTGCAGGTTCTTTGAGGTCAGTGTGGAATGCCAAGCCTGCCTTGTTATCGGCATATGTTTCTATCGTGATGGTTCTTGCTATTGAGAGATCAAAACACTTTCTCCCGATTGTATAGAATCTAAATCAGTGAATTCGTTGTTTTGCCTCAGTGATTTACTAGGGACTGTTTGTCTGTTAAATACGATTTGAGTTGTTGATAGTAGAGATGGGGTAAAAGTTTCTTTAGATATGGCAGAGGAAGACTGTAGAGCAATATCTTAGTTGTTACTTAAGAGGGGACTTGGGTAATCATGGTAAATTATCAAATAGGACGCAATTGAGGCACTAAAGCAATAAAGTAACGAAATTTGAAAATCAGATAATAAAAATTAAATCAACACATTTTATATTGTTAACCTGATAAACCTTCTACAAAAGGAATGAAGAAAATATTGTTTGTAACGATATCGATTGGTTTACATGTTCTCGCCTACCTGCTCAATCAAGGTTTTCAATTGCCTAACATTTGCATCATATTTGGTACATTCGTTGCGATAATTCTCCACGACTTGATTTTTCGACTTTTCCAAGTTCATCTCTTCCTTCCTCAAGTTACTTATTTCCTGCTCCTTCCTAAGCATATCCTTTGTACATTCCTTATGTGCGTTCTCTTCGTTGTTTAATTTCATGGTAAGTAGATTGACCTGTAAGATAACACTGTTGTTGAAAATTTTATATATATTAAAATTTGAATTTACTTCAGAAGATAATCTTTCGTTATCTCTAAGAGTGGTTTGCTTTTCCTCAGTTAGTATTCTGATGTCCCTCAGAAGAACACGGATGGCTGATCTTTCATTTTTTTGTTTCTCTTCAATTATTTGAATCTAAATATTATATATATATATATATATATATATATATATATATATATATATATATATATATATATATATATAATATGTGTGTTCTCAAAGTTCACTCATTTATTCTAACAGGCTATGCAACTCGTCAAAAGAAGTAATTTTATCAAAAATCATTTATATAAAAGTAAAGTTGCAAAATAGAGAAGTTACAGTTGCCAAATTAACAGAACTTCATTTGATTTGATTTAATTTACAGAATTTGAAACCAGACCTGTTTTTTTGATATTCATAAAATTAAAAAAATATGTAAAAATGAGTAATTTGGTAAAATTACTTATATATTAATATAATTAAAATATTATAGATAAAATTTATTAATATATATATATATATATATATATATATATATATATATATATATATATATATATATATATATATATAATAAATAAATTCAGAAAAATATTTAATAAAATTTTTGTATTTTAGGTTTTTTGGAGAATTAAGACTAAAGTGAAGAGGTTGCAGGAAGATGGATACAGAATTTGAAAACAGACCTGTTTTTTTGATATTATTAAATTAAACTTAAAAAAAAAAAAGTAAAAATAAGTCATTTGGTAAAATTACTTATTTTTATGATTCAACTTTGAGAACACCCTGTATATATATAATATATATATATATATATATATATATATATATATATATATATATATATATATATATATATATATATATATATATATATATATATATATATATATACATAATATATATATATATATATATATATATATATATATATATATATATATATATATATATATATATACATTTATATATATATATATATATATATATATATATATATATATATATATATATATATATACATTTATATATATATATATATATATATATATATATATATATATATATATATATATATATATATATATATATATATATATATATATAAGCTGGTGGTCAGACGTTATATAAAACACTGGCAAAATTATACTCAAAATGCCTCAAAGAACAAAAAGTACCTGACTTATCGAAAAATGCAGAAGTGATCCTTTTACATAAAAAAGGAACACAGGAAGATTTAAAGAACTACCGTCCAATAAACCTCCTATCAGTAATGTACAAAGTTTTCACTAAGATAATTTCTAAAAGAATATTAAAAAAACTGAATGACGCATAACCAAGAGAACAAGCAGGATTCAGAAATGGATTCAGTACAATGGATCACATTCAGGTTGTACAGCATGGCATAGAAAGGCACAACAAATACACCATGCCACTGTGCTTGGCTTTTATCGACTACGAAAAAGCATTTGATTCCATCTCAAAGCATGCGATAATGGATGCACTGCTTAGCCAAGGTGTAGAGAGAGCCTATGTAAACCTATTAGAATCGATATATGATGGAGCTACAGCCACAATTCACCTTGATGATCTTGAAGTGGGAATTAATATAGAACGAGGTGTACGGCAGGGTGACGCAATATCGCCTATTCTTTTCTCGGCTGGCCTTGAAGAAGTGTTCCGTAAACTGGATTGGGAACAGGATGGTGTAAAGATCAATGGTGCAAACTTAAACCATCTTAGATTTGCAGATCATATTGTTCTCATTTCACAAGACCCGAAGGAGCTGCAAAGACGCATACAAGAACTGCAAAGGGGTGGCGAACCATTTGGCTTGAAAATAAACCTGAAAAAGAGTCAGGTTATGTTCAATAACTTCGCTCAGGGCAGAAAAATTAACTTAAAATTAAATAACTCAGGACAGAAAAATTTCAGTTTTAGGAAGAGATTTGGAGGAGATTGTGGACAGCTTTATATATCTTGGGCAGAGGATTTCAATGGAGGGGAATGCCGCCCGGGAGGTGGAACGGCGTGTTAAATGTGGCTGGCAGGCATTTGGTAGGCTCAACATAGTGTTTAAGAGCAGACTCCCACTTTGCCAGAAAAGAAAAGTCTTCGATCAGTGCGTTCCACCCGTTATGACATACGGAAGTGAAACCTGGACACTCACATCGCCATCAATTCAAAAACTTCGGATGGCACAGAGGGGAATGGAAAGATGTATGCTCGGCATTACAAGACGAGACAAAAAGTCCTGCGCATGGATCAGGAAACAAACAAAAGTCTGTGACATCATTGGAAGAGCAAAGCGATTGAAATGGAGAAGGGCAAGCCATATAGCGAGGCGATGGGACGACAGATGGACCAAGGCAATCCTGGAGTGGATACCGCTTGATCGCAAACGTCCGCGAAGAAGACCGAAAGCACGATGGATTGATGACATCGTTAAGTATATTGGACCCGAGTGGCAGAGGAAAGCCCAGGACCGTGAAAGTTGGAAGCATGCTGAAGTTGGAAGCATCCTGCAGTGGATCGATACAGGCTGATGATAATGATTATGATGATGATGATGATCTATATATATATATATATATATATATATATATATATATATATATATATATATATATATATATATATATATATATATATATATATATATAATAAATAAATTCAGAAAAAAATATTTAATAAAATTTTTATATTTTAGATTTTTTAGAGGATTAAGACTAAAATGAAGAGCATGTTTTTTTATTTCAAGCATATGTACAAAAATAATCTGCATGAGGATTACTTGATGATATATAATTCTCACCGATTTTTCGACTGCTTCTTTGGATTGCCCCAACTCAGCATTTTTTCTTACTTCGCTGTTTAAGATTTCGCTTAGTTTTTCTTTTAGGTGGCAGACCTCGTGCAGCTCATGACACAGAGATAATTTTTCTTTCGCATTTTGTATCTGGTTTTCGTTCAACTTCTGCAAGTTGTTCTTTAACTGAGTTATAATCTGGTCCCTTTCCACGATCTCTTGTTTGGTCTTCTCCATTTGCTGCTTGTTATATTCTGCTATTAACTGTTTTAAAAGTTAGTGAAGGAGAGAAAATGAATAAATGTTGGACGTTTTACTCCGAGTTTGCTGGCTTCTCGTGTAACATTATTTAGATCCTCTTCTAAATGCGGTACTTTTGCCATGCGAACCTTTAGTTGTTGAATCACCGTCTTCAACATGGTTTTCTCCTCGAGATATTTCATTCGTTCGTTTTGTAATGCTGGAAGATGGGGAATATTTAGTTGGTTTTGATGATGGGTATTTGTACTGAACCTTACATTGAACAGTTAGGTGTTCCATTTCGTATTTTTGTCGTAACGTCTGATTTTCTTCCTGGATTCGTTCAAATTCTTTTAATTGTCGTTGTAGATTTTTATGTGAAAGGTCGCGAGTTGAATGTTGAAAGTTATTTTCGTCTTGCTCTTTATCCAGTTGCGTTGTTAGAAGATGTTTGTCTTTTCTAAGCTGAAATATATTCATATTAGTATTGTTCTATTCATATATTAATTATTGTTAACATATATATTTGATATATATATATATATATATATATATATATATATATATATATATATATATATATATATATATATATATATCATTGATTTCATTTTGATTGATTTTATTTTAATTTCCATGGCATACATAGTTTTACAGAAACAGAAAAACAGAAAGTAAGAAAATACATGTAATTATTAGAAACATAATATAAATATCACAAATATCTGGGACACCCAGTAATTTAGAACCATAAAAATCGATACAGTTTAGTTCAAGGTGGGGCTGGTCAAGAATCCGTTGATAGTCCTAAAAGTACTTCTCGAAAATGGAAGCCATAAAAGTTGACGCAGTTAACCATGTGATAAACATGGGATAAACTTTCTTAATGTCATTTTCCGAGGTCTATCCAACAAAAAAAAGTTTATGAAAATCGAACCAGGAATACAAATTTTAAGGGTGTGGTGAATCCTTTTATATATATATATATATATATATATATATATATATATATATATATATATATATATATATATGTATATACCCAAAGGGTGCGGCTGTACACCACGTTCCAGGAACTAACAATCCCTGGTTCTAAACTCTCAGTGGAAACACTGGACCTATAAGCTTATAAGCAATCATGACTCGTGCAAGTAATAACAATGATACCCCAGTGGTAACCAATCCACCCGTCGACAGATGGCAACCGGGTTTTCGGATTCTGGGGAACCTGGACTTTCACGATCTTTCAAAAAAGTCTTTCCGGCAAATTTCCACATAAAACACCTACATATATTGGCACCTTCAACATCAACACGCTGATCCAACCAGGAAAACTTCACAACCTAACTTCAGAACTTGATAGGCAAAAGATACTTGCGCTTGCCCTACAAGAAATACGCATCACGGATGAGGACACGGTAGACTATGGGAACTATCGCATATTCCAAAGCAGGACAGACAAACGAGTCGCCAGGGGCGCTCCGCTCCTGGGCATGGCCTTTGTGGTACATAAAGGTATAGTTAACTCTATTAAGGAAATCACGCCCATAAACAATAGACTAATGACAATGCGCATACAGTGCCCCGATAAAAAATACACCCAAAAACCCAAGTCTACGGAGAAATTCTGGGCAACACTAGAGAAGGTAATGGCAAGGGTCCCAAAGGATGACGTCAAAATTTTACTGGGCGACTTTAACGCACAAATCAGTAGAGAAAAATCGTAGGCAAATTCTCCGAACATAAATATATCAATAAGAACGGCACAAGACTCATCGCACTATGCCAACAGAGTAATCTTAAGATCATGTCAACATCCCTAAGAAAATCTCTACGAACAGAAGACATGGATATCGCCGATACAACAGTTTGGAGAATTCCAGATAGACCACGTTGCGATTTCATACCCACAACAAAGAGAGATCCAAGATGTCGCAAGTCCGCAGGGGCGCGAACATTGACTCAGACCTCTACCTAACACGAATCAAAGTCAAGTTCACCCCAAGGAGAATGCATCACAAGAAAGCACATCTACAGAAATTAGAAAAAAAAAATGATCAAGGAATCCAACATAACAGAGGAATGGGAAAAGGAACAGGCAGACACGTGGAAATAATCCTCAAAAAAATTATACAAAAAGCACAGGAACTGATTCCATTGAAAAAGAACACAAAACACCCTTGGTGGGACTCGGAACAGCGACGCCAACGAGCATTTCAGGAGTACAACACTAAAAAATCCCCAGAAAGTCAACAGCTTTTTGACGTGACTAGAAAACAGACCGCAAAGGTTATCAATCAAACTAAGAGGAAGTACATGAAGGAACAACTAGACTTTATAGATGAGAATTTCCGCAATTATAACACGAGATACTTTTATAGGACTTTTGCAAGAGAAATCCGTGGATACACACTACAAAAGTTTTGCTTCAGAAAGCGGAATGGGAGATTGGCGCTAACCAATCAGGAGAATTGTCAGGAGCTGGCACACTATTTCTATGATCTCCTCAATTGCACTGAACGCGACACAAGATTCCCCAAGGAACATTGTATCCATACCCACTTAAAATCACCAGCACCAACACAGCAAGAATCCACAGGAACATATGCAAACTAAAGAATAACAGGTCATCCGGTGAAGATGGTATCACCGCGGAACTATTGAAAAACGGGGGACCAAATTCACTGTAGACACTGCGCTAGACAGTGCTAGTGTTAGACACTTGCGCAAATTATCACGAACATTTGGCAATCAGAAAAATTACCAGATGAATGGAAATGTGCTCTTATTCGCCCGCTGCACAAGAAGGGAGACAGAACAGATGTGAACAACTACAGAGGAATCTCCTTACTACAAGTTATTTACAAAATCCTCTCAGCATGCCTTTTCCAGAGAACACAAGAACAATTAGAACACAAAATTGGCGAGTACCAGGCAGGCTTTCGCCCTGGTCGTTCATGCACTGAACTAACTAAATTGAAAATAATACTTAAATACAAAGCTATCCGGAACGTCCCAATCATCTGCACGTTCGTGGACTTCAAGAAAGCATACGACTGCATCGACCGAAAATCTCTGTTCAACATCCTAGAAGAACAAGGACTCGACCCCAAAATACTACGATTGATCAAACAGACACTCACCGACACAACCTCTAAAGTGAAATTTATGGGAGAAATTTCCGAACCCTTCCTGATTAAAATTGGTTCTGGACAAAGTCATAAGGGAATGGGAAAAAGAACTAAAAAATCAAGGACACTGGAAATCAATACGACTCGGACGATTCCAAAAAAACATAGAAATATCATGTCTGGCCTTCGCAGATGACCTAGCCATACTCGCAGACAAAGAAAAAAGGGCAACCAAACAGATCGAAGTCCTCAAGGAATGTGCAGAGAAAATCGGCCTACAAATCTCCTTTCAAAAAACCGAATTCTTCTGCTCAAAATTAGATGTCCAAAGTTTGAACACCAAATACGGCAAAATAAATAGGGTTACTCACTTCAAATACCTGGGCGAGACCCTCGAACTCACAGGAGGAGATAAGATAGCACAGAAGACTCGATTACAGAAGATGAAAGAAGATTCAAAAGAAGAAGATTCAAAAATAAGACACTACAATATAGTAATCAAACCAGAGGTACTATACGCAAGCGAGACACTTACACTTCATACAAAAAGCGGCATAGAAAACATACTAAAAGAAGAACGCAAAATTATGAGGAAAATTCTCGGCCCAAAACTGACAGAGGAAGGATACAGACTACATTCTCGAAAGACCACAGAGAGAATGTAAAACGTAGCGGCGGACATAAGAAAAAGAAGGTTGAAATTCTATGGACATATCAGTAGACTCCCACCGACAAGACTCACCAACAGAATTCTTACATGCATACAAGGAGTCAAGTCAACAGTACCATGGATCACACAAGTCAGAGCTGATCTGGGAAAGGCACAAATGGGTCCGACAGAGATTGAGGATAGAAGAACGTACAGAAACAAAATACATATGTGGAACGTACCATCAGAGAGCGAAGATTCGAGGAGATCGGAAACAAAGTGGACGGAGGAGAGAAAGAGAATCCACAAAGAAAGGATGAGAGAGGTGTGGAGGGTCAGAAAGAACACTCGAAAATAAGTCAGAATGATATTGTGATCCAACCGGGTCTATACGCACCTAATAAAAATATATATACATACACACCCACACACACACACAATTGATCAATAAAGTATTGCCATACTCTCCTTTTTTCAAAACATTCAACTTATCATTCGATAATGTATTTTGCTATTTAATAAGCATTCAAAAAATATTGTTCGAAGTCAAACATTTTGAGATAGTAAAAGTTGAGACAAAGGAAAATGAACTTGAAAATTAAAAAGGGCCAATGTATATAAATGTTCTTTTTCATCTTTTTTAATAAGTTGGAGAGGATTAAATATTTTATGCAATTTTTTTCTAATTAAAGGAATGTATATAAGCAAGAGTGTTGTATAGATCAGAAAAGGTGGTAATTACATGACATTATGTCTGAAGAATAGACGGGATGAGTGTCGTAACGTTGTTGACAATTCGTTTTTTTTGCCAATTTTATTCACATTTCTTACTGAGATGTGCCGAACTTTAAAATACTATTTCCTAAATTAAATACCTCTTGTATTTCTTGTTTTAAAACATCTATTTTAACTTTATTATTGTCGATTTGTTCCATGAGCTCTCCAGCACCGGTCTCCTTCAACAATTTGTTCAAAGATAATATTTCATTTTTCAATTCGCAATTTTCCGTTGTAATATTGGTAATGAACAGTTTGGTTTGATTCAATATGTTCCCTTTCTCCTGCGCCTGAAAAATTTTATTATTTAAATAGTGGACGAAATGGTGAATTCTCCTTTTAAACGACTTCGTCCTTATATTTTTCGAGTTGATTTAATTGTTGGGACAGTAATGATTTTTCTTCGTCATACTGCATCCTCTCGTTCTCCCATTTAGCTTTAATATCCTTTATTTCGTCCTCCAACAACTTTTGTTTCTGTTCGTAAGACTCCTTGCCGTTTTCGCGATTGCTGGATTCAATCTTTTTCGACAGAGCGATGAGTTCAGTGGCAGAATCATTCAAGTGTTCTTGTAGTTTGCCATTTGCCTCTTGTAGATTTGAACTAAAAAAAAATAACTATTTGAAATGGTTATAAATAGAGGTAAAAGAAACCATACATGTCTTTGTCTTTAAGAGTCAGTTGATTATGCGTGTTCGTCAGTTCTTTGGACAGTTCATTGATGACAGTTCGACAGAGATGCAGTACGTCGTTGATACTATGGCCTTTAATCTAAAAATGTTGAATAATAAAAAAATGGTAACGGGAACTTTTTAAGTAAAAAAGCAATTAGTTATTTTGCCGAAATTATTTCTTTTTAATCAAAATACATCCGCACAAATATCCTGCTGGGACTGTTTTCCAATGCTAGCATAGATTTTTTATGTTGTTGTTCTGGATCACCCCAATTACTCTCGTCACGGCCCACTGGACTTATGTAACACTCATGGCGAGTTTGAGTTTTGGGGACAGGAAATAGTCACATGGGGTTAAGTCATCAAAATTTATCAACAGCAGCGGTTTTGTGGGATGCTGCATTATCGTGCAATAAAGGGATATGATATCTAGTGGTAGGATATCTACGCCTATGATACTCTAAAAATTGTAATGGAGATTTATTTTAGACCGTTTTTAAGTGAAAATGACAAACGCATTGGTTTGTTGGTAACACAGGTTTTTCAAATTATTGATTGATTTGTCCGTTACTTTGTGATAGTTCATTTTTTAAAAAGGAATAAAACATTTTTTTACTTTGTTATCTATCACTTTTATTTTTAAACGAAATTTGTGTGACCATAGTTTCGTAAAAAGATTTTACATTCTCAAAGTAGTGAGTTTTAAAGTAGTGTTTGAGAATGTTTTATTCCTTTTTACAGGTTTTTCAATTTTTGTTCTTCATTCCGTTTTAGTTTTTTTTTAATTCTCAATCAATCTGTTTGAAAATGTAGTAACGAGTAATGGCTTTGTTACAACAGGGCTTTAATCAAAGTGATATCGCGGAAATTGTAGGTAATACCCAAAGTGCTGTATCGAAAATTCATAAAAAAATTTCAAGTGACAAGTGACGTAAAGGATCGGCCTAGAAGTGGTAGAAATTGATGTACAACAGCTACACAAGACCGGCAGATATCAATCATAGCTCAAAGATATCGTAGGAATCTACAAGGGGTATATCAAGGGAGCTTGTAGGGGTAAAAGTTTCACGAGTCCTCACTGGAATAACGTGATGTTCTCCGATTACACGAGAATTGGCTTGATTTCTGATTCACAAAGAACATTCGTTTGGAGAGCTCCGGGTTGACAAGCCCGACTAGAAACAACTCAACCACGTATCCCATTTGAAGGTGGGAGCGTGATGTTTTGGGGAGGTATTATGAGGGGTACACAGACACCTCTACTGATCTTGGAGAGAGGAGTCACTGGTGCTGTGTACATCGAGAAAGTTTTAAATCCCGTTGTGCATCTATTCTGAAGCGCAATGGGCGACGGATTTGTTTTCATGGATGACAAGGCACCTCCTCATCGAACAGCAGCAGTACAAAATTTTCTTGAAGAGGAAGGAATAACCAAGTTAGGGTAGCCAGCAAATTTCCCTGACATGAATGACATTGAATATGTTTGGGACATTCTGAAGACATGCATCAAAAATGAAACAATCCTCCTCTTACCTTGCGAGAACTAAAATATGCTGCTCATGAAGAATGGGGCCCAAATTGATTATTTAATCGACAGCATGTCAAATCGCCTACAGGCATGCATACAGACCCGTGGTGGAACTCCTGCTTATTAGTTTTACTGAAAGTTGTTCTTTTTATTTTTAAATTATTTTTGAAGGCAATTGGTACATTATAATTTTTTTACTCCAAAATAATAAATCTATTTTACACACATTGGTTATTTGGTATAGAGTTTTATTTGGTACCAGTAAGAATTTTAATAAAATGATTACGTAAACGAGGAAATAAAAAACTAAATATCATTATAAAAGTAAAATATTTGAATATTCCCAACTTTTGGACATACATGTGTATGTCAAAATTAAAAAAAAGCTGCAAGACTACTATATTAGACTTATGTATGTTTTTTATTTGAGTACTCTTTCTGAAAGTGCTTACCTTTAATTTAGTCCAGTTAAGATTAACAAAAACATTTTTCGTATGTCGCTTAATTCCATCAACATCTTCTAAAATTATGTTACTTAGTTCAGTTGCTTCCTCTACCGCTTTTTCTTTGAGATCCAACTTCTGACTCAGGACGGCTCTTTCCATTTCGTAGTCTATTTTGATCGTTTGTATTGTGGCTAAAAAAAACACAGTGAATGATGAGACACACTAAAACCACAATTTATAATTTTAAAGCTTGCTCATCTGAATTACGCTATCGTCGCCGTCACCTTTTTGTCGTTGCACAGTGACCGTTGAATTTCGCAGTTGTTGCTCCATACAATCATTTTGTCTTTTAAACAGACACAACTCTCCTTCCAAACTTTCGATTTTCTTGAATACCGTTTCCAATTTCACTTGGAGCTTTTCATTACGACGAAACATCGACTCAATCTCATCGTCATAGACAGCGTCCACTCCTTGATACCTAATATAACAAAATTAAAACTTTAATTGATGAGGGAAATTACACTAAAATACCTACAAATCCAACATTAAAAATAGAGAGACACATTTACAATACATTATATAAACACAAACGTGAATTTACAGATCTAGAAAGATCACAACTTACACCACATTATAGTAAAACACCTCATTTCTATGGTCTACCAACAATACACAAAACTAATATACCACTTCGCCCTATAGTTAGTAGTATAGATTCCCCCTGTTATAAACTAGCAAAATTTTTATTAAACATTTTAAATCCACTTTCGGGTAGAACAAATTCATACATTAAAAATACTTCAGATTTTTTAGATAACATTTCGAACATTAAAATTACAAACAAAAATTTAATGGTTAGTTTTAACGTGGTGAGTTTATTTACTAATGTACCAGTTGATAAATCATTTTTAATAGTTAGAAAGAGATTAGAACATGACACAACATTAAAAGACCGCACTAAACTAAACATAAATACAATTTTGGAATTATTAACTCTGTGCTTAAAAACCACATATTTCAATTAGAAAATGATTATTATCAACAAAATTTCGGAATGGCGATGGGTTTTTCTCTTTCTACTTTGATGAGTAATATCTTTATGGGGGAACTCGAGAATGACATATTAAATAAATCTTAAAAAGCCATTAATATGGCTATATAGGTGAGACATCTAGACCGTTAGATATTAGAATAAAAGAGCATAAAAACCTTCTTAGAAAGGGCGATTTTAATAAATCTAGAATTTGTCAACACGCATGGGAATCGGGTCATAAAATGAATTGGAATAATTCCAACACGGTATTAAAAGAATCGGTAACAAAATACAGAAGATTAAAAGAAATCGCTATAATTAATTTAAATAAAAATAGCTGTATTGCTATGCCTTCGGTAGATTTAAATTCAATATGGTTCCCGATTCTAAAGAATACAATTAAAAACATTTAAATATTTGAATACACAATCAGTACAATAAACAATCACACAGTAAACATTACCTATATATATATATTTTTTGGTAGTATGTCACTGTCATGAAAATCTATTGTTGTCAATGTAAGTATCGTTAACATACACAAAAAAATATATTTACTTTCACTCGTTACTTTATATATTACAAATTAATATAATTAATGTTTTCGTTTAGTTTTAAAGACGGGGGGAGAGGACCCTCCGAAACGTTAACGTTAAAAGTTTGTAAAATTTTTCATAACATTTTTATATCTTTAAAATTTTGTCCGTTAGGCAAATTTATTACAAAAAAAATCACTGAGAAGTTTGTCTCCGTTTGGTTTTTTGTTTTTACCCAGTGATTCTTTCTTTACATAAGAACAGGTATTTTTTATATTTTTTGAGTTTTAGATAGTGGCGAAAAAAAAACAAATAAACGAAAAAAAATATCCTTGATACCTTGATTTCGGCTCGGTGGAAAACTTCAGTTTCCTCAACACTTTTTCATATTTCCGATGCAAGTGTTCATTTTCTTCCTGGAGTTGTCTGTTCTGTTTCACTAGCGAGTTCAGAGTTCCTTGTAGGGTTTTTTCTTGAGCTCTACTTATTTCTAGTTGTTGCATCCACATGTCGTTGGCTAAAGACGAAGCCCTTCGTTCAGCCTCCAGTTGCAGCTTCGCGTGATACGACACAGCATTTACTGAAAAAAAAACATGTTAATGGGAACTGCGTAGGAATCTAGTTTATAACTTCGGGAGTTAATAATAATTGTGAAGTGTCGAAAATTGTCATACCATGGACATATTCTCAGAGGAGAGACACAGCACTTACTGAAAACAGTAACATATTAATGGGAACTAAGTAGGAATCTGGTTTATAACTTCGGGAGTTGCTAAGAATTGTGAAGTGTCGAAAATTCTGTAGGTCATAATGAAGGGCAAGATAGAGGGTCGTAGGAACGTTGGCCTTCTAAATGAAGAATATTGGTGAATGGACTGGAACAGAGGTCAGAGAATTTGCAAAAGTAAACACAGAGGAAGTGAACCTATTTAAATATAATAAAAAAGTAAGCTTGTTATGTAAGGGCGAGAAGAGATGATTTTGGAGTAGATAATGTAGTACAAATAATTCATTCAATTTTTATTATTGCTTTCAATCATTTTTATAGGTGTGGAATCTTATAGGTAAGTTATTGAAACTCTTACATTTTGTACATAAAGAATTTAAACATTTGAAGTGATTTGAAACACTTGAATGCGAATACAAACTGTATTGGAATAGTTTTCTAAGTAGGTTACTATCAATATTTATGTTACTCAGAAGTAGTGATCTGTTAAAGTTCAGTTACGTTGCTTTGATAACTCGATCAGGTCTTAAAAATCGACGACCATGCAATTCATTTGTTATATTTGGTTACCAGAAGAACTAGTGGGATGATAAATCAGGACTGTAAGGTGCATGATACTACAATTCGATGTTTTTCTCGTGCTAATAAAGAGATTTCCAATAAGTGTCCAGAACTTTGAAACTTAATAGCGACAACACTATTTGAAATGAAATCAGATTGCACTATTTGAAATTAAATCAGTCACTCAGATTGCTGTGTTCAGCATATTAAACACATCAATCTTTGGGAAAAAACAATCATTACTGACGTGAAGTGCACTTCTGGTTTAATAGGTTTATGAAGAAACATATCTTCAGGATTTAAGCCAATGAAAATCCTCAAGTGACTCAGGAGTTACCTCTTTATCCTCAAAAAGTCGCTGTTTGGTGAGGTTTTTGGACTGACGGAATCATTTGACAGTATTTTTTTTGTTGCTGATGAACACTATACGAATATATTAACAGAAGATCTTTAGTCTGAACAGATAAATGTGGATATAATATGGTTAACAATGGTTTCTTTCAACTAGATGGTGCGACTTGTCACATATCTCGCCAGACTATTGATTTAATGCAAGAAAAGTTTCCTGGGCGCGTTATTTAGCGAAATGACAATGTCAACTGGTTACAAAGATCATGATATATCACACCATTAGGTTATGTTAAATATTGCACCACTAATGACGATATGCGGAAAGAGTAATCCAAAATTGGGTCTCCAGAATGCATCAAATGCAGAATGATATTAGTTTCACAATATAGAGCTATTATTTGTTTTTCAAGAAAACATTTGAATTTTTCAGTTTAGGGCCGCGTCAGCAACTGAGGCCATTGGGCAGCCCATAAAAAGTATATACCAAACAAGATAAATTTAAAAATTGGGGGATTATTACTTGTAGTTATAATTGTGCCTCATTTTAAAGTTCTAATACTTTTATTGGACAACCCTTACGATGTCCAATTTGAACACGATATGTCAACTAGTTTGTTTATACCAACTGGTTTTATTAGTCGACCGTAAAGTGTGTGTTGCAATTTAATCATGAATAAAAATATTGAGCTAAGAGTGTGTCTTATATTTTGTATACCGCGAGCCTAATCACTGAAATTGATGCAGAAGACCTACTGTGAATCAAATCGTGCATATCAAAACAAGGCATATACGAGAGTTGCTATTTATGTATCCGGAATAATAAATAAAAATAAATATTTATCATTGAAAATGGGTTTAATGTTTTTCAAAATATTCTCCGCGATGATCGATACATTTTTGCATATGTTTGAATCAATTTTCATAGCACTTCTTCCATTCCGATTGAGGTATCTGCAAAACGTGCATTTTGAACGCATCAACCGTTTCTTCTGGCATCGGAAATCGTTGACCACAAAATTTATTCTTTACGGACGGGAACAAATATAAATCATTTGGGCGCCAAATCTGGACTGTATGGCGCATGACCCATCAATTCGATGTTTTGACCGGTTAAATATGGAGTAGTTCTGTCCGATGTGTGAGAGCTCGCGTGGTAATGGCGAATGACGATCCTGCATCGCTGGTTGTTTTGTCTTATTTCTTCAAAGACTTCTGGCAAACCAATGGTTATATACCATTCAGAATGGACAGTTGTAGGATTCTCTAGTGGCATTGTAACCACGTGCCCATTTATCCCAGCAAAACAGGCAACCATTTGCTACGAAGTGTTTCTTGCGCGAACAACTTTTGTTGGGTTTGACTTACTTTAAAAACCCATACAGTCGACTGCTATTTACTTTCGGGTTCATACGCATAGATCCAAGATTCGTCACCTATGTAGATGTTATACGCGGCTTTTGACGTACACCGATATATTTTTTGAGCATTTCTTTGCACCAATCGATACGAGCCTTTTTTGTCAGCTCTTAATTATCAAATTATGCGGAATCCAACACGCACAAATCTTTTTTACGTTAAATGTTCATGTAAAATCTTATGTATCTTTATCATACTAATGTCCAGGGATGCCTCAATCTCGCGGTATGTCACATGACGATTTAGCTTTATCAGTTCGCGCACAGTATCGATGTTTTCTGGCACAACAACCGATTTTGGAGATGACCTTCTTTAAATTCGTCCGTGACCGAACGACGGCCACGATTGAATTTACTAAACCAGTGATATACAGTGGTTTTAGATGGTGTTTAATTGCCAAAAGTCGAAGTGAGTTGATCGATACAATGTTGTTGAAAATCGTAGTAAATCATCGCACGAAAATTCTCACGAGTTTTAATCCCATTTTTTGACTGATATGAATTTTGCAACCTACTAAACTACACAAATAGCGTTCGTATGGCAAAACGTTCTGAGTACGTATACAATCAAGAATGTTAAACTTTACGATGTATATGTCAGACGGTAGATGTATATGTCAGCTAGACTTGAATGGTTCACCATTATTAAACTTATATTGCCTTCCTAGACATTGAAAAAATGGAACTCCCCACTATAATCTTTCAGGGTACTATTAGGTCGATGGACAGTTTCGGTTGTAATTATTTTTCTTACTGTTAGTTTAACATACTTCGTATTTGGAAAAGGCACTGTGTCGAAACAATTGTTATACCTACAATTTTAAATACAGTGGAAATTTTAGATATTAATCTTTTCTTATTTATTTAAAATGAAATTCCATTAAGTAGTGGCTACCTCAATTAAATGTAAAATTAACTGTCGTCAATTGAGGCCATAAAAAAATTCGCTGAAGGCGATACCTCAATGAACATATGAAGCATATGATCAATATAGGCAGGATTTGATCTAGTGGGGGCATAGTTGTATTGCACTCGATGGGGCCTACTTTGAAGATGGTAAAATAAGTTTTGATGACATTTTAGTGGCGTCGATAGAACCGGTAGAAGAATATAGGTAAAAAAAGTCTTGAAATCGTCATAAATGCCCTCCAGGTTTGTATATACATATTTTAATAGGATTTTTTTCTGAACTATTTAATACAACATTTTAAAGTGATTAATTTTTATAGTTTTTTTGTAGTAGATTGTTTTTTATGTATTATTTACCAAATCAACATCTTAAAGCTGCAGAAATATGTACTTACGTAGTTCTTTCTGAAAACTATGATCCTGAATGTATTTGGTAAAAAGATTTAAGATATGTGTTTCGTTTGAGTGAAGGCTGTTAGTGGTTTCTTGGATGTATTGCAGGGCCTCCAGTAGGGACAAATTCACCAATGGCTTTCCAAAATTTCTAAAATCATATTTGAGTTAGCTATAGTGAAAATTAAGTCTTGATTTTTTTACATGAACGAAGATACAATTTCTTCGTTGTCATCCGGATGGTTTTCAGGTAATGTGAATACGTTTTCATCTGTTTTTAAATATTTATTATCTGAATATTCTAAAGAATGCTAAAACAGTAATGGGATTTATATTATACTTTGAGCTAGATAAACATTGGGAAATTCGTTGACTATGGAGTCGTTCGAAAAGTTCTCGACTACACAGAGGTAGCGCAAGAAAGATCAAATGACAATGATATGTGTCAAATATGACTTGTTAGATGGCGTGATGCGAAGTTTCAAACGCGTGTGTTTAGTTGCTTGTTTGTGGCGATTGAGTAAACCAAACTGGTTTTGCAATTTTACTGAAGAATGGATAACAGTGATTGCCAAAAGAGATTTGTTTTGAAGAGCTGTTAAAATATGACTGAATTGACCTGACAAAAGGAAACAGTATACGGTAAACAAGTTCCGAAAACCTATATCTGAATGTGGGCAAAATGCGTATTTCGCTTAGTTTAACTTGAAAATCAAAGAGGTTGATAAACGATGGATTTCAAACAATGTTTGCAAAATGTGTAGAGAACATTTACGGCAATGGACGAATGGTAAAAGAAGACAATTGAAGTTTAGAGAGCCTATGATTTGGAAGGAACCAAAAAATCACTACAATGACTGTTGTTTTTGCTTAGTCAAGGCACATAGCATTAATTGAAAAAAACAACCTATCCCGATCAGATATCTGCAAAAAGACCTGTTTTTCATTCAGAAGACGTCCCTGTTCCAACTTTTAGTGGCCTGTCTGACCTTTCAGATACAGAATGTAGTACATCCGAAGTTAGGCAAGCTTGTACTAAAGAAAAAAGTGATAATTTTGAAACTACGTCGTCAAAACCCCTACTTTTTGCTCAAGACGCTTTAAGTGACTTTATCAGACCTCAACCTTTCAAGGAAAGATCAGAACTGTTGCCATCGAGATTCAAAGAGAGGAATTTACTTTCTCCGGGTACTAAAATTACATGTTATCGTACTCGAGAAAAAGAATTACTTCTGTTTTTTTGCTCTGAAAGTGATGTTGTTTGTTGTAATGATGTCGGTGGTCTTTTATCAAAAATGGGTTTCTTGAACAACCAGCCACATGAATGAAGACTTTTTATAGACAGTTCCAAGCGGAGTTTGAAATGTGTTTTGCTACATAATGGCAATAAGCAATAAGCGGTTCGCGTTGCTCATTCCCCTAAATTAAAGTAACATGATCATTAGTGGGTTTGGTTTAAAAATGGTAAACTCTTTATTGGGTCAACAAAACGGCTACACGAAATTTCTACGTTTTATCTGTTTGTGGGATAGGAAAGGTAAAAGTGAGCATTGGATTTATAGAAACTGGTCTGAAAGAAAAGATTTGACAGTTGGGAAACAAAATATCATAAATACAGCGTTAGTTACTAGAGAAAAAATAATTTTGCCTCCATTGCACGTAAAATTGGTACTAACGAAACAGTGTGTCAAAGCACTGTATAAAAATGGTTCCTGTTTTAATTATATATCGACGAAATTTCCTGGTTTGAGCACGGAGAAACAAGACTGGCATTTTCGATGGACCACAAATTAGGCTTTTTGGCTTTTAAAGAAATATTACAACTTCCTCCATTCAATGAATGACAGAATCATTAGTTTTGTTTTATTTCGTCAATGTTGCAAATAATTCCCTAGGGAATCATAAGTCTGAAAATTTTGGCGAATTGGTGCAAAACCTGCTGGAAAATTGTAAAAAGCATGAATGTAACATGAGCATCAAAGTTCAATGCCTCTAATATATGCCTCTAAGTTTTCGTATTTGTTCCCTGATCCATGCGCAGGACTTTCTGTCTCGTCTTGTAATGCCAAGCATACATCTTTCCATTCCCCTCTGTGCCACCCGAAGTTTTTGAATTGATTTCGATGTGAGTGTCCAGGTTTCACTTCCGTATGTCATAACGGGTACAACGCACTGATCGAATACTTTTCTTTTCAGGCAAAGTGGGAGTCTGCTCTTAAACACTATGTTGAGCCTACCAAATGCCTGCCAGCCACATTTAACACGCCGTTCCACCTCCCGGGCGGTATTCCCCTCCATGGAAATCCTCTGCCCAAGATATACAAAGCTGTCCACAATCTCTAAATCCCTTCCTAAAACTGAAATTCTTCTGTCCTGAGCGAAGTTATTGAACATAACCTGACTCTTTTTCAGGTTTATTTTCAAGCCAAATGGTTCGCCAGCCCTTTGCAGTTCTTGTATGCGTCTTTGCAGCTCCTCTGGGTCTTGTGAAATGAGAATAATATCATCTGCAAATCTAAGATGGTTTAAGTTTGCACCATTGATCTTTGAAAAGGTGAAATATATGAATGTATATATATATATATATATATATATATATATATATATATATATATATATATATATATATATATATATATATCGAAAACTACACGTACATTTCAAAAAATATATGTATCACTAGAACCAGCAAATGAGCATATTCGAAAACAGTTTTAGTCTTTCCGGCACCAAATCCACTGTAGATCTGTGTAATACAAATAAGAAGGGTTCAATATGTACATAGTTTTTTTTTAATCCCGAAATCCACGAGACCAATAAAGGTGACCAACCAACAAGACAGTTTGTAATGATTATCACGAAAGAAATAATATTCTTAAACTACGCCATAACGTTTATTGCTTTTTCTCAATGTTTATAAATTATTTTTTTTCTTTGAATTATATATGCAGTTTAGCACTAAAAACGAAACTAAACGTAACTTTGACCAGTTCTATATTGTTTTGAACCTGAAGTAACAAAAATGTTAAAACAACTCTATCGGAGCACATGCCATGGAAGAAAAAAAGAAGAAAAGTGTACGTCGTAAATTTTTTATAGAAAATATTGCCGGCAAAATGCAAACAACTAAAATTAATTCTTTTAAATAATCAAATGAGATTAAGAAGTGCTTTTAAAAAAAATTTTATTGGTCAGGAAACAAAAATTAATAAAAAAAATAACAGCGAATAAATCTCGATGACAAATCTAGACGAAATTTTAGTCATATTTTTGGTGATAAATGATACCTCATTTAAATAATTCAACATCAAAAAATGAAAGTTCCTTAGTTTAAATAAATTACTAGATGATACAAAAACCTTATAATAATAATTAATAATAATATAAAAATGCAAAAACCATGAATTGTATTGCCATAAATCTGGAGGGTCTACAGCGAGCTTTATTGACGACTACTCAATACAAGAGCCTTGATTTTAGTAACGTTTTCTTCATTGCCTAATGTGGAAGATCTTCTTGAACGAGGTTCATCTACAACTCCTTCTCTACCATCACAAGGCCTTGTACCAGTGTAAACAAACATTTTTTCGACATAACCTTATCGTTGTTCGGCTTTCTTAATAATGATAATAAATGTTAAGAAATATGATTTCTTAACGTTTAATTTCTAACAAGCGAAATGACATAAAACTGCTGTCAGATCTTAAGGACAGTCATACCAATAAGGAATTTTTATATCAAAAGCCACATTACTTTTTGATTATAGTAATATAATTTGAAATATTTAATTAACTTCACACATTGACATGAAAATATATATACATATAGTAAATAATGTCTCTAGTTTTAAATTCTTAATTAACTAGATGGTAGGCAACCAACAATAATGGTAAAATATGACAAGTTACTATAAAGCTAATAGTCTATTTAATAGAAGCAGTTATGAAAGGAGAAGGGAGAATGTAATCGGTGACGCGAAAAAGAGTCAAAAGTTAAATCTCGTGTTCAACAGAGAGTCAAATTTCAACCTAATACAACCAATACTAAATATAAAATTCTCTATAATACCCGGTTTCAAAATTTGTAAGTGTTTTAGTGCGCTCGATATTACAAAAATAAAAAACATAAATATAATGAAAAATTTTAGAATTAGAAATACGATTTGATAACAAATAAGAGCTACTTACGTTGGAGGTATTTGTCTCACTACAAACGCTATCCCATTTCTTCATTTTTCTGTCGTATGACTCGCAATTAAGTTCGATTTCTTCTACATGAACACCCATTGATACTGTACTGGTGCAACTTAGATTATGCGACGACTCATGAAGATGCTTCACCTCCACATTCCCAGCTTTATTGTTCTTCCTTCTACGGGCTTTCTTTACGATGGCCGAAAATATGTTAGGGGATTTTTTAATTTTCACGCTAGACGCACTTGAGTCTCGCTTTCCTATACTGGACGTCGGTTCTTCCTGAATTGGTTCGCTGGAATTTGGCATGAACGGTTCCTAGAAATGATGATGGTGAAGATAAGACAGTGCTGTTTGGTGTGGGTTTGTACCTTTCGAACAACACAGACGGGAAATATATAAGAATCGAGGTAAATTGTAGTTATGAAGAATCTGTTTAAGTTAAATTGTGTTAAAAAGTTTTTACATTTTATGCAGGAATAGACAAAACAGTTTTGGCATAAAGGACATTTTTTCTTTTTAGCTATGATGCCCTATAACGTTACAAAAAGGTTTTTCTTTGTTTTTATATGAATTTGCTGATGATTTTACCTTATGTTTAAATCTATCTTCGGCCATTTTACAAAAAAGAAAAAGTTTGATATTGACAATATTTTGACAGTAATGGTTCAACAATAAGCTATATTGACTGGTGGCGTAGCGCTTGATCTGACAATACTGTTGGTTTCCCCTATGTAGGTGGATACAGATCAACATCTGATACATCTTCAATGTCAGTTTGAACTTCCTAGAGATATTTGGTGGTCCGAGGCAATTCTTTTCTTGAAATATAAGACTTCTTAACCAGTTTTGCATTATTGATTTGAGTGTTGTCCTGTTGGAAAATAAATTCCGACCCTGCCAAAACATGAACTCTGGAGTTCAAGCATACTTTTATATTTTTCAGCGATCAGTTGATTATCCGTGAAAATTATAGAAGATTTTTTGAAAAATCAGAGATGCCCAAACCATAACCGAACCACCTTGCATTTATCGTCGTGATAATATTTTTTGCTATTTCCTCTTTCAAGTCACGGTAATAATGTTGGTATCTATCTGGACCACCGAGGTTGAACGAATGCCAACCGGGATGTCTGTGACTTGCGTCCTAAGACATAAGGGATAAGCGGTGGTTGTTTTTGATTTTTTTTTGTTTTAACAATATTCTTACTAACATTTTCTAACATATTGGGCACAATGTTATTAATTTCTCGCCGAATTGATTGTTTCAGTTCACCAACAAAATTAGAACCGGCCACATATACTTTGGTTTTTAAGAAACCCCACAGGAAAAAGTCTAAAGGTATGAGGTCAGGCGACTTAGAAGGCCACTCAACTGAACCCTTTCTTCTTATCCATTTTTCTGGCAGCAGTTCATGGCATGGATGGCCCCATCCTGTTGGAAGTAGAACAGCCTTCCTTCTGTTAACGGTAGTTCATCGATAAACAACTCAAGTTTGTTTCTCAATAACTCTAAATAACGTTCACCATTTAAATTTTGTTCTATGAAGATAGGTCCGATCACTTTTTTATTGTAGATTCCACACCACACGTTAACTCTTGGATTATTTTGTCTTCTTCTTTCTTCAACCCAACAAGGATTACTGTCAGACGATATCTGTAATTTTGTCTATTGACCATGCCATTTAAATAAAAAGTTGTTTCGTCGCTATAAAAAATGTGCTTCTCGAAATTGGGTTGCTGACGCTTCTTGTCCAAAAACCAGTCAGAACATTTCAATCTTCTAGTACTAGTACAATCATCATCTTGCAATCCTTGTACGCTTTTCATTTTGTATAGTAGAATTCAGCGCACCCATCGCGTAGAACTTAAGCCACCAACATGAAGAAAAATTAATTCAACTTTCTTTTTTTGATTAAATAACTGATTCATCTTAGCAACTGAATTAAAACCTTATTTTTATACACATTCAAATACAACAGCTTTCAAATAACACAATGACAGCACGATATTGATGGTATCTTTCAAACAACACAATTTTTCTTTAATTTTTTTTAAGGTCTACAATTGCTATGTTAGCTTATTTTAGTTCCTGCCGACTGCAGAAAATTTTAGTTGTTTTTTAATGGTTCTAAAACGGCTACTCCAATAAAAAAATGTGACATAGCATTTTAATTTCGAGTTTTAAGATTTATCAAATTATGTTAACAGAATATGGTGTTGCCATTTTAAACAAAATATTGTTTTAGTACTGGAGAAATCTGGCAATAACGGAAAGCACTGTTTGTACATTTTTCTTAGTCAAGTTATTTCCTACAACTTTGCATCTGGACGTACTAGTCTATCACCTCAAATAAAAAAGTTAGCCTATTCCAGGTTTAAAAAAAGTTACAGTGTGAATAATACTAAAAATTTACTTCTGTCTTTTTGTCAGAGAGTGCATATTGCTTATTTCGCTCATCCGTGTTAAAGCGAGACATTCAAGCTTCTCGGCCAATTCGGCTTACTACTGCAAAATGTATCGGCAGTCCGAAATTTTGCTAAAACTGACTCCCAATTTCCGATGGAGACATTGATCGTCTGGATTTCAATGAAAAAATCTCACTATTGGACATCCGATATTTCCTGGGGTTAATCAGAGGCCACCAACATTAAAAGCACCAGCCGCCTTTCGGGAATAAATTCAGGCTATATAAATACGAGCTGAAAAAGCTAGCTTAAAAACCAGGCAGTCGAAATTTAAATTTCAGTTGCGTCAACTTTTTTCTGAGCAGAGAAATGTCACAAAAACCTGAGGCTCTTTAAATCTTGGTTAATTTTTTGCCTTGAAACCACATGACTTATCCATGCAATATTGTTAAACTAATTAGATGTTGATTTTATCTTATGAATATTAGTTATGCACACTGCAAACTTCGTGGTAAGATAAAATTTACATTAAACTTACCAATATTAAAATTATGTATTAACTATTATTTTAAAGCAAATATTTAAGCAATCATCTGATAAAATGTGCTGAACTTTGATAAAAATTATAGATATTTTCTAAATGACTCAATAATATAATGATTTTAATTTTTGGTTATACATTTTCCGTTAAAAGTACCGCTAAAATCATATTAATTTCTACTACTACCTCTGTTATCGAGGAATTATTGCATATTGAACGGGAAACAACACACTTACGATTCCAAATCCTTGAGAGTATTTTGTATCCTTATTTGCGTCAAATTTACTGTATCAGACAGAGATAGATGCAACACCCAGAACTACTCTGGTTACTAACTGAATAGCTTTTATTAAAAATCATGTGCTTTTCCTCTCCAGTTATCGCCGTTAGCCGATTAACTCCCTACAGTTTCGTTCAGTCAGCTGACGGCGCTATGGGTGATTTCAATACGGATATTTTGCCTACTTTGTACGAGTATTACACAGAGGGTGGTATAGTCTCCGGTCTGAATGATAATGGATCCGATTTTACTTTGAACGGCAAGCAAATTAAAATATTCAGCGGCGCGCTTCACTATTTTCGCGTCCATCCTGACTATTGGCGCGACAGATTGAAGAAATACCGGGCGGCGGGTTTGAATTGCGTGGAAACCTACGTGCCGTGGAACGCGCACGAGCCTGAAGATGGTCGCTTCGAATTTGGCAGTAACGTCGACAATGACGATTTCGGATTGTTTCTCGATTTGGAGGGATTTTTACGTATGGCTCAAGAGGAGGATCTGTTAGTCATTTTGAGACCTGGCCCGTATATCTGTGCAGAGTGGGAATTTGGAGGGTAAGTGTATAGTATGTCTCTAATATGCAATACATTTTGCATATAAAATACAGATTTTTCTCGGATACGAGGGTTGCTATTTATGTATCCGGAATAATAAATATAAAAAAATATTTTTCACTGAAAATTTTTCATTGTTTTTCAAAATATTTTCTGCGTTGATCGAAACACTTTTGCATACGTTTAAACCAATTTTTATAGCACTTTTCTCAATGTGATTAAAGTACTTCCAAAACATGAATTTTGAACGCATTGACCGCTTCTTCTGGCATTGAAAATCGTTGATCACGTAGTTTATTTTTTACATACAGGAATAAAAAGAAATCATTGGGTGCCAAATCAGGACTGTATGACCCATCAATTCGATGTTTTGACCGGTCAAATATTGAGTTGTTCGGTCGGATTTGTGAAAGCTCGCGTTATCACGGTGTAGATCCTGCGTCGCTGGTTGTTTTTTTCTTATTTCTTCAAATACGTCTGACAAACAAATAGTTGTGTACCATTCAGAATTGATCGTTGTATGATTCTATAGTGTACAAAATATTAACCCTCGTATTTATAACTATTTTTTTGAGTTTCGCCATGATTTGTGATAAATCCCTAAAGATTAGAATGTGCAGATACTTTTTTTGCTTATTGTATATCTATTAATATCTTGAATTGGACATTTTGCAATAAAAATCCTATTTACACAGAGTGTCCTAAAAAGATTTGTTTGTTTTGCTAGTTAATTTCCTTGAAAAAGAAGTACATTTTGTTGATTGAAGGACAGCATCCTAAACTTTGATTTTCAAATAGCTCTGCAAAAGACAATGTGAAGAGGTGTAGTCTGTGAAAAAGTTAATTCGTTAGAAAAACTAAATAAATTTAATTGGATACATGCTTTTTCTATACTTGAACGCCATAATTTCTTCACAAAATTGTTGTCTCCTGTCAGGATTATTTTCCGTTAATTTCTGGAGTATTTGTAGTTTATGAAGATGATATTTTTGGCATTTAATTATACATATTTGTTTAATTTCTATGGCTAAGTGATTAACTGATGGGTAGGGCTTTCTAAAATTCTTAACATATAGATTCGAGATGATTTGTTTTTTAATTCAATGTGTTTCAGGTAGATAATGAATTGTGTTTTTATCAGGATATGTTAAAATTATCTCAGTTATTTGTAAACGTAAGATGAAATACGTAAAATACTTACGATATCAGTAAAGATATATCATAAATTCTAAAAAAAGTATATACATTTCATATTTATATTAATGACATATGTATATTTGGTTGCATAACTAACTGCCCAGTTACATTAAGTATTTATAAAAAAATTATTTTGAGATAAATTAATTATGCATTAAATTGATAATTAAAAAATATTGTATACTTCAGGTCGTTTATGCTTTAAGTGAAACCTTGAACATAACTGCCAGTAATTTTATACTTTATGGGTATGTAGGTCAAATAATTTTCCTTTTATACTTAAATATTAATAACATTAACTTGAGCTTATCATCACGCATAGTTTAAAAAATTAAAACTGCTTAATTTATTTTAACTTTTATTCAACCAAACATACACATATATAATGCTTCTATAAAATTAAAGGAAACAATGTAAAATAATAATCACTTTGATTCTTTTTAGTTTGCCTAGTTGGTTATTACGTCAGAAAGATCTCAAAATCCGCACTTCCGATTCCAAATATATGTTCTACGTGGAGCGCTACTTCAAGCAACTTCTTTCTCTAGTAGAACCGTTACAATTCACTAAGGGTGGTTCTATAATCGCTGTGCAAATAGAGAATGAATATGGCAACGTGAAAGAAGCTTTTAAACCCATTGATACCGCTTATTTAGAGGCTTTGAAAAATATTCTCACTGGCAGTGGCATCGTGGAACTGCTGTTTACAGCAGATACGCCAACAGCTGGCTTTAGTGGTTAGAATTTTACATGTTCCATGACTTTTACCGTCGAAATAATCATATATCTGTATGTTTTAGGTACATTACCTGGTGTCTTAGCTACAGCAAACTTCCAAGAGGGATGTGCCATTGAACTAGGTCTTCTGAAGTTGCACCAACCGACCAAACCATTGATGGTGATGGAATACTGGACAGGGTGGTTTGATCATTACACAGAGGACCATCATGAGAGGAGTACAAAAAAATTTGAGTCAGTTTTGGAGGAGATTCTTATGTGGAACGCCTCATTTAATTTATACATGATGCATGGTGGGACAAATTGGGGGTTTTTTAATGGTGCTAATATTGTAGGCAGTGCAGATGACAACTCTGGTAATATTAACTTTTTAAATAAATTTTGATTTTAGAAGACTTAAATGTTTAGTTCACAATTCAGTATTCTCTTCAAATTAGCCCCTAAATATAATTATGTCAAACTTTTTTTTATTTAATTTCATTTCTCTTCTACTAGAACTTCACTCTTTAGTTAGATCATTTTTTTTCTATTGTTTCTATTGTGTTCTTTCCTCTCCCTCCTTTCGATTATCTACTTTTATATCAAAAATCTTTTTCTGCTTTCTCTGTTGCTACAGCCCGTTAGTGATTCTGCTATCTGTAGCAGCCACTTGCCAGCTTTTAATATGTACTGCTTCATCAGCATCATTTTTTACACTGCTCGGCCACCGTGTCTGGTTTATCTCTCTTTCTCTCTGTCTGTTCCTCACAAATAAGAGGTTCGTCCCTCCGTGATTCTCCTTGATATTCAATTTTCTGGCATTCTCGCTATGTGTCTTGTTCATCTGAGTCGCTGAACCCTCATATAGTCTACAATATCCAGATCTTATTTAAAATATATTTATGTGCGTTATTTGCCTGTATTTTTGACTATCGGAATTTTATTCCTTCAATTTTTGTTGCATTTTTTTTGTCAGTATTACACTAATATAAATATTAATATAATAAAGAGAGAAAGAGGGAGATAATTTGAGAGGATAAAGCCGCATAATATATTAAAGAAATTCCCAATAAGAATGTCCGAACTTTCAAACGTTAAAGCGGCAACAATGAAGTGGAAATGTCACTCATATGACTACTGTGTTCAGTTCTTTGTGTCGATTTACCATGGAAAGATAGACGATGTAACAGCGCTTATAAATTATTCGTATCTACCATCATTATTCATTGTGTAAATTTAATGGGTTTGTCAAAAAGTCACTGTTTGTTGATGTTTTTAGATTGAAAAAGTTATAGGATCTTATTATTTTTGAAAACGATGATGGAAATCGTGTTACTGTAAATAGTGAATGCTATATGAATATGCTAACAGAATATCTTTGGCCTAAATTGATAAATGTTGACATAAACTATGTTTTTTTCAACAAGACTTGTCACACAATCGATTTATTGCAAGAAAATCTTCCTGGAAGATTTTGCATCTTCCTGGAAGATTTGATTGGGAGATTTTGCAATATGGGCATGCTGGCCTAATAATACTGGCCTTAAAGATCACGCGATCTCACGCCTTTGGATTATTTTTTGTGGGGTTATATCAAATCTCTGGTTTACAGAAATAAACCCCGAACAATTCTTGACTTTTGTTTCGGACTATGATGCACAGTTAATAACTCACTCCGGTCCTGTATGCTGTACCAGTAGGGCCTTCTAGAAAGCATCAAGGAACGTCGACAGTGTTACAAAGATTTTGATGGGAATAGTTCAATCTTTTTTTTATTATTATATACAGTCCACTTTTTCAGTAATAAGCGACTAACTGCTTTAAATTCTCATCGTCTCTCTGCTTCACCAACCCCAGAACATGCCCATATGGTTCAATTTTAATGCGATATGTGTTAAAGACAAAAAAAATGGGTCTCCAGAATGCATTCCACTAGACGAGGCCGAGAGGACCATTGGAACAATATTATTTTCAAAACATAAAGCCATTGTTTGTTCTTCATAAATAATTACCAGATTATCACTCGTAGTTATCATTGCGTTTTATTTTAAAGTTCTGGCAGTCTTATTGGACAACCCTTTATATTTCTTTTTTGCCCTCACTGTACAATTGAAAAGGTTCTGTTTTGATTTTTTTCAGGTTTTCAACCAGATACAAGCAGCTATGATTATGATGCACCTCTATCGGAAAATGGTGATTATACTGACAAATACCTGTCCCTTCAGAAGCTCACGGCTGAATATAATGAAATATGCATAAAACAACCTTCACCTCCAGAACCAACGTTTAGAATTGCTTATCCTGACATTGATGTCACCGGGGAATTAAGTCTGGAGGCTTTGGTGGCTCAATCTACTGACATCATAACGTCCGAAAAGCCTGTGTCAATGGAAATGTTAGATATCAATAATGGAAATGGTCAATCTTATGGTTATGTGGTTTACAGGAAACAAAACATTGACATTTTTGCTGGATCAGTCTTGAAAATCGAAGGACATGTCTGTGATACTGTATTAGTCCTGATTAACGGGATTTTAATATCAAAAATAGTGGAAAGCGAGGAAGATGTGAACGGATTTGGATACTGGCGACAAAAAGATTCAACTCTCCAACTTGGAGACGTAGACTACAAAGGAGCAACACTAGATTTAGTTGTGGAGAATTTCGGAAGGGTTAATTACGGAAAGTTGCATCAATTCAACCAGTACAAAGGCTTATGGCAAGGAGATGTCTCATTAAACAACGAAACTATATCCAACTGGAAAATAATTCCTCTGGAGTTCAAGAAGAAATGGACCCAAAACCTGTCATCCTGGGACACACCAACATTCCAGAATGGGCCCAGGTTGTACAAGGCCACTTTAAACATTGATGCAGAACCCCAAGACACTTACGTAGACTTCAATGGTTGGGGGAAGGGTTTCGTCGTGGTTAATGGCTTCATATTATCAAGATTCTTCAAGTTGGGACCACAACAAGCTGGGTATTTGCCAGCACCCTTTTTAAGCAGAGGTGAAAATGAGATCCTGATTTTTGAACATTTTACACCAAGTAAAAGTGTGAAATTTTGCACTGATCCATATTTTAAGACTGTCGGAGATGGAAAGATTTTGAAAACACTTTTAGAACAATAAAATTATTTTAAGAAAATAAATCTCTTACACTAATCTGTATTCTATTAGCTCCTCAACTCCTCCTAAAAATAGTTTGTGGTGCTACGAGTTCATGTCTGAGCTCTAGCAATATACGACAACGTGTTGCTTTTGAACGACATTGCGTCTAGAACTCGATTTTTCAAGTTATACTCAGGGTAGGCTCATATGTTGTAATTTGTTTTTAATTGAAAGAGCGCTTTAAAGTAAATATATGAAGGAAAACATTCTGATTCAAATAGGTTTTATAGTAGATATAACGCAACAGTCGTGAATTAAGAAGTTGAGGTCCTGATATTTATTTCAGAAGAAATTTTAAGGATTTTTAAAGTATTAAAACTGGAATTATGATAATTCCAATAATATTATGTAACCTCGTGAAGAAGTATTTCAGGATTTCAAACTATAAATGAAAATTTTGTCAAATACTTAAAAAAAATCTTTGGGCCATCATTCTCATGAGGATAACTGCTTCGAATGAAATTGGATATGACTGAAGTCTACTAATATTGATCGAGACCTATACTAAAAGAAAATGAATTTGGTAACGAGAAGGTTTCGATGGACAAGCCACATTAAACCCAGAGCAGATTGTAACCCTTTTATGGAAATATGGGTTCTTAAAAATGCCTCAGATGTACATTGTACAGGCTATTGGGTTGATGCAAAAGTTCGTCTAATTTTTGGCTCTAGATGGCATTGCATTGTAAAACCGAAGTGTTATCTACGTCACACGTATAAAGTTTTGATATTTTTTGACAGAAAGAATTTCAGTGAGTACTTGGGAAGAAAATTGTATTATATGGTTGTATTTTTAAAGTTGTTAAGAATTAAAAATGGCAAAAAATAAGGAACATCTTTAACATACTATGCTGATATATTCTCGAAAAGACAATAGTGCTTTACAGGTACAAAAAAAAACCGTTTGAGGCTGATGGCAACAAAATATCGGCGCTAATTGAAAGTGATTGGCGTATAATGTCTCGAGACATCGGAGATATTCTTGAGGATAATCGTCAACAGTGTCAAGGCAATTACGGCAACTTGGAATGGTTAGCAAGGCCTGATGCCGCATGAGTTCACGGAAAAAAATGTGGTGTATTGAAGCGCAATGAAGTCGATCCATTTTTAAATCGGATGTTATAGGTGCTGAAAAATTGATTGTGTATAATCATCAATTAAATCATCTCCTGATGATGCTAACAATGTTAGCGAAACGTGCGCCGAGAAGTCTAAAAAAGTGATTTGGTGCTTAGTGGTAAATTTCTTCGAGTTTAGTGTTTCACACTGAAGGTTCCAATAGAAGAATTGATGTGTATAATCATGTCAAGCATAAGAGAAATCATGAAAAGAGACCTGAAAAGAATACTGTTCAAAACCGGGTGAATTAAAGTGACCAATCGACAATCAGAAGCGCTCTGAATTAACCAACAAAAAGAACACTGCATTTCATCGAGATATCTTAGACCACATGTATCTTTGGCCGCCTAATACAAACTTTTACAACTTGATTGGGATGTTTTGGTCCATCTACCCTACTGTCTCATTATGCGCACTTCTACTACCGTTATTTGGATCGCTTCAAAACAGCTTGAATGGTATAAACTTTATTTCCTTGGAAGACTGGAAAAATCACTTGGTTCAGTCAGCGCTTTAGCTAGACGCCTCAGAACACGGGCGTAGCCAGGATTTAGTTGGGGGGGGGGGGGGGGGGTAGTTTGAAGTAAATAAAACAACAAAAATATACTTACATGAAATTTATATATATATATATATATATATATATATATATATATATATATATATATATATATATATATATATATATATATATATATATTCATCGGAAAATTTACGACATATTTATAAAGTTCTTAACTTTAAATAAAATGGTTAAATTAATTTCGTTCCTCTGCGCTAAATCTAAAACCATTAAAGAAGAAATCTTCGGCTTTTTCTTTTAAATATATCCACTACTTCATCTGCATGAATTTCTGTTCCATAGTGAATGTTCATGAGAGCCAAACCATTAAGTCTGTTTTCACTTGTAGTGTTTCGTAAATAGTTTTTCAGTCTCCTTAGGCTCGAGAAAGACCTTTCTGGGGTAGCAGTGGATACAGGAATGGTAGCCAAGATTTGTAGTAATGTGTAAATATTAGCATAAAGGTTTTTATCGCACATATCTAGGCATTCCAAACTAGATTTCGGGGTAGGCGAGATACTTGTCATCACTGTTTTCCATACTTCAAGTTCTGGAAATTGCTTCTGAGTACATGGAAATTGCTTCTTCAATTTCAGAACTGGCTAGAACCAGATAATGCTGATACTACTTTAACGATGTTTGGTAAACCTTTCAACCAATTGTTGAATTGTATGATCAAGAAATGGAATGAACAAATTAATTTTGTAATACGTGCATACATCCAATGCAGGAATGTTCGGTCTATTTAATTGTCTTCCGACGACGCGTGGCATTCGCAGTATACCACCATTTTCTTCCAGTAAAACCTTTGCGTCTTCATAGAGATGAAGATATTCGACGTCAGTGTTGTTTCTCAGAAGTTGTAAGACATTAATAACATCATCTACATGTTTGAATGCCGTGATAAGATCGATGTCAATTGTCTGTAATTCTTTTGATAGCGACAATGTATAGCTCATAACTTTTTGAAGAATCACTAAACACATCACAAAATCCGAAGATCGAAGCGTACTTAGCAATTGGGCGGCTTGTTGCGATGTTTCCTTATTGTGATTAAATTGGAGTTCTTCGAGAGCATTCACAATCGCTGAATAAATTTCCCTGAATCTTATAATAGCTTCATGTTTGTGGACCCACCGTATTTCACACATTGACAGCAAACTTTTTTGGTTACCGACGGGTAGTAGCTTTTGAATTTTTTCTTTCAACAAAGCAGTGCGTTGAGCAGAATGTCGAAAGTAGGAAGCAACAGACTGTACAATCTCAATGTAATTTCGGACATTTGCTAATGAACATGAATTAGCAATAGCAAGGTTGAGAGACTGTGCACTACAGTGTACATAAAGAGCAAGAGGGCATTCTTGGCGAACATAAGCTTGGGCACCGTGCAAATACCCACTCATAGCTGCAGCCCCATCGTAACCTTGACCAACCACATGAGAACATTCAAGTCCATGCTTTGTCAGTGCTGTAATAATAAGATTTGCGAGACCGGATCCTGAAACATCGACCTTTGGAATGTACTCAAGGAACATGTCTTTAAGTACATGGTGTTTATTATCTGTAAAATCAACATATCGAAGACATAACGAGACTTGTTCTACACGTCCGATGTCGGTGGTTTCGTCAGCCAGAATCGCAAATAGTTTGGCTTTCTTTACTTCTTCAATTATTTTATGTTGAATTAATTCACCACAAATGTCAATTATTTCGTTTTGGATCTGAGGGCTTGTGTACAGGGCATTCTTCTGTGAATTATTCAAATGCTCAGCCAGATCTTTATCTCCAGACTCAGCCGCAAACTGCAACAGGGCTCTAAAATTACCATCATTCTGTAGTGGTTGTTCAGGTTCTGGTGATTCTGGTGTAATTTGTATGCGCCCCGAATCGATTTTACCTCGGAGATGCCTTGTTTGCCGCAAAAAATTATTGCTTTTACGATAGGGATTAGTTTCTTTCGATTCTCCTCTTGTTGTCTTTTCCTTTCAGAAGACAGCTGTTCAGTGACTGAAAAAGCCTGCGAAGACATTACTTTTAGAAAGTTATCTGCCAGTTCTGAATTTCGCTTGTGGTATCCCGATTTCGCATGAGCTTCAAATATTTCTAGGGCATTTTTCCACTTACAAAAAGGTTCGGTTACCAACTGGCCGATCCTTTGATGACCGCCTTTACCTTCATCAAGCGAACGTCCCATTACCACGCAAACTCTGCAGTATGCTCCACTTTTATATTCCGAATATGACAGCCAGGGGAATCTCTCCAACCATTTCAACTGAAAGCGCAAGTTTCGTTTTGCGGAAATAGGAAACTTATAATCTCTGGGTAGGTTCCATGGCGTTTTTAAAATTTGGACTTTAAAATATTCATCCAAGATTTTTTCTTGATTGCGTAAAAACCAACATCCAACTTAGCTACAGTTGTAAAAGATGAGGTAACAGTAAAGATGAGTAAAGCTGGCCTGTTGCAGACTAGATGTAGATTCGGCAGTTGAAGGTATCGAACAGGGCACCAGCGACATGGCATCGATTTCGACATTCGGTATTGTGATTGAGGTCGAGGTCGAGGGCTCGCTTGTCATCACAGTCTTCTTATCAGCATGCAAGGTAGCTGAAGCTTTGATAGCTAAATCCAAATTTGTTTCTTTATTAGAAATCCCTTGATTACACTACTTTTTCCAGTAGTCCATACCTTTAAGTTTATCACCCTTCCTTTTTTTCCCCTCCATTTTTCGACAGTAGTAATGATTCACGTATCTATCCTTAACATGGTCACCGAATAACACTGCACTAAAATTACTCACTTACACGGTACACTTAATTCTCTTCACTATTCGTTCACCACTTTTCACTTATATTCGCTTGGAACAATACTGCCGTAAGTGCGGTCACGCGCCGCTTATATAGTATCCCAGTAGTAGCCGTCCAGAAACTACCACAAACTTCCACAAAGCTCCGCTCATTCCGACTGAGGGTCGTGGCGAATAATCGAGAAACAACGCAGAGTTTCCATACGATACAAAATAGTTCGACTACTCGACAAGAGATGGTGTTACTGTGCGCAACGTCCACTAGTTCGGATATATATTCAATTCAAATGTAATAATTTAACTCTCTTCACTCCTCGTATTTTTTCGGTATAATATTAGGTAATATTTGGCTTATTTCGGGGGGGTTTGAACCCCCAAAATTGAACATATATAATATATAATGCAATATAAAATTGAGCCCCCCCCCCCCCCCCCCCCCACCATTGGCTACGCCCGTGCCTCAGAACTTATTGGAGAGACGGAGAAAGGCCATCGAACAGAACGTTACAAGCTGTACTAGGCTAATTGAAAAGTTCGTGGGGCGGAAATGATAAAAACAAGTTTATAGTTGAAAAAATTACTTTATTCTTTCATATATTCTCTTTTAAGTTCAATACATTTTTTCTAGCGGTTCTCCAATTCATTTATTCCATTTCTGAAGTGATTTTCTGGAAGTCCTTCAAAATACACATCTACAACTGCTATAACCTCGTCATTTGATGAAAAACGCTTGCCACGTAGGAATTTTTTGAGTTTTGGGAACAGATGAAAGTCAGAGGGTGGCAGATTTGGTGAATATGGAGGATGCTCCAACAATTCGTTGTATAACCCTCTTTCAATTTGACCATTGCAAAAACACATGTGAGCCGGTGCATTGTCTTAATGAAAAATGATTTGCTTCTTCGCTAAACCAGGTCTTTTCTCACCAATTTTTGCATCCAATTGATCCAAAAGGTTTGAATAATACTACCCTGTTATTGTTTTACCGGTTTGAAGATAATCAATTACAAAAAGCCTTTTGTACCGCAAAAAATTGATGCTATAACGTTTTTGGTAGATTTTGACCAATTTGGCTATTTCGTAGTTGAACAATCGGGCTCAGTCTACCCGGCGCTTTGTTGTCGTAGTTGAGGAACATAGAGATAAACCCAAGTCTCATTCATAGTTACAAAACGAAGTTTAAAATCTATTTTATTCTTTCTAAAAAGATCCAAATGTTTGTTAGAAAGTTTTACTAGAAGTCGTTTTTGATCAGAATTTAACAAATGTGGCACTCGTCCTGTACCTAGCTTTCTCAAGCCCAATTCCTTTTTTAAGATATGAAACACCCGTTCAGTTGAACGGGCCATGGCCTTAGCAATTTCACCCAAAGTCAATTGTATGTCGTTCTCAACCATATCATGTATAGAATTAATTATTTGTTCAGTAGTTGCACTTAATGGACGTTCAGAGCGAGGATCATCATCAAGGCTTGTACGACCAGGTTGAAACTCATGTGGCCTCTTACAAACAATTATTTTTGAAGGAACAAACTCCCCTAATACATTTACCATTTTACTATGAATTTCCATTGCCTTTAAACCTTTTTTTTTTTAATAATTTAATCACTGTATGATTTTCAATATTTTCCATTTTTTAAAATTCACATTGGTACGTTTAATTAAAAGCTAATGTTTTTATATGAATTAATTAACAGATCCACTTGAATCCACAGATCCACCTAATATTAAGTGTAATTTTTAATAAATAGAATTTTCCAATTTTTCTCGAAAAATGTGACAAACTTTTGCATAGACCCTACATCAATACGCGTTTCGATTTTGTGATTGACTAGCCCCCATAACAATTCGTTTGTCGACATAAATAAAGCATCAGTAGAATTTTTCAAATGTATATTTATTTTTATTAATAAATAGCATAAGAGCTATTTTTATATATTACATATCTACAAGATGATACAATACAATTTTTAAAAGTTTTTTTTAATAACGTATCTATACAGAGATTGATCCTAATGCAATTAGTTTTTTTTTAATTATTATAAAAAGTCTAGATGTGACTTCGCAGCACCACACCAATGTTAATATATAAATATTATGGTTTTTTCTTGTTCTTCTTAATGGACGTATATTTCGCAGAAATAGTGTAGATAATATTAATTTCAGTGAGATAAGGAGACCAAAATGGATATTTCGAAATTTTGGCACTAAAGGGTTTCCTGAATTTGCCAAAAAAAATGCCTTCTTTCTCATAATTTTCTGCAAATGCATCGCGATGTGCCGACCAAAAACTCTTTTGGAGACAAAATGATATTAAGAATGTTAGTTATCTATAAGAACATATAAAACTTTGTTTTTTAATATAATTTGATTTTTTAGTTAGCACACAAATACAGTTCAACTAAAACTAAAGTATAAATGCGGAAAATAATGAAGCAAAAAAGTGAAAAATAAAATCTTAATAACATTTTTACATATTTTTTTGCTTTTACATATTTTTTTTATCGATATGTTTTTTAAAATTTTTAGTTTCATTGTTAGTTGCATGCCTTTTGTTTTTCATTATAAGAAAATGTAAATGACGGAAACGTTACAGCTATATAAACAAGTTATATACACAGTTTGAATTATTTATATAAAAAACGTAGTGAAAATTATTTATATTACTCGGTTAACAATAAATATTCTAAATTCTATTTAACTATATAACATTAAAATGCAAGTTTATATAAAAATTTCCCTACGGCTTAATGAAAAAACGAAAAATTACGCCTATTGACTATATTTTTTTTGGTTTTCGATAAGGGACTGGGTTTTTATAATGTATACAGCGTGATAATCGGCAACAATGTAGAGGCACGAAAAGTCTGGCAACAGGGCAATAAGATCTAAAGGATGATATATAGGGAGTATTTATCTCGTAACTACGAAGCAAACATATATTTCTATCTCTTTTTTGATACTGTGCAATGAATGTAAACTTTAAAAAAATTGTACAGTTTATCGCTTATTAATTTTGGAAGGAACTTTCAGTGATTTTAAGGAAAACTTTAATATACAGTTAGGCAACTAGTAATACCAAGTTTAGTTCTTTCACGTCTATTCTTGAACATCTTGATGGAGGTAATTTTATAAAAAGCAAATTGTGGATGAGGAAATGTCATTTCTATAGATATAGGGTAAAACCTAACTCGACAGATATTTTCCAAACATTACACTATTATTTTTACTATCTTTCAACGCACGTTTCGATGAGCATGTTGCATTATCAGGAGGTGATTAAATCTAATTCTAGCACTAAACTAGAGTCTAATCTAGAGCAAGTAAGATAATGTTTTAAATATCTTTTCATTAGAAACAAAAAAATATCAAAGACGACAATTTTCTAGTCAGCTCTTAATATCAATCAAATCTTACACCTCTGAGAACAGTTTCAGGTCTACAGCTGTGTATATTTGTGAGATCTGGAGGATCGGTTTTACCTTCGCTGTAAACCTATACACCTTGAAGAAATAATGTGTGGCAAAGGAAATGAAGGAAAGTGAGAAATGAAAACGAGTATTCTGAAAGACCAATATGAATACCCAGTTTAAAGACGATAATAAAACCGTCTTTGGTATGTTTGCTTCAGATAACAGAATTTATATCACCCACTTTAATTTGTGTAATCCTAACTAAAGATGTTCCTATTGCCAGATTTCATTGACCATCCTACTATATCTAGAGCAAATCGTCTTCCATTTTGTCATTGGTTTTGTTTCGTTTCATGGCAGCATATATAGATGCTGCCTTGTAGTTAATCGGTCCATAGTTTGACTTATAATCGACGTCAGCGTAGAGGAGGTCGCAAGGGTCCGGTCTATAAGGCTGAAAAAGGAAGAAAATTGCTGATAACACAGTGTTCTCTAATTCATTAGTCAAATCAGTGTTCGCTAGATGGCAGATCAAGTATATTTCCCCCACAAAAATATTGTTAGTGGTTAAAAATCGGGTCAGTATCGTTCAAGCATTGTGCGAGAAATTTATTTGACCCTCTTCCTGTTTCTATTTCGAAAAAAAATCTAATTTTGCAAAAATTTATTGGGAAAAATTCCGAATTTCAAAGCACGTGACAAAACTAATAATTACCTTAAAAAATATAGGTATCGCTACCGCTTCGAGCAGTCCCGTTTGTCTAAAACAGAATTTTTGATCATTAGTTTAATTTGGTTGACGTTTTCGAGAATCAACTCTAAATCAGTCGTTTTGGGGGAGATATTTTTTATTGGAATTATAATCGAAAGTTTAATTTGTTGACAAAATGGTGGAGGTGTAATAAAGCTTTATTCAAATATGGCTAAATAATTAAATTAAAGAAACTAGCTGAGGGAACCTTCTTTTCTTTTTTTAAGTTATTATATATTTTTAGCTGCAACTAATAATTGAAATACATTGAAATTTTGAGAGCATATATTAATTTTTTAACTAGTTCATTGTTAACTATATTTGAATAAAATCTTCACAATAAAAATGGTTTTAATTGTAAACAAAAATTATCACAAAACAGCAAATCGCTTGAAGCACCCACCTAATTTCACCTTAAATTCTTAATCATACTCCAACATCATTACACGTCGATTTCTTGTCCGATATCGTTGAATTTCAATGTTGCATACTCAGTCTTTTGTTTTTGTTTCATGTTGTGACCTTTGGTCGACCCAGAGCTCGAACTCTCATGCGAACCTTTTCTACTAGACGGCATGTCCAAGTCCGCATATTGTACTACTCCGTTTTGCTTGGGGTGAGGCATCACTGCAGCTCTACTGGGTAGTACAGGTTGCGGATACTGTAACTGTACCGAATTCTGAATGTTCTCTTGAAAATGATCGTTTGCGTGCCTCAAAACAAGAGGTCCTTTGGTTTTTTGCTTTGGTTTTTCGCGTTTGTGATTTCTGGCGCTGTGCAAACTGCTCGTGCTCGTAGCGCTACCAGGATAGTCGCTCACGTATCCGTTTCGCATCAGATTCTCCTCGTGGATATTCTTGATCGGTTGAAAGTAACTCTCAGCAGTTTGAAATTTGAAACTGTGACATTTCTGAAGCGGAATCTGGAAGTGTCGTTTGTGCTTCGATTTGCTGGAGAAGCTCTTGCTCTTAGCCAACTGTTCTTGGAAGAGGGCTTTTGGGATCAGTTTGGTGTGCTTCTGATGGGGTATTGTTGCCGAATATTGCGGGGGTAGGATGGTTTGCTTGCAATGGGGGGTGGTAAGCGTGTAAAATGCATTCTGGAACAAACGGGGTTAGTAAAAATTAGTTTTGTTAGTAACAATTGTATTATGGTTAATATATTCAAATTTATATAATTTTTCGAATATATATATATATATATATATATATATATATATATATATATATATATATATATATATATATATATATATATATATATATATATACTTCATGAATTATTGTTCTTAATTTTATTTTGTAGTAGTGCATTTTTAAAAGCTTGATAAAAAGGTAATATTAGCTGTCATGATGTATCTCTGGAAAAAAAAACGATTAGATTAGGTGAATTTTGCCAATATGCATCATATATTGGAACACCAAAAAATCAGTCGAGATCAAAGAAAATGCTGATTTGGTTTATGACACCATTCTCAGTGAGTGAAGGAAATGTGTAAATAAAGTAATGATACTGGTGGCGTAGTGTTCGATGTGGCAACAATAATGGCTTCCCTTTTGCCATCAGTCTCATTTACATAATTATGTATAAAGTAAGAATGACCGCCGCATAAGTGATCACTATCTCACAAAAGTGTTTGGTCATTTTTATGCATCAGCAAGATCATTACATCAGAAATTTGGGAATTTCTTTGGGAAGGGGTCCTTTTAGCTGATTTCTTTCCTTACGGCTTCCTTATTCTCTAGAGATGGTATTCAGCGATTATTTTCTATTTCCTAAGCTAACAGAACCCTTTGAGGGAATTTATTTTTGATGTGAATGACTGGCTGCAGAGAAGGCAAGAAACGCATTTTTTTTACAGTCTTTCCTTCGTTATTATTTTAACAAATGCATTAATTTCTTAGGATATATTATTTGAACGGTTAGTGATAATAATTGGCTCCTATAATAAACTCTTAGACTTTTATAATAAACTCTTTTCGTGTGATTTTAACTTCGAAATAAGAACTACCAAAACTTGCTTCAATCAACATCATCAGGAAAAATACAGTTCAAGTTTTTTAAATGATTACCTGGTGAAATAATTTTGACATATTGACAACCTGACTCGGCCGAAATCTTGTAGCACTTCTGAAGTAATAGTTTATCCATAAATAATGTCGTTTTTTATCAATTTTTATTTGTTTTTATTTGTCAACCATCTCTGCGCATCTCTATAATAAATTTTTATTCGATATTTAAAAAATACGGGTGATTGTGAAGTAAAATATTTTTCGAGTGCACTTTTGATAGATGGCGCGGTAAGACATTCATTTTCACGAAAAACAAAATGTTTCATATATCTGAAATAATGGTAATCTGACCAGCATCAAGAGAATACGGTGGATGAGGAAGTACTTCTAAGCCTAACTCTTCGATTTTTCTTGGATGATTCTGGCATTATGAGGTCTTGCATTGTCATACTGCAGAATAATACCTTTTCTTCTCCTTTATTTGGGTTTTTCGCCACTGTCTAAAACTCAAAAAAATATCAAAAATACCTGTTTTTATTTAAAGAAAGAATCACTGGGTAAAAAAAAAATATTTTTATATATATATTTTTTGAGTTTTAGACAGTGGCGAAAAACCCAAATAAAGGAGAAAAAATATATGAACACGCCACAATCATTCAGACATTACTTAGAATAATACCTATTCGATTAATCAGTCTTTGATGTTTTTGTATCAAAGCCATGTTTAGTCTATCAAGTTGAGCACAGTAATATTGAGCCCTGATGATTACGATTTTGAACCTCAATTCCACCATAGTGAAACAAAATTATTTTTTTTGGGTAAAGATCTAATTTTGGAGTTAATAAACATGGTTGTAGTATTGTTAACCGTTGGTTGTTTTTTGTTATTTTCCGCATGTGGATTAGTGTATAGACTCCACTTTTTATCTCTAGTAAAAATGTGTTGAACAAAAAGATCTCTGCATAACATGGACAAGAGTGTACTGCATATGGTTACACGTTGAATTCCTGTTTTCAACTGAAATTTGATATGGCACCCACATTCGAAGGAAAGAGAAGTCTTCGTAGAGTTGTTTTAAACACCGTCATGTTCTGGACTGGTTTTAAAATTGTGCAGCTAATTCCTGGATGGTTTGTTTGGTATTAATACATCAGTCAATAAGCCGGAGTAAGTAGTCGGAATTACCTCTTCATTGGAGCCAAATTTCTTTCCAGCGAGCATAGTCTATATATATAGGAAATAGTCTCTGGGGGCCAAATCTGGATGATATGATTGATAAGAAAGCAATTAGATATGCAATTAGCCATCGTTGACTTGTCTTGGTAAAACAACACTTTTTTTGTTCATTTGGAGTCTTTTTTGCGATCTCGTCCTTCAAATGCACCAATAACGCTATGTAATGTTCACTGTTGATAGTTTTACCTTTCTCGAGATAACCGATGAACAATATCTCATGCAACAGCTTTACTTTACGATTTTGCGAAATAATGTTATGAATTTTTCTGATGTTGTTTGGTGTAAATACCCCATTTGGACTTCCAGAGCGTTCAGCATTATTGGTGCTTGCACGGCCACGTTTAAATTCAGCATACCAATCAGTTAGGGTTGATTTTCCTGGGGCAGAGTCCGGGTCTTTATCAAGCCATTGTTTTACTTCAAAAGTAGTTTTCTTCATCAAAAAGCAATGCTTAATCAACATACAAAATTATTTTTTTCCATTGTTTTTAATATAATAAAACTAGCGTCACTTAAAGCATAACAACTCAGAAACTAGTAGACGGGATGTCATGAAATTTTGTTTTTGTGAAGATTAGCACAATCGACCACTGGTAAGGATTTTTCGTAAGTGACGCTATCTATAGGTCAGAGCGGGGACTTATTGACCGATGTGTTAGTTTTATTTTCAGACGACAAATAATCATTATTACCCTCAACAAGTGTTTGAGATTTTATACTGCCAGAAATATTAAAATTTCCGTTCCTAAATTTTTTAAACCAACACTGAAATATTCTACTATCTAGGGTACCAGGATAAAGAACATTAATGGCACTTGCGAAGTTATTCTGCTTTCGAAACTCATGGAACTATCAACATTTTGCTCTTGCAGTTCTTATATGTTTCTGATTCTCACAGGAGTACGCCCGCGAATGAGGAAAGCCGAGGTCGCACAAACAAGCTCGTACTCTTCGTAGCACAACCTCGGAACGATCCATTTGTTGTCGGGTCATTAAAGGAATTTGTTCCTCAGTGTGGACGCGTCTCAAATATAATTGGTAAGACCATCTACGTCTACGTTTTTTACGTTCTTTATTTTTTATTAACTTAGAAATAAGTATGAAACTGATATAAGCTAGGGATAATCTTTCATCTGACATTTTCATTGTGGTCTGGCGAATAAAAATAAAAAATTGGATCGTATTCGCGGTAAGCCCCACGTGTCCTGATATACAAGACATTTTCCGAAGCTTTCAGTGCGGCCTCGGTTTGCTTCATTCGCGTTCGTGCTCAAGTGAGTACGCGGGTTCATATTAATTTAAATTAGCATCAGTAGATACGTATTTTATGTACGTAAAGTATTTTTCTGTCCAAATCAAATATCATCCAAGAGTCAAAATAAACCTTCTATAAAAAAAAGTTACATTAAGTATAATTTAAAAGTAGTTATTTTCCACACATGTATTTTTGTTGTAAATTCTGTTTCTAATAATGCTGATTATAATATAATTCTGCTTAAACTCTAAAATCAGGAAATGATTGAGCGTTGTAAAAATCTTTCGTATCAAACTAGTTTCCTTTGAACATTGCTTCGTAATTGTATCTTATCCTTTATCAAAAACCGACTTATTAGTATCTAAGTGGCAATCTTAGCGGGTCTAATTTTATCCCGATATCGTCTGTGCTTGATAATAAGCCTTTCAACAGGATTACTCTCATGGTTGAACCGTAAAGTAACTATTAATAAACGGAAGAGGCTTTGTTGGCTCTTTGATGTTCATATTGAAGCAATATTTAGCTTTGAAAGTACGTATTAGAGGTCACAAGAAATATTTACAGAGTTGATTTAAGGATAAATTTGTTTTGTATTAGTTATATCGGAGAATGTTGCAGATTTCTAAGAGGTAGCGCTGAAGAGACATTGAAAGGATTTTCAGGATGGCCTATAAGTTACTGTACTTTTGATATGAATGATATTTCCAAAGCTGTTTTAAGTAATTTTTGCACCATGTATGGGATGTAGCATGAAAGCCAAAAGAGCCGGTCTAAAAATAAATAAATATAGACAAAACAAAGGTGTTGGAAAAAATAATTAATCCAAGAAGAGAACACTGAATGATAATATTGAAGTTGTCTCACAAAGAAAACAAAAGGGATGCCTGCACTATCTGAAAGAACTGTACTCAGGAGAATTTTTGGTGTTGAATGAAATTTGGAGGATAACGTTTAATTTCGAACTCAGGCAACTGTACAAAGATATGGAGAATGTAGACTATGTGAGGGTTTTTATTATTGTGAGGCGACTCAAATGGACGGGACTATTGGCGAGAATGCCAAGAAATACCAAGAAAAATCATGGAGGGGCGAATAGGGGATAACAAAAAAAGAGCCACTGCGTATCAAAATTTAGCAAGGGGTTGTTGTAGATCGATCTGACTGGAGGCGAAGGTTGAAGAAGGCTCACCGATGGTCTGTAGCACCACATGAAGAAGAAGAAGATGCGACAAAGGTACAAGGTAAAAGATCTACGTCTCTTCGTGAACACTCTTCCAATCTCAATGGCACATTAGTTAATGCACAGTCCAAAATTTCTTGTTGAATTCTAAGTTTTACCTTTGTAATATTTCATGATGGATTAACATAGACTTTCTCCTTCAAATATTATGACAAATAAAAATCATTTAGCGATAAATCTTGTTGGCGAAGCAATGTCGCCGTAGGTGAAGGTGAAACGATTGGAGAACAACTGTCTGTTTTTTATCGATACGATAAGTGGTGGTGTTTAAGAGGAGACCTGATTTACTGTTTTGTCAAAAAATGTCCCCATAACAGGTTGATGTAATATTTTAACTTCAAAGGTTAACTCTTATTCGAAATATTCAATGAAACTACATGACGATAATCAGAGGGGGGGGGTGGATTATTTTGCATAAAGTTTCCGACTCTCTCCATGTTTGCAGGCGTAGATACAGTTCTTTTCCTACCTAGTAACTTTCTCTTCAATACAGAACCAGTTTCTTTAACGTTTCAAAGTCACGTTTTGATATAATGGTCAAACTGTATTGCATCATTAAGGTTAACGGCGAAATAACCGTTGACATGTCACAACACAATCATTTTTGTAATATGTCTTAATTATGAAGTATTTTGGGCACTGTTTCATTGATTTACGATAACTAATACTATACTACTGTAATTACAGTGAAGGCTGTTGCTTCACCCCTCCTCAAGCGGCGTGTGGGAAATTTTAATTTGGAAACTTTCTGTTCACCTACCGCACTTTGCATTAATTAGTTTAAATCAATTTCAAATTTACATTTGAAAAACATACAAACATTTGGATTTCTACAATAACAGTGAGGAAGAATACAATGGACATGGAATATCACACATAGTAAATTATGATCCTTGAGGGCCCAATTTTTGATAATTCGATTTATGTTTGATGGATTGAAAAAAAAAACCTCATTAGTAAATGGCGGAATAGTTTAGATAAGGGCATTTGGACTGCATATATATATATATATATATATATATATATATATATATATATATATATATATATATATATATATATATATATATATATATATATATATATATATATATATATATATGGAGTTTTTTGACTTCTTTGGACTGCGTCCAACGAGACAACAGTAGTCAAAATTTATACACCCCCGACCGTTGGGTTCCACAATCTCATGTGGATCGCATAGCAATCTGCGTCTCCGCCATAATTAGCAATGGTTAGTTACATCAATTAATGTAATGTGTATCAATGTGCACGTGATGATTCTACAGAAAGTTTACTAATTAAAATTACTTTGATAATTGTATTAATAATTATTATAACATTTTAGGATGGAAATTTTTCAATCAAATTCAGAAGGGGATGAGTACACTTGTGTGGTTTGTTATGAGCCATTTTCTGAGAGCATATTTGGAGAAAACTGGATTCAGTATCAGATTTGCAAACAATGGTCCCATATTAAATATGTGCTGAACGTTGGTCTAACCCACGTTTGTATTAACTGTGGTAGAGACAAAGATGATTAATAATTTGGGATTATTTATCATCTAGCAATATTCTTGATCTCATAATTAGTTACTACTTTAAATTTAATATTTATTTGCATTATACTTATTCTTAAATATATAACTTTAAATATAAAAAGTGTAATTATAATCCAAAGATTGGAAATATTTAATTTTGTTTCATTTTAATTTTATTTTTCCAGAGATTATTTTGTATTCAGATCATTTTATGCAGTCATCAAGTTCATTTTAGCTATTGCTCAACTAGACTCATACCAATGTTCAACTAGCCCCACTACTGGGGTACGTTGAGCAACTGTGAACGCTTTCGCATTTCCGACAATAACTTTTAAACTTGTACTCGGATCGTTTTTACACCGCAAGATGTTTTGAAGAAGAGTAAATTACGAACCTAACGGAGTAAGAATCAATTAAATCCGAGGCATATTCTTAAAGTTATGGCAGATCAAGTGAAAAGTTGCTCAATTAGTCCCGTTCTACCCTATATATGTTCAACAAATAGTGAAGTGGGCTGGTGGAAAAATATATTAAAAACAAAGAAAATTCATCTGCGCTCCATGTTGGTGCTTTGTCATTCCTTTATTTGCCATCCAAAGCCCAAGCAAATGTCTCCTAAGACCGATTTCTGGCCTTAAGCCATCATCAGCTGGGTTCAAGCTGGACGCCTGGAGAGCGGATGAAGGAACGACTAAAGCTATGAGCATATAATCAGCCATGTCGAATGGTGGTTGCAGTCACATGCAGCTCGGCTATTCTGTGCGAGACAGGTCGTTGCTGTTCTAAACTCGGGTAAGTACTAGGTATATTCAAAAAATAGTGAAGTGGGCTCGTTGAGAGGGTTAGGGCGCTCCACTTTGATGCTTTGTGTGTGTATATATATATATATATATATATATATATATATATATATATATATATATATATATATATATATATATATATATATATTTGTATCATCATCATCCTATTTATTCATCCAGGTATCTCCGAACGTAGGTCTCTTCTAGTTCGCTCCATCTTTGTCTGTCTTATGCAGTTTTTTCAATGCGAATCCTCTGTGTCACTTTCTGTCATCCACCCATCTCATTTGTCTCATTTTGGCCTTCATATGGATGCCAGTTTTGGATGACATGGTTCCACCTATTGTCTGAGAGCCTTTGGTTGTGTCCTGCCAATTTCCATTTAAGCTTGGCAGCATGATCTACTATGTTTATAACTTTGGTTCTTTGTCGTATCCACGTTTTTTTTTTTGTGATCTCGTAGAGTTATATTAAGCATTCGTCGCTCCATAGCTCTCTGTGTCTTCGTCAATTTGTCAAGATTGGACATAGTGAAGATACAGATCTGCGTTCCATATGTCAGCACAGGCAGTATGCATGAGTTGAATATTTTGGTTCGTCTTCATCTTCAGTGATGAGTTCTAGAGTCCAAGTGATTCTGTTTTAGTGGACATAATGTTTATGCATGAACATAATGGGATAATGGATGGACTTTTATATCAAGTCAATATATTGTTTTGCTATAAGTTGTTTTAACACTCCATTACTCCTTTGTAATTGTAATAATACCGGAATAGAAGGTGATATAATAGGCAAATCTAAATTAATCTACAGATTACTTTAAAATAAATATTTGTTTTTCATTGAATCAATTACCAACAAAAATGGAAAAAGCTACAGCAAATGACAAATTTTGGTTTGAATGAACAAGATAGTTTTAAGAACTGTTTTGTTTTTAGCAGAAAACTTCGCAAGTTCTACTGTATATAACTAATATACTCTGTAAAATTGTGTAGATGTAATAAACAAATTGTGCATATGCGAGAATGTCATGACAGCAAATATTTACCATTTTTCGAAATTTAAAATAAACATTTACTTTTAGTATGTAATTTTGAATTATTTATTATATTGTCCCAAGTAATTTGTGATCGTTTTTATAACAGATGAGTTGCAAATATTTATGTTTACTTTGCAAAAAAAATATTTTAATATCGAGGAACGGTCAACTGAAAATAATAAAAATAATGACACACCTGCGTGGATTTTGTACAAGCTTTAACATCAATTTGTTTTGGAATATAAAGGTTGGATGCACTTTCAGCTGGTTCATCTTTGCTTTCATTCTCCTTCCCAGAGAGAATGGTTTTATTTGGATTATCTCTGGGACTCTGTATAGGGGAAGCTTTCTTTTTCGCCTGAATCTGCAAGGACAGTGCTCCTTTGGGACTTTCCACTTTTGGCTTGATGAAATTTGGACTGACTTTGAGAATTGGAGAGTTTTTCATTGCCTGGGGTGATATTTTTGGCATTGGACTTATGTTACTAATTATCTTTGGGCATACTCCCACTAATTTAGGGGAATGACCCACAATTTCTGGCTTAGTTTTTCTAATTTCACTAGTTTCCTTTCTAAAAGGATCTATATTTTCTTTGGCTGTATGTCTTAATACTTTAGAATCTTTGGTTTCGTTGCAATTCTCGGATACATGTACTTGTACTTCTGTGGTGGATGTCTCACCTGCCACACTTGTTTCGGCACTATCACTGGAACTGTTAGGGGAACTACTGAAAGATATATTCCTTTTCAAAGAATTGCATATATTTGCGTATATTATCTCTGGGTGTTTATGTTTTTTACATCTCGGTGCTGGAACTGGAGTGGTTCCATCAGAGCTTTGTTCTAGGATCTGGATGCTATCAGTAAGATTCTGAAAATCATTATCAGAAGTCCGGGAGACGTCCGGGTTTGATTTTGGAGGTTGATTCAGGCACTTTTTAGGCAGGGCATATACAACAGGTCGTTTTTTGGCATGTTTCTTGCATCGCATGGAATAGAACGTCGGAGAATAACATTTGTGCTTTTCTGTTTTGAGCGAGTTGAATCTCTTATTACATAAAATAGTTTTCTTTGGTTTTTCCGTATTTTCTTTGGTAGCTTTCTCCACAACCGAAGCATTCGTTGTAAATTGTTCGCCTTTATTAACAACGGATGATCCCTTGAACTCAAAACTGCTCTCATTTCTTCCAGACACTCTTGGTGTCTTTGGTTTTATTCCAAGAGGCACGTAATACTGATTTTGCTGACTACTGTTGTTCATATTTAGGTTTTGCGGAATCGACAATGTCGAAAATCGAGGAAACATCGAGGGCAATACATTCTGTCTAGGTTGAAGCTTGGGAAAGTTTGCCGCTGACCCGAGAAAATCAGGATTTGCAAAAGTTCTCATAAAAATGCTGTACTGAGTGGCCCAAGGTAGATGAGGCTGATTCCCCGCTTGTCTTGGATTTGTTTGGAATCCGTGAAACGATTGATTTCGTTTCAATGTTTTTGGCTTGTGTCCGGAATCGGAAGGAGGTAATGTGCGGTTTAGAGAATCAGGCAGGTATTGATTGTTTTGCGTGAAATTAAGGCTAGCTGCTTGGTAAAATGGGGCTATAACTGATATAGGCTGCAAACAAAAAAACAAAACAAAACATGCAACATAAATAATAAGCAATAAGGCGATACATTTAAAACCAAACATATCCCAGGACAGTTATCACTTAACTGAGCATACCAGAGTTGTACGAAAAATGCTTAAAAAAAATGAAATGAACTGTGTGGCTACTATTGAGTTAACAACAAGAAAATGTTATGTACATCTGGTGCCTGACATTCTATTAGGTTGATGCATAATTATCGATGGTTTTTTAAACAATATTTTTATGATTCACGAAACATAAAAATCCAATCCAGAAACACGTTTTTTTTGCGAGTGGGATTAAACCGTGCGGCATTTCTCGCAGCTAAGCTTTCACCTACGGGTGTTTGCCACTTATTTTCATGAGGGCCTCTATTTTTTATCGCTTTCTTTACTCCTACTCCCCATGATAATCTTGGTCTTCCCCTCTTCCTTCACTGCATCGGAGTCTAGTACCATACCTTTGAGGGCGTCCTTTTCTTCTCCATCCTTTTCTTTTCATGTGGCCATGCCAGCTTAGACATTTCACTTCTACAGTGTGCATTATGTTAAAGGATACTTCCATTTTTGTTTCTTTTTGTTTCGTTTCTGACTTTGTCTATAAGAGTCTATATGCTTTGCTTTTCATGCTTTCTTGTTCTATTCTAGTTTTCAGAATCGTGAACAGAGCTGACGACAGTTATTTCTCGATAAATGTGTGGACATTCGTCTCTTTTCCTCTCTCCAATTGCAACGTTTCTAAGAAAGGAAACGTTGGATAGCGTTTCTAATAAGACCTGACAACACAGAAATGCCTGAGACAAAATCTCTTGGCATTTCTTTTTCTGCTAAGCTGCTAAGAAGTCGTTCAGTAGTTCCTCTAGAAACTGAAATATACAAGTTGGTGCATATTTAATTAGCTCAATATTAATTCCATCAAGGTCTGACACTTTCCCATTTTTAAATGGTTTTCATCTACTGTATTTTTTTTCCTTGCAATAATTGTCTGGTCCCTAAGCTGCATGTTTAAATAATTATTCTGGAGCATATTCATCCTCTCCTTCAACAATTCCTTCCTATTTGCTAAGCAGATTGTCGATTTACGGGTAAAAAAACCAAGCTTTGGCAAGCCAAGAAATAGTCGCGGACTGGCAGGTGTCCACCTGCCAGTTTCTCAGCGAATGGTTTCAGAAATATCTGTGAGAGCTTCGGTAGGAGAGTAGGGAGGATTATTCTATCCTATCCCTTATTGGAATATATCCTATCTCTTATTGTCAATGGATTTTACTACGTGAGCCTTGATATATGGACACGCGTTGTTGCGATAGAAAAATTTTAGTTCTTTTTACGTGATCTTTGAATACGGTCTGTTTTGTTTTTGTCGGAGAGCTCGTGCGGATCTATCCATCCAATTTTCATATTTTAGCGGGACGGTCAGGAATGACCATCGCTTTCTACCCTTTCTCGAAGTGGTAGATCATAATATGACGAAGGTGGATATGTATGTATATATATAACGTGATATAACGTGAAAAAGATATGTGAAAATAAATTTGAGATTTTCATGGTCACTTTTCCTCCTCTACAAGGTGGTGTAATTAGATTTTTATCCAACGTTTCGGCTTTTCTCGACCATCATCAACTTTGTTTTTTTAAATAGACAACAAATTTTATTTTATGTTTAGTAAATTCTATTTTTTATTCTGAATCCAACGACATGTCACACTTTATATTTAATAAACGTTTCCGACTAAGACACTCATCATAAATGTATTAAATAAGCCTATTTAAAAAATATATTTTTATTGTTGCATTTAAAGTCTCTTTGGTTTTCAAAACATTTTCCTTACTTTCCTTATAAGTGGAATATTTGGTGTGAAACACTAAACTGGAAGAGATTTACCACTAAAGACAGGAGATGATTTAATCTGACACGATTTTTTATGAGCTAAATAGAAAAGAATATTTTTATGAAAAACAAGTACACAAAATGCCAATTTTCATAAGCAAAAAAAAATGAGCAAGAATATTCATCGGTTAATTATGCATCAATCAGACATCAAATACAAAACAAGTTATTATAAACATGATATAAATAGGATAATTATTTTTTTATGTTAGACTACGAATTTTTCTGGTTACCCTTGTAGTAAAACTAGTTCATTACCTGGGAGGTTTGATAAGTTTTATTAGTGTTAGCGAAAAAACATATGCTAGATATACAGGAGTTTCTTATTAACTATCTTACCTTGTTGGGTGGGTTTTGAATGCCGTGGAAGGGCAAATTTTCATAGAAACCTTTGTCGTTGGGGTATCCGTTGTTCAATTGGGAGTGGTCCTGCATATTTCCAACCGGTGGGACAACCCCCGGCCGAATCTTATCTCCGACTATAGAGGATTGGTTGCGTGGTACTGAAAAAAGTCATTCATTTCTTAAATTTTTCTACAATAAAAAGACAAGTTTAAAATGCAGAAGGCGTAATCGTGATTTTTCCTAATTTACGAACTCGTATAAAAGGGTTGTTAAATTAGGCATCCCAACACTATTTCCCACTTTAGACCGTCATAAGTCGGAAGTTCATGCGAACAATACCTTACCTTTTAAAAACTTTTAAAAGAGTTCCACGACTAAAACTTCAACTTTTAATGCGAGGGACCGTAAAAACACAAATTACAAAAAATTACCGTCTGGTAAAAAAGAAACTACGACACTAAAATAATTCAACGGATGGGTTATTAAAGTAATAGTTATTGTAGTTTCTTTTTGTGGCATTATTTAAACACATCATTTAAAAACTATACTAAAGTCTCGTTGACCAAATATGAATAAAATATATAATTATATTATATATATATATATATATATATATATATATATATATATATATATATATATATATATATATATATATTAATACATATATATATATATATATATATATATATATATATATATATATATATATATATATATATATATATATATACTAATTTAAAGATGCTATATCCACATCGACACTTTTTGTCTACTACATTAAAAATCAAGTTGACGGACTCTCTGGTTCTTTCATGTTTTAACTACGCTGATGCAGTGTATGATCCGTGTCTTGATCAAGGAGATATTGCTCGTATACAGAGAGTGCAGAATTCTTGTCTTAGGTATATATATGGTATCAGAAAGTTCTCTCCGATAACATACAAATTAAAAGAAGCTAACTGGATATCTATGGCAAAGAGACGAAGAGTGCATACGGTCGTTCTATTTCATAAAATAATTTATAACAAATGCCCTCCGTATCTCATTGACAGATTAACGTTCCGAACCGATGTCCATAATTTGAATCTTAGGTTTGGGGGCCTCATATCGCCTCCTTCGCATCGATTACAAATTTTTAAGAGATCGTTTACGTATAATATTTATAAACTTTATAACAACATTTCGCGCAAACTAAAGAAATTATCGCCAGATTCGTTTAAATATCACTATAAAATGAACATCGGATAATGTATCCTCCAGCATCAAGAAGGGAAAAAAAAATTAAAGAGTATAAAGGGCTAGAAATGGAGAAATTGATTGTTTGGCTTCTTTTTTTTTTTTCTTTTTTTATTGATTGTGAGCAGATGGTGTTTTTTTTTTTTCTTTTATCTCTGTTACTGTTATTGTTTATTCATTTATTGGTACTACATTGATCAATATATTGTAAAAATTATAGGCAAATTGTGTATACTCGGTTACTTCTAATATGTCGAATTAAGAAAGAAATCTGGAACTGGACTAGATCTTTTTTAATTGCTTCCAGTTCCATTTTGCGTATCATTAGTAGGTGTTAGTGCATAATAAAGACGGATTTGTACTTTGTTATAATTATAATTGTATTATTGTATAATTTAGTTATTGTATTCAAACATTGATACAGCAAATAAACTTATTATTATTATTATTATTATTATTATTATTATTATTATTATATATATATATTAGAATTACTAGGTTCTCGGGTAGAACCGCGTTTTAGATATATAAAATCTCGACGTTTCGACTTCCACTTTGCAGCCATTTTCAAGAGAATCTTGTTGATTTACCGCGAGGCCTCAATCTGCCTACTCCCCAGAGTTCACAACTAGAAAAGAACGTGGACGGCGCGACCTCTGTATTAATAGGTGAGGTTGTCGGTGGGTCGCTTGGTTGAGGGTGGGGGTGAGACCGGAGGTGGACGTTTGACTAGAAGGGTTTCAGATGGGCAATTTGGAAATAAGCGCTTTCCATGTATTTGAAACTCTAAGACCGTCGTCCGTCTTGTTTAAGCAGTCTGGACTTTTTCGATCTCAATTGTTTCACGATTTATGCGAGGTTTGGAGGAATATATAGGTGCGATTTCTTTGGCTTTGTCGAAATCTGGTTGTGAACTCTGGGGAGTAGGCAGATTGAGGCCGAAACGTCGAGATTTTATAGATCTAAAACGCGGTTCTACCCGAGAACATAGTAATTCTCATATTATCGACCGCGGAAGCCTTTTCGAACAAATTTATATATATATATATATATATATATATATATATATATATATATATATATATATATATATATATATATATATATATATATATATATATATATATATATATGAACGGAATCAGCCAGAAAAACTAAGAAGAAAAAGAGAATGGAACAAAGAAAGTAATCGAATAATATAAACATAGTACACTCCGAGTTCCTATCTAAATTCTAGCAGTGTACAAGGATATTATTCTACTAGTACTTCCTATTCTTTATCATCCATTGTTTTTGGCTATTCCTGACATTCTGCATCATTTAAGCCAAAAATTCCAGTTTGGAATTGATGGAATCACTTTTTACAAATACTGTATGCAACAGCATTATCTCCTAAATATACAAATTATGGATTGATTTGTCCGTTACTTTATGATAGTTAATTTTTTAAAAAAGGAATAAAACAATTTTTTATTTTGTTATCTATCATTTTTATTCTTAAACAAAATTTGTGTGAGTATAGTTTCGTAAACGACTTTACATTCTCAAACACTGCTTTAAAACTAAGGTTTTACAGCTGTTTATATCTTCTATATACCTAATTTTATACTTTTATTGGGGTTAATATTTTTTAACAATATTTTAAATAGTGGGGAATTTCGGAGATCCGTCTGATCGTTTAATAGCTGTCTAGACAAATCTTTATTATATTTATAAATTTCAATAGCTTCTAAAATGTTTAATTTTTTTCTTTTGGGCGCTGTATGTAAAAACTACATAGCAGTTAAGTTGCAACAAGTGCAATAGCTGCTATGTTGGACAAACCGACAGAAATTTTCAGACCAGATACAAAGAACATAAATCTGCATACATATTAAAGAAACAACACTCTAATTTTGCGAACCATTTCATAGATACCGGACATATATTTCCCGAGATTATAAATTTGGAAATTTTACATTATCATTTACGAAATAATAAATTTACGAAATTCCCCACTATTTAAAATATTGTAAAAAAAAATTAACCCCAATAAAAGTATAAAATAGGTACATAGAATAGATAAACAGCTGTAAAACCTTAGTTTTAAAGTAGTGTTTGAGAATGTAAAGTCGTTTTACGAAACTATAGTCACACAAATTTTGTTTAAAAATAAAAGTGATAGATAACAAAGTAAAAAATTGTTTTATTCCTTTTTTTATACAAATTATGACCTGAGCTTTCGCAGAATTTTGTCTTTCAGTTGAAAGGCGAAAACGCTGCCTCAAATATTGCTTTTCGAATGACATCACGTCTACAACTGATTTCTCAGTTTATATTAACAGTAGGCTCGTATATTATTTTTCGTTTTTAAGCTGAAAGATGTCGCTTTAAAATATCTATACGGCGGGAAAAATCTTTTTTACAGTCGATATTTTACAGTCGATGGAAAGTGGGGGCCGATAATTTTGAGGCAGGCACACACACACACACACACAAAACACACACACAAACACATGGGCTGAAAAGTCCCGGGCCTAACACATTGATGGCGCTAGTTTTATTGCAGTCACCTTTTTTTCAGTTAATACTAACCTTCAAAAGACAGCTGTTAAAATTTCATGATATTCTATTCATTAGTTTGTGAGTTATTGTGCTAAAAGTGACGCTACTTTTGTTATTTTCAAAATAATGGATCAAAAACAATTTCGTGTTTTAATTTTACACTGCTTCTTGATGGGAAAAAATACCGTTCAAGCGAAGCAATGGCTTGAAAAGTGTTATGGGGACTCCGCTCCATCAGAAACAACAATAAAACGTTGGTTTGCTGACTTCAAACGTGGTCGTAGAGACACCGATGATGCAGAACGCAGTGGACGTCCAAATAAGGCGGTAGCACCAGAAAACATAAAAACAAATCCACAAAATCGTTTTGAATAATCGAAAACTAAAGTTGCGTGAGTTAGCTGACATCGTAAAGATATCAAAAGAACGTGTTGGCTTTATATTGCATAAGCATTTGACTATGAGAAAGCTCTGTTCAAAGTGAGTGCCGCGTTTGCTCACTGTTGACCAAAAACGAGAACGTGTTGATGATTCTGAGCAGTGTTTGGCCATGTTTAAACGTAACAAACCGGAATTTTTGCGTCGATATGTGACAATGGATGAAACATGGATCCATCACTTCACTCCGGAATCAAAACGATCGTCATCTGAGTGGACAGCAACTGGTGAACCTCGTCCAAAGCCCCCGAAAGCACAACAATCGGCTGGAAAGGTTATAGCCTCGGTATTTTGGGATGTGTGTGGTGTAATATTCATCGACTATCTTGAGAAAGGAAATACCATTAACAGTGAATATTATATAGCGTTATTGGAGCGTTTGAAGGCCGAAATTGCAAAGAAACGACCGCATATGGCAAAGACAAAAATTTTGTTTCATCAAGACAACGCACCGTGTCACAAGTCAATCAAAACAATGGCAAAACTACATGAATTGAACTTCGAATTGCTCCCACATCCACCGTATTCGCCATATTTGGCTCCCAGCTACTACTGGCTGTTCGCAGACCTGAAAAAAATGCTCGCCGGTAAGAAATTTCGTACGAATGAAGAGATTATCGCTGAAACTGAGGCCTATTTTGAGGCAAAAGATAAATCATTCTACAAAAGTGGTATTGAAATGTTAGAGCGGCGCTGGAATGATTGCGTTGCTCTTGATGGAGATTACGTTGATGAATAAAGCTAATTTTGAACCAAAAAAAACTGTGTTTTCTTTGTCAGGCCCGGGACTTTTCAGCCAATTTGTTTTTTTATTATTAAAAACATTTTTTCACAATTCACCAAAACACTATTTTTATATTCTGGACGCACGTTTCGCTATAATTTCGCTTTAATCATCTGCTGATGATGCTAACATGGCTAGCGAAACGTGCGTCCAGAATATAAAAATTGTGTTTTGGTGTACTGTGAAAAAATTTTTGTATAAAAGTTTCTTAGTGTAACGCCAAAGGTTCTAAACCCGCAGTGTATTGATGAATTTGTTGTTATAATTGTTGCTTTTTTAATAAAACTTTTTAATAAACTAACGGCGGAATTTTTACAAATAGCTTTTATTGTATCGACCGCATATTGCGCCTAATTACATAACTGGCTTTAAAAGCAACCCCGTTATTCAGTACTGATTAAATCCAGCCAAGAAAATCAAGTTTCACCTTGCTAAAAGTTTAAAGTGCAACGAATGCGCCGGGAGAAAAGATTAAAAAATATCATTTACGAACTTGGCAACTAAGAGAGTGAAACATTGATCAAATACGTAGTGCAGTAGTTTGAAACGAGGGTAGTGTGGGGAGTTTTTGTGCCACATACACGAATCACAGTCGTTATAAAGTCGATATAAAGTCGTATGAATATTTTTTTAAAAAATATTCAATACATTCGATGAGTTTAATGGTTCTTTTTAATATGATGGTTGATCGTGTTAGGCGAATGATACATGTCTATAGTTAGTTCATGTGTAATTTTTTTTCTAGAAACTGAACTTATTTTGCCTATATTGGAGTTAAGCTCTTGCTAATGCTATATATATATATATATATATATATATATATATATATATATATATATATATATATATATATATACAGGCAAAAGATACTTGTGCTTGCCCTACAAGAAACACGCATCACGGATGAGGACACGGTAGACTATGGGAACTATCGCATATTCAAAAGCAGGACAGACAAACGAGTCGCCAGGGGCGCTCCGCTTCTGGGCATGGCCTTTGTGGTACATATAGGGATAGTTAACTCTATTAAGGAAATCACGCCTATAAACAATAGACTAATGACAATGCGCATACAGACGGAGACAACAAGAAAAATCCCAAGTCTACAGAGAAATGGGCAACACTATAGAGGTCCCAATGGCAAAGGTCCCAAAGGATGACGCCATAATTTTACTGGGTGACTTTAACGCACAAATGGTTAGAGAAAAAATCCATCAGAAAACAGTAGGCAAATTTTCCGGTCATAAATTTACCAATAAAACTGGCACAAGACTTATCGAAATATGCCAACAGAATAACCTTAAGATCATGTCAACATCCCTAAGAAAATCTCCACGAAAATAGAAGACTTGGAGATCGCCTGTACAACAGATTGGAGAATTTCAGATAGATCACGTTGCGATCTCATACCCACAATAAAGAGAGATCTAAGATGTCCAAGTCCGTTGGGGCGCGAACATTGACTCAGACCACTATCTAACACGAATCAAAGTCAAGTTCACCCCAAGGAGAATTCATCACAAGAAAACACATCTACAGAAATTCGGCACAAAAAAAGATCAAGGAATCCAACATAACAGAGGAATGGGAAAAGAAACATGCAGATACATGAAAAAAATTACACAAAAAGCACAGGAACTGATCCCATTGAAAAAGAACACAAAACATCCTTAGTGGGACTCGGAATGTGAAAGTGCATTGCAGCGACGCAAACGAGCATTTCAGGAGTACAACACTAAAAAATCCCCAGAAAGTCAACAGCTTTTTGACGTGAATAGAAAACAGACCGTAGAGGTTATCAGGCAAACTAAGAGGAAGTACATGAAGGACTTGACAACTAGACTCTATAGAGGAGAATTTCCGCAATTATAATACGAGAGACTTTTATAGGACTTTTGCAAGAGAAATCCGTGGATACACACCACAAAATTTTTGCTTCAGAAAGCGGAATGGGAGATTGGTGCTAACCAATCAGGAGAATTGTCAGGAGCTGGCACACCATTTCTGTGATCTCCTCAACTGCTTCGAACGCGACACAAGATTCCCTAAGGAAACTTGTATCCATACCCACTCAGAATCAGCACCACCAACACAGGAAGAAATCCACACGCACATACGCAAACTAAAGAATAACAGGTCATCCGGTGAAAATGGTATCACCGCGGAACTATTGAAAAACCTTGGACCAAATTCACTGCAGAAACTTACGCAAATTATCACGAATATTTGGTAAACAGAAAAATTACAAGATGAATGGAAATGTGCTCTTATCCACCCGTCTCACAAGAAGGGAGACAGAACAGATGTGAACAACTACAGAGGAATCTCCTTAATACAAGTCACTTACAAAATCCTCTCAGCATGCCTTTTTCAGAGAACACAAGAACAATTAGAACACAAAATTGGCGAGTACCAGGCAGGCTTTCGCTCTGGTCGCTCATGCACTGAACAAATATTTAACTTAAAAACAATAATGAAATACAAAGCTATCAGGAACGTCCCAATCATCTGCACGTTCGTGGACTTCAAGAAAGCATACGACTGCATCAACCGAAAAATCTCTGTTCAACATCCTACAAGAACAAGGACCTCAAACTCCTACGATTGATCAAGCAGACATTGACTGACAACCTCTAAAGTGAAATTTATGGGAGAAATTACCGAACCCTTCCTAATTAAAACTGGAGTACATCAAGGAGATGGGTTATCCCCACTCCTCTTCAACCTTGTCCTGGACAAAGTCTTAAGGGAATGGCAAAAAGAACTGAAAAATCAAGGACACTGGAAATCAATACGACTCGGACGATCCAAAAACAACATAGAAATATCATGTCTGGCCGTCGCAGGTGACCTAGTCATACTCGTAGACAATGAAATATGGGCAAATAAACAGATCGAAGTGATCAAGGAATGTGCAGAGAAAGTCGGCCTACAAATCTCCTTTTAAAAGACCGAATTCTTTTGCTCAAAATTATATATCCAAAATTTGAACACCAAATACGTCAAAATAAATAGGGTCACTCACTTCAAATACCTGGGCGAGATCCTCGAACCCACAGGAGGAGAGAAGATAGCACAGAAGACTCGATTACAGATGATGAAGGGGGCTACGGGAAGACACATAATATCTACAATAAGAAATGCCTGTCCACATACGCAAAAATAAGATACTACAACACAGTAATCAAACCAGAGGTACTAACGTGAGCGAGACACTTACACTTCATACAAAAAGCGGCATAGAAAACATACTAAAAGAAGAACGCAAAGTTATGAGGAAAATTCTCGTAACACAGAGAGAATGTCCAACGTGGCGGCGGACGTAAGAAAAAGAAGGTTGAAATTCTGTGGACATATCAGTAGACTTCTACCGACAAGACTCACCAACAGAATTCTTACATACATACAAGGAGTCAAGTCCACAGTTACAGTACCATGTATTACACAAGTCAGAGCTGATCTGGGAAAGGCACAAATGGGTCCAACAGCGATTGAGGATGGAAGAACCTACAGAAACAAAATACATATGTGGAACGTTGCATCAGAGAGCGAAATTTCGAAAAGATCGGGAACAAAGTGAACGGAGGAGAGAAAGAGAATCCACGGAGAAAGAATGAGATAGGTGTGGAGGATTTGAAAGATCACTCGAAAATGAGTCAGAATGCTTTGCGTGATCCAGCCGGGTCTATACGCACCTAATAATATATATATTGAAATATAATTTAATTAAAATTAAAATATATTTGCTAATCCCATTTCTTAAAAATATTTTCAACGATTCTTCACATTATTTGAAAGAAAAAAGTTACAAAAACAATAATGGTTAAAAACCTACGGGCAAAAAAAATCCAAAATTATTAAACCGTCCATCAAAAAACTATGATATGAATTCTCATTTTAAGCAAATCTGTTTAAAAGCATATTTGGCAAACAATAATCGGTCATTAATAATAAGTGTTTAATTTTAAAGAACTTTTCCTTTTTTGATGTCAACCATTCATCCAATCAAATTTTAATTTCTTCGTAAAAATGTAAGTGCCGTTCTGAAAGTTCATCTGCATCGATCGAAATAATTGGTAGTCCGAAGGGGCTAAGCCCGGTGAATACGGCGGATGTGGTAGGACGTCCCATTTAATCTTTTCCTAATATTTTTTTTAAACATTTTGCAAGATGGGGTCGAGCATTGTCAGTTTAATTTGATCAATTTTTCATCAGGTTTTAATAGTTCGTAATACTGTTCTACTATCCCATCATAGCCAAATCTTATTTCTATGTATATTGTGCATTGGTTGTGATGTTGTAGCCTGGCCTGAGTTTACCCATGATTTTTTGTACTTTGGGTTGTCAAAATAGATTCACTTTTCATCTCCTATCAAAACTCGATGCAAAAAACCTTCTCTGTCTGGCAAGCTAAATTTCACAAGTGTTTTTTCGCATTTCAATGTCTCGTTCCTTCAATAAAGTATAGAACCCATTTTCCTTCCTTCTGGATCTTTTCAAAACCGTGTAGACGTTCGGAAATGGTGGACTGGACAACATGCCAATTGTTTCAAAGTATGAGTTAAGTCTTAATCCAATAATGCATGCAGATCTGCATTTTCAATTTATAAACTGTCCTGGACGCTATTTTTAAACTGTCCTGGACGCTCCTTGTCTTTTATATCAAAATCACCACGATTAAAGTGTTTAAACCATTCAACAGTTCAAAAAGTGTAAACATTTTTTAGGTTAGAACATGTTCACCATAAGTTTCAACCAACAATCGACAACTTTCAGCAGCCATGTTCTTTAAATGAAAGAAAGTTACTTCCCCGCAAAACGTCTTTTTCTGGTAAATAATTCTACATATTTGAAAGTTATGAAATTTTTTTTTTGCACAATGATAATTAATAATGAACTGGTTTTTGATGGCGTATGTTGACAAGTGTATTAGTAACGTCATCTCTTAGCAAAATCGACATTAATTACCGGAACACCTATTATTTAACGAATAAACTACAAATAAACTACCGAACATTGTTAAAACATTTTTTTTTTTAATTAAGAATCACTCATACGTTAGCTAAAAAATGAAAGTGGCAACGTCGCTTTGACCCACTGAGATAATCCCCACGATAAAGATTGTCGGCGAAAAAAAAATTTTAGTGTGTGTATTTAAATTCCATTTTAAACCAAACCCGAATTTTTTACACGAATACCATATATGCTTCTTATTTACGGAGAAGATGATAGCTACTAGATTATTGGCGACATTGCCAATTGTTAGGAAAAAAATTATGTTTTCTGCGGAAATAGTTTCATTTTGGATATACAAGGTCATTTATTTTAGACATACAGGATGCATGGTTTGCCAAATTAAAATAGCTGATAGGACGGGTCCAGTTGAAGTAGTTTCCTCAAATTTACGAGTTTATTGCTTAATCAACGGAAGGCTTGGACATTGCCGAACATCTTGTAAACTGAAATGTTATCGAAATCTACGGCGCGCAATAGTCACGGAATTATTGTTGCGATAATACTTGCGCACACAAAAGGAGCGCTCCTCTCCCGTTTAGCATGGTGACTAAATTTCCAAGAGTCGAACTATCGGTAAAAAACGACCCCTCCTCCACATTTTCTACAGTGCCAAACATTAACAACTCTCGGTGCATGCCTAGATAAGGTCACATTCTTGAAAGAAATCGTAAACGTACTGACTTTTAAAAGATTTCCAATAGTTAATTCCAGTAAAACTTTCATCCGTAAGTTTGAACTTTAACTGAATCATACTGCCAAAAAACCAGAATCCTTTCGGTGATTTAATGGTTGCTCACTGAGAGAGAATTCTTAAGTTGAAAGTTGAAAATTTACAATAACGAACCGTTTGACTTTCAAATAAGGTCCGATTGACGTATTAAACATACCCAAAGTTCGTCCGCCACTGGCTCCGGTCTGCTTGCTCTCTCTCTTTCTCACCGGTTTTATTTTTAAATGTAAATCTCTTCTGTTATTGCAAAACATCGACGTTGAAATAACGTGAAACTGGTGGAAAGTTTTCGGAAATGTTGGTTTATTAAATTGCATAAATATAAGACGTAGATGGTGCGTTTCCAAAAAGGTAAACCTTGCGGTTTTTTGGTTTGGTTTGGTTTGAGTTTAAATGGAAATACTTTTTGTTTTAATCTCCTGTTCGAAGAGACTTCACGAATTCGTGTACTCGACACAGAAAGAAACATTTGAGACAATATTAGTTTTTATAGTTACAGTGTTTCCACAGATCTTTATCAAATACCACTGTTTCTAAAGGGTTAGCAAACTATTACTACATATTTTTGTAATTTTTTTGTCATCATAGTAGCCATTTTGTCTTATTTCGGTCAAAATTGACAATTGTGTTTAGTTTTGTTTGGCAAATCACGATAAAAAGATATAGACTTGCACAGCGTTGCAAATTGTTAAAATTTTTGACAAAAATAATGAAGCATTTCGGTACCATTCGTGAACTTTATGGTTAGTATAATTGACCTATAAAGCTTACTATTCGTAATTTAATTCAAAAAATTTGTGATGTTAAGAATCCAACCCGTCAAAAACTTAAACGTCTGGCTGAAAACACCGATGCTGCGATGAACCAAAGTGTGAATGAAAATCTAGAACAGCCAATTACACGTCATTCTCAAGAACTTTGGCTTTCTTATGGCACTATATGGAATATCCTTTTTAAAGATTTTAAGGCATATACAATTCAGTGAACCCAAGAACTCAAACCAAACGAGCATTTGCTGTGTCGAAACTTTGCAGATTTGACGTTAGAGCAACTTGAAACAGATCCATTATTTCATGAAAAATTCATCTTTAATGATAAAGCTTATTCTTTCAATAATTTCAATTGGTTCAATGGTTTCGTAAATAAGCAACATTTTTGCATATGCAGTGAAGAAAACCCATATGCTGTTCTTGAAACCTCTTTACACCAATAAAAATTAACAATTCGGGCTGGTTTATGGTCTGGTAGTATCTCAAAGAATGGAATCATGTCATATATATGATTAATGTCAAAAATTATATTGCGAGATAACCAAAAAAATAAATGGCACTTTGTAAGGTCGTTCAATAGATCTCAAGTCGTTTCGCTTACTTTTACTACCTAAAAATTGTCGCAGGTTATGGGCCCAGGCCTTCTAGGTTGATAACTTGATATTAGCGAAAAGTAAAAGGTAAAAGTGAGTGTTGAGTGCTAAACATGGCAGTGAACTATCTAAATAATGTTCCAAAGTTGATGGGGCGAGATAATTATGCGGATTCGGCATTTGCAATTGAAAATGTGTTCGTGTTGGAGGGATTGTCGAAATGTCTCGATGGTTCTGAAACTGTTCTGGTTCTGATACTGTTTTGGTAAGCAAAGCCAAGGCCAAATTGATTTTAACCTTAGATTCGTCGCTTTTTATTATGTAAAACATATAAATTCTGCCAAGGAAGTATGGGAAAAGTCACAAAGACTATGTTGATTCAGGTTTTGCACGTAAGATCAGTTTGCTACGAAAATTAATATCATTAAGGCTTGATAATTGAGAATCGATAGAGCATTATGTCACCCAGGTAATAGATACCTCTCAGAAGCTTGAGAGATGTGGTTTTCAGCTTAATCAGGAGTTAATTGGCAGTTTAATGTTTGCTGGATTAACCGACAAGTTTGAGCTAATGGTAATCGCTGTCGAGCATGCAGGAATTGATGTTGCTGCAAATTCGATTAAATCGAGATTGCTGGACATGCATCTAGGTGGTACTGAAAATCGATCGTCATCAGCTGGTGTGTTCGTAAGTTCAACGTTCGGTAAAAGGAGTAGAGGTGGTGTCAGTAATGGTTTTGCAAGAAAATGATTCAGCAATGGAACTAGGTGTAACGGTAGTAGTAGTAGTACTTCAAAAACAATTGAAAATGTTACATGTTTTAAGTGCAAAAAACAGGGCATTTTATGAATAAATGTCTAGAAAATAAGAGACACATTGAAAATGTATCCAATGCTTTTAATGTAGTATTTGAATTCGGGATGTAGTGTTCATCTCACCACCAGGAAGGACTGACTCGAAAATGTCAACAAAAAACTACCAGTGAAGGAAATCACAGTAGCAAAGAATTCCAGGTTAGCTATAGAGTGTTTTGGAGATGTTCAATTTCTGTCAAAGTTTCCAATGTTTTTTATGTACCAAAATTGATAACAAACTTATTATCGGCAAGTCAACTCATAAAAAAACCATAATAAAATAGTTTTTCATCTAAAGGGATGTGACATTTATAATACAAGTTAGCAATCAGCTGCTAAAGCTAATTTAGTGGATAATGTTTACAAACTAAACTTCAAGAAGCAAGCTTGGCAGTTTCTGGAGAAGTCTGGCACAGATGATTTGGGCATCTAAACTTCAGAGATTTAAATTCAATGAGAAATTGATTACTAACAGGGTTTGAATTTAAAGGCTCGATGACTAAGAGTGATGAACTATGTGAAGTTTGCTATGAAGGCAAACAAAGTCGCCTACCCTTCAGTCATAAAGGTAATAGAGCGAATTTTCCGGTGGAGATAATACATGGAGACTTATGTGGTCCAATGGACGTGATATTTCCTGGAGCTCCAGATATTTCATGGTGTTCGAAGATGACTACACAAGGCGGGCGTTTGCATATTTCTAAATTCAAAGATTTCTATAAAAAGCATGGCATTTTGCATCAACAAACAAATGTGTATACAAATGTGTATATTAGTTGAAAAGGCTCGCTGTTTATTGTATAATGCAAAGTTTGGAAAGCCTTTTTGGGCCGAAACTGTTGCTACTGCGGTGTATCTCAGGAATAGATCTGCAGTCTCTGAACTTGAAACTACTTCTTATGAGAAATTACATAACAGGAAACCAGATGTGAGTCAGATTAGGATATTTGGTAACAAGCGTATGGTCTTGATTCCAAAAGAGATACGTGTGAAGTGGGAAAAGAAGTTAAAGAGAATGATTTTAGTGGGCTTTAGTGATAATATAAAGGGCTATAGATTATATGATCCTGATGAGAAGAAGATAGTAATAAGCAGAGATGTTGCCATTGAAGAGGTAGTAAACATTGAAGAACAAGAACCTGACAGCCCACAGCTGGGAAGAAATCCAGTCTTCACAAGGGAACAAGAAGATGAAATGGCTTCCCAAGTTAAGTTCCTCGGTAAAATATTTTATGGGTGTACTTCGCTTCAAATTAGAAAGATGGCTTATGAATATGCTGTAAAAAATAACATTAAGCATAATTTTAACGAAATTCTTGAATTAGTTGGCGAGGACTGGCTTAAAGGATTCATAAAAAGAAATCATTTGTTTATCAGGAAAGCTCAAGGCATGAGCCTGAATAGACCCACTGCCTTTAATAAGAACGAAGTTGCTATATTTTTAAAACTTCTTACAGAGCTAATGGATAAATATAAGTTTCTGCCAATGAATATAAGGAATGTGGACGAGATTGGAAATTCTTCAGTGCAAGACCCTGGCAAAATTGTGACTGAGAAAGGACAACAACGTGTGAGATCTATAACCAGCGGAGAAAGAGGAAAGGCAGTCACAGCTGTGTATGCTGTGAATATTACCAGAGTCTATGTCCCACCAATGCTAAATTTATCCACAACAGAGACATTCATCTTCTTTAGAAGCAAATTGTCCTCGTGAAACTGAAAACTCAAAAATGAATGGATTAATTAAGATCCCTTTGTAGATTGGCTGAAACATTTTGCGGATTTCACCAAACCTTCAGAAAATGAGCCCATACTGCTTGTCAAAAAGATCACACAAAATGATCTCGCTGCACTGTTCAGGAAAGCTTTTCAAAATGTAGCAACCATCCCAAAGCCTGAAGCAGGTTTTGCTGCTACAGGAATATATCCTTTAAACCCGGACCTGTTTACGGACGAAGATTTTGTGTCTGCTGATATTTTAAACAGCAACAAAGTAGTAGTTTCGGTTTAAGAAATACGAGACCGGGATAATAAGACCCAGATGCCCAAATAATATTAGTGAACCTAGGGATCCACCAACTCATTTCCAGACAAACTTACCTCAATCGCCATCACCTCTTGGTGATGTAATTGAACCAGCCCCGATAAATAATGCACCAACGACTCAAGCAACAGACTAACTTTTATAACAACCCCATTCCTTCAACTTCAGGATTTCACAAAACTATCACTGCTAAGGATCTTCAGCTGCCAAATAAGTCAAAAGACAAGAAAAAATTTAAAATATCTCGCAAATGGCATGCAACCATCTTAACCGGAACTCCTAACAAAGAAGTTCTGGTCGAGAAAGAAAATATAAAAATGACAAAAGAGAAGAAAAAAGTAACTCTCAAAACCAGAACTGAAAAAAAAACAAGGAAAAGAAAAGGGAAATCGATTAATTTGAAAAATGCTAAAAAGAGAGTGCTTCAAGACAAAAAGAAAGAAAGAAAGATGAAATGACGGACCTGCGTGAAGATGAAGATAATGAGGCCAATGAGGACTTATTCGTGTCACTGGTGAAATAAATGTTGATTTTTGTGGCAAAGTGTCCAGAAATTGGTAATCCAGAATAGAATTTTTTAAAAATCCGGAAGCGGTTATTTACATGAAATTATTTTTTAATATAAATGCCATGAACCAATATTTAAAAAAAAAATACGTTTATATCTTATACCATTTCGTTATTATTCCAAATTCTCGTGGGGAATGGGAATTTTTACGTAGATCACGAGAAAAACATGTCATTGTTTTTTGAATATTTTTAAAAATGTGTAACTTTTATTTCATAACCCTATATATTCAAAAGTAATTATTTTAGTCGTACTTACCATCACCTGGCTTCTTCCTTTTGCGTGGATTCACTTTTTCCAGTCTCGTCATTACTGGCGACGATTCGATCTTTTTAAAAGTCACAACTAAAAACCATGCAAAAAAACACATATCTCAATAGCTAATCGTTCAAAAATCTGCTGCCAAACTAAGCTTTACCATTTACCTTTCAGTTTCCATTATCAAAAGCAAAAAAAAAACTACTTTACCTCCGCTGGCTCCAGCTTTCAAGCCTAAAGGTGTACGGTTTCCGCTTAGACCCAGCGCCTCTTTGAACCGTTTCAATCTCGCATACACTTTGCTTCTTTTTCGCCGGTATTTTAGATAAGCGCTGGTGGTAACCGAGGTTGTTTTGAACGGATCGAACGCTGCAGGATTCAGCTGGCTGATACTGACGTTGTTCATTTTGCCAACGTGAACAAGCACGCCCGGCTTCAGGGGCCATTTCGATTGGTCTATCGGTGAATGTCCGTCTGGTCTGTGTGAGTGTGTGTGTGGAAATGGATGGTTGAGCAAATTAAAGAAAAATAATACCGAGTGGGCCAATAAGCAAGTCCAGGGTTTGGTTGAAATAAAACATGAAAAAAAAAACAAAAAAGTGTTCGATGTTAGAAATATTGCATTTTCAAAATAAAAAAAAAGCTTTAGTATATAGTGAAATGTTCTACAAATGAAACGAAACTAAAGTGTGATACCATACCCTATACTTAGTTCTAATGTTTTATATACTAATTACTAGAAGGTTTTAGTTTGAATAGAATATTTTCTGAAGGTTATATTTTTGTTCTAGAGTAGACATGTATTTTTAAACATAGTTGTATCGGGCCACGCGTTGTTGTGGCTCAGTCTGGTTAAATGGAATAGAAAGAAAATAGGAAGCGCACGTTTCTAATATGTTTCATTTCACAATGCTTGTGAGTATACAATATTTTTTGTTGCTCCATTATCTTCTATTGTCGAAGCATGCTATCCGGCATCAGCAATGTTTAGTATTGCGTGTGTTGCTGTTACGATGACCGGTATTACCCGCAAGTAAAATTAGTACATTGCCAGTTTTTTTGTTTATTTTAACGATTGTATATTACTTCAGAATGTCCAATACAAGAAGCCAACTACGTTCAAAGACGTTATGGGGCCAAGATCAATTACACCGAGCTTTTAAACTAGTGGATGAAGGGAAACATATTAGAGAAACAGCTCGATCTACTGGCGTGCCATCTTCAATGCTTCAAGAAAGATTGAAGAACAAGAACCTTGATAGCCCACAGCTGGGAAGAAATCCAGTCTTCACGGGAACAAGAAGATAAAATGACTTCCCAAGTTAAGTTCCTCGGTAAAATATTTTATGGGTGTACTTCGCTTCAAATTAGAAAGATGGCTTATGAATATGCTGTAAAAAATAACATTAAGCATAATTTTAACGAAATTCTTGAATTAGTTGGCGAGGACTGGCTTAAAGAATTCATAAAAAGAAATTATTTGTTTATCAGGAAAGCTCAAGGCATGAGCCTGAATAGACCCACTGCAAGTTGCTATATTTTTAAAACTTCTTACAGAGCTAATGGATAAATATAAGTTTCTAAAACAAGCTGTATCCGGCCACGCGTTGTTGTGGCTCAGTCTGGTTAAATGGACTAGAAAGAAAATAGGAAGCACACGTTTCTAATATGTTTCATTTCACAATGCTTGTGAGTATACAATATCTCTTGTTGCTCCATTATCTTCTATTGTCGAAGCATGCTATCCGGCATCAGCAATGTTTAGTATTGCGTGTGTTGTTGTTACGTTCACCAGATAGCGCTTCTATTGCCGTAAAATCGTTAGTAAAACGTATCTTGCTTTTACGTCCACTAGATGGCGCTATTTAAAAACATGTTATTACATATCATAGGGGTAACATCTACATACGTTGTGTCAAAATTTCAAAGCAATCGGTGAAGAACTTTTGGAGATTTAAGATTTTTAACAAACGAACATTTATACTTGAAGAGATTTACCACTAAACACCAAATCACTTTTTTGAACTTCTCGACTCACGTTTCGCTAACCATGTTAGCATCATCAGGAGATTTAATCTCAACCACATTTACCCCCCCCCCCCCACCCCTCTATTCGTGAAATTACGACAAAATGTTATAAAACAAAGTTGTAGAAGACAGTTTGCTAATTATAAGTGAGAATTTTTCTTACTCGGTTAACACTTGAAAATACACAAAAAAAAAGATTTTTACAAATGTTTAGCTCGTCACGCCCTCTTGCGGTCGTTTTAGAAGCTTAAAACTATTTTTGGTGAATTTCTCATGATCATTTTTAGTACAATTTTTTTTTCCCCAAAGCTGTGGGATAAATAGTTTTCAAGATACGGCCGCGATCCATCCTTAATGGGACACCTGGTATATATAAATATATATATATATATATATATATATATATATATATATATATATATATATATATATATATATATATATATATATATATATATATATATATATATATTTATTTTTAAATCCGTACCATGTTTTAATTAATGTTAATGTTTTTACTGTAGTATTTCGCTGTTAATGTTTTTGCTAGAAAAGCATCAAAACATTAACAACTTCCACATAAATGTATTTTCATCATACAACCCACCATTAACCTAAAAACCACGTCGTTATTTCGAAACAAAATCCAAACACCGAGGAAAAATTACACTCAAATTTACTTTTAATAACCCACGGTTGAAATTACAGCTTTTTCAATATTATTGTACGAACGTGAATACAAAAAAATATTGTAGGCAAGCCAAGTTAAGCTTCATGTTTATTTTTTCGAGAGAGTTGAAAAACGTTGCTGCAGGTATACTTATTAAAACGTTTTGTTTATTAGGAAAAGGTTTAAAACACGGGCGAGTTTTATTCGCTGTCTTTCTTTTATTTTCCTGCTTCCTTGTTTCATTAAAACGAATTTAGTTTCATTACTTTATATTTTGAGCGTTGTTTTTCTTTTAGTGTTTCTGTAACATAAGAGAAGTACTAATAGAACTTCCGTTGCAAATTAGTTTTAGTTTTATCTTCAGCAAATGCTAAAAAAATGCCAGCTTATCCTTAGAGGTTCTTCAGATATTTCAGAGATCGTCCTTTATTTCACACTTTTATCTGTTAAAATGCACGCAAGCTTGGTCTCTCCTCACAGGGTCACCCATCCAAGTACAAGTGACGCTGCATATCGAAGTATTGTCTGAATGATTGTGGCGTGTTCATATATTTTTTTCTTTTCTTTCTTTCTTTTTGGGGGGTTTTCGCCACGATCTAAATTAACGACCTAAATAAATTATATTATATATATTATATAATATAATATATATGATATTATATGAAACTCTATTATATAAGTGAGACATCTAAACCGTTAGATGTTAGAATCAAAGAACATAAAAACCTTCTTAGAAATGGCGATTTTAACAAATCTAGTATCCCCATGCGTGTAGTATTCCCATGCGTGTTGACGCATGGGAATCGGAACGTAAAATCAATTGGAATAATTCCAAAACGGTATTAAAAGAATCGGTAACAAAATACAGAAATCGCTATAATTAATTTAAATAAAATTAAGTGTATTGCTATGCCTTCGGTAGATTTAAATTCAATATGCTTCCCGATTCTAAAGAATACAATTAAACACGTTTAAGCATTTCAATAATCACACACTAAACCTCACCTATATATTTTTTTGGTAGTATGTCACTATCAGTAAAAAGTATTATTGTCAATGTCAAATTTGGTGTATATTGACATATACACAAAATATATTTACTTCCTATCTTTTCAGTATATATAGAAATAGTATATATAGAAATTTATATTTTAGTTTCGTTTTGAAAACGGGAGGAGTTCTCCCGAAACATTGACATTTAAATGTTTGTATTTATTTTAATAATTTTTTATATATTTTTAAGATTTTTGTTCGTTAGGCAAATTTATTACAGAAAAAGAATCATTTAGAAATTTGTCCCTGTTTTGGTTTTTGTGTTTTACCCAGTGATTTTTTATTTACATAAGAATATTTGATATTTTTTAAGTTTTAGATAGTGACTTTTAATCTAATTTAATCTCTAAATCTAATCTCCTAATAAATTCTTGTAATCTAATCTGATCTCCAAATCTGAACTCCTAACCTAATCTTCCAATCAAATCTTATAATCTAATTTTCTAATCTACAGTAGGAATGTTAGATTAGTAGATTAGATTAGGAGATTAGATTAGATTTGATTAGATTAGAAGATTAATTAGAAGATTAGATTAGAAAATTAGATTAGAAAATTAGATTAGAAATTAGATTAGAAGATTAGATTAGAAGATTAGATTAGAAGATTATCTATACCAACCGTTATACACATTTCCTTCTCCTTTTTGCCAGTTTTTCTGAATCTTCTAATCTAATCTTCTAATCTAAACTTCTAACCTAATCTTCTAATCTAATCTCCTAACCTAATCTAATCTCCTAATCTTCTAATCTAACATTTTAATCTTCTAATCTAATATTCTAATCTTCTATTCTAATCTTCTAATCTAATTTTCTAATATCATTTTCTAATCTTCTAATCAAATCTCCTCATCTAATCTACTAATTTAATCTTCTAGCTGTAGATTAGAAGATTAGATTAGGAGATTAGATTAGAAAATTAGATTAGGAGATTAGATTAGAAAATTAGATTAGGAGATTAGGTTAAAAATTCTTTTACAATGGGTGTGCTCACGACAAAGGTCGAATGATATGTTCGCTATTCTACTCATTGCAGCAGAGTATTCGACTACGCCGGTACGTCACATATATCCCATGGTTTCTGATATATTTTTTTAATTTTCTTTTGAAGTATTTTTAATTTAAAAACAAGTGTTAAAAAATTAAATATTACCAGATAATAACAACATAATAAAATAAAATTAAATAAAGTAATAACCAAACTTTGGAGTAATAATTTAATGCGACGGTTGATTTTGTTTTTCACCTAAAAGTTTTTCAATAGGTATAAACATATAAGCAAATTATTTTCCAGTGATAAAAGAAAATTTCTATACTTAGTTTTTAAAGTCACCATAAACGAGGAGTTTTTTCCGTATAAATAAGAATTAGCGTAGGGGATCAATATTTTCAAAGTTTCCGCTAGTAGAGTTCGGTATTCACATCGTCATTAGGTTAATATTTTTTTAACTTAATGCAGGTAGTAGTGAAATAATAACTGATTTTTTCAGAAAAATCGAAATATCTCTTGACATGTCAGAGATATCGATTTCGGGTTTTCACTGGAGGATTCCTCTTTAAATTACCATTTCTAGCCATGTAATAAAAGCTGTACCATTCCATTTGAAAAAACTGAACAAAACTTCAAAAAACTATTGTTGAATGTAACGCCACCTCGCGGTTTCATTTATAAACTAAATAATTTATCTCCCAGATTATCTGATTGTCCCAGCAATTGCCTTTTAAATGAATCCAAATTGAGGAAAATCGGTTTAGGCAAACGGACACTAGACGACTTTTTATCTAAATAGGTAAAACTCCTCCCCCCTCCCCCCCACTTCTTTATTCGCGAAGTTACGACAAAATGTCACAAAACAAAGTTGTAGGAGATAGTTTGCTAATTATAGGTGAGAATTTTTCTTACTCGGTTAACACTTGAAAATACACAAAAAAATGATTTTTAAAAATGTTTAGCTTGTCACGCCCTCTTGCGGTCGTTTTAGAAGCTTAAAAATATTTTTGGTGAATTTCTCATGATCATTTTTAGTACAATTTTTTTCCCCAAAGCTGTGGGATAAATAGTTTTCAAGATACGGCCGCGATCCATCCTTAATGGGACACCTGGTATATATGTAATGTTTACTGTGTGATTGTTTATTGTACTGATTGTGTATTCAAATATTTAAATGTGTTTAATTGTATTCTTTAGAATCGGGATTCTTTCTTTACATAAGAACAGGTATTTTTGTTATTTTTTGAGTTTTAGATAGTGGCGAAAGACCCAAATAAAGAAAAAAATTGCATATTTTCGAACGAGACGAAGAGTTTCATTGTTAATTACGTTTTTACGAAAACAACACTACGATTTCTTCTCAATGTTAAATAAATTAATGACAGTGTGGTAATAATTATAATTAAATAATAATATTAATATAATATATAAAATAATATTAATTAAAATGGACAAATTTGTGACAAAACAAAATGCACCGTCTACATGTGGTGGAACAGTAAAGAAAAATACCAGATTGTACAATGAAGCATATTTAAAAACTGGTTTCATTGCATTGAATGACAAGCCACAATTTGTTGTTTGTTATCAAGTTCTGTCCGCGGAAAGCATAAAATGTCCAAGATTAGTTCGGCATCTGCAAACAAAACTCCCGGTATGTGCACACAAAATAAACCAATATAATTATTCGAGCGTAAATCACTCGTCTTGTGAACAAATCAAACCGTAATGAGATCGTAGCACTTCAAGCATCCTATTTAGTAGCATTAAGAGTCACCAGGGACTTTAACGGTACAGGAACATTAAGGTGATCAGGGACCCAGGACTTTTAAGTCCCACACGATTTCGGAAAAATTCATTTTACCCGCTGCCATGACTATAGTCAATAGATGGTAAGTCCGGAAGAAGCAAAAAAGTTGAAAACTAAACCACTTTCAAATGACACACACAAAAATTAAGAATATTTAAAATAAAGATATTAAATATATATATATATATATATATATATATATATATATATATATATATATATATATATATATATATATATATATATATAATAAAAAATCATGGGATATATGTGATGCACCTCCATAGTCGAAAACTCTGCTGTAATGAGTAGGACAATAGCAGATTTATCATTCGATTTTTGTCGTGAGCATACGGGTTGTCAAAGATGTTATTGTAATGAGTGGGACAATAGCAAACATAATTTTCTATCTTCGTCGTAAGCAGTGGTGTAGGATGTAAATAAAATTGAACAAATGATTGAATGAACGAATGAATTTCTACCTGAAAATTAAAAGTAAAAATACATTTCAAAAGCTAATTTTCATTATTTAAAATAATGAATCGAACAATTTAGAAAAAACAAATTTTTAATGTTATTAAGTCATTAAAATTAACAATTTAAAAATTTATTTGAGAGATTTCTTTGAGAAGAAAGTTTATGTTTTTTAGAGCAGATTTAAAAAAGAAAGTTTTACATTCATTCATTTTTCTGTTATAAGTTTTTTAAATTTTTGATTCATCCCTTAAATGACAGGTTCCCTAACTCTGTTAATCTTGATAATAGTAGAAAAAGACCATTTTTATGGAGAATTGTATGCTCTATAACTTTTATCTCAAACTTTTTTTCCTAACTCTTATAGTTCTTGAATAATTTTGAAAAAAAACCCTTTGTTAATTTTTTTCTAACTCTCGCCGGGGGTTGGAAACACATTTACTTGTATGCATATATATATATATATATATATATATATATATATATATATATATATATATATATATATATATATATATATATATATATATATATATATATATATATATAGAATGCCTCAAACAAATTTATATCAAAAAGTCAGCCTTTTATCTCAAATTTCGATTTGAATGCTTCGTTAACTGGACTGTTGTGATCACTATAACTATATATTGCTCATCTTTTATCATCCACCAAACCAAACCAGTTTCTTGAAGTTTTTGAATAATTCGATTGATAGTGCTTTCAAATGGACGGTTGTGTAACCCGTAAATATCACGTAATTTTCTAAAAACATTTTTCATTGAACGCCCATATTCATAAAATAAAGGGTGTCTCAGAATGTTTTTCGTTTTTGATACTTAAAAAAAGAAACATCAGAATTAATTCAAATTTGTTTAATTGCTGTTAAACTACAGAATAGTTTTTGAATTTTAATTTATGAAAAACAACCATCCGTAAATGCACATCATCCGTTTCTTCACACTTTCAGTCACTCGCCATAGCATCACTCTTGGAATCGCGTGGATTTCGTCTGTTATTTTTTGCTTTAAAACATCTAAGTTGGGTGGTAAAGGGTTGAAAACCTTATAAGTAGCCCCATAGCAAAACAAATCAGCAGCATGGACTCCTCGCATGGCCAATTGATCTTCCTTCGGCGATTAATCACTCTTTCAGGAAATAAATCGTGAAGAGCTGCTAAAGAATCATTTGTGACGGGGGAAGTCCATCTTGTTGAAAAAATGTTTTGCGGTTGTAGCCAATCGAGTTTTGCATTTCTGGAGTCAAAAAAGTTTGGATCATATGACAATAATAATCGGAATTAACAGTCTGAGCCCGACTATGGTTATCCTCAAAAAAGCAGGGGCCGATCATTTCTTCAGTTATGGTAGCCTAACCGACAACCTGAGGTGAGTGTAATGGTTTCTGGTGCAGTTCCAGCTGATTATCGAGAGCCCTATATCTGCAATTTTGTTTATTCATGTGGCATTTGATGTGAAAATTCGATTCATCAGAAAACCATATCAATTCTTCTCTTGGAACCTTTAGTGTGAAACACTAAATTAAAGGAGATTTATCATTAAATACCGAATCACTTTTTTTAAAGTTCTCGACGCACGTTTCGCTAACCATGTTAGCATCATCACAAGATGAAAAAAGGACACAAGAAAAAAATAAATAAAAAAAGGGGAAAAGAGAAAAACAAGTAAAAAAGGAAGAAAAAAATGAACCGTGAAGTTTTCTGACTTTTACATTAATAATTGAAAAAGTTGACTGAACGGAATAGGTCCATTTTCCCGGTTCATTATTTTCTTGCATTTTTCTATTTGAATGCTTTCGAAAAACTATTATTGTTTACACTTTTAACCAGTCTTAAATTACTAGGGCTTTGGATGCATATGAAAGCATTCAAATAGAAAGATGCAAGAAAATAATGAACCGGGAAAAAGGACCTATTCGTTCAGTCCACTTTTTCAATTAGTAATGTAAAGGTCAGAAAATTTCACGGTTAATTTTTTCTTTCTTTTGTTCTCTTTTTCCCCCTTTTTTCTTTTATTTAATTTTTTCTTGTATCATTAGGTAGGTTGTATCATTTCTAGCTTCATTAGATAGGTAGTACGCTTCGTAGGTAGCAGGTTAGCAGTTAGGGTACCCATATAAATAGAACGTAGTTTAGGTTTAGAATTAAATTAAATCATCTCCTGATGATGCTAACATGGTTAGCGAAACGTGAGTAGAGAACTTTAAAAAAAGTGATTCGGTGTTTGGTGGTAAATCTCTTTGAGTTTAGAAAACGATATGTTATTGAAGTTCCTAAAACGATTTTTTTATTGTCCTACCGAATTGGGCTCGTTTGTGCAATAGAATAATAATTTTGTAGAGGCGGAAATGTAAATCTTTGCGAATAATGCGATGAATCGTGGATCTGTGCAAGGGTAAAGAAGCTGCGCGGAGTCGTAGCGACTAGTCGTGGATCGTCTCTAACAACCTGGCGAATGCGGTCAAGATTGTGCTCCTCCTTTATGTCCTTTTGCACCTAGTTATCTGGCATTGTGTTTCCAGTCGCTTCAAGCTTGTGCACCCAATGCTTGATTAAATTCGCACTTTGCACATTTCTCATGGTCGCTAAATTAAATTTTGTCCTGTATAGACGTCGAATAATAATGTAGAAATCATTGTTTTTATAAAAAGATCGCACGCAAAATGCGCGCTATGGTATCGAGAAACGATCAATCGCTACTTAACTCAAACAACCGGTTTGACACGACTCTGCTTCCCCCGCTACCGGTATTTGGCGCGTTACTGTCAAAACAAAAATGAAAAACATTCTGAGACAATCATTAATTCAACAATTTTAACGCGTTGTTGTATTGTGTACGATGCCATTTTTATAAATGTCATACATTAGACTCCTGAAATGAGACTAGACCTAAGCAAATTCACAACGCCTTCTGTGTTTTATTCAAGAATTTAAAAAATCATATGGCTTTCGATGTTTAAGAAAGCATTCTAATTGTAACAAAACTATAAACTGGGATATAAAGGACTTATTCCGTTCAGTTAACTTATTACATTATTAATGTAACGCTTAGGTAACTTCGCTGTACATGATTTTTATACGCTTCATTAAGTACGTTTGTCGTAAAAATAGAACATAGTTTAGTTTAGAATTAAACTGAATCATCTCCTGATGATGCTACCATGATTAACGAAACGTGCGTCGAGAAGTTTAAAAAAGCGATTTGGTGTTTAGTGGTAAATCGCTTCGAGTTTACACTTGGTGGTATAATATTATATAGAGCAAGTTAGAGAAGCTATTGCCGCTCATAATTCCCAACGCTACTAACGTAAAAACCAAAATAACAATAACGAAAATGCCGAGGTGAACTAAAGAGATTAGGGCGTGCGCGTATGGCGTGCAGCTGAAGCTCGAAAACCACCCAAAAACGAGTTGATTATAAAGTTGAATTGCAGCTCTATAACGATCCCATGCGGCATGCTCTACATTAACATTAAGCATAGAATTATGTGTTGAACCGACTCTCGTTTTAACGCTAATAAACTGTTCTTGGTCGGCGAGTTTTCGTTTAGTTTAGACCAATTTTCATCTGGGTAAAGTGTTTTAAAGCAGCGCTGGACTGTTAGAGGAAAGTTTTGGTCGGGATTGTTTGTTTAATATAATTGTTCTTTATGGAGTTTTTGTTGTATATTCCGCGAAAAGTTTCAGAGTAATTTAATCTTTTCTATCACAACTGGTCAGGTATGCTTTTAGTTACAGAATGGCTCATGAATTTTTATCGTGTTTGCACTGGGTGTTGATAATTAAATATACTACTATGAATGTTTAATAAAGAAGTATTTTTTGTCAAAATTTCCGTTTTATTTTTTTCCGTATTATTTTTATTAAACAAAGTGGAAATTTTGACAAAAAAGTAGTTGTATTAAACATTTATAATGAATTTCCATCAAATAGAAGCCAACACAGGAATTTATAAAGACAGGCATCTTATAAGATCTGAATGAGATTGATACAGTGTAAATAAAAATGCTTTATTCGACAGTATTAAGAACTGAATATCTTTGTGAAACCAACTATGATATAAACCATTTTGTAACTTTAAACTTTTTGCAGGGAAAGTAAGGAAAAACTCGAACCAAACTTATCCAACATAAATTTTATTTTAAAACTATATGAAGCAAAGTTAACTAGACCTTTATATCTTATTAATAATCTAGTAGTAGAATTTCTGTTATTATTGTCAAAGACAGTTTTCTAAACGTTGTTGAATGTAAAAAAAAATGTGTATCTTGAAAGTGATAATGAAGTTGTTACTCATTATTCATTCAGTAATTAAGTGATTGATGTGGTATTAGAAATGAAATATAATCTGAATGATTTATTGTCCTGATCTAGCGCTTATTGAACATTCCTCTTATTTGTGTAGAAGTGGTCTAACTTTTTGTTAAGATATTTCGGCGATTGAGTCCCCGTGACTACAGTATTTCAGATGAGATGAGAGGGATTGTCTCACGTAATTCTAAGCTCTGTTACAGACTGCTTCAACTGATATTTATCATACATATAGTGAATAGAAAAACAGTGACCAATTCGAACGTTAAAGTACCTTGGTTCCCTAAGTAAGTGACCCTACCGCAGGGTACCAAAGGCAATCCTAGCACGTCCGGACTTTGAGAGCACAGAAACCTGAGGATGAGTTAGTAAATGTTAGTAATTACGCTTGTTCTTTTCTAAACATTGGGTGGTGTAAAATGTGGGGTTAATACTCCTAGCCATAGGTGCAATACTAATTTGCGATAAACTTCTTCTCTTTTGACAACAAAATTGAAATGTGTAGCGAAACCAGTGATATTATGAAAGGCCCTCTTGTGAATGAAGTGTAGTCAATTAGCTACTACTAATTAATTAAATTAAAGTGTTTAATTAACAAATGTCTGGAATTTTTCTTATCGTCTTTTCGTGGGTATCTATATAGTTTAATGCAATTAATACAATTAGAAGTCAGATAATTATATTTTTTAGGAAATATTTAAGTACGACTTGTCGGAACTCTGCAAACTACAAGGGTAGTCTCAGAAGTATCCGACCTAACAAAGAAAACACAATACATTTGGAAAATAAATATCTTTATTTCTCTACATAGTCTCCTTTTAGGGCGATGCACTTTTCCCAGCGATGTTCAACAGCTTCGATTCTCTGTTTATAGTGAGAATCGTCGAGCTCCTCCTCTTCATTGTTGGTAAATCTTTTACTACCAAGTCATTTTTTCAAGTTTGGAAACTGAAAATAATCCGAGGGGGCTAAATCTGGCGAATAGGGTACGTGAGGAAGCAATTCGAACTTAACTCATTGATTTTGGCCATCGCGATAACGGATGTATGAACTGTGGCATTGTCTTGATGAAACAAAACTTTCTTTTTCGCCAAATGCAGCCGTTTTTTCTTGATTTCATCATTCAAACGCTGTAATAAGTTCGCATAAAACTCGGCGCTGGTTGTTTTTCCTTTCTGAAGATAATCAATGAATATTATCCCACAAAAATTAACGCCTGCCTGCCTGCCTGCCTGCAGGCCATGACCTTGCCTGCAGACGGAACTGTCTTCGCCTTCTTTGGAGCTGATTCTCGCCTTTCAGTCCATTGTTTTGACTGTTTCTTCATCTCAGCTGTAAAGTAATGGACCTATGTTTCACCCACGGTTATAAAACGATGCAAAAATTCATCTAGCGCACAGCTTTTGTATGTCCAAATTTTAGTCCATATGCGATGTACAGCAGTTTTTGAAATGCCTACCATGTCTGGCGTGGTCACCTTTGGTCGACCACTGCGATATTCATCTTGGCATCTTGGCGTACGGCCTCGTTTAAACTCTGTCGCCCAATATTTTACTGTTGTAAACATGGATTTTGGAGACCTTTCAAATGAAGGTATTATATCACATAACGATGACCAATTTTTCCATGTTTACAAATTCACTCAGAGCGTTCACTATTAATGGCTGCCAAACAAATACAAAATAACGCAGCGTCGTCAAACTTCAAATTTAAGGTTTATAATCATGTCTCCATTTGATGTTCATTTTTTCTATTTCATCCAGCCTTTATGTTTGGAAAGAGGTAGAAATCGAAGAGGTTACAGTGTAGAGAATAGGGTGAATATGACGTTAAGTCGAAGCGCAAATTGACAATTTTGCTTCTGCAATGATAGCTCCATTTTCGTGGTGAAACAGCACATTTTTTTTGGACAATTGATGATTTTTTTATCAAGTCTGCATGAAATTTCAAACAGCATAATATTTTCGGATCATTATCTTTCCCTTTTTCAAATAGTCGATAAAGAAAATGTCTTACGAATTCACGAAAATACTGGTCATGACATTTCCGGAAATAGAATCATCTTAGCCTTTTTCGGAGCACCTGCACCGGATAAAATTCACTTTTTTTGCTGTTCCTTCGTTTTTCGTGTATAGTGTTAAATTCTTTGAAGTCTGAACGGTCATACAGTACTGCAGAAACTTCTTCGGATTGCGTTTATACCGCTTTATGTCTAAACTCCGCTGTAAAGTGACCACTCTATTTCTTTTTTGGTTTGTGGTGAGCAAATACAAAATTCATCGCGCTGATAACTTTTCATACTCAAATGTTCATGTACAATGTTCGAGCATGTTTAACAATCTCAAAAACTGCTCTAAACTTCACTTTAACCTTAATATGATCTCAACGGGGCGTTTTGAATGCGGTGTTTCACTCTCCTTGATTCGACCACATCGAAACGCAGTAGACCATTTTATGAACCACGAAATGTAAAGAATTCTTTTAATACTTCTTCAACTTTCCTTCAGTTTAAGAGGTTGTTTTTCCAATTAAACAGTAGAGTTTAATTCGCCTTTTCCGTGATGATAATAATATCGAACTTAATTGCTTTTGAAGACTATCAAAACAAAACTAAATAACATATCGGCTTGAAATTTATGGAGCGTTATTAGAAAGGAAGCTAGTTTTGAGAAATATAATTACCTTTGCGATCGCATCGCCATCTATAGTAAAAGTAAACATATGCCTAAAAGTTTAGAATATTTACAAATAGGATATTCTCAAAAAATTATGATGGATATTTATATTAGACCATTTTTAAATGAAAACAGCAAAAGCGTTGTTTTGCTAATAACAAAGGTTTTTCGATTTCTGAACATTCCGTTGATACTTGTATTTCCGCATAATTTCAGTTCTTTTTCAAAACAATGTAGCATTGCAATGGGCTCGAGAAATGCTGAATCATAGTCCTAATAACGTGATATTTTCCGATGAGATGAGAATTGGCTTGGTTTCTGATTCACGAAGAACATTAGTTTGGACAGCACCAGGTCGACATGCTCGCCTAGAAACACCTCAAACTCGTATATCATTTGAAGTTGGAAGCGTGATGTTTTGGGGTGGTATTTTGAGGGGCACACCAAGTTAGGATAGCCAGCAAATTTCCCTGGCAAGTATGCCATTGAATTTGTTTGAAACATTCTGAAAACATGCATCAAGAAACGAAATAATTCTCCTCTTATCTTGCGAGTACTAAAAGATGCTGCTCGTGAAGAATGGGAAAGAATTCCACAAGGTCAAATTGATAATTTAATCGACATCATGCCATATGTATACAGATCAACAGACAGGCATGCATGCAGATTCATGGAGGAAATACTGCTTATTAAATTTACCGTTGTTTATTTTATTTTAAAATTGTTTTTGAAGGCAACTGGTACACTGTAACTTTTTGACTCCAAAATAATAAGATAATTTTAGGCACATTGGTCATTTAGTGTCGGGTTTTATTTGGTACCAGTAAAAATTGTAGTAATCATTACGTAAACGAATAAAAGAAAAACTTAATATCAATAAAAAAATAAAATGTTTGAATATTCCAAACTTTTGTACATATGTGTATCTGACTTTTTTTTGATCTCCGAAAGTTTGAAGAGGTGGTCGGAAGATTTTAGCCTCTAAAAATACGTTTTACAAAAAAAAATACTAAAAATGTCCATCTCACAGAACAAGACCTCTCGGATAGATCACGGTGGTTTAAACTACCAAACTTATTTTGACAATGATACTTTGTTAATATCGCACATTATATTGTTGTTAAAAAAGTGATTGCAAAACTAAATTGGTGCAAGAAAACTCCCGAAAAATAATCGTAAAATAAAACTAATGACAATAAATAATTGCATACCTCTTACCTCATCTAATCCAACTTCATTTTTGCCACAAATAAAACAAAAACCATAACAAAACTAAAATAAAAGCTAAAGCAGTGATGGTAGATGTAAGTGAACAAGTTCAATTTCACAAGACAACAATGAAAGCTCGAATGAAGACACCGATATATAATTTTTTATTATTAAAGATTTGGTGTTTTCATTTGGTTTTTGTAATGATAGTGAAAGATCACAAGTATTATCACAAATTTTATTGCACTTGCTACCACCACCAAGGAGATATACACCCTTATTTTTTAATTGCATCGAATATGACACGATTGTACGAGAAGTGTGACGTGGAAAAAATACTTACTTTTCACGCTCTTCCATTTCCAAGGGGTTATTGTCTGTCATTAGCAAAAATAGAAAACAAAAATGTTGTTAATAAGCCAATTCGCACAAAACAAAACAAAATTATTAATATACAAAAACTATATTATATAGGAAGGGTTCATAGTTATTATAAAGGATAACATATTCTTACTTCTATAACCAGAGAGAATATTTGGTATGAGAAAGAGCTTGCTTGTAAGTTTTTAGAATTGGCATTATAGCAGATGCCATTCTGTAGCATGATGCAAGCTATTGATACATCCTTTCAACTTGCACCTATTGATTTTCATGGTCATTCAGCTTGTTGATGGTTTTGTAGAAATCGTTCGCCTCTGTCATTATATTATTCATACAAGTACGAGGTGTATGAATAAAGTAGTGAGGCTGGTGGCGTAGCATTCGATCTGGCACACTGTTAGCTCCCCTTTAGAGGGAGAGGGAAGCGTATTCAGTGCGAGTTTAAGCTCATAAGAGTCACTGGTGATTCATAGCATTTTTTTAGAGGTCCGCGAAAATACTGGTCATATTGAAAAAGATACTATAAGATTGCAGAGGAAAATAAAATATATTTCAGTCAACAGTTTAACACTGACTGACTGACTGCTGGAGCTGTCGTGCCAGTGGCGAGTGGCGCGAGTGGTTCGCTGTTAGCGACATTTGACAACGCTGCCACCAGAGCAACAGAACACGAGCCGTCGCGTAAATACCCGAACGGTGTCGGTCGCCAGTGTTCATGTTGTGCGTGTAGGCGCGCGCAGTACGTGTTTGTTGTTATTAATGGTTTTTGAAGTCCTGTACCTCGTGACAATATTATTCTGTTCGTCATATTGTTCATTCAAATTATTAATAAAGCAGAATGGAGCGTTGGCTTAAAGGCCTTCAAGGTGTGGTAACAAAATCTTCTACCGAAAGTTCAAAAGTAGTACGTCCGGAGGATGCGGCAATTCCCGATCAAGACGGTGTAGCGACAAAGAAAATATGATGAATCATACAACAATCTCGGATTATTTGATTCTAACGTCTGTATGTTATGTAGTAAACTACTTCCTAATAGTTCTATAGTACCTGTCAAGATGCGCTGACATTTAAAAACTGTACACCCCGAGTTTAAAGACAAGAATGAAGATTTTTTGTGCGTAAAAAAGAACAATTATCGAAAAGCCAAAAAACTATGATGCATATGACCTGAACTGTAAATGAAAAGGCTATGGAGGCATCGTATTTAGTTAGCTATCGCATTGCACAAGCGAGTGAAGCGCACACTATCGCTGAGAATTTGATAAAACCGTGTGTATAAGACATAACGCAATGCATGCTCGACGAAAAATCTGCAAAGCATCTTTCTACAGTAGGACAGTGTTTCGCGCCGAATTCATGATCTGGTAATTTTTTGAAGAAAACCATCTCAATTGGAATGATTACATGGCCATTTGTACAGATGGGGCCAAGGCAATGACAGGTAAAACAGCAGGAACAGTATCACGAACAAAAAGTAAAGCAACTAATTGTAGTACCAGCCATTGCATCCTGCATAGACAGGCACTCGTGATTAAGCAACTGCCGCCAAATCTAAAAATAAATCCGTTTGTATGATAGAACCTGATTGTTCAGACTATCATTTATGGCAGATATGTTTCAAAAACTGAACGAATTAAATTTGTCATTACAAGGTAAACATAACAGTGTTCAACGCTAGTAACAAAATAGCTGCTTTCAAAAGAAAATTATATTTTTGGATTATTTGTGTTGTGAGAGATAGATAGAAAGCTTTTCATCGCCCAGTGAGTTTGTTAGCGACTCAGACATGTTTCAAGATGATATGTTTGAAGAATTGGTCCAATATCTCAATGCTGTGCGCGCTTCTTTTGAGACGGATTTTCCCGAAGAACAGAATAAAAAAGTTAAGATTTATGGGTTCAAAATCCTTTTGTACCCAACATTGGGAAAAAGCCCGAAAGTATGTCAAACGAGGTTTATGAATTGTTTTTAGAAATATCATCAGACACCAGTCACTGTTCAAAATAATACCTCTGAATGATTTTTGGTGTAGGATCCGTGATGCATATCCACTTCTTGCTACAAATGCTCTGAATGTTCTTTTCGTGTTCCCAACAACTTACTTGTACGAAACAGGATTCTCAACCTATCCAGCTACAAAAACAAAATACCGCAATAGACCGGATGCCGAATCTGATATGAGACTTCAATTCTCTACTATCAAGCCTGATATAAAACAATTAATGAAACGTTTTTGATTATTTTAGGGCTACGTCAACTATTTCGGTTTCCAAAAGGAAAGTTTGAGAACCACTTTTCTGGGGTATTCTAAAAATGAGTGATAACAGCTTCGAGCAACGATACGTTATCAAGTTTAGTTTGAGACTTGGGCACAATGCAACGAAAACTTTTGTAAAATTTCAACAGGCCTATGGAAACAACGTTTTGTCAAGGGCCCAGATTTTTAAGTTGTTTAAAGCATTCTCAGAAGGCCCAGACTCGACTGAAGATAAACCTAACAGAGGAAGGCTTTCAGTTGCAGCAAGTGATGAAAATGTCAACATAATTTGAGATTTGGTGATCGAGGAAGAGTTTAATTTGACTATCATAACCGTTTATCCTTAACCGGAAATCCTTAATCGCAGGATCAAAAGGACTACAGGAGGGAAACATGCCTTAACTTTTTGGGGCAGATTAAAAATTACCCTCCTTTTCTGAAATGTTTCATTAATTAATGATTAGTTTTGGATTATCGAGTACGATCCAGAAATTTGTGCTTCGAATGCCCTAGAAAAATCCGGTTTACCAAAAGAATTGCTATAAAACTGTATGAAAACGCCTCCCCTCTAAAAGGGGAAGCCTACAGTGTTGCTAGATCGAACCATATGCCACCAGTCTCATTACAATCATTTACATACTTTTGATGTGGAGTATATACTGTTTGTATGGTAATTTCGCACGTTTTTTAATCAAGTGGAAAGATTCCGTCAACTATCCCCCATATTCCTTAGATTTAGTGTCTATAGTTGAGCTTTTGTCCACAAAAGTGAACTTCTACTTAAAGAAACGTCTGTTTAGCTAAGCATTCAGAGAAAATACCTTATATTTCCATAAAAAGAACCATTTCTACACATGCTTCCTGAAGCTGTATGTCTATGCAAATCCTCTTAGAATATATTTACGGTTACAAGTAAATACAACTGCTATTAAAAAAAAAAGTTTTTATAATGCCATGTCCATAACTTACAAGGTGTATTTTACAACTTGTTCAAGTTAACTGAAATAGTTTCATACCAAATAGTTATATTCTTTCTGTTTTTTTTTAAATATATTTATGTCTTTATTTTAATTGTTCTTCAGTTACGAAACATGAAGTAGCAAAATCTATTTTCCGGGTAAATGGTGGGATAGAGGAACAGGGAGCTAATGGCGAAAAACGACTCACATTTGGTGTTGGCCCGTTTCCTTCTGCACACCACAATGATGACGATACAGATGATGACCACGCAGATAATGATCGCGATGATAGCCGCAATGATGATGATGCGTTTTTCTTGATTCAGTCGTTTCCACCAGGGCAGAATTCCTATAAAAGAAACAGAATCATGTTATTGATTATTTTTGAAACTGTATAATTTGAATTTTTGGTGATATATTGAAAGCAGGTGATATTGTGCAGTTTTGATCGAAGTGACACAATATTGATGATGTTTTACCTGAATTTTCAGAAAAACTACTTGATTCTTGTTTTGCTAAAATAGTAAATATAACTTTATTATTAATTTTCCTATCTTTGATGTTGAGTAGTGTTTTCAAAACTTCGTTTTACTTCAAACTGAAAAGCAACGGTACCGATTTGTTTTAATCTATTCACAATAATGTGCTCTTGTTATAATATGCTATATTGATTGTTTATCCGACGTTGGAAATACATTATTGAACACGAATAGTGTAAAACCCAGTATTTAGGGGTATACAGGATCTAGGAGAAATGACTTGTAAATTTAATCAATGATTTTTCACATCATTTGAAAGAAAAAAGTTTCTTATATTAAGTGTTAAAAATATTAGTTTCGGCGAAAAAAAAATTCAATTTTATTAAATCGTCAATCGAAAATCTATAATAAGAATTATCATTTTAAGAAAATATCTGTAAAAGCATATATGGCAAATAAAAATTGGTTATAATTTAACGACTAATCTACAAATAAACTAATGAATTGTTAAAATATTTTTTGGTTTTAATTAAGATCAATCATACATCAGGCAAAAAATGAAAGTGGTAACGTTGCTTAGACTAATTGAGATAACCCTCACGACAAAGGTTTGGTGACAAAAATGATTTCAGTGTGTGAATTTCAATTCAATTTCAAATCAAAATTGTATTTTCTACGCGAATATCACGATATGCTTCTTATTTACGGAGAAGCCAGATAAGAAATATACTGGGACTTTTTAAAATTGCGTCAGACTTACATGGACTCGAATGGTGGACATTTTGTACATTTAATTAATAAAGCAATTAATAATGTGTTTCTTAATGTGACGTAAACTTTGACATTAAACTTATTATTTTATAAAATTATTATTTTATTAACTTTTATTTTTACTTTTATTAAAAATATTTAATTTATTTTTCAAATTATATTTTAAGAGGACAATGAAACAAAAAAATCTGAACTATGCTAACAAGGAGCGACGATGTGCAAGAAAATGTCGATCTGTTAAGAAAATGTCGAATAGAAAATTAAAATAAAATAAGTTCTGACCTGTTCCGTGAAAATGGTGGCATTTTGAATATAAAATGATTTCAGCAGCGTTTGTTACATCCTGTATATTATGTTATACTACTATAATCAAAAAAGTATTGTGACTTGTTTTAAAAATTCAGGCACTGTGTGTATCGATACAACTATTGGTTCTTTAAGTTTATATGATGGTCCTTGATACAGGAGTTTCTTATCATTTCGTTTGTTAAGTTAGAAATTATAGCTCCTTTGAAATTGTTAAACATTTTGGTTGGTTGGTGGCTAAATTTATCGAACAAAGAATTTGCATCAAATTTTGTCTAAAAAAACAACATTTCTTTTGTTAATCTATATATATTATATATACCACTGACTCACTGACTCGTCATGAAATCTCCGGAACTATAAGACCTACAGACTTGAAAATATTTCATATTTCTTTTGTTATGTAGAGATCAGCAAAGACGGGTTTTGCGAAAGTCATCTCCGAAGGGGGGTTTCGGGGATGTTAAATGTAAAAAAATCCGTTTTTTTACTATAGTTCTACCAACTTGAAACTTGGCAGGGATGTTTCTTATAGTAAACAAAGATTTACTAAAAATGGAATTTTCGAAAATTCATTCCTAAAGGGGTAAATTGGGAGGAGAAATGAGGGTATAGAGGATTAAAACAGTCTCATTTGTTAATAATAAATATGCCTTATACTTCACAGAAATTAAGGACTGGTTATACGAAAATCCGTTACCAAGAGAGGCTGCGGGGGCGTAAAATCTACAAATTAACGGGGCGTAAAATAGAACCCAAATTTATTCAAATTCGTTCAATTCAAAAATAAACCTGCTTTCTAACTTTGGCAGAAATATTCTTTATTCTTCACATAAATTCGTTAAGGACTGGTTATATGGAATTCCGTTACCAAGAAGGACCGCGGGGGCGTAAAATCTACAAATAAACCGGTTTTTTTAATAAGAGGGGGTGCGGGGCGTAAAATAAAACCCAAATTTATTCAAATTCGTTCAATTAAAAAATAAACCCTCTTTCTAACTATAGGTTCTACAGACTTCAAACTTGGCAGAAATTCTTCTTATACTTGAAAATTGATTAAGAACTGTTAATGCAGAAATTAATTAGAATTAATATAACATCTGAGTTGAATATAACATCGAAAACCGCGTAGACTTATATCCTTGTTTCTTAATGTGTACAAAATAAGATTACTAATCATTATATGTTGTTTTAGGTGTAATGTTTAATTATTAAATATTTATAATTCATTTTTGGTCATTTCTTTAGCTTTTAATGAAGATATTTTTGCAGATTATTATGAGAAAAATGAAAATTTAATAAAAATTGGATGACCGATGTACAGTGACAATTAGTTTAAATTCAGCTCTCAAAATAATTTCTTGAACGTTGTTCGATCTTTAATAATACAATTCTAAAGTTATATTTGTCGATTATTTCTATATTTATTTAAGGCATTATTTATTGATATATTTAACAAGATATATATTATTTTTTCCAATAATTGTTTTCATATTTGAAGTTTTGGTGAATTTTAATTTGTTTTTTGTTAATCTTACTAATATTAAAAATATTTGACGTTTGCATTGATACGTGTACAGGACATATTTTATACATTTTTTTATTAAGCTAACAGTAATTCATTTCAGAACTGATACTGATAATTTAAGTAGTACATATAATGATATAATTAAAAAATAAATTAACGTTTTGTTTTATTTTGTACCTACTACCATTAAAAGTAAAAAACCCAAAACTGTTAAAAAAATTATAAAATATGCCATAGTCAAAAAATATGTCAATTAAAAACTAAACAAAAAATGACTGAATGAAATGAATGAATAATTTATTAATTTTAATTAATATGTTTTATAATAATATAGTAATTATTTAATATTTATTGTGTATAGGAATAATATATATTACACAATTGTAGCTGTTATAATTATGTTTTAATAAAAAAAAACGAAACAATAACAAAATAAAATTATTATTATTATTATTACAATTGACCGAAACCTCAATAATATTAAACGGCCATGTAATATTAAACGGTCACTGTACTCATCACAAATAAATATTATTGTTCGTTACAAAAAACGCTGGCATAATTAAAGAATGTTATGTATTCAAACCAGTACTGTTACTTTTCTAATTTGACTAGAATGTATATATGCAAGGACTGACATACCTTCTACATCCATTTTGCAAGGTTGTTTATCGCTGAAACCCACTGAATTGTTGGCGAAACACTGGTACGTTCGTTTGGTATCAACCGTAGAATCCAGAATCAAGAAACTCTTCAATCCATCTTGTATAACATTGTTTGTTTCCATATAGGTTTCGTTCCCTTCTATCGCCTTCCAGAAAAACACCACCTCCTGAGGATTGGCCTGTACAGTGCAAAGCAAAGCGGGACTACCGTCTTTTTCAGTTCTTGTTATTGAACATTCAGGAGCATCTGTAACACATTCGTTTCAAAAATGAGATATTACCTGGGCGAGATTTTTTTCTTACATTGAACGTTGAAGTAGACTATGGCATTTTGCTTGCCGTGTTTGTTCGAAGCCTCGCACATATAACTGCCTGAATCAGATCGCATCATTGGTCCTAGGCGTAGTTCTTCACTGGACTCTTTGGGCTCAGAGGTAGCGTTCTTTTTCCATATGTAGGTGAGATGTGGATGTCCTTTTCCATGACATTTTACTGGGTTTGGAGCTTGGTTTTCGATGACATTGATTAGTTTCGATGATACATACACATCTTCTGGAGGATCTGGTAAAACATAAGTTGCAATAGTAGAAAATGCATAAGATAATAACAATAGAAAGGCTTGATATATCTGAATACATTTTGATAGTAAAAAATTCATCTCTATTCCTCCATAATAAGAAAAACCATGAATACCATATCTTCCACAATTCTAAGGGAACATTGTATCACAATGGCATAAATACCATATATTACAGTAAACGAATAAAGAGCGAAGCACCAGAAAAACTAAAAATCGAAAATTCTCCGGTACAGATCAGATAACAAATAAACTATTGAAATACGGATGGTAATCTCCGTAATCTAGTTCAATAACTCTAAATACCCATACAGAAGGTCATAAGATTGAATAGATGATGCACAAGAAGGGTGAAAAGAAGATCCAAATTTTTATCGAGGAATAAACTTTAAATTCATTAGGTCAGTTAACCTTCAAAGGATGAAGACAAAGACGAGAACTATGACAAGGACGAGGACAAAGATGACGAAGACGAAGACGAAGGCGAAGGCGAGGTCGAGGGCGAGGGCGAGGGCGAGGGCGAGGGCGAGGGCGAGGGCGAGGGCGAGGGCGAGGGCGAGGGGCGAGGGCGAGGGCGAGGGCGAGGGCGAGGGCGAGGGCTAGGGCGAGGGCGAGGGCGAGGGCGAGGGCGAGGGCGAAGACGAAGACGAAGACGAAGACGAAGACGAAGACGAAGACGAAGACGAAGACGAAGACGAAGACGAAGACGAAGACGAAGACGAAGACGAAGACGAAGACGAAGACGAAGACGAAGACGAAGACGAAGACGAAGACGAAGACGAAGACGAAGCCGAAGACGAAGACGAAGACGAAGACGAGGACGAAGACGAAGACGAGGACGAAGACGAAGACGAAGACGAAGACGAAGACAAACACGAACACGAACACGAACACGAACACGAACACGAACACGAACACGAACACGAAGACGAAGACGAAGACGAAGACGAAGACGAAGACGAAGACGAAGACGAAGACGAAGACGAAGACGAAGATGAAGACGAAGAAAAAGTAAAAGAAGCATCTGTTTGCAGTCGTTTATACAATTTGGATTTGGCTGTAATTAATAATTTTAGTTTTATTATGGTATATGGCTGATGAAAAAATTAACTATCCTGAAAAATAAGTAGCGCTTTTTATAATTTAATTTTAAAATCAAATTATACTATTTTTACGTATAGAAGATATTTAAATTGGACTTTTTTAGCTATAAAAGGAGCTGAAAACTATCACAAGCACCTAATTAAACTTTTGTATAAGTTTCTACTTACAATCGACCGCGATCTCGATGGTGGAGCTGACTCCAGGCCCAATTTGATTCGATTCGCTTTGACAGGTATAATTGGCGTTGGGATCGGTGCGATTTAACTTCTGGCCCGGGCGGGCCGTCATATTCCATATCTAGAAAAAAAAGGCAAATGCGGATTTTCCATTCACTGACCATTAGAAAGCCACGAGGAAAATTATAAAGCTATCTCTCAATGGAAATTTTAAAAATTATTTTTATTTTTTCCAAATTAATATTTGCATTTCCATTTCAAGTCCATTCATATTAGCTTTAATCTGGGGTTAGTGCTTTTTGATTTTTTATAATTTTAGAAATAAAATTTAATTAGGAAATTGGTATAATTTTGGCAATATTTCTTAGTATCTTATTAAGAAGAATATTTTTAATTACAACAATTTATCAAACAAATTAACATTTTGTGAGGTTATATCGAAAAATAAAATTGTATTAAACATGTCAGATGTTTCTTTTTGCGAGGGTTATTCGGAAAGATCTCGGCCTGACAAAGAAACTACAAGATTATTGAGTAGTCGGCAAAAGAAACGGGTATCTCAGCTTTGATCTCATCATTTGAATTTTCATTGAGCGAGTAATTTTTTCACCCCCTTTTTAATTCTATACACCCCCGACCGTTGGGTTCCACAATGTCATGTGGAACCCACAACAACCTGCGTCTCCGCCATAATTGGCGAGAGAGAATATGTCGGTATCCTGATGAGTCTAACTACCAACACACGAAACATGTGCCCTCCAATGTAAGGGAAGGGTGGGGCTTCCTCCTGGTCAAACAACTAACCAATGCTCATATATATATATATATATATATATATATATATATATATATATATATATATATATATATATATATATATATATATATATGTATATATATATAACTGTATTTTAGGAACTTTATTAGTCAATTTCAGTTCACTTTGCTCTTCTTACCAGTAATATCAACTTAATTTATAGCAAATTTAAAGCAAAAGTTTTTGCTTAGTTTTCGGGATTCTTTCATCAACAATACATCCAGTCTTTCCCTAGTGTAAAATACTAGTGCAAATTAACGTCTGTTTATGCGTGACTACGTATAACTTCCTGTACAACTGCCACGTATAATTTTCTTCTATAATTCAACCACTCGTTTTTTACGTAAAACTATTATTCTTTCTTTCTAAAAGTTAACTACCTCTCTATATATAAAAAGTTGCATAGTGGGCCCATGGAGAATACTAAAATTATTCAAAACCATGAAAAATTCATCCGTGCTCCATCCTTCATTCCTTCAGTCGCTAAACGTCAGCAGCAACCTAAACGTCAGCAACTTTCTCTCGATACCGGTTTCTGGCCTTAAGCCGTTATCAGTAAGGTTTGAGCTGAACGTTCGAAAATCAGTTGAAGGAATGACCATATATATCGGCCATATCGGATGCAGGCTGTAATATAATGCAGTTCACACCATCCTGTGGTGCACGTCCGCAATAGTGAGTTTACACAAAACCGTCCGGAAGCCGTCCAGTTCAACTTTTTATGCATGCCTGGTACCTAGACAGGGCCTGGGCGGGTCGTCACTAACAGTTTCGCGCAGTCTGACTGTTGCGAACGTTCACTACAGTTTGGCGTAAGCTGAATTGTATGAAAATTATCATCCGACATGGCCGATATATATGACGGTATCCTTAGTAATTCCTTCAGATGATGTCCGAACTAATGACGGCTTAATGCCAAAATATTTCTATGTTCTCTCCATGTAATCTCTACTTGAACTGTATGTGACATTATCTACTGTATCTTTGGTGTTGTTTTAACTTTTCGGATTTTTTCCCATTTCATCTTACCTTTCCTCGTTTCTGGACAAACCCATATTAATCTCTTTATGCTTTTCGGGGCATTTATAAATTATTCTTGAATAGAGTGTCTGTTTTAAATGTGCAACCTAACTTAAAGATTTATTGGAGGTACAATCGGAGGCAAAAGTCCTGAGAATGAATATTAATATAACTGTGCAAAATTGGTGTGAAACAGTTTAAGTTGCATAATCTGAAAGTTTGGAATGCTTGATGGCTTTTCTTTGTATATTTGTAACGTGTTTAACTTATTATGTTAGTGAATCTCCATAAGATCACGTATAAAATTACGATAACTTTAAATTGCAATAACTTTTGAACGGCTTAATCAATTGATTCGAAATTTTCACAGTAGCTTAAGGATTGAGTAAAGACTATTCTGTCAATATTCTGTCATTTTTAAACGTTTTGTAGCATTTTGACATACCTCCGATACATTCTTAGTTTAAAATAATTATGATTAATAATTATCAAAAATAAATAATATTTAGAGGTTTTAATTAATATTTATGTATTACAAAAAATTCCACGTTTGTAGTTCTAAAGAATTAAATAAAAAATTAAAGCATATTCACTACCAAAAGTTAATTCAATTTTTTTAAATTTTTTCTTTATGAATTATTAATTAAATTCTAGATTATAGGCGACATTTATTTTTTCTTTTATAATTATAGATTATTTTTTAACATTATCTTTAATAATTAATGTTTTGTAAAGCAAACATATTCAAGAATTTATGATTTTCAATACTTTTGCCTCCGATTGTACCACCGATACATCCTTAAATAAGTTTAAACATTCTTGAAAAGAATATATTCGAATGCGTCTTGGCTCAATTCTTTCAAGGCCTATTCATATTCAAAACACCTTGTAAAATGTAGTGTACACGATCTATTGAGATATTTACGTCTGCAAGCTTGCCTACCTTCTGTTGGTAGTAATTTAATACGAGATTGTCGCTTTTTGTGTTCCTATATGGCCGCATTTGTCTATGGATGACTGGAGTGTTCACTGTCTTCAATGAATGTGCTCAGTTGTTGACTTTTTTACTGTAGAAAAGTAAGGTATATAATCCTTTAAACTGTTGTGTAAATAGTTCGAACTTCAATTTCATCAATTTTATCAAGCAACTAAACGTACACGTTATAAGACTTCGTAGCACGCCATCTAACGAATTACCCTTGATAAATATAAACTAATATCTTTGATAATAATAATATAAATAATTAAATAATAATAAATAAAAATAATATCTTTGATCAAACTTGCGCCAACTCTGGGTCAGTCCAAGAATTTTTCGAACAACCCTCATATAATATTTACAATTATGCAATTGTTGCTGTGAACGAGTAGCTACCAAGTGAATTAACCCCTCATAAAATATAATTGTTTTAAACGTTTCAGAAGTTTTCTTTTTAGGAAACATTTTTCCTTTCTATGTTTGAGACAATAAGTTAGGAATTCTGTTCTGTATTTAGAAAATATTTCACTTACCAAAGTTGATTCTATGGATTCGAAAATGTTCTTTTGTAAATCAGGTGGATGGATGACTGTCTTATTATAATACAGGGTGTTTCGTTGATTAAACTCCAATATTCTGCCATTCTTTTTCCAAATTATGTTGCACAATGGGAAGCATTCTACTCTACAGGTCAGGTTGATTTGCTGGGCTGAGTAGAGTATTCCTTGGTAGGTTTTGAGTCGATCGAACAAAGCTGGTGGTGCTATAAAACATCCAATTAATTGATATTGTGTGATTAAAGAAACATATAGATATTTTACCATTAACATTGATGAAAGCAGTGGCAGGTTCACTCTCTCCTCCTTTATTCTTGGCTATGCAGGTGAAGTTGCTTCTGGTTTCAAGTCCAACAGGTACTATTTTGTGTGTTGAAGTTGTTATATCATTCATCTGATGCGATCCTCTATACCAGATATACGTGACGTTGTCAGGACGACCAGGAGAATCCACTTTACACTCCAGATTTACCTCAGCCCCTTTTACTACTTTGGAGGGGTAATAACGAATCTTAGTTGGACTAGGTGGATCTGGAATGGGGAACATCAAGCGTTCTTATAATATTAATGAAATATTTGTTTTGAACAAATCATATCAAATATCCAATATTGGATATTGGTCCAAAATAGCGCATATTGTGATTTTATTAATGCACATTTATTTAAACTTTTTTACCATAATCCCATCCCATCGCAATACAAAACCGTTTCTGTGAATTGTGAACTGACTGTTTGACTCAAGGAGGTAAGGTAGAAGTAAAAGGAAAATTCCATAACTATATTAAAATGCTCTCGCTTTTTTGCATGTTTAACATATAGACCAATAAGTTTTTGGTTTGACATATAGATGGCGTCACTTACAAAAAATCTTTATCAGTGGTCGATTGTGTCAATCTTCAAACGTTATATGTAAAAATTTCATGACAATCTGTCTACTAGTTTCTGAGTTGTAGTGTTTTAAGTGACGCTACTTTTGATATTTTCAAAACAATGAAAAAAAAAAGAATTTGTGTGTTATTAAGCATTAGTTTTTAATGCAGAAAAATACCGTTTAAGCAAAACAATGGCTTGAAAAACATTACTCCGACTTTGCCTTAGGAAAATCAAGTATAATTGATTGGTATGCTGAATTCAAACGTGAGCGTAGGAGCATCGATGATGCTGAACGCTCTGGACGTCCAAATGAGATGGTTACACCAGACAACATCAGTAAACTCGAAGAGATTTACCACTAAACACCAAATCACTGTTTTGAACTGCTCGACGCACGTTTCGCTAATCATGTTAGCATCAGTTCAAAAAAGTTATGTGTTATTTAGTGGTAAATCTCTTCGAGTTTTGTGTTTCAAACCGAAGGTTCCAATAGAAAAATTGAATATCAGTAAAATTCACAAAATTATTTCGCAAAACAGTAAAGTAAAACTGCAAGAGATAGCTGATATGAAGATATTGAAAGGAAGTGTTTACATCATTTTGCATGAACATTTGGGAATGGGTAAATTATTATCAAAATGGGAACCGAGTTTGCTCACAGCGTACCAAAAACAACAACGTATTGATGATTCTGAGCAATGTTTGGAGCTGTTTAAGCGAAATAAACATTATTTTTTCATTTGATATGTGACAATGGATGAAACATGAATGTATCACTTCTGAGTTAAATCGGCAGTCTGAGTAGGTAGATCAAAAACACAACTATCGGCAGACAAGGTTATGGCCTCTGTATTTTAAGATGCGCCTGGGATATTGTTCGTCGATTATCTTGAGAAAAGTAAAGCCATCAGCAGCGAATATTACATTATTATTGGTGCATTTAAAGGGTGAGATCGCAAAAAAGACTCTAAATGAACCAAAAAAGTGCTGTTTTTTCAACAAGACAATGCATTGTGTCTCAAATTGTTGGCAACGATGGTTAAATTGCATGAATTGCACTTCGAATTGCTTCTTCATCCACCGTATTCTCCAGATCTGACCCTCTGCGACTATTTCCTGTTCTCATAAACCAAACAAATGCTTGCTGGAAAGAAATTTCGGTCTAATGGAGAGGTAATTGCTGAAACTGAAGGATATTTTGAAGGCAAAGAGAAATCGTTGTATAAATGTTAGAAACGCGTTGAAATAATTGAATCGTTCTTCGAGAAGAATATATTGATGAATAAAGTCGAAATTTACAAAAAAGTGTTTGATTTATCCGACAGGGGACTTATTGACCGATGTATTAATATGTTCTCTATTTTGTTGAAACATTTCCTTAGATTTAAAAAATAGATCAATTCTTCTGTTGGAACCTTTGGTTTGAAATACTAAACTTGAAGAGATTTACCACTAAACACCAAAACGCTTTTTTGAACTGCTCGATGATTAAATCATCTCCTGATGATGCTAACATGGTTAGCGAAACGTGCGTCAAGCAGTTCAAAAAAGCGTTTTGGTGTTTAGTGGTAAATCTCTTCAAGTTTAATTTAAAAAATAGTTGATTTCAACATGCAAAGACTTTATTTTCACTGCTCTGTATAGTCTTATAAGCTTTTGGCTTATATTAATTTACTTTTTTGAAGTAAGGAGTCTATTTAAATAAATCCATTTCGATATTTTTAAAACACACCGATATTTTCAGAACTTACAATAAACAATTAGTTCCACTGGTTCCGATACAGGACCCCATCCGGCAACGTTTTCACCTTGACAAGTGTAGTTTCCTGCAAAAGTCTCGTCCACTCTCTCCAAACTGAGAATGCTGGGATCCAAACCGCAAAAAGGCCCTCCTGAATCATCCTTGGACGTGTAGTTGCATTCCGGAAATTCCTTCATCAGTTCTCCATCCAAGAACCAGCGCACCTACCAATCAAACTCTATCAGTTTTTCAATAATTTAATGTATTTATTATTTACCTTGGATAAAGTGGATGGATTTCCTGATGTAACATTGCATTCTAATAAAACGTTAGTGCGATCTTGAGCCTTAATTGGAAAAGGAGGGTCCATAAGGACTTCAACATCGGGAGAATCTAAAAAATAGTTTTTTATATGGTTCTTTGTGTAGTGGAATATATCAACATACATTGGACGTTTAAGAAAATATTATCAGGTGATTGTTCAGATCCTACTTCATTCTTCAACCAACAGCTGTAATCTCCCATGTCATCTCTGGTTACATTATAAATTATTAAGGGTGGATTCTCAATGGTGCCACCTTTGTATTTTACTGTATCGCTGAGTGTTAAATTTTTTCCATCTTTCGACCTAATAATTAACCAAATTAATTTAAATCTTGAAATGTTTATGAATAATAGCATAAAATAATATTGATGAAATGAGTTTTAGTACTTTGGGATAATTAAAACAACTTTTATAACTGGGTTAGGATGAGAGATTAGAGTGCCAGATTGTGATTTAAATGGCGCACATCACACCTAGACAGAGGTTGATAGCAGTGCCTCAACTGCAGGACTATAAAAAGAGTGCAGAGGGCTTCTGCTTGTATCTAGCAGTTTTTGTCCAAAATATATTCTGAAAACTGATGATGTAACACTCACAAGACTCATTTGTACTATTTAATTCTTTTCTTTCTAGTCTTTCTACTTTTTCCATTATTGTACTCTCGTACTTTAAGTTTTTGGAAGAAATACTTTTTTGTTCTGTTGGTAACTCTTATGTCATAACTTTCAAAAATAACGACACTTTTTCTGCAGTTATGAAATAAATCGAATTTCTATAGTATATTAAATAAAGAGCTAGAGGAGAGTAGCTAAAAATAAAAGTTATTAAAGGAGGAGCTAGAAAAACATTTAAAACATTAGAAAACGAAGCAAGAGAAAACACAGAAAACGAAATATATGGAAATGTGAGGAGAATTATCAGAAAAAAACACATATGTGAAATTTACATCAGATCCGACTAGTTCGACTATTTAAGGGTTAAAATATCAAGCAAGGGAGAAGAGGAATCCGAAATAAAATAAGGAATTTGCTGAAGTCAAAAAAATATTAATAACAGTCAAAGTTCGTGCATATGAAACAATTCGACCAACAGTGTTATATGCCAGCGAAATATGGACAATTACGAAATAAGAGGAACAAAAGCTAGATATATAGAAATAAAAGGTTTTCAGAAAACTTTTTGGTGGTGTTAGAACAACAGAAGGGACATGGCGAAGACGGATAACACAAGAAGCCGAAAATAACACAGAAAATTCGAGTACGAAGGATTCGATGGTTAGGTTATATAATTGAAGTTTTGAATATAAAATAATTCTCGATTTTTTCCTTATTTTAAAACTTTATCATGCATAATATTGATAATCGATGCGAAAAACTAAAAAAAAATTATTTGCAATTAATTATAAATGAATTAACATTTATAAAATTTTAAATAAAATCATGTGACTACGAAAGCGCCACGATTGGCTACCATGTTTGTGACGTCATTATGTTAAAGTGTTTTCACGGTAGATTTGACATTTTCAATAAATTCATCAATACACTGATGATAATAACCAGAATAAATTGATTAAAAACTAAAATACTCGTATCAGTTATCTGTAATGTTGAGGGGAAATAAAAATTGTGACGGCACAGGCGCATGGGTTTGGCGCGCCGTCGTCATCGGTACTAGGATTAAAAATATATTTTCAATTTGATATAACTCTTTAATTGTAAGGAAAAAACAAAAATAAAAATAGTTTTGCTATAAAACTGACATAATATTTTCATGTATAGCAATTTTTTTTACAAAACTCCAATTCAGATGCCAGAACAAAGAATTGTAAAGAAGATGCTGTACGAAGAGGAAGGAGGTCAAATAAGAAGAGGACCACCATGAAAGAAGATATAGAAGAAAAATAGAATCCAAGGGCCTCCAAAGCTATGATGTCAACTGGCTTAAATTTTCATTACTTAATTCAAAAATTCCTTGTTAAAACACGTGTCTTATCCGATACATAAGTAATTTCAGTAAGAAAAAAAGTTAGATTGATTTTATTCGGGCAACGTTTCAATCTACCCTTATAGGTTTTAGAAAACCATCCTTCCAATCTCTCTCTGTTCTCGCCCGTTTATTTCTGTACATGATACTACGCGATTTCTTCTGACTGCGTGGAAAAGAAAGGGCTTACCACAAAGCTCCCTTAAGCTCCTGCGGGTTGGCTTTGTACTTGCAGCTCAGCAACGTTCCGTTTGTGGGCGCGAGGGCCGTGCTTTCGTTTATCGTGATGTTCCTGGGATGGACTGATATAACGGGAGGATCTGAAAGTCAGAATAATCTTTTAACATTGATGTTTCTTATTTTACATTATGCAATGATATTATTTACGCCGTTTTCGATTAAGTGGTAATAGTAGAACTATATATATATATATATATATATATATATATATATATATATATATATATATATATATATATATATATATATATATATATATATATATATATATATATATATATATATATATATATATATATATATATATATATATATATATATATATATATATATATATATATATATATATATATATATATATATATAAAGAGTCGCTATTATCTATAGAAACGGTCAACTATCTCGAGAACGCTTTGAGATTTCTTGATAAAATGTTGTTCACAAACAAATGTTTATCACTTTTTGGGTATATTTTCGTTTTTTTTTTCTTGTCGCATATTTGAAATCCAAGGCTACTATTGAAATACCAGTATTTCAATCTGTTATTGTTGGAAGGATTATTTTATTTGAATTCAACGAAGTAAATATTGTTTTTTTAATGGTTTTAAAAAGTGGTTAAAAGATGTTTCGGTCTGTGTTAGGGTAAATATATTTTTCATTTAGCAGGCTATGAAATAATCGGTGACAGATGAAGTATTTGATTACACCTGACAACTGTTAATATCAGTTTCTGAATTTCAAATTTCTTTCAATTTGTACATGGAATTAATATGCATTTAATTGAAAGAGAAATAATTGAAATCCTAACACTATGGCTTTGCACTTATGCTGAAGTATGTTGAGTATTTGAAGAAGTACATTCGAATAAAAACATTATTAAGTCAACAGTTTCAAAAACGGTATAAAGATTCAATTGTACAGGCAGTACTAAAAGTCTTTAAAAATTAGGAATGTAAAAAACAAAAACTATTAACGAAAATTCGATGAATGTTTTAATTAAGGCAGTAGACAATGATAAGGTTTCTGTGCAATAATTAGCTTTAAATCGGTTTAATACGCTCAGTCCAAAAAATAATAATAAAAAATATTTTTATCATTACAAAATGTAATTAAGTGAAGATGATTTTGATCGAAGAGTTGAGTTTTGCGAAGTTTTGATTGATAAGGTTTTCAAAATCGATGGGATACTATCAGAAATAAGTAAGACCAGAGGGGAAGAAATAATAAAATACCTGCCACTTGGTCATAACACAGATATTGGTTTCGAATATTGATATAGATATTGGATATTGGTATCTATCATTGACCAACTGTTGTGATTCGACAAATACAACAGTTAGTAAGGAACGGGAATTTAATGTAGGGGTAATGCAGGTATTCGTGGACTTCAAGAAAGTCTACGATAGTGTCAAGAGGCACGCCCTGTTTGAAGCCATGATGGAGATGGGAATCCTAATGAAACTAACCAGTTTCAAAAATGACTATAAACAACTGTATGGAAAGAATTACAATACAACAAACATTGACTGATAATATTAACTTAACACAAGGTTTTCGATAAGGAGATGGACTGGCCCCTAGCTTATTTTGTGTTGCATTACATAAAGTAACATCAGAAATGCAAATCGATACTAGAATAGCAAATGTAGATAAAGTCCATATAGCAGGAGGATCGATGGTTCCAGTGACGTACACCTATAAAACAATGAAAGAGAAACAACTCGAAAGTGGCTTGAAAATTCTCACTCAGATTCTCACTCAGATGGTTAGGATAAAACTGGACGGTCGAAAGCGTGGTGGAAAAAAAGCGAAGTGGAGCATCGAAATTATAAATAAATTAGGCGTCAAAGTAAATAATACCAATTATATCGAACAGGAAATTAAGCACATAATAACTAAATGGAATAGAACCTTATATGACTTACTTAAAACAACCAAGTTTAAACTTGTCAAAAATTATAAGATATTTATCAGACTAGTAGTCCTGCTAGACTAGAAATGCTTGCAACCTTTGAAGGAAAGAAAAGTACATGGGCCAGTACAAAAGGAGGCAGGATGGCGTATTAGATATAACCATGAAATCTGTCAGATATATGGTGAAATAAATATAGTGGACTTCATTAAAATACATAGGAATACATCTAGGATCGGATGGGAATGTAGAAATGCCGCTGAAAGAACATGTAATCGGAAACAGAGATAAAGTTAGTGTATAGAAAGCTTGCGCGAAAATTACTAAAAATAAGATTGTGACAAAAAGAAGGAAGAAACCCTTCTAGGTGGAGAAAGAAATTAAGCCAGGTCATGATCCAATAGGACTATAAACCCCAGAAAGATGAAGGCCGGCCCGGGAGGTGGAACGACTTGTTAAATGTGGCTGGCAGGCATTTGGTAGGTACAACACGGTGTTTAAGTACAAACTCCCACTTTGCCTGAAGAGAAAAGTGTATGATCAGTGCGTCCTGCCCTTTATGATATACGAAAGTGAAACCTAAACACTAACGTCATAATCAGTTCAAAAACTTGGGTAGCTCAGATGGGAATAGAAAGTTGTATGCTTGGAATTACAAAGCGATAAAGTTACCTTACTCTGGATGGGTGACATCCAGACTTCCAGAATTGACATAAGAGTGAAGGAATTGAAATTGGGGTGGGCAGCCCATATACCGAGGCGATGTGATGACAGGTGGACCAGGGTAATCCTGTAGTGATGAAGACCGAAAACACAATAGACTGAGGGTACCATTAAGTTCGAGTACCATTCGTAATCCATTCAGGTCATATATTAGACCTGAATGGCGGTGGAAAGCTTAGGACCGCGCGAGTTGGAAGTATGCTAAAGATGTCTTCATCTTGGATTTGGTGTTTGGATTGACATGGGTTTGTTTCGAGAGTTTGTGACAGAGGTGTATCGATTAATAATGTCGATTTTGCTAAGAGATGTCGTTACTAACGTTTTGTTGGTATAGACTAATCACGTCTATAACGTTTTAAATGATAAATTATACGCTATAATTAGCCAGTTCGTTATTAAATGTCATTGTGTAAAAAACACAGTTTTTCATAGCTTTGAATACGTCAAATTATATACTAGAAAAATACGTCTTGCTGGGAAGTTTAATAACCTTCTTTGGTGATGCAGATTTGCAAGCATTATTGGATGAAGACTCAACTCATATAATGAAACAATTGGGAGAAACAGAAGGAAGGAAAATGGGTCCCATGTAAAATGAATTAAAAGAGACATTGAAAAGCAAATGATTTTTCCCCAGGCAGAAAAGAAAAGGTTTTTTATCGAGTTGTGACAGATGATGAAAAGTGGATCAATTTTGACAACCCAAAGAGCAAAAAATCAAAGCAAAAAAAAAAGTTGTGAAGTTAAAGGCTCATATTTGGACATAAGGCTTTGCGGTGTGTTTGGAGAAATAGAACGGGAGCTGTATATTACGAACTACTGAAACCTGGTGAAAGATTACTGTTGATAGTTACCGACAACAATTGACCGACAACCAAAAGTTGTTAACCGCGGAATCCATTATTTGACAGAAAGGTGGGAAAATGTAATGGCTAACGATGGCCAATATCTTGATTATCAAGATAATTAATTTTGATATAGAAACAAATGAACACGGTTTTTGGGATTATTAAAGTTTTCGATCCCTTTGCAGTTTACTAGCAAAATGTTAGTGAACAAATTCATTGGTAAGATTATTGGATATGACAGATAGTGTCAATAACATCAAGTTATTAACAAGTTCGTGTTCCCAGGTTCTTTCAAGGTTTTCAAGATAATAAAAAGAATTTACCCAAAATAGTAAGTAATAATAAATATTTGTCGATGTATCTCATTAAGTGAACAATATTTAACATACCGAAAATAAACAATAAAACATCAGTATCATCTTCAAACTTTTAATAAAAAAGCTTTATGTTTTTTTTGATTTCTTCGTTTTTTTTTTATTAGCAAATGATTAAATTATTCCAGAAACAACTTTTAAGCTGCCATAGAAATACACAAAAAGCAATTTACTTTAAAATATTTTCTTAACAATATTTTAAAGATATTCATATAGTCTCTTAGATTGTTTTGGTGTGTGTAAACTTTCATCTTTATAGTATAAGTACAATACTTACATCTGACTTCCAGTATTAGCACTTTGTGCATTTCTGGCTCGAAGTGGTGTTTGGTGACGTCGTTCTCGGCGTAACAGTGGATTTTTATCCCGTTTTCCCAATGACTGGCCTGGAAAATCAGCTGGCTTTTCGTTGTGTACGTCCCGTCTCTCTGTAAATAAAATTCGAAGGATTTCCTTTAAATCTCGTTTCCGGTTGGTGTTGGCGATAAAATACCATTTCAATTTTTGTTTTTATTCCGTAGTCTATGCGACGGGAAATCAGAAAATATTTACACTGTTAATTAGTATGTGGAACATTTTTTACAATGATTTCTTACACTGGATTTTTTAATGTTTCAATTATAACATTTTTAAGTAGTATAGGGTTTTTCAAGGATGAATTTGACGAAGAGAGAGAGAGAGAGAGAGAGAGATGAAGACACATTGAAGTCATTACAGAGGAAATGGTTAACAAAATGATATGCATATGAAACATCTTGCATTTCGACATGATAAAGCCATTCGCACGATGGATGCGCGTTAACAGCGGTGTTTAGACATGTGTAAGCGCAATTCGAAGGAGTTTCTGCAGATATTCGTAATCTGGATTCATCACTGCATATCAGTAATGAAGGAAAGTTAAGTTTTACCCGGTCCCGGTGAATATGTTCCGAAGAAAGTGAAGATGCTTCCATCGGCCGGAAAGATTACGGAGATCTCTTTCTGGGATTCGTAAGGCATTGTCTTCATCGATTATTTGGAAAATGGAAGCATGCTCACATTTATTAATTTATTCGTATGCCATTATGAGGCATATAAATATATAGTACAATAAGTGTATACAAAAAAAATGGCAAAAAGAAGAAAAGAAAACAAACCGTGCACACAAAACACCCAGACGAACTAAACATTAATATTCAGGTTTCCAATCCATTCCATCGCTGCAACGTCGGCACTAATGAAATCTTTCCAGCTGCCCTGATAAGATCATAGGGGGCACTCTCCACTAATATGTCTCATTGATTGTTTCAGTTCAACTCGGAGACTCCGCTATATCCCATTTATAGAGAGATTCAGCACATAGACTACATCCAATGCGGATTCTATTTAATTTAACCCACAGTTTTCTATTAAGCTCGATCCCCGCAGTATTACAGTCGTATCTCTCAAACCATTCACGCTCTTGTTGATTTTAATGTTTCTTCTATTTTGGTTTTAGAGGTTTCTTATTTTGATGTTCCATTTGACAAGCTGTTCTGTATACAGTAGTGGTGGGTTTTTGATAGAAATCTATTTTGTTGAAGGATAGGTATATCGTGATGAATGGGTAGGTCCAGGTTCTCCTGTATAATGCTGTATTCTCTGAGCAGAGCTTCGGTTCTATGAATTGGAGGTGGGTAGATGTTACTTAGTAAGGGAAGCCGGTAGGTAGGAGTTGGTCTGATTGTTCCAGTGATCATGCGCATGGTATTGTTAAGCTGCGCATCAATTAGGTTGGTATGACAACTGATCCTCCACACTGGAGCACAGTATTCTGCAGCTGAGAAAACCAGCGCGAGAGATGATGTACGCAAAGTCTTTATCGAAGCCCCCCAGGTTATACCACACAATTTTTCGATGATATTGTTTCTTGTTTTTATCTCTGTAGATGTATTTTCAAGAGATTTTTTATACGATTGAGTGCGATCGAGCGCGATTCCAAGATATTTGGAGTACTGGTTATGACGAAGGATGTTACCGTTACATTGTACCTGGAGTTCAGTCTGGGCTTGCTTATTGTTAAGATGAAACGCACATACTTCAGTCTTATTGACACTGGGCTTTAGTCTCCATTTGTTAAAATAAGAGTCAAGGGCAGTTAAGTCCTCTGTGAGTGTTCTCCCCATCTGACTAAGCTCTTTCGATCTATAAGCAAGAGCGATATCGTCTGCGTAGCAGAATTTTGTTGAACTAGTATTCGGAAGGTCAGAAATATAAAGACTAAAGAGGAGAGGGACCAGGACCGAGCCTTATGGCAGACTATTATTTAATACTCTTGTTATACTATTACTTTCTCCCAAGCAAATCTGAAAGTATCTGTTGCTTATCATGATATTAATAAGAGCTGAAGTTATTCGGCACTCAATCACCTTCAGGAGTTTACACATCATCTCCTCCCTCCAGACGGTATCGTATGCTTCCATTAGGTTGACGAAGGCCACATATGCCTTAAGTTTCTCTTGGAAATCGGCCTCTATAAAAGTTGTGAAATCTAACACCTGGTTACAGCAACTTCCATGAGGTATGAATCCGGCTTGTACAACTGGAATTTGTTCCAGAATAGAGCCACTAATTCTGTTATAAATAAGTCTCTCCAAGAGTTTATATGGGCAGTTGAGCAGGGAAATGGGTCTAAAATTTTAGGAGTGATCTGGTGATATACTGGCTTTCAGAACAGCCACAATTTTTGTTTGCTTCAGTTCATTGGGAAGAATCCCCGTCCTTAAAATGATTTTTCCCCAACGTGGGCCAAAAATTCCGGGTGTATGTTATAAAACCTTGTTGCTTTACCAATTTTTATCTGTTTCAGAGCAACTTCCAATTCATCTAGAGTGAAAGGTGAGAAAAAATTCGATTCGTTTGGAGACTGAGTTTTTAAATTTGTTAATTCTTTCTTGATCTTGAAAGTATGTAGTTTATCGCTGGATGATCTAGACATTTTTATTATGATTAACACCAGACTTCTGAGCAGACTTTCCATAGGATCCACCTAGTTTACATAACATGAACTAAGCCTTTCTACTTGAAATTTATGCTCAAATGAGAGTGTTATATTGCATTACTAGTCAAATTTCACGATGATAATCACATTTGATACAAAAATACCTTTACTTGGGGAAGAAAAAGTGTTGTTTCACTCATTCGTCAGAGAAATTAGTCAATTTGCACTACAGATTGATATCGTATCCACCCTATTCCCCAGACTTGGTTCCCTCTTGACTTTTCAGAGCTAAATCATTTCGTAAAATACGCCATCCATTGTAGATCCGTTGTGGATCCACTGAGTCCAAATTGTTGTGAACGTTGACTAATAGGAAATTTCTGGGTCTTCAGCAAACAAGACTTTTAAGTATCAAATATATACTAAAGAGTTTTTTGAAATTTTTAAACAATTCGATTAATAATGCTTTCAGATGGATGATTCTCGAAACCGTAAATATCAAGTCATTTTTGAAAAACATTTTCCCCTGAACGGCCTTTTCATAAAATAATTTAACAATTGTTGTCAATGTAAGTATCGTTGACATATACAAAAAAATATATTTACTATCACTCGTTACTTTATATATTACAAATTAATCTAATTTATTTTTTAGTTTAGTTTTGAAAACGGGGGAGAGTACCCTCCGAAACGTTAACGTTAAAAGTTTGTAAACATTTTTTATAACATTTTTATATCTTTAAAATTTTGTTCGTTAGGCAAATTTATTACAAAAAAGAATCACTGAGAAATTTGTCTCCGTTTGGTTTTTTGTTTTTACCCAGTGATTCTTTCTTTAAATAAGAACAGGTATTTTTGATATTTTTTGAGTTTTAGATAGTGGCGAAAAACCCAAATACAGGAAAAAAATATGTCATACATTACACCTCTGAAATGAGACTAGACCCAGTCAAATTCACAACGCCATCTGTTTTTTATTCAAGAATTATAAAACTGTTTTATATATATATATATATATATATATATATATATATATATATATATATATATATATATATATATATATATATATATATATATAATAATAATAATTAGATTGATTAATTTAGATTAGCTTGAAATGTTTACAAAAGTGATTTGGTGTTTAGTGGTAAATCTCTTCGAGATCGATACGCTTTTCAACTTAAAATTCATCCTATATTATTCCTATATATATCCTATATTATCTACAGTTTTTTTTTGACAAATAGAAGATAAGCCGGTAAAATTGCAAACGAAACATAAACATTTTTAAAAGAATTAATTATATCAGGAGTATTCATCCGGATTACATCAAGATTCAGTTCTAGAGCCATTTCTGTTCAGTATAACCTATTAAATTTGAGAGCAAGTTTTGAACAGTTTTTTATGGATGGTTCCCAATTAAATATGTATATTTTTCCTGAAGGAGAGGATTTTTGATTAGCAAAACTAAAATAAACTATTCGAGCCTGACACCATTCCGAAAATAAATCAATGCTGACAGTTCATACTCTTCGCGTGCGCCGATCGCCTCCCCTTTCGTCAAGATTAATGCGCTTGCCTTTTGTATCTCCAACAACGGAAAAAACCTAGGAAACGACTTCGGAAAGGACTAAAAATACCTTTGCCGACACGCAATTTTACATACGAAAGACTGACGTTCCACTTCGTCCTTTTTAATTTATGGAGGTTTGTAGCGGCATCTAGTTGGAGCCATCCGTTCCGGCTTCTCCCTTTTCTTCAACTTGTGACGATTGTGGCGTCTTATTAAGTCGCACGGTTCTCGGACGTTCTACCCGTTGTCGACAAATTAACTTTAGAGTCTTGTTGGAATAATGAATTCCATTCTAAAACATTTATTTTGTTGTCTACTTTTATCATTAAATTAACATAAACTCGCTATGACTAGGAGTAATAAAGTACAGGCACCTTATGAAATGACAAATAAGCTTCTCATTTGTGGCTATATATTGGGTTTTTTATTAAAGTTTTATTGAAAAAAGCAACAATTATAACAACAAATTAATCAATGCTGTATTCTCCATCATTGGTCACGCTCTTCTCCCACCTCTCCGGGTGGGAAAAGGAATCGCCGGGCTTGGACTCGAAGAAGTTTGAAAACCAGTTTTAGGGTATCCCCATCGAGCGGTAGATGGTTAGCGCCAGATCTGGAAAGTACGGCGGATGCCGATGAACCTACCATTCGAGATTTTTCAGGGTCTCCTTCTGAATGTTTGCTATGTGGGGTTGTGTATTGTTGTGAAGCAAGATGACTTGGCTTTGTCGATCAGGTCGTTTCAGTGAAATAACCCTATTTACACGGTGCAGCTGGGCGAGATAGCGTTCCTTGCCCACCGTCTTGTTTATCTCCAGTATTTCACAGTACACGAGACCCTTCTAGTTTCACCAAATACATATCATGGTCTTCTTGGGATGGAGATATTGCTTAATTGGGTTTTCAAATAAAAAATTATTATCGATTTTTTTACTTTATTTTATAACTTTATTATTAATAATATTGATAATTGATGCAAAAAACTTTTTGTAATTCATTATAAATGAATTAAAATGTATAAAATTTTAAATAAAATCACGTGACTACGGAAGCTCCACGATTGGCTACCATATTTGTGACGTCATTATGCTAAAGTATTTTCACGTAAGTACTGTCAACGTCTTTTACCTGTGTATACACTCTCATTGAAGTCTAGTGAAAAAAAAATGTTGGATATTAATTTAATTCGGTAATGAGTGATAAAAGGTTCATAAAATCCAGTTCTGATAATATACATGGTGTGGATATTTTTACGGTCACATATTTTCTCAAAAATAACATTCGGTATTCAGTTGAAGTTCGAGGTGCTAAAGCCTCAGTTTGATTAAAAAAAAATGTAAATGTGAATAAGAAACAAAATATTTCTATTAAATATATTTAATTTATTTGTAGGGTGGTAAGAAAAAAAACTTACGATGATAGGATAATAACCTATATCCTAATTTTGAATTTAACCGCAAAAGTTGTATTTGCACGGTGAAAGGACGCGTGTGTCCAGAACATGACATTCTGCGTAAGGCTTATAGAGTTACCTTAATTATTAATAAAAACTAAGAAAAGTTCAAGACACTCAATGTCACGATTGTGTAGCTTGAGCAAGTAATAAATTCTCAAATATAAAAAAAAATAATTTAATGTTATAAATAATAATGTTTTGTATAGCTCATTCAGGGAAAACAATTGCCAATTTAAATCCATAAGAAAGAAAAAATTATTTAAAGTTGAAAGCACTCTCTTTCCTTCTTCCTCTAATCCTGTAAAAATAGGATAAAAATACGGTGAGCCGGCGGATTACATTCTGTTCGCTGTCAAGATAACATTTAGGTTTGTGGTTCTGAACAGTATTGCCGACCTAATACAACTATTTCGCAGAATTTGTCATTTACGTGTTCTGATCGTTTTTGAGTTATGCCTTCAAACTGAATAATTTTTACTGTATTCTTAGCTGTTTTAGCTATTTTCTGGTTTAGTTTCTGTTGTTGTAAGTTCTGTATGGTTAGATTAGATAATGCTAGGTGGTTAGGTTAGATAATGCACCATATCACAGTACACTGGATGGATAAACCTCCAACTAGTGCATGGACAAAACCAAAAATTGCAAAATAGCTGACGGAAGATAATCTTCCTTTTGAAAACACTATATCGAAAAGTGAAGTAAATCGTTATTCGGTAAGCAGTAATTAAAGGGACAGGTTTGTGTTTCATAATGTTCTTTTGAGGAATAAGCCTAAAAAAGAATATGTGGTAGATCATATGGCTGAAGAGTACGGCCACAAAGTATTACGTCTTCCCCCTTTTTATTGTGTCCTATAGAATTGATATGGGGGGTGGCCACAAATTATTACAATCGTCATATAGGTCGAGATGGAAGAACGATTGAGAACTGTTTGGATATGTGGAAATAAGCTTTTTCAACAGTTACACAACATATCTGGATGAACAGCATCAGACATACAGAAGAAGAGATTCAAAGATGGTCAAATCGCGAAAGAGTATGTGATAGACTAGAAGTTAATCATTTAATAATTTTCTTGAATAGCGTTTCAGATACTGAAAGTTGTTTTAGTGACACGGAATAATTAAACTTTGTGTAAACTAAATGAAACGCCCCTATGTTAACAAGCAGAAGTTTCGAAACCGATTTTTGATTAAAACTTTTAAAGAAAAAACTTTTCGTGTTACTTTTTCATTTACAGTTTCATCGATCATTCAAATGCCAAAGTCTGGGTATTTTGGTGTTGATGTGGCAACATTCTAACGTGAGTGCGTCATAAATTTTGATGACGTGCAACCATTATTTCCCTGAATGGGCTGTATATAGTTGTTGACAGCTGGTTGTAAAAATTTGATGTTATTGTGTGTTGTTGTGCATTAATGCGCCGTGCTGCTTGGAACTATTGATTTCGACGTTTAACATCTTGTGGTACATTTAATAACATGTTTTCGATAGTTGTTTTTGTAGTATTATATTATAAATTAACCAACACACTGATGATAATAACAAGAATAAGTTAATTAACAATTAAAACACTCGCATCAGTTATCTGTAATATTGAGGGGAAACAAACATTATGACGCCACACGCGCTCGGTTTTTTTCGGAAACTGTTGGTACATCATCGGTACTAAATTTGAAAATTTATTTTCAATTTAATATAACTTTTTAATTATCTTATATATATATATATATATATATATATATATATATATATATATATATATATATATATATATATATATATATATCTATATATATATATATATATATATATATATATATATATATATATATATATATATATATATATATATATATATATATATATATATATATACGAGGGTCGATCCAAAAGTAAGTTTCCCTTCATTTTTTCAAATAGACAACTATGTTTATTTTCATTAAAATTTACATCGTCGGAAAGATGAAACTTTCCTCTATTTTTCGACATAATCGCCATTTCGATCAACACATTTTTGTAGACGGTGCTCCAACTTTTGTATGCCCATGTCGTACACCTCCGCCGCCAAACCCTTAAGAAAGCGCTGCACCTCTTGTTTCACTTCCTCGTCGTTCCGGAAGCGTTTGCCACTCAGGTGTTCTTTTAACTTGGGGAACAAGTGATAGTCGCTGGGCGCGAGGTCCGGACTGTAAGGTGGGTGGGGCATGACAGTCCATCCAAACTGCTCCAAAAGTTCCTGGGTTTTGCGGGAAGTGTGAGGTCGGGCGTTATCGTGAAGCAGCGTTACACCTGTTGTCAGGCGTCCTCTCCTGCGGTTCTGGATAGCACGCCTGAGTTTAGTGAGTGTCTCACAATACCTGTCCGAGTTTATTGTTGTCCCGGGTGTCAGGAACTCGATCAGCAGTATCCCCTTGCGATCCCAAAAGACAGTGGCCATGATTTTGCCAGCAGAAGGAGTTTGCTTGAACTTCTTTGTGACTGGTGACCCTGAGTGACGCCACTGTTTAGACTTTTCTTTGGTTTCGGGGGTGAAATGAAAAACCCACGTTTCGTCACCGGTCACGATGGAGTCCAAAAATTCTTCCTTATCGTCTTGACACTTTTGAAGAAACTGTCGAGCACAATCGAGGCGTTTCTCCTTGTGTTCTGCTGTCAGCATGCGCGGTACCCATCGAGCGCAACACTTGTGATACCCCAACTTTTCAGTCAAAATTCTTTCCACTGTACCGTAAGAACTCCCAGGAATCCTATCAACGAGTTCACGGATGGTGATTCTCCGGTTTTGAAGCATTTCGCGTTCGATCTTCTCGACAATCGACTCCGAAACTGCAGGTCTTCCACTCCGCTCTTCGTCGTGAACCTCCTTCCGTCCGTCACTAAATTCCCTGCACCAATGTCGGACCATTTGAACGGACATACACTTGTCGCCGTAAACTTGTGTCAACTTTCGATGAATTTCCACAGGTGGAATTCCTGTCGCATGCAAAAACCGAATAACCGATCGAATTTCGCACCTGGCGGGATCAACAATAAGAGGCTCCATCGCGAACGGCTGCTGAGCCAAGACTGAGCGGCGTAGCGCAGCGCTCGCGGGCGGAAAAGGGAGTGGGGGATCTGCCGTGCACAGCGGTGTTGTCGAATTTCGCCTAGCAGCTTCCAACGCTGCTGCAGCTCTTTGGGAAACTTACTTTTGGATCAACCCTCGTATATATATATAATTTGATATGTTTCTCGACCGTGCAATTTATAGTTTTTTTCTTGGGGAAATTGGTTGTTATCGGGCTGGCGGTCAGCAGTAAAACAACCATTTTTTGACCAGTTCCTGAGTACTGGACACAATATGGATTTCGACAATGTAAAAGTCGTACAACAGATGAATAACTACAAAAAAAGACTGTTTTTAGAGATGTGTCATATAAGACAAAATAAGACCACGATGAATTTTAAATCAGATATGAGTGGTCTTAGCAGTATTTATTGCCATATTCTCAAATAACACCAAACAATGGATGTTCGTGTTGAAAGTGTTCCAGTCTTTTCAACCTCGATGGTTGTAGGTTGAAATACCTTAGTGTTTAAAAAAGATTGTTAATTCCTGGTTGGGCCCGTATCGTTCAAGAACGTTATTTAGATACACATGTTTTAAACTATAGTCATTAATTGTAAGTTTATATATTTATTGTTGTGTGAATTTATATTTTAACATGTTGGTGTTCTATACTATTTCATTGTTTATTAAATAATAAAACGAAAAAAATAATTTTAGAGTCTCCTGATGAAGTCATCAAAACAATGACGAAATTTGAACTTTTTAATGAATTATTTTTATTATTTAATTATCTCGGCTTTGGCATATCTCCTGTGACCACCAACTCATTACTTTGTTTCATATTAACGAAAAAACACAATTTCTCATCGAGCGTGACGATTCTGCTTTTTGACGATAACTTTTTGATCACAATGAAAGGCGAAATACAGTGTTTGGTGCACCGTTTGCAAAATTAAAATGGCTAATAGGGGGCGAAATCTAGTTTTTTTTGCGAGTCTTGCGAGTTTTGCGAAAAAAAGAAATGTCGCTTGATTTTGATTTTCATAGAACCCTACAAGATTACACATTAAAATTAAAAAAATAACTTAGAGGCTATACCAATACCTTTTTGTTTAATTCAAGTTTCAATGCTGACTTGGAATTTTTCAAATAAAGAATTAAATAATTTACATAAAAAACCTGTGGGCTCAATAATACTTTATGGAGGCTGAGGAGGTAATAAAAAATCCCTCCTATCAACTAGTTTAATTTGGTAAACGATACACCAAACACCCTGTATAGCAAGTGTCGAAAATGAAGGTTTTTGGTATTTCCAATTTACATTTTACGAACTTACTGAAAGTTAGTTAAAATTAAATTTGTCAGAAAAATGATGACAATACTTTTGTAGAGTAAGAAAATGGCTTTCGTATGCATATTGACACTTGCAGAAAATGAAAATGAAATGAAAAAAAAACGAATTATAAAAATTGAAGGAAAATATGGAACAACCTAACATTTCCAGAAAAAAATATATTTAAAATCTTTCTTTTCCAGTTTTCCTGAGCTACTCGTCTTGCTTAATCTCGAAGGAAATATAAGATTGATGTAAAATGTTGGAACAAAAAATACTCGATCTAATATTTGGGTACTCAAATCGAACACGAACTAAGTTTTTCCAAAAAATATCGTGAATTTGGACACATTTGGAACATTAGGAAAAAGTTTACGAGCTATACTGCTTGACATATAAGGTTTAATCTGCCGGGTGGGGCAAGTGCAACATTTTTATTTGTCACAATTTTTTTCGTGATATTCATGACAGTTTGGGTTGGTCTGTTGTATAGTGCAGCCATGCAAGTTTTAGTGTAAATAAATACAGGTTAAAACAACGCCGTGAAATTGTTGTAATATTTAATTAAATCAATTAGAAGAGCGATGCGAATTACGGAGAAAATATCCTAATTATCTGGCGCCTCATAATTTATCGTTTATTCAAGCAATTTCAAGAATTTGGAACAGTCGAGGATAAGCCTTGGGTATCAGCGGTCCAAGAAGAGTATGAAGCGCTGAAAATATTGTTCGTGTGCAGGATTCTTCAGAAACATCGATTCGACGACGTGGTGCACGACTGGAAATTTCTTCATGCAGTTTACGCCGAAATTTTGAGAATTGTAAGATGTTTTGTTATAAGAGTTGAATTATTCCAGACTTGTTGCTTATAGACCAATAATGAACGATTAGAATACTGAATACCATCATAACCAATGCCATACCATATGTCAATAACGAGCTATAAAGCTCATTTCAAACGAATAAACCAAAAAGCCGTTTCTAGACAGAAGAGAATCCGCACAACATTCAACAAACGCCATTACATCTAGTTAAAGTTACAGTATGGTGCAGTATTCATGTTCGAAATATTATTAGATATTTTTATTTTTGAAGATTATATTGGAAATGCTGTTACGGTGAACGATGGACGCTATAGACACATTAATTAAATGTTTTTGGTACCTCAATTGGAAAAGCACGAACTAGAGAATATGTGGATGCAGTAAGAGAGTGCCGTAGCACACACCTGATTTGCAACAATCAATATTGTGAAGAACATTTTCTTAGTCGTTATTGATTGTTCCAAATTAACACTTATAGTAGCTGCCTAGATCGCATGATTTAACGCATTCAGATTATTTCTTAAGGAAACAGATTTTTTGGAAGGAAATGTTTTTATAATTAAGCTTCATATTATACAGACAGCAATGCCAGGATAACGTCCGTGATGTAATCGCTGCATTACTACCAGATATATTGCAAAAAATTATAGAAATTGTGTTAAAAAGCCCTTTGACCATTTGCCATTTGTTTGACATACCTTTCAAGAATTAATCAACACAAAATTTAAATAAAATTGAATATCAATTTTTCTATTGGAACCTTGGGTGTGAAACAATAAAGTCAAAGAGATTTACCACTAAACACCGAAACACTTTCTAGATGGATATGATAGAAGAAAATTTGTCTTGTTTCTTTTAAAAGGCACAACCTGGGCACTGCGTCTCCTCAAGACAATCCTAAACCACACGTGTTTCTGTTCACCGGACACAAACTTTAACAACTTGACTGGGATATTTTGGTTCATCCACCGTACTCTCCCGACCTTGCGCTCCCCGACTACCATTTATTAGATCCTCGGACTTGAAAAATACTTCCTTGGAAGAGTTGAACAGTTACCTGTGTCTGTTCTTCCGCCAGAAACCTCAGAACTTCTATGGGTGCGGGATTATGCAGCTTTGAGAGAGCTGAAGAAAGGTCATCGAACAGAACAGTACATAAAGGGTCTTTCAAATTGAGCGGTTTTTTTAAATTCTTGAATAAAACACAGAATTTGCTTTAAACTGCTCGACGCACGTTTCGCTAACCATGTTAGCATCATCAGGAGATGATTTAATCTAATTCTAAAACTAAACTATGTTCTATTTATATGAAAACCATACCTAACGAAGCGTGTAAAAATCATGAACCGTGAAGTGTACTAAGCCTTACATTAATAATAGAAAAAGTTGACTGAAAGGAATCGGTCCTTTATCTCGGTTCATGATTTTCTTACATTTTTCTATTTGAATGCTTTCATATGCATCCAAAGCCCTATTATTATTAACACTTTTAATTAGTCTTAAATTACTAATATCTATACTTTAGTCGTGTTGGATTGCATGTTGGGCAATACAAGATTTTTCATTTCTCCCATATCTAGTGTGGGCAATATGTTTTTTATATCTTGTCAATATGGATCTTTTTGTTTGCCCAATATACCTTCGATCACAGTCTTGACAGCTAATTTCGTAAATCCCCGACTTTTCATGTTGCTCTACTTTATCCTTTGGATTACCCAGAACTTCTCTTAATTTATTATGTGGTTTGTACACAACCTTAATGTCCACTTTTTTCCTCTTGTTAATTGGGCATCAAATGGTATTACCATGAATTTCTTTGTGTTCTGATCCTTTTGAAAACTCGAAGATTCTTTCAATAATTGTCTGAACTTATGTTTTCTAATTAGTTTATCTACAATGTACTTATTATAACTATTCACTACAGATACCTCCCTAATTAATTTTAATTCTTTGTTATAATTATCTTTATTTAAAGGAAAATAAATTAATCTATTTACCATAAAATTTAAACTAGCCATCTTATTTTGGAAGCTATGATTTGAATTATTAATAATAAATAAATTAATTAATAATACCTCTAGGACTACATATTGTTTTTCTATTGTCTTCGATCGAAGCAGCTTGATGACCTTGTTGAACAATTCGATTGATAGTGTTTTTAGATGAACGATTGTGCAAACTGTCGATATAACGTAATTTTCTAAAAACATTTTTCACTAAACGCCCATTTTTATAAAATAATTCAACAATTTTAACGCGTTGGTATATTGTGTACAACTCCATTTTTATAAATGACATACATTACACTTCTGAAATGAGACTAGACCTAAGCAAATTCACAACGCCATCTGTGTTTTAGTCAAGCATTAAAAAACCGTTCAAATTGAAAGATTTGAAAGTTTTTTTGTCAGGAAAATGGGACGAACTTTTGCATCAGCCCAATACAATTTTTAAGTTGTCTTGAAATGAAATCTTTCGTGAAAAACAAAAATATATATACAATTTCACTAATAACATTTTCTTTTATGGAAATGTTTTCCCTAGAAGGTTTGGCTTCTCACGCCTAAATATATCGTGCGGCAAAAATAGTTTCCGGGACAAATTATCCGCCAAGCCCCATCCCATCGGGTCATCCAATTATACCCTCGAAAAAGACTGAAGAGTCCAATAAGAGTGGAGTTTAATTTTGGTGAAGTATCACTTTAATTAGGACGCGAACCGGAGACCGTTAGGACTGTTGGCAAATTTCGGCCCGAGGGAGGCTTGACCGACCCGGAGCATATGTTACCATTCCCAAATAAACGACCGACATGGTACTGGCCCCCTTTTCCGGAGTTGGAGCCCGAAAAAAATGCCAGGGGGAATGGCACAAAGGCCGCAAAATAAACATTTTTCGAATAAATTGGGACCTATTTACAATTCGGAGGAAACTCTATTGGTATGGCGGTAGTTGATTATTGCGATGTCGTACACACACTAATTTACAACTTTTATCAAAAAGTAAGGTGACTCAAATAGAAAAAAATTATTTATTTATTGATCTAAATTTATTTTGTCATCTTCAATGAAATCCCCTCTCCCTGCAATACGCTTAGTCCAAGGTTTTTTCCAGTTTTCGAAACAGACTTTATACCTGACTTTTGCATTTCCTACAAAGCGGCCAGAAAACTGTCTTCGACTCAAAACGGCGCCCACGTAAAGGTTTGTTCAATCGAAAAATTGACGATTAATTATAGCGATATCGTGAATCAAAAATCATGAATTGTCTTGTAATAAATCAAGATTTTTTTTTGAATGGACTCATGTAAATGGTAAATAACGCTTAGAAAATGTTTTTTATTAGCTGTTTGGCTAATTGGAAGGAACTCTTTCCTTCCAATTAGCCAAAGGAAAGTTTTATCTTTGGCACGATACTAGGTTGACTGTTGAGCTGTTTCTGGACTGAATCATAGATCCATGTCTCATTTTTAGCAATTATGCTTTTCAGAATGTGGTCATTCTTGAAAGCATATCTTAAGCAAGTTCTACATGACTAAGTTTTGTTTTTCAATAAAATTGAACGTTTTTTGATTAAGATGAGAATACTTACGAGACAAGCCTAAATTGTTCTTCAATTCAAATTTTTTTTAAATTGTAAATTCTTTGTTCTATAAATTAATGTTATTTTAATCCTGTGACTATCTATCTGTTGGTGTAAGGTTTTCTGTTTAAACAGATTGCCCTGTCACATATTTTTTTTCTCCATTCTTCCCTATCTTGTGTCATCTGCTCAATATCTTTCCACTCTCCTCTTCAATCAACCTTTTCTCAGCTTTTCGTTTCGTACAATGCCTTTCTACCCGTCAATCTATTAGATAAATCTATGCATTCTAAAAAATTGCCGACAAACAATTTCAACAATTATAAAAAACGCTATAATTTCTAACTTAACAAGTGAAATGATATAAAACTTCTGTCAGATGTCAAGGATTGTCAATACCAACTTAAAAAACAAATGCATAGTACATATAATGTATATTATATATACTGTATATTATATATTCTTTATATTATATATAGTGCATACTATATATATAGTAGTGGTATACAGGGTCGCTATTATGTATGAAAACGATTAAAAATCTCGAGAACGCTTTGAGATTTCCTAATGAAATTTTATACACAAAAATCAAGAAATGTTTGCCACTTTTTGGGTATATTTTCATTTTTTTTTCTTGTCACATATTTGAAATCCAAGACTAACTTGATTTTTTTTAATGATAACAATACTTGAATTTGGCATTGTTGGAAAGAGCATTATTCTGAATTCAACGAAGTAAATATTGTATGGTTTTTTTTTCAAAATAGATTTAAAACCATTGTTAAAAGGTGTTTTGATCTGTTTTAGGGTAAATATATTTTTCATTTAGTAGGCTATGAAACTACGGATGACAGGTAAAGTATTTGATTACACTTGAGAACTGTTAACGTCAATTTCTGAATTTCAAATTTCTTTCAATTTGTATATGGAATTAATATGCATTTAACTAAAAGAGAAATAATTGAAATACCAATAATTGTTGGATACGGTGGCAGAAAACGCACTTATGCTGAAGTTTGTCGAGTATTTAGTCAACAAACAAGTCAACAGTTTCAAATGTGGTAAAAAAATGTAATGATACAGGCACCATTAAAAGTCGTCCAAAATTAGGAAGACAAAAAGTAAAAACTAGTGACGAAAATTCGTTGAATGTTTTAATAGATGTAGTAGTATGTAGTAGACAATTTTCCATTTTAACTTCGCAAAATTCAACTCTTCGACCAACTATTGTTATTTGGACTGAGCGACTACACATCTTGTGATTTAAAAATAATTGTTTTGCCACAAATTTCGATAAAATAAACACTTTTTTCTAATTTCGTTTTTTAAATATTTCTAAAATTAGGTCGATACAGCCTTCAATAAATTTTAAAAAACTCCTAACCGGTCTTTAAAATAATTTAAACAAATTTAATCGGTCGTCCGCAAATTCAAAACGAACAGAAGACAACTAATGTTTATCGTTTTTTGTGAATCATGCATTCCTTTTATTTTCTTATCTTGTATTTTATTGTCGGTTTTAACATGGTTTTCTACCAGTGGCGGCTATTGAGGGAGGGCGTTGGGGCGTCGCCCCTCCCCTGTGCATATATCACAGTAAACAATTTTTCAGAGCAAAACACCATATTTTATTTCCATTCAATTTCTTTCCTTTACTCATTTTCCTGGTTTACCTACTGTATAGGGTTCCAGTAGTACGAAAAGTAAAAAGGAGGAAGGGAAAAGCAAAAAAATACTCAGCAGCACTATTTTTTTGTACGCCATCCCACTTTAAAAACCCACGAGCCGCGACAGATTGCGACCGTGATTTTTTGAAAAATAATGAGTAGTAGGTATGAGAATAGTGAATTAGTTGATATGCTGTTAATTTATGGAGAGAGCCTTAAAAATGCTAATGTTGTATCTCAGCTATACACTGAGCCTCAGACACCGAGAAGTTGAGGTAATATCATAGAGCGCACGCGAGAAGACTGAGAGTACCTGAAAATGTTCAACGGGAGGAATAAATGTTGAATCTTGTCGAGGAAGACCCAACAAGTACTCGAGAAATAGCACGGCAAGTTGAACTGAGTCAAAAAACAGTTTTTACAGCGGAAAAATCAGTTGTACCATTTCATGTGCAACGAGTTCAAGCCTTAGAGCCACAAGACCACCATAACAGAGTTCAGTTCTGTGAGTGGCTCTTAAATCAACATGAAACGAATCAAAACTTTACCAGAAACATTTTGGTTATGGGCGAGGCTTTATTTACCCGAAATAGAATTCACAATTCCCATAATATTCATTTTTGGTCAGTCGATAATCCTTCTAGCTTATAAATTTTCTTCTAGCCGAGGTTTCCAGACAAACAAATTTTCAACATAAATTTTGTGTATTCTTGTTGGACCTTGGACCTTTTATCTTGCCGGATTGTTTAACGGGCGAAAATTATCTCGAATTTTTACAAAGTCATCTTCCCGGTTTTCTATAAAATGTGCCTTTAAATGTTAGGCAGAAGATGTGGTTCTTACACGATGGAGCTCTAGCTAGTTTTAGGCTTGAACTGTGGGAGTTCTTAGACATAACTTTTCCTAATAAGTGGGGAGGTCGTGGAGGGCCAGTTGCGTGCTCATCTAGATCACCAAATTTTAACCCTTGTGATTTTTTTATGAGGTTACATAAAAATAATAGTTTTTAAAACGCCAGTTAATACAAGGGAAGAACTTATTGATCGCATAGAATAGACTGGTGAGACTATTAGGGAAAGAACGTTATCACTATTACGTGCATTCACCGACTCTTGGGAACGTCGCGTTCAACTATGCGTGGAACGGATTGGCGATCACTTTGATGAACCTTTTCTTTAAGTACAAGGCGCAAGACCAGAATTAATATTGTTATCAACATTTGCCAAATTAATATGGTAGGTTTTTAAAAAAATGGTATTAAAAAAAAATGTTTATATTACCGAGTTTTATACGCTGTTAAAAAAACTCTCAACTTAGGAATCACCCTGTATATTTATTCGTAATTATAATCTTCTTCTCCTTCCCCTGGTGCCACAGCCAGTCAGTGAGCTTTAACTTCCTTGCCAGTTTTTGATCTTCAGTAGGTTTTCCGCATCTCTTCTTACCTTGCCATCGTGTCTTTTGTCTACTTCAGTACGTTTTCCACGTACGTTTTCCACGTACGTTTACCTTGCCATCGTGTCTTATGTCTACCGCTTTTTCTATTACTCCTTATTCATCCCTTGATGATTTTCCTGGGTGTCCAGTTTTCTGGCATTCTCGCCACGTGTCCCGCCCATTTGTGTCACTGAACTCTCTTATAGTCAGTCGACAATATCCAGATCTTTATAAAGGACGTTTGAAAATGTTTTTCGTATTTGATACTTACAAAATAAAACACCAGGATTAATTCAAACTTGTTTAAATGCTGTTAAATTACGGAGTAGTTTTTGATTTTTTATTTATGAAAAACAACCATTCGCAAATGCGCATTGGAGCATCGCTCTTGGAATCGTTTAGCTGAATCATTGCGCTTCATCTCTTGCACAATAACAATTTTGTATGGGTGGAAATGTAAATATTTGCGAATAATGCGATGAATAGTGCATCTGTGCAAATTTAGAGAAGCTGTGCGGAGTCACAGACACTGTCGTGGATCGTCTCTAACAGATTGGCGAACGCGGTCAACATTCGAGCTTCGTCCTTCGAGATGTCCTTTTGCGCCCAGTTGATTTATCCGGTATTGTTTTTTCCAGTCTCTTCAAAGTTGCGCACCTAATGCTAAATTAAATTCGAACTTGGCAGATTTCTCATTATCGCTAAATTAAAATGCGCCCTGTACAGAGGCCGAACAATAGTGTAAGAATTGTTGTTTTTATAAAACGCTTGCACGCAAAATGCGCGCTGTAGTCCAGTGAAACGATTCATCACTACTAAACTTAAAAATCCCGTCAAGTGTTTGACACCACTCCCCTCCTCCCGCTATCAGTGGCGCGTAACAGTCAATACAAAAACTAAAAACATTCTGAAACACCCGTTGCAATTGCTTGAGTTCGAAGTTATACCCGATTCTCCAAATTCCATTGCCATTTACAGGACCAAAAATTCTCCTAAGTATCGTAAACTGGGGTTGCATTGGCAGATTTTTAATGTTTTTCAAAATGTTTAATGTTTTTTGAAACAATTATTAATAAATACACTTTTTATTTAATGTTCACATGTCACTTGCGACTCTTTTGATTCAGTCATTCTAACAAAAAATATATCCTATTAATATTAAAATTATAAAATCCCGGTTAACCGGTAAATAAGTTACCCCGGGTTTGGGGTGTCATTGGCGGGTGAAGACAAATAGACCGTTATAATTAACTGTGACTAAGTAACTTAAAATAATGGGTGTAAAAGTAAACAATATTAAGTAGTAAACATATCTTTATTACAGCAAGTCTTAAAAGTAACACGTTTAGTGAAAAAGAACCAAAAAAATAATTAATCATCATCTTCACAAAATGCACATACAAAATATGGAACTTTACTCTCTTTATGAGGGACCACAAACCCATTTCTTGTATGTGATGTAAAAGGTAAAGGTAAAGTGTTAGAGTTAGAGGCGCATCAGCAACTAGGCTATTTAGCGACTGGACCTGCAGATTAACGTGGGTTCCAAACCACGGTCATTAGCTTCTGACAAACCCAGGCCAGCACCTCCCTCGGGCTATAAACCCTTGGTTATGTGCCTACCCATAAGTCTATCAGGAAACCTACTGACTGGCGAGTGACCAACGTAGAACTCTTCTCAGAAGGCATCCGGCCTTACCCAGCCTTTAACTGGCGTGACTGAGGGGTAATTCGTAGTCGGATTTTACATTCTTGCCTAGAAACAATCACAAACATTTTTAGGAAGTAAACAGACAGAAAAAAGAAAGAAAAACAACCATCTGAGCGCTGGAATCAAACCAATTACCGCTCCAGTGTGGTTTCGGTACAGCAGCGGCAGGCCGCTGCTTTTACCGTCCGCACCAACGCGACCGGCCATGTGATGTATAAAGGTGTAGACTGTAACCAGTCTACTCCCTTATATGTGCTCCATTCTGATTGAGAAGGTTTAGGCTGAGACTCAAATGACTGCATCGATTCTTCGTAAGAACAGTTGCATCGCTTGACCTGGCTTAATTTTTTTAACACGCTTACGACTTCGTTCATTCGTTACAACCCGATTTTCTCGTAAGAGATCAATGAGAGATGAATCCAAAATACGTGCGTGAGACGAGGAAGGTGCAAAAAACTCTATTATTTGCGGACAGTTAGCAGAAGCTCTAGTTCTTTTGATGTTAGATGTTGTTCTAATAGAGAAATTATTTCAACGCATGAAATTCACGATATAATCGGTTCCTGATAATTTTTTAAAAATATTTTAATAGTCATACCTTGTTTATCCAGATATTTTTGTATTATTAAATCCAAATCTCGAGGTTCAATACGGAAGCCCAATATTGCAACTTGACGTAAAGTGTCCGCAATCAATGTTTCTTCTTCAGAATTTAATGCAAGAGAACCGCCTACTTTTTTATTGTGTGTGTCACTTAATCTATTTGGAATAATGCCACGAGGTATTTTCCACTTTTTACTTGCTTTGGCTTGAGACATGCAACGTAACATCGTATCGTAACGCAAGAAACAACCTCCCGTAGCAAAACTTCAATCACGTTCAGACAAGTTAGCGCTCGCGCTTCCCTTTCCCAACCTGCGGTTTGCTCTCAAGGCTAGGTGCCATTGTAACCCCAGTTTTCGGTACTCTTCCTTCAAATACTGTAAGCATCTCTTCTGTTTTCTTTGTGAGGATTCACGTTTCGCAGCCATAAGAGACTACTGGTCGATTGGGCCCTTGGACCTACTCGGGTTTATAGATCCTAATTTTCGTTTCCCTTTGAATACGTTTAGATCTTTTTTTCGTATATTATTACTCTTTGAATTTTTTGCACAATATATTCATTATACATGGTCAATTTCCACCGGAATTCACAAACGTCCACTAGAGATTTGTCTCTCATTCAGCAAATATAATTAAAACAGGAATTTTAAAAGGTTAAAGAGGATTTTCGACGTAAAATTCGCATTCTATACATCCCCGACTTGTTAATTTTGTACCGGTTTCTTTTGCTTTACAGTCGTTTTATTTTCGTTGGAATTCGAAGTTGACGTGGGCAAGCGGTATACCGGTCTTATATTCGGTGCTTTAGCCCTTTAGACTTTTTTTTTAATTCTTTTTCTTGTCCATTTTTTCAATTTCGAATGGTCGCTTTTCATGGCTGAACAAATACTTGTTGGTTTTATGTGGGACGAGTGGGTATATATGAGTACTGTGTGTGAATAATTTACGTGTGGTATGGGTCAGTATTAATGTCTTTGTCTAGTAGAAGAAAAGAGAAATGATAATAAAATGTATACAAGTTTAAAATAAAGCAAGGATAAGACTTAGAACTAATAATAAAAAAAATATAATAATAACTAGTTTTTCTCTTAACCCCTCAGAACCCGACACTCTTTATACTTTTCGAAACATATTTTTGGTTATGTGCAATGTTAGAAAGCATACCAAAATAATAAAAAATGTTGTTCCAATGAAAAATATTTATGCTGGAGGAATATAGGGCATGTCTAAATATTCATACACTAGGTTCTAATAGAACTTTTATTGAACATACATTGTTTAGTATCTTAACAGTAAGAGGAACCTAATTATAAGTAAAATATATAATTAAAACCTCTTTTAGCGTGTATGATAAGCTGTAAAACAATCGATATGTCTAAGTCCAACATAACATTTACTGCATATGAAAGTCACACATTTATGACATCTTACACTAATGATCCAGACGATCATATCTTACTTTTGAGGTTCTCTGTGACATAAGAACCTGCAGCTTTGGAGTTGAAAGTATTGGCAGTACAATGTGCTTAGTAAAACAATTTGTTTTATATAAGGTTCTGTATTTCGGAACAAAATCCACGAATTAACGATGGATGCAGAAGCGAACGATGGGCCAATACCATTGTCGACTTCTTATTATTACTCTATGGCGCCCACGCCATTGATCGAATAAATCGACACCCACTTTCCATTACACCCACGACATTCACTTTCCTCAGGGACAAATCTTCCCCCAGGGACCCAATGCCATTCTCTTTGTAATTGAACTGCCCAAGGTTATATTTGAATCTTTTTTGGTCTTTCCTTGATAAAGCTCAAATTTCGCGCAGTAACCATTTGAATTATTCAAACGCGAAACCTTAAATCCGAGACATATCGGTTTTTCCCTAATGAACTGCTTGAAATTATGACAACTATAATATAGTTCGCTAGCTTCATCCAAGGACCATGTTTTAGGTATGGGATCAGCAAATTGTTGAAAATTGTTAATTATTGTGGTCCGTGAGCCACAATTGAATTTACTAAAGCAGTGATATACAGTGGTTTTAGATGGTGCTTCATTGCCAAAAGTCGAAGTGAGTTGATCGATGCACTGTTGTTGAGATAATCAACGTTGAAAGTCGTAGTAAATTATCGCACGAAAATTCTCACGAGTTAATACCATTTTTTGACTAAAATAAAAATTTCAAGTCACTAAACAACATAAATAGCATCCATATGACAAAATGTTCTAAGTACGTATGCAGTCAACAACGTCAAACTTGACGATATATATGTCAAATGGTACCTAACAACACCATTGTTGTCAATTCCGGATACATAAATAGCAACCCTCTTATCAAATCTCGAATAAAAATAATAGAAGCGCGTGTAGTTCTTACGATGATTATAATGCATCTTTTCGCAGCCATAAGACGACATAAGCCATAATGCATCAAGCCGCAAACTTTTTCATACTCAAGATATCGTATCAAACATCAAACAACGTCAGCAAGTCTGCGTATTTTCAGTGGGTGTTCATTTAATTCGACTTTGATCATTTTTTGTGACGGTTTTGTCAGTCATAGCGATTATATTTATGTATATATATATATATATATATATATATATATATATATATATATATATATATATATATATATATATATATATATATATACAGTAGGGCCTCGTTAATCCGGACTCCTGCTTGTTCGGTGATCGCTGTAATCCGACCGGGCAATGGGGTTCGCGGGAGGGGCGGGTGTAGGTGCGGGCTGCCATGAGTCAATCCGTCGTCAGTCTTTCGTTTATCATCTTCCTCCTACAGTGTCAATTTAGCACGCTCGCTAACATCATGGCGCCGCCACGTATGAAGGGTTAACTGATAAGGAGATTGTGCGAGCGGCAATGTGTGAGAACGATGAGCAAGATGAGGACAATAACGCTGAAGTTCTCGCCTCCGAAAAAGTTGGTAATTCAGAGGCAGCAGGAGATTTAAACACTGCTTTAAAATGGACTGAAGATAACGAATTTGATGTTTATTTTAACTTACTGTTTTTCTTATATAGTTGTAATTTTGAACATGTATCTTTTTGTCTTTATGCTTTAATTTAAAAATTGATTAAAGAAACTAAGGTTAATGTGTTTTATTACCATTAAATATGGAGTACTGTAATCCGAACGCCTCGATAATCCGGAAAGGATCTTGTTTTTGCATCTGGGTTAACGAGGCCCTACTGTATATATAATAATGTACTGTACTGTAATAATGTCTACTGTATATATAATGTGTATATATAATATACGAGGCATATTTTTCGGCTCAAGTTTTTAGTAAGGAGAAAAATAATAGTATTTTTCTCATTACTAAAACGTATCTATAGAAAATCTATTTATAGAGACATTATTAAAATATATTTTTTTCCATATTCTAAATACTTTTATCTACTTTTCTACATAATTCTATGAACAAGTTAAATTAACTGAATGAGTGAAACTTCTGCAAACAACAACAACAAAAAACTTTTGTGATATTAGTTTTCACATTGAACACAGTTACGAAAAAATATGTTCATGCGTTGAGGCGAATCAACTCTAAACAGCAAGAAACAAGATTAACAGGTCTGACTGATATAAACAAACGCTGAAACCATTTGATTAAATTTGTTTACGGCCTGGGGCCGCAGAGAGTCGGTTTTTAATTCCCGTTCCAGTTCAGGTTTACTAAAACGAAATGCACTCTGGTAATTAAGCTCCGTAATTAAGTGTAGTATTACATAAACATACACTTCTCGTTCTACTTTTTCATGTCGTAAACATCGTTTACTTGTGTTATGATCGTTTTTGAAAATACTTTTAATATAAAAATAGTAATTAATATTATTAGTAAGCAGTAAACAATTAAATACCCCACACGAATACTTACTTCGTTAAATCTGACTTCGGAATTTGAACCGAACTGAAATGGAAAAATAAATAATAAAGGAAAAGTAAAATAAATAATAAAGGAAATAAACACACTATATATAGGGTGGCTCAAAAGAAGACCGTTCTCCCTTTTATTTGAAAATATCTGATTTTATTTCAATAAGCTAACTCAGGAGCTGTGAAAATAATAATAATCTTATTTAGCACTTGTACATATAATTAGCTAATACATATAATTTTACACAGATATATATATATATATATATATATATATATATATATATATATATATATATATATATATATATATATATATATATATATATATAGCAGGCTCTTTTTTTAATTTATGAAGCCATCCTTACAATTTCAGAAGTGGCATTAAGGATTCATTTAGGACTTAATGTTAAAAAAAGTTAAAATTTTGAGGTTAGAGGTTCACACAATTATTCACAGATGTTGTAGATGCTTCAACTTCAAGCTTTATTTTTTTGAATGTTTAACCTTCAATTAAGATATTATTGTATCATTCATGATATCTCTTTTTTAAGAAATTCTTGTCTTATGTTATTACTTATATTACGGCTATTGCTTATGTTATTAATTATGTCTGATTCCTTTATTAGATTTATAAGAGGTATTATGTAAGCCTTTATGAGATCTTATTTTTGCAGTAATATTAATTATATGTTAATATATATTAATATCTTAATTATAATTTATTATGAAATTACGGCTTTGTGCTGTAAATATAATTTGTTTAAGTAGGTATTTATGTTATGTGTGGTTAAGAGTCTATACATTTATTTAGACCTTGTTGAGCTAGGGCAATCTTGGTGTCAGGAATGGCCGAGTTGTAAGAGTTATAAAGTTATTTCGTACTTCGCGCTTGCAGCAAACGCCAGTAAATGTTGGCTGGTTAGGTTAAGAAAATAAGAAGAAGGCTAAGTATTTGTAGACGCTTTAAGAATAAAACTGTTGTTTTTTTAATTTATGGAGCTATCGTTACAATATATATATATATATATATATATATATATATATATATATATATATATATATATATATATATATATATATATATATATATATATTATTATTAGGTGCGTATAGACCCGGTTGGATCACGCTCATTTTTGAGTATTCTTTCTGATCTTCCACACCTCTCTCATCCTCTCTCCGTGGATCCTCTTTCTCTCCTCCGTCGACCTTGTCCCCGATTTCCTTGAAACTTCGTTCTTCGCTCTTCGACGTTCCCCATATGTATTTTGTTTCTGAACTTGCTTCTGCCCTCAATCTCTGTCGGATCCATTTGTGCCCTTCCCAGATTAGTTCTGACTTGTTCGATCCATGGTACTGTTGACTTGGCCCTTGTATGTATGTACATGTAGAATTTTGTTTGGTGAGTCTTGTCGGCAGGAGTCTACTGATATGTCCATAGAATTTCAACCTTCTTTTTCTTATGTCCGATGCTACATTCTCTTGGACATTCTCTCTGTGATCTATCTGGAATATAGTCTGTATCCTTCCTCTGTTAGTTTTGGGCCGAGAATTTTCCTCATAATTTTACTTCTTCTTTTAGTATGTTTTCTATGCCGCTTTTTGTGTTGAGTGTAAGTGTCCCGCTTGCATATAGTACCTCTAGTTTGATTACTGTGTTGTAGTGTCTTATTTTTATGTGTGTGGATATCCATTTCTTATTGTAGATATTGTGTGCCTTGCCGTATGCCCTCTTCATCTTCTGTAATCGATTCTTCTGTGCTATCTTCTCTCCTCCTGTGGGTTCGAAAATCTCGCCCAAGTATTTGAAATATGTGACTTTTTATTTTGCCGTATTTGGTGTTCAAATTTTGGACATCTAATTTTGAGCAAAAGAATTAAATTTTTTGAAAAGAGATTTATTGGCCAACTTTCTCTGCACATTCCTTGAGGACTTTTATCTGTTTGGTTGCCCTTGTTTCATTGTCTGCGAGTATGGCTAGATCTTCCGCGAAGGCTAGGCATGAGATTTCTATATTGTTTTTGATTTGTCCGAGTCGTATTGGTTTCCAGTGTCCTTGATTTTTCAGTTCCTTTTCTCATTCCCTTATGACTTTGTCCAGGACCAGGTTGAAGAGGAGTGGGGATAACCCATCTCCTTGGCGTACGGTTTGAATCAGGAAGGCTTCGGAAATTTCTCTAATAAATTTCTCTTTAGAGACTGTCTCGGTCAGTGTCTGTTTGATCAATCGTAGTATTTTGGGGTCGAGTCCTTGTTCTTTTAGGATGTTGAACAGAGATTTTCGGTCGATGGAGTCGTAGCTTTTCTGAAGTCCACGAACGTGTAGTTGATTGGGACGTTCCTGATAGCTTTTGTATTTCAGTATTGTTTTTAAATAAAAGATTTGTTCAGTGTATGAGCGACCAGGGCGAAAGCCTGCCTGGTACTCGCCAATTTTGTGTTCTAGTTGTTCATGTGTACTCTGGAGAAGGCTGGATGGAGAGGATTTTGTAAGTGACGTGTAGTAAGGAGATTCCTCTGTAGTTGTTTACATCTGTTCTGTCTTCCTTCTTGTGCAGCGGGTGGATAAGAGCACATTTCCATTCATCCGGTAATTTTTCTGCTTGCCAGATGTTCGTGATAATTTGCGTAAGTTCCTACAGTGAATATGTTCCGAGGTTTTTTAATAGTTCCGCTGTGATACCATCTTCACCGGATGTCTTGTTATTTTTTAGTTTGCGTATGTGCTTGTGGATTTCTTCCTGTGTTGGTGGTGGTGATTCTGAATGGGTAGAGATACAATTTTCCTTGGGAAATCTTGTGTTGCGTTCGGGGCAATTGAGGAGATCAGAGAAATAGTGTGCCAGCTCCTGACAATTCTCCTGATTGGTTAGCGCCAATCTCCCATTCCGCTTTCTGACACAAAGATTTTGTGGTGTGTACCCACGGATTTGTCTTGCGAAAGTGTTATAAAAGTCTCTCGTGTTATAATTGCGGAAATTCTCCTCTATAAAGTCTAGTTGTTTCTCCATGTACTTCATCTTAGTTTGTCTGATAACTTTTGCGGTCTGTTTTCTAGTCTCGTTAAAAAGCTATTGGTTTTCTGGGAATTTTTTACTGTTGTACTCTTGAAATGCTCGTTTGCGTCGCTGCAATGCACTTTCGCATTCTGAGTCCCACCAAGGGTGTTTTGTGTTCTTTTTCAATGGGATCAGTTCCTGTGCTTTTAGTGTATTTTTTTTTGAGGAATTTTTCCCATGTATCTGCCTGTTCCTTTTTCCATTCCTCTGTTATGTTGGAATCCTTGATATTTTTCGTGTCGAATTTCTGTAGGTGTGCCTTCTTCTGATTTTCCTTGGGGTGAATTTGACTTTGATTCGTGTTAGGTAGTGGTCTGAGTCGATGCTTGCGCTCCTGCGATCTTGAATATCATGGATCTCTCTTTGTTGTGGCTATGAGATCGCAACGTGGTCTATCTGGAATTCACCAATCTGTTATATAGGTGATCTCCATGTCTTCTGTTTTCGTGGAGATTTTCTGAGGGATGTTGACATGATCTTCAGATTATTCTTTTGGCATAGTTCGATGAGTCTTATGCCGTTCTAGTTGGTGAATTTGTGACCGGGGAATTTGCCTATGGTTTTCTGATGGATTATTTCCCCGTCGATTTATATATATATATATATATATATATATATATATATATATATATATATATATATATATATATATATATATAATGTATATATATATATATATATATATATATATATATATATATATATATATACATTATATTATATAATATATATATATATATATATATATATATATATATATATATATATATATATATATATATATATATATATATATTATAAAATGTGCTGGTGCCAATTTGGACGTTGAATGAGAAGGATTTTTAGTAAATTTATAATTTTCACTCTTCCGTAAGGAGCTGAATCCTGGGTTCTGTATCAAAAGCAAATAAAACGACCCCAGAGATTTCATTAAGGCTTACTCCGGAAAATTTTGAGAATGAAATAGCTATCACATCAATGTGAAGCTACTTGAAAAAGCCAATAGTCTGAGCTTATCATCATGGGTCATAAAGACTCAGCTGACATGGTTAGGTCATTGTCATATAATGCAGGATAGTGTGCCACCGAAGCAGATGTTCATGGTAAATTAAAGGACAAGAAACGGAATTTGGGAGGTCCAAAAAGAAGATACTCTAAAGAACTATATGTCAACGTTGTCTGAATAGAAAAAGACCGCAAACGACAAACCCAAACGGCGTGAGGACTCATACAGGGCTATGTAGTTCCATGAAGAAAATAATCATCAAAAATTCTCTTCCCCTATCATTCGGGCCCCCAATCGACGATCAGAATGTACAGGATCACTGTTTTTGTGGACATTTTCATCAGTTCTTGCAAGGGAATGCCTTTCGCTGCGTGGTTCGTTTTCAGTCGAGTCTTCTGAAAATGCCTTACAGATCACTGATTTTTCAGGCCGGTTGAAGTTTTGCAAAATTTGTTTAAACTAGCCCTGAAGACGCATAAGATGATGGTCATCTAAAGTAGCATACTGTATGGGCATCTAAAGGACAAGCCAACAGTGTTGCTAGATCTTATGCTACGCCACCAGTCTCATTACTTTATTTGTTTGTACACAGAATTTGTACTCAGAATAGATTGAAGTGTAAAGGTTGGGGAGGTCAAGGCTCACTAACAGGTTGTAGCAACACAGGAAGAGAATAATAACCTATCTCTCTAGGTAAGATTTACGACTAAAGTAGACTCTAAAAACATTTGAAAAACTTCTTATAGTTTTAATTCGGCTGGAAGACTATTCAATAGAGGAATATTATTCCCAAAAAGATACTTCTGCATATAACTACTAGGTTGAAACTTGGAATGGAAATTTTCCTCCACCACCTCAAAAGATCTACGGATTTTCGTACATTCGATGGGGCATGCTTAAATTAAATACTAAATTAAATGTGTTTTTTAAAGAAAATGTTAATAATTATTAACAGCCACACCTGGTATATTCGGAGTCTTCCTTTAAAGTTTCGCATTGTATGAAGTATTTCATCTATTGTATGAGAATTTCGAATACATACTTTCAATTTGCGCTAACCCTAAAGAAATAAATTGGGTACAGATAAATCTGGCGAGTGTGGAGGCCAAGGTGTTTATGTAGCCAATTTTTCTTCATAAATTGGTGAAGTTGAAAGGAAATTAGAAGTTTGCTCTTCATGCATAGCATACATTTTACTTCGAATTAAGTCTTTGTCGGTTTCGTCAACACATTTGCTTTTACCAGAATAACTGTAGATAATGGAGTTTTCGTTAATGAAGACGTTTGTGCTGCTACTGTATTTACATTAAGGCCCCTTTTCAATAAAGAAACATACACATTTTTAACAATTTGCTTAGCATTGGGCGATAAATATTTTCTTTTAAAATTAGCACCACCGAAGGCACAATGATCTTGACAAGAACGGCACATTTTTAGTACGTTTGGAATAACAAAAAATACGATCGAAATTATAGAACTGCACTGTTTAAGAAAATAATGCGAATTTAACTAAAATATTTCGAAACTACTAAACCAGGTATAAAATTTATTTTATCTTTTTACATGTTATTTGATTAGGCCCGGTCCTGTTTACGTTTCTTGCAACTTTGTCGGGTTTTGTTACGGCAGGAGTTGTTAAGAGTTTATTGCAGTCAATCGGCCAACGATATATCTTAAAAAGCACTAGACACAAAACTTTAATTGATAATCAGTGATATCTGAGATACTTAGTTTGATCAACGATTTCAGTAATATGCTTCCCGATGTAAATATTATAATGTTTATCGATAAACGACCTGCAAGTATTCCTATTATTCAGAATCATATACTTAGTTTTCTCAGAATTTAGTTTTAATCACCACACTCATCGCCGTTATTTAAAATAGAGGGATCTAAATTTATATTTGTCACCATTTGGTCATAGTTCTTTACCGTTATTGAAAGAAGCGTGTCGTCAAATTTATGTTAGTATATTTAAAAATTTTATACAGTCCATTGATTTTTACTTTTCTATCAGTTAAGAACTAATTAGCGAATCATTTTGGTATTCACGTATTCACCCTGATGTTACTAGTATACTATACGATAAAGTGACTGGCACACGGGCGAAAAACCAACTTGTAGAAGCAAAAGTTGGTTAATAAAAAACGAAACTTTTGTAATACGATTTAATGGGTCTTTCGAGAAAGTTTCGCGATGTTTTGGAGAGCTTTTCCGCTATCAATATCATTGTTCCAGGGCCATTTTCGGTGATTTAAAATTCTTTTATTAGAGGTTTTGATTATTATTTCCATTGTGACTGAAAGTTTAATGGTTTTTTTTTGTTAGAAAGGTAACTTTTTCTTTGTACTCGTACACGTACATTGGTGTCTGTTAATTCAGTTCTTTTAATTTTATAGGCGGAGATTTCTAAAAATCTAGTAATAGGTAGCAATATGTAAAAAATACACGATTTGGCGATCACCTTGATTCAATTACAGACACATATGCAAAATAAATGAGAGTTTCGTTGGTTCTTGCTATTTTGTCAGTATCACTAACTGATGTGCTATATTTTTCATATATGTACTTGTAATCTAATACTTAACGAAATTTGTATAATTTTACGGTGATTTTTCATTATCAATATACTTCAATAGAATGTCAGAATATTGTTTTCGCCTAAATAATAAACTCGCCAATCATCGGCTCATAATCTACTTTAACCGCATCCAGCACAAACACAACCAAAACTCGAAATATTTGAGAATTACGCTGGATCGAACCCTAACTTACAAACAACTTCTTAATAATACAAGCCAAGGTACGAACGAGAAATAATATACTTCAAAAACTTTGCGGTTCCACTTGGGGTTCGACACCATCCACGCTCCGATGCTCGGCTCTGGCTATGGTTTAAAGCAGGGCGGAGTATGGAGCTCCGGTGTAGCTGAACAGTAGACATGTTTAAGTACTTGATACTCAACTGATTTATACAATGCGCACTATCTCCGGATGCGTTAAGTCTACACTAACATATTGGCTTCCAACATTCAGCTATATTGCCCCGCCACATCTTAGAAGTTAGGGAGCTTCTGTATGATAATATAGAAAAATTGTTGAAGCCTCCAATCTCCCAATAAACGACGATATTGCAAGTGCATCCTCTATCAGATTGAAGTCTCGGCATCCTACAGTGGGAAAGGCAGAAGTGCTATACAGCGTAAACTTCGATATACAACAACAGTGGTTGGAGATTTGGAGACATTCCACACTACCTGATATCCATATGAATATGTCTGCTATCCAAACGCCTAACGCATTTGACGACACGACTGGAAGTCTGTCAACTGATTAAGAATATGTTATGATAGATCCGCCGACTTCATCTGATGTACAAGTGGGGTAAACTGCCTTCAGCCCAATGTGACTGTGGGGACCCACGTCAAATCGTTTCCCATAGAGCCTATGAATGCAGACACAGGACATTTGCGGGAACCAAGACGCATTTTCTTACCTTGTCTCCTTCTGTAATCGAGTGGATTGATAACCTGGATGTAGCACTGTGATAATTATTTACTAATAGTGTACACTACTTTGTGTTGTATTTTATCTATACATTTTATTTTTTGTTAATTTAGAACCATGATTGTATTCTGACTGTTTTAATGTTACCTGTCATCTCTATCTGAAATACCATACGATAAATAAAATTAATACAGAATGGCACAAAAGAATTCATGTTTTTCAAATAAGTGTAAATTGGTTGATTGTAATAAAAAAAATAACACGGAAAAAATTTCTACGAAATACAGTTTTGATAGGTACCGTCAAATAAGGTGACTTTGTGATAGCAGTGGCTAGATTGTGCCAAATCGTATTTTTGATTATCCCGCCTTAACTATAAGAGGTACGATGCTGTTTTTACAAGAGGTGCAAGGTTTGAAATGTACTGCACTCTACTGTATCTTTCGCGTAACTTAATTTAACCTTTTTGATTTGTGATAGCGCATCATTCAATGTTGCATTGTTATCAGATTTGATGTTGTGTGTGTAACTTTTATCTATACACAGGAAACAATTCAATATAATATAAATCAGGTCAGTATTATTTATAACTATTCAGTTTTGATTGTTTTCATATAAAACTTAATACTCTTAAATAAGCTTACGATCCGTTATTAATCTTTTCACAATTTCATCCTGTGATTTGTATTTCAATTTTTTATCATCTAAAATTCAAAATTTTTTTCAACTGGCTCTTTAGTAAGAAATAAGTGATTTAAAATAGCTTGCAGTATACGGTTATATAACTTAACATTCTTAAAACCTACTAGCCTTTTGTTCAGATGGTACCAATTTAAATTTTTGGATTATGTAAGTTTTAGACTTAAAGTGGAATATTAGCCATTTCAATAATGGTGAGGGATGTTCGAAAGCGTGGAAGCCGACCTTATATGAATTACACTAAAGAAATCTTGGAAAAGGCCTTAAATGAGATCCAAGAAAAAAATATTTCAGTTCAAGCTGAATTTTACACTTTTGTATATAGTTTAATTTTTATTTACCTATGTTTGACTTGAAAAGGTTTTAGATCTAGTGAAGTAGGCTTACCACCTAGGTTAAAATGGCTAAAAATCAATTCAATCTAATATATGCTAATTTTGTTTCGTATTTTTTGTCTTTAACAAAATATTTTTATATTTACACGATCTTTATTAAGTACAAACCAACCTCTTGTTGAGATGAGATTGTCTCACATTGCTTTTAATATAAGATATCATAGGAAAAATATGCTGGCACAAACTAGCCCCGACTAGCGGGGTTAGATTGTGCTACGAATTTTCCAAATTGTTATTAACTGTCTTAATATAACTACTTTTTTTAATGATAAAACAATATTTTGTATACTCATCAAAATACATAGAAAAGTACACAAAAAGTGGCACAAACTCACCCCATTTGAAGGTATACATTGTTTTTTTTATTTCGAGATTTAGCCCTAGTCCGCAGTACGGGTAAACCGCCCTCGTTTCTAACGGCGTGATTTTGTGGGTCAAGAGAAATAATATAAGGGGCCGCACTTGTGGTTTTTTCCCGCGGCTAATTTTATAACTGTGAAATGTTGCAAAATGGCTGGCGGGTAAAAACCGCGACACAACTTGTAACCAATAGAACTTAGTTAGCGCACACGCACTATGGGCATTTTTTAGTATTAGAGCACCAATACTACTGCTCTCTTGAAATCCATCTTCAAATCGTGAAAATGGCGGGCAGTTTTGCGGTTTTTAATAGTAGTGTGTGCGTTTTGAGCGGTTTCGCGGTTATAGCGGTTAACCGCTCGCTAGAAAAAACCGTGGTGTGGCCTTATTTCGAAAATATAATGTAACAAGAAGGTCCTTGTACGTACCAAGTGTATTGGTTAATAATTCTTAATTTTTTAAAGAGATGGTGCTGGAAACAATTGTCGGGTCACAGTCTAAAATCTTATGTCACTTTATTGCTACGACATTACCTTTCAAATAGTCCTTGATGTTTAAACGATTTCGAATTAGCGTCCTATTTTTTTCGTGTTGTAAACATGTCAAGTTTCGAGCCAAACAAAGAACGTTTGCTGCTTTTCTTGTTTAATCAAAAGAAAAACGCGAGTAGAAGCCGTCATATACTTGTGGAAACTTACGGTGACAAATTTACGGTTGGTTTAAAAGTGGCGATTTCGATTTGAAAGACAAAGAACGTCCAGGTTAATCGAAAAAAAATGAAGATGCCGAATTGCAAGCATTGCGGGAAGAAGACGCTATGCAAGCTCAACAACAAATGAAAGAGAGGTTAAATGCTGGTCGTCGAACCATTTGTGATCTTCTGCATGTCATGGGGAAGATCCAGAAGGCAGAAAAAGGGGTACCACATTAGCTGAACGACAATTAGATAGAAAAGTGAAAAACTTTTCGAAGTTTTGCCTTCTCGGCATGAAAAAAATACATTTTTTTGCTTCGGATCGTGACTGCAGAAAAAAATTGATATATTTTGGACAACTAGTGACAACTCGGATCAAAAAGTGACCAGAATGGGGTACAAGATACGGAAAAGTGATTTTGCAGCACGACAGCGTCCCATCACACACAGTGAAAGCGGCAGAGACACAATTTCTGAGCTTGGTTGAGAATTCTTGCCCCACCCGGATCGAATTGAATTATCTCCTGGTGATTCTAATATGGTTAGCGAAACGTGCGCCGGGAAATTAAAAACAAGTGATTTTGTGTTTTATGATAAAACTCTTTGAGTTTAGTAAACAAACGAACGAACGTGGTTACCAATTGAATACCTGCTCATTGTATATTTTTTACGGCACTTCTTCCGATTCCCACTGATATATACAAGTAGATATCCAACGAAGGCGACAAGAAGATAAAAACGAAAAACCGTTTCCATTTTTCTTGGTCTTATCGGGAGTGCAATAAAAGTCCCGGCGAGGAGCGGGCGCTAAAATTAATTAAACCGGAGAAAAACCCCCGAGTCAAGATATCAGGCTGGTTAGAATTGACGCGAGTTCATGGGAAAAAGCGGCACTCCGTTAAAAAATCTGACGTTTAACGATGCAATCCGACGACTATAAATTAATAACTGGGTATTTCGTTGAAATTTACGTCCGGCATCACGAAATGAAAGAAACAGAAACAAACGTTTAATTAATAGTGCGATGGTGATGTTGAGAATAGTTTCCAGCTAAACTTGACGTTTTAAACGTTATTGTGGACTCTAAAATCTCTAATAGAAATAATGGAATAGGGTAATATATATATGAAATGTTAGATTTCCTTGGACAACCTGCGTCTCCGCCTAAATGAACATTTTGTTAGGTGTTTACTGGGGACGAGCCCCACCCATCCCTTCAATTAGAGGGCATATGTTTAGCCTCTTGATGTTTATGCTTGTCAGGGTACCAACACATGCTCTTCCGTCAAGAATAGGGAGACTCTATCCACAGTGAACAACCCATACTTTCGCCAACTTCCCATCGGATGGCATATATATGAAATATTAGATTTCGTTGGACAGTGTCCAATGAGACAACAGTAGCTGAGTGTCACATACACCCAATCGTTGGGTTCCACAATCTCATGTGGAACACACAGCATGTTGTCTCATTGGATGCTGTCCAAGGAGAGCTACCTGAATATAATATAATGTAATTAAATACCTGGGGAATATATTTATAATAATTGTTTGAATATTTACTTAATAAATTTATAATAAAACCTATGTGGATATACGGAATCAAGCTGTGGGGCCAGGCCTACCTAGCATATCAAACATATAAATCGTCCAAAGATTTCAGAATAACTTCCACAGAACTACAGTCGACGCTTCTTGGATATAGTCGACACGATTTAAAACTGCACTAATTAACGAGGCAATCAAAAATGATGAAATATCTGACCAGATTTGAAGTCCACCCTTATACTTTAGGAAAACCAGTGTATGAAAAGTTGCATAGTGGGCCTGTGGGGAATATTAAAAATATTCATAAAGAAAGGCAAATTAATCATGCTCCACGTAATAAAGGCTCATTTCTTCAACGTCACCCAAAGCGTCAACAAATATCCGGTTTCTGGTCTTAAGACGTCATCAATAACCATACTGATGATCTCTGACCATAAGCTAAAGACCCTTGTTTACATCTGGGGGGTGGCTGAAGAACTAAGCAATTATTACGTGGATAATTTTTCCTTGCTTTTTGAATATTTTTAAAAACACTGTATGTAAATTAGGAGAAAATATTTAATTGAGTATGTGTATTAACTGTATAAAAAAGATATTGTGCAATGGGAAGATTGTTTGCCAAGTTGAGATCGAAAGAAAAAAAGCGAACAGAGAAGGTATATGAATTTCACCCGGTCTTTCAGAAGAAATCTAGTCTATCAAAAAACATTTACTATAATAGAAGTATGGGAAGAAATATAGGACACGAGAAAAAAAAAGGAAAAACCTCTCCTAATCAAATAAAAAGAAAAAACAAAGTTTTTTTGTTTACTGAGAGACTCGCGTATAGGTTTCACGTAAAAATCTTTTTATATCTCGGACAGGTTCAGGAGGAAAACAAAAAAAAAAGTTAACAGCAGTTTATCTAAGATTTCCTAGGGGTTCGAATAAAAAACAATCTCCGATGGACCTTTTGTTTTTTAAATGTTTTTCTAATTAATTACCTTTTGTGTCTACCTGTGTGTCTTTAAGTACTTTATTTTTAGTCTAAATGTTTAATATTCAGCATTCGATTGTGCTAAAAATTATAATAATGACAACTCTGGAAGATATTGGAGTTTGGTCATAAGCAACAAAGGTGACAGAGGGTAAAGTCAACAACAGAATAAAAGTAACATTCGAGGTGTGTGAATAAAGTAATGAGGCTGGTGTCGTTGAGTTCAATCTGACAACACCGTTGGAGGGGAGGCAGGACTAAATGCTGTCCCCTTTGGAGAGGAGGCAGGGCATCATCTGATGCATCTTCATTTAAATGATGACTAGTTTAATTTCACCCTTTTAAACCTGGCTTTTCACCAAACAGTGACTCTTTTGGGGTGTAAGAGTTTCTCAAAAATCAATAGTGGATTTTCTTCATCCCAAATGCGCCAATTTTGTTTATGCTTCATCTGAAAAGATGATGAAATGAAGAGTTCTTTGATCGAATTCACTAATGCACGACATTTTGAATGATCCAGTGGTTTTAGTTCATGCGTTATTTGAACCTTATATGCCTTCAGAGCTAAAGCCTTTCGTAAAATAAGCCATTTTGTGGATTCACTGATACCAAATTGTTGTAAACGTTGAATAATGGAAATATTATCGGTATTGTTGTCTTGAGTACGAAGCCATTTTTATAAATGTTATACATTGCACTTCTGAAATGAGATTAGACCTAAACAAATTCACAACGCCATCTATGTTTTGTTCAAAAATTAAAAATAAACCACTCAATTTGAATGACACGTTGCGTTATTAAAAGTATTACATAATCACACAAATTACTTTTTATTAACTTCTCGATGCGTGTTTTGCTAAACATGTTAATATCATCAGGAGATGATTAAAATTTTTAATTAAATATGACTTTTTTAAAATAAATTTCATGTTCATTGCTGTTAACATATTCCCTTGAAAAGTGTACTAATATTCGTGTTCTACAGTAGTTAATTTGATAATAAATAAAACGCCTAAATTTCAAGCACACCCCTTTTACACGAATGATTGATTTGTCAATGCAAGTCATTCCTGTTTTGCAAAATTAGTTAGTTTGTCACATATTTTAAATGATTTTGGAATGCCAACTTTGATAAAATTGGGCAATATTTTATTAGTTTTGCTTGACTAAAGAAACCAAAGATCTGCTCCAATAGGCATAATTTTGATAGAGTACTTACGATAAAGCTTTAGCTTCGGTGACCGTGAGGCCATCGTAGATGAATTTTTCTATATTGTTTTATTTTAATTTAAAAAAAGGGATATAGTGTTTAGTGGTAAATCTCTTTGAGTTTAGTGTTTGACACCGAAGGTTCCAATGAAAGAATTCATTATTTTTTGTGTAAAAAAATAACAGGTGCATTTTTGTCTTATAAAAGGTGATTTGTTTAGTGTGTCCGAATTTCCGATGGGGGTCGCTGTCACTCACGAACTGTGAGTTTGCGCGCTTCTAGTGTTAGCACTAGTGAGAGCAACGCTTACAATGTAGAACAAGGATGCACATAATTAGAAAATAAATAATTAGCAAAGATTTGGACATAGAATCTATTGAAGAACATGTAGGACAAAGACAATTCAGATGGTGGGGTCATCTTCAAAGTGTGGCCAATGCAATACAAGTAAAGACAGTATGGGAAATGTGAACACAAGAGAAAAGGAAAAGAGGAAGACCAAAGCAAACCAGGGACAAAATCTTAGGAAATATTTTAAAAAAGAAGGATAAAACGTGGGCAGAAGAGAAACGACTAACATCGCATAGAAAGGCCAGGAACGGATTTATAAAGAACTGTCGAAATTTATTATCGAAATCAATGAGCGATATATTTGCTGAATTAAAATAACAAGACAAAAAACTGTGTGTTCTGAAGGAAGTATCGGTGTTGTTGCTGGCTGCTGTAGTAGCTGTTCATAAAGATCTAAATTTATTAATTCGTTGTCGTTCGAAGGATATTTGACTTTGTTATTTGACTACGTGGAAAATTTTCCGTAAAGATCTTGGTCGGTGCCTTACAAGATCCAGCTTGTCTAAGAACTGAAGTCGCAAGACCATCGCAAATCAATTGCAACTTGACTCAGAATTTAACCGCAAAATTTTGATCAGCGACGAAGCTCATTTTTTGCTATAAATGATTACGGTAATAAATAAAATTACCGCATTTGGAGTGAAAATAATCGGCAAATGATCCAACAATTGCCGTTGTATCCAGAAAAATGCGTTGTATGGTGCGGATTGTACGCCGGTGGCATCATTGGATGGCATTTTTATAAAAATAAAGCTGGAAAGCACGTTACTGTTAAGGAGGATCGTTACAGAGATCTGATCAATGATTATTTAATTCCGAATTTGAATGGGATTGATTTGAAGGAAGTGTGGTTTCAACAGAGCAGTTACACATGGCATACAACCAACGCAACAATCGAATTATTAAGGCAACATTCGATGAGAAAATTATTTCTAGGAACGCACCTGTATATTGGCTACCAAGGTCATGTAATTTAATGCCTTTATATTGGTTTCTTTGGGGTTATGTTAAATTATTCTATCTAAGCCGATAAACCAGTAACTATTGACGCTGCGGAAGCCCACGTAACTCGAACAATTGCGGACATAAGATCCCAATTGCTTAAAAAACAGGTCGGACATTGGATTGACAGAATGCGCTCAGACAACAGTGTGCTTAGACAACAGTGCGCTCAGATGTAACCGAGGCGGACATTTGTCCGAAATTGTTTTCAAACATGAATGTCATTGAATGTTATTTCACATGAAATAAATAGTTTCATGGCATCTAATTTGGTTGTTGGTTTATTTGATTTTAAAGTTCGGATGCACTAAAAAAATCATCCTATTGAAATAGTCAAGACAAACTATTTATCAATTCTCCAGCGTAATAATTCTGTTTTCCCCCCTATCGTTTCTGATATGGACCCTTTACAGAAATAAAACTACACCTTAACGCCCATAACCTCATTTAACGACTGTCGGCCCTGCCTCAGACACCCTTGCAGGATTGCCGCTCCCGGGAGACGGTGTACAATCGCTCGGCGTGTGACCGTCACAATCCTGCTATCGCGGAATCGCCTAAATGATTTAACGAGTGCCGAAAGGGGGGCGGTAAAAAGGTCCTGCGGGGTTGTTATAAGATGTCGTTGCAAATCTGTACCGGAAGGGCCTTGTTGGGGGTTCGTTGTAGAAGAATTTGTCGGACTATCGTGTCCGGATAAATGGGAATGATACGTTTAGATATATGTAAACATTGCACCTAGTGTATTGGTTAAATTTGTTTAAATTATTTTTTAAATATTTATATGTTAAATATTTGTATATTTACATTGAAGAAATCATAAACAGAACAGTGGAAAGAAATAAAAATGTCTACTCAGCATTTATAGATTTGGAAAGAGCGTTTCTCCGAGTGCCAAAAAAAAACATGGGAATGCCTGAATAGAAGAAATGTAAACAGAAAACTGATAGAGGTTACCAAGTGGCTGTACAATATGACCAGAAACAGAGTAAGAAACAAAAATGTAAAATCGAAAGATTTTTTAACAAAAGGAGTTCGACAGGGCGGAACTTTGAGTATACTTTTGTTCATTATCTACATAGACGAAATAATCAAAGAACCGCCAAAGAAGATAAACTATATATTGGCTACAGAAACCCAGAGAAAATTGATACATTGGAGTGTGCGTTTGTCGATGATGTCGCAATATTGGCAGGGAGTGAAAACGACCTTGAGGAAATTTTAAAAGTGTGGAACGAGGTGCTATTAAAAAACGGAATGAAATGAACAAATCGAAATCAAAAGTAATGGTTGTCTGACCAGAAAAAAAAAGAAGTCAAGGTAATATTAGACAATGAAAAAGTAGAGCAAGTAAATAATTTTCAATACCTAGATGCAATGTTAGAAGAGATCGGAAAACACGAAATTGACTTGAGTAAAAGGATAGAGAAAACGAACAGAATATACAGTGTCTTGAGAAAAGCCTTCATAAACAAGAAAAAAATAACAAAACTATCAAAGATGAAAATATATAAAACAATATATAGACCTATCTTAAAATATGGATGTGAGTCCTGGGTGTGCTGGGTGTGCACTGAACACAAAGAAAGTACCAAGGAATAAAATGGACCAAGGACATAATTAGAAAAGAAATAATTAGGGAACTAATAAGAAATAATAAGACAACTCGGATGGTGGGGACATCTTTAAAGACTGGCCAATACAAAACAAGTAAAGACGGTATGGGAAAGGAGATCACAAGGACGAAGGAAGAGATAAAGACAAAAGAGATAAGGACAAAATTGTGGGAAAAAATTTAAAGAAGGAGGGTAAAACTCGGGCAGGAGGAAACGCGGGCAGACTAACACAGGATAGAATGCCCAAATAGGTTTATAAAGAAGTAATATGAGATATAGACACTTTAACGCCCTGTGGGTAGCCAAGGGAGATTATTATATATATATATATATATATATATATATATATATATATATATATATATATATATATATATATATATATATATATATATATATATATATATATATATATCCTAAGATATTTTTTTGACAATTTTTTACATTTATGTGTATTGACTTAATCTTCGAAATGATTTACTAAAATAACGATTAATGAAATAACTGTACGGCGAGAAAAAAAAACACAGGATAGAATGCTCAAATAGGTTTATAAAGAAGTAATATGAGATATAGGCACTTTTACGCCCTGTGGGTAGCCAAGGGAGATTATTATATATATATATATATATATATATATATATATATATATATATATATATATATATAATTTTTTACATTTATGTGTATTGACTTAATCTTCGAAATGATTTACTAAAATAAAGATTAATGAAATAACTGTACGGCGAGAAAAAATTATTCGAATAGATTCTGCAGTGAGTGCATGAAATGAAGAGACCGATAATTTAGGGGCCTAATGTTATATTATTATTAATTCCATTTACTATCGCTTTTCTATATTTGGTAATCATTAGAGTTTCATTGCATTTAAAAAATGGAAAATACAAGAAGGAAAACAAGAAAACCAATTCTTCTATTTTGTTTTTATGACGGGCAAATAATCGATGAATCACCTGTTTTTTATTGAAAGTCCCATTCTAATATAAATGTATATGGGTCTAGCTTAAAACGAAAAAGGATATCGAGGTATTGAATGTTTCTATACATTATGATGACAAATATTATATATAGCTGAATTTGTCCCTTTTAATGCCGGCGTTGATGCGGCCATATATATTTTTTATATCTCCCCCTAATCCATACAGTTAGATGCATGGGGTGTTTTTGGATTAGCAATTTTTCGGGATTATGGGATATTACTGAAAAAGCTCCAAATAAGTGGGATATAGCTATCAGCGCGAATGATCGATGTTGATTGTTTTCTGCTATATTGTGTTGTTGTTATTAAAGTAAAATAATATGTGGAGAGCTAAACTGAAATGCTATTCCTGATACATAAAACATATATATATATATATATATATATATATATATATATATATATATATATATATATATATATATAATTAGCTCTAAATAGCCAAGACGATTGCAAAGAACTTGCCAAATATTTTGAACAACTACTAAACTGTCCTGAGCTCTTGAACAGATTATCAACACTAAACCCTGGACAAACAACCCCTGATTCATTATCACCTTTTCAAATAGTTTTTTACACATTTTGCAATATGAATTCGAACATTGTCATGTTGAATAATGACTTTATCGTATCTTTGGGTGTAGTCTGGTCGTTTTACCTTCAATGCTCGGTTCAATTTTATCAATTGTTGTCGGTATCGATCGTTAATCGGTATCGTTTCACCAGATTTCAGCAGTTTGTAATATGCAGCTACCCTAATACCCTCCAAACACACCGCAAAGCCTTTTTTCCAACTACATTGCGCACTTGTTATGATGTTGAAGGTTGGCCTGAGTCCACACATGATTTTTTGCGCTTTGGGTTGTCAAAATAGATCCACTTTTCTCCATCAATCAGAACTCGATGCAAAAAAACTTTTCTTTTTTGTCTGGCAAGCAAAATTTCACAAATGGCTTTTTGCCTTCCAATGATAATTTCCTTCAATTTTTATGAAACCCATTTTCCTTCCTTCTGCATCCCTCCCAATACGTGTAGACGTTCACAAATGGTGGATTCGGCAACATTCAATGCATCTTCAAACTTTTTTGGCTGTCCTAGACGGTCCTTGATCTTTATATCAAAATCACCACGTTTAAAGTATTTAATCCACCGTTCATAAGTTATTTGAGTTAGAGCATGTTTACCATAAGCTTCAACCAACAATCGATAACTTACAGCGGCCGTTTTCTTCAAATGAAAGAAAGTTATTAACCTTTCCCACAAAATGTCTTTTTCTGGTTTATAATTCGACATACTCAAAGCTATGAAAAACTCTGTCTTTTATAGAATCAAATTAATAATGAACTGACTTTTGATGGCTTATGTTTGCCTTCTAAAACGCCATAGACGTCATTTGTATATACTAACAGATATATGTTATGCGTCTGAATGATTGTGGCGTATATTTTTTTCTTTTTTTTGGGTTTTTCGCCACGATCTAAAATTCATATAAGTATACTCATGTTAGTACCGTTGATATATACACAAACTATGTTTACTTTCTATCTTTTCAATATATGTATATATATATATATATATATATATATATATATATATATATATATATATATATATATATATATATATATATATGTATATATATATATATATATATATATATATATATATATATATATATATATATATATATATATATATATATATATATATATATATATATATATATATATATATATATATATATATATATATATATATAGTATATATAGTAAATTTAATTTTTTAGATTCGTTTTGAAAACGGGAGGAGAAGACCTCCCGAAACTTTAACGTTCAAAAGTTTGTATTTATTTTAGAAAACTTTTGTTTTTTTTTTAAATTTTGTTTGTTAGGCAAATTTATTACAGTAAAAGGATCAGTGAGAAATTTGTCTTCATTTGGTTTTTTGTTTTTTACTCAGTGATTCTTTATTTACATAAGAACAGGTATTTTTTTGATATTTTTATGAGTTTTAGTGGCGAAAAAGGATCGTGGCGAAAAACCCAAAAAAAAATCGACATTATCAACCGAAGCACCTACATCTACAAGTTTTATTAAGAAGGGAACGAAGGGAAAACACACTTTCCATAACTTTTCTTCTTTTCAATATGTTAACAAAAGCTTGTTTAATCAATTGGAAAAGATAATAATCTGATGGAGTCAATTCTGAAGATTAGACTAGTATTAATATGACGTATGATTATATATCATCATAAAGTATGTTGGAGTGTCTCATTTAAATTGCAACAGCACATCCTTCAGGAGTGATGCTACATAATTGCGCTTTGTTACAAAACAACCTAATATGTATTATTAAATTCGTATTCTTCCCGTGGTAATTGAACTTGTCAGTGTGCCTTGACCTGCCGAAACCTTCATATTAATCCAGATCGATCTCCACCAACTCTTTGCCCGCATTTTGATGTACAATAGATCGTCAGCATCGATTTTTACACTGTCCTCTCATCGTATTTTTGATCTACCTCTCTTTTTATTATCCAGTATTTGTACCTCCATGATTTTCCTTGGTTATACCCTATTCTCCTATTTCCGTTATCACTCGCAATATTAAAAATTCTTCCAAATAGTCTTTTTTCAAACACTGCCGGCATATTCTCTGTTTTGAATGAAACTTTACAAAGGTTTAATATATGAAATCTTTTCGTCAAACTATTCGAACAATAAGATATAATAAATTTCCTTCGATTAAACGTCAGCATCCGGAACCGTAACGGATCTGCCAAGTCGCAATTTAATTGTTGTCCAGCAGTATGAAATAAATATGGCGTGTAGTATTCCTGATATTAATTAGTGGTCCTTTATCGCGACTGTGCTGGCCGTGTTCAGCCCCAACACGTCAAACCTGGAGCATAGTTTCAATTTGTTAGCTAGACGCCCCGGGCGTCAGCATTCCTCAACTTCATAAACTAATATGTTAGGAACGAACACGAGAGTCTGGTTCTTTGAAGCGAACGCGATTCTACCAAGGATATTAACGTGAAATCGCCCTTTCTATTTTACCTTAAGAGTTGAGATGCGTTGCTTGAGATGGGTTAAACCCTTGGATCATATTTATCTCATCTATGTTGGATACTTGTTGGATACTATGTTGTGTACTGTTTCATTCATTTATGTTATATGGTAAAAAGCAATAGTACGAAGTAAATACAATGTATATATATATATATATATATATATATATATATATATATATATATATATATATATATATATATATATATATATATATATATATATATATATATATATATGCCAAATCAACCACTTTTCACCAATCCGACCCCTTTCGATTTGGTTGTTTCTTTTTTCTACCTCACTAAAAAAGTTTCTCAGAATTTTTCAAAATCTTTTACCCGAAAAAAGATTTTTTTAATGGATATTTTTTAATAAATTAATTAAAATTCTCGATTTTTTTTAATGAAAAAAGCGAAAACCAATTACAGGAACTCAGCAATTACATAGTGTGATTCAAGATACAGATGGTTGTCTTGGGGTCCAGCATTTTTCGAATTCAGATTAGATAATCTAGAACTTGATAGAACTAGATAATAAGATAATTTATAGAACTAAATAGTATAGACGAGTATATGTAAATTACTTAAATGGCAAAGAAGTCGTTTGTTTAATTGGTATAAAAAAAATTGTTAATCATATTAACGGTAAAATCCTAATCATTAATCATTAGGTTAGATTATAAATTAAGTATAAAATATCATATCATAGAATATAGAATATCGTAGAATAGAGAAGTTTTTTTAACAGAAAAAATATACGATTGGGAAAAAATAAGAATTTTTTTCAATAAAAAATAGGAAGAAAACTCGGCACACCCTTTGATCCTCGGCATTATTCCCAGAATAAATCGAAATTTCTTTAGGAAACAAATTAGGAATAACGAAAAATCCGTAACTTTTTTTTGGTTTGGTTAAATAATATTAAAATATAACATTACAATATAAATTCTGAGAAAGGTTTTTAGTGGGGTAGAAAAAGATAAAAAATGTCAGCAAAATCGAAAGAATCAGCAAAATCAAAAAATGTGTGTGAGTGTGTGTGTGTGTGTGTGTGTGTTTGTGTATATATCTCTTGAATCTGAAAATATATGTGAATTATTTACTTACGTTGTCTTCTGGACTAGTTTGAACCAAAGTTTCGTCATCTATAGGCACCGACCCATTTGTCCATCTAACTTTAGCCGGGGGTCTCGCTCCGTGTACGTCACAGATCAGCAAAACGTTAGTCCCCTGCACTACGTGATTCTTCACCCCCGATAACTCCATTGTGGTTGGACGTACTGCAATCCACACCAAATATTAATTTACTACCTCTAGCGAAATTAACCAGCCCACTTACCGTGCACATCAGTCTTGATCCAGTGTATTATAGGGCCATCCAGGGCCTCACTTTCCACCTTACAAATGAACTGAGCGTTCAAATCGCCCCTGGTTAATGTCAGTTGCAGTTTCGAGGCACCCATTCCCACTCCATCCCCCAGGTCGATGGCCTTATACTGAGCTGTAACAAGAAAAAAATGTTTTTTTAGGGTGACGAATAAATTTTCAGATATCTTATCGCAGAGGCCTACGTTAATTACAGTCGAATTTCGGATAACCCTCGTTTGGGACCCGGGAAAAGGGAATATCAAGATGGAAAAGCTGTTTTGAATAAAATATACGTTTATCTTAAAGGGAAGGGAAGGATTTCGTTGCTGAAAGATACGGGAATTGATGCAAGGAAAATAACTTTCGTTTACTAACGGATGGTTTACGGTTTAATAATGATGTGTTTAATAATGATGTGTTTAGTAATGATGTGTCGGTAAAACCTCTTAGGTTATTAAACTTTTTTAAATTAATGTAAATATCAGCTACTATACGTACTTAAATTAAACTGAAAGTAGACTTACTGAATAGCATATCTTAAGTTACAAAAGTAATGCACTCTTTCTTTACCTTTATTTTTCTGTAGGTGATTGTAGAAAATGTGATAAACGATTAAAGAAGATACAGATGATTAAATTTGACCAACATTTTTTCTTTTTTTGGGTTTTTAAAAATTAGAGATTAGAACATGACACAACATTAAAAGACCGCACTAAACTAAAAACAATTCATAAATAATCATAAATACAATTTTGGAATTATTAACTATATGCTTAAAAACCCCATATTTTCAATTAGAAAATGATTATTATCAATAAAATTTTGAAATGGCAATAGTTTCTTCTCTTTCTCCTTTGATGAGTGATGTTTTTATGGAAGAACTCGAGAGTGACATATTAAGTAAATCCCTTAAAAAGCCAATTATATGGCTTAGATATGTTGATGATATTTTTGCTATATGGCAACATAGCATTGATGATCTAAATATTTTTTATTTAGATATAAATTCTCTAAAGCCTACAATTAACTTTAGAAGTGGAGAGGGAGAATAAATTGCCATTCCTCGACACTTTAATATTAAAACAAAACAATACATTAAAAACTACAGTTTACAAAAAACCGACAAACACAGATAGGTATCTCAATTTATTTTCGTCACTCAAAATCAGTCAAAATAGGAGTAATTAAAAATTTATATTACAGAGCAAAGCTTGTTTATACCGATAATGATACACTACAAAAATAGACAAATCACATCAAAGACATTTTAATAAAAAACCATAAATCGATAAATCATAAATAGATAAATCGTTTAAAACTTTTGATACCAGACAAAACAGACAAGTTATCAATAACAATAATAATAACTCTCAAACAATTAATCTCACAATTCCTTACATCCGCGGTATTTCAGACACAATTAAAACAGTAGGAAATACATACAACGTAAGAACGACATCAAAACAAAAAATACTCTTAGATATATATTTACAAAAACCCAAAAAAACAACACACAAGAGAATACGAAAAATGTGGTTTATAAAATTCCTTACGAATGTGGCAAATTCTATATAGGAGAGAGATCTTGACCGTTAGATGTTAGAATAAAAGAACATAAAAACATTCTTAGAAAGGGCGATTTTAATAAATCTATAATTTGTCAACACGCATGGGATATAAAATCAATTGGAATAATTTCAAAACGGTGTTATAAGAATCGGTAACAAAATACAGAAGATTAAAAGAAACCGCTATAATTAATTTAAATAAAAATAATTGTATTGCTATGTCTTCGGTAGATTTAAATTCAATGTGGTTCCCAATTCTAAAGAATACGAATATACCTAGATAAAGAATATCTAGAAGTTTCAAAGAGTCAGATCATGCGAATATGAGGGATTGTTGAGCACGACGGTACTTCTTTAGCCAGGAAATCGTGAATCGTAATTTTTCGTGCATAATTTTCATTAAAATAACATAATAAATTTAGAAATGTCAGTGAACTGAGGAGACCGTTTTGTAGAACTTTGCTCACTTTTTGAACATTTTTTATGGGTTACTTTTGCTTTATTACCGTAAAAGTATTGGCAAAGTAGCAAATGGACCACTTTTGAACCCAACCCTTTTCGATTTGACTGAATTTTTTTTTCTACCCCACTAAAAACGTTTCTCAGAATTTTTTAAATTTTTTTTATTAAAAAAGTTTAAAGTAGTGTTTGAGAATGTAAAATCGTTTACGAAATTATAGTCACACAAATTTTGTTTAAAAATAAAAGTGATAGATAACAAAGTAAACAATTGTTTTATTTGTTTTTAAAAAATGAACTATAACAAAGTAACGGACAAATCAATCAATAACCTTTATATTTTTGTTTTTTCCCATTTATATTTTTGTTTTTTCCCAATCGTTTATTTTTCTATTATAAAAACTTTGTTTTCACAATAAAATACATCCAAGTAAATGCTTTTATGATATCTTATATTTAATTTATAATTTAATAATTAATGACTAGGATTTCTAATGATTAATGACTAGGATTTCACGGTTAATACGATAAACAATCAATTTGTCATACCAATTTAACAAATGATTTTATTTTATGTTCTTTAACTTTTAAATAATTTTGTTCAACATAATTGTGTTCAACATAATAAAATTATTTTCTATTTAGGGTATAATGTATTTTGATGTGACATAAATTTTATTTAAATTTTCACGATAATTGAATTGATAAGTTAAGGTATGACAATCATAGACTTACCAAAAGTCAATTTCTTTGTTTTTACAATAATAAATTTATATTATGTAAAAGTACAGCATAAAAACTGATTTTGTGAAAAATATTTCTGACAGTGTTATAGAAGTTTATTATTTTTCAGATGGGGTTCCTCAGCACCGTGCGATTGTATTGGTGGTACAATCAAAAACTAGCAGCGAGAGCAAGTCTTCAACTAGCGGTTGATATACAAATAACCACACCTTTCGAACTCTATGCATGGGCTTTTACACTGGGTAACCTTCCGAATATGACGGTTAGGTTTTCACCAGAAGGTCATACAATAAAGTTGTGAACTACTTCAGACCGATTTTCAAAAACGAAACCAATTACGGAAACTCAGCAATTGCAACTGTGATTCCAGACTTAGATGGTTGTCTTTGTGTCTGGAATTTTTCGAACTCAGACGAGTATACAATCTGTAAATTATTTAAACGCCAAAGAAAAACAAAGTAAATCATTTGTTAAATTAGTATAAAAAAATTTATTGTTAATTGCATAACCGTGAAATTTTGATCATTAATCATTAGGTTATATTATAAATTAAGCACAAAATATCATAGAACCATTTACATGGATTTATTTTATTATAAAACAAAGTTTTTATAATATAAAAACTAAACGATAATATATTATGTCCTCCATATATTCTTTGGATAATCTTTAGTTTCCACTATCTAGTCTTAGTTTTTTTTGCTCCATTTAAAGTTTTGAAGTCCATCATTCACAATTATTTTGCTGGTCTGACAGATGTGCGATATATCCTTTTTTTTTGTTTTCTTTGAAATATATTTAGACTTCATTTTGATTTTCAGTAAGGAACCTGAACATATATTGCGTCTGCTTATTCTACGGTTAATTTTTCCTCTTCCAATATTTTTATTATTGATGGCAATTTCCAAATATACAAAATTACCTGTGCTTTGAAATGTGTACACCTTCCTATCGACATCACTTTTTGCTACAAGATCTTCATCTACCTCTTCACTACCATATCTCAGTCTCATGTATTTCGATTTTATAGACAATATAAAGAACAGTTATTACTCGGTAGTTGCCACATATTGTTAAATCACCCTTTTTAAAACCTGTATCGGTACTTCTTCAGACCAATTCGAGGGCATAGTGTTCTCTTTCTAGATTCTGACAACCAGATTATGAAATACTTATTTAAAAGTGAGCCTCCTGCTTTAATCATTTCATTAACAATTTAATTATTTCAAACACTTTTGTTCTTTCTTAAAATAGATTTCTGGTTACTTCCTTATCTTCTAATATCGGAGCCTCTATATTTTAAGTATCTTAACTGGTTCCCACAAAATTGTCACTCAAGAAGAGGATCTTCTTCATTTTTTTTTCTTTTAGTCATTGTCATTGTATACATTTTTAAATTGCTCTTTCCATTTGTTAAGATTTTCTTTCGATCCTCCTCTATATAAAATAGTATTTTTTGTTTAAAACCCTTATTTTGTTTCGTTACTTCCTCATATAAGTTCCTCATGTCGTTATTTCCTAAGTTCTTTTTTTATTATTCCATGGACTATTGCCTAAAATCTCGTTTCTTCTATCGACCTGTTGTTCAAAATACGTACCACTTTTACTTGATTTAAAACAAAACGGACGCCCGAAACATTAAGTTACATAATGAATGTATTCATTTTGAGCTGGTTACTCTAAAATTTAACCTGAAAACTTTTTCACTGCACATTCTCTACAAAACCTCATTTTATAACCCAACGGTTTTTTACCGAGCTGGTAAATGGCTGATAATTTATTACCGAAATCAAACAATCTTAAACTCCTTAATGCATTACCTGATGCTCTAATTTAATTAAAATCAAAGAAACCTGTTTTCGTGCATCGAATACCTAATAAGAGACGACGTAAGGTAAAGAACGGTAAAGGTCCGCTTCACATCCGCACCTGCGTTCATTAAAATTCAAATATTCGTTCGATCGAAGGGCTACATAGATGCCCTTTCGCAGTCTAGACACGCCGCCGGCTCTTATTTTTTCATTCGTCGAACCGATTTCGCCTTCCGCTCTATCCGGTCGGATAGAGAAAGGGTCAGATTCAATCGATTTAGTCAACGAAAGAGGATCTATTTTTATTATGGAAGACAATGCAGCTTCATTAGACCTTCATAACTGGATAGACTATCACCGCTACTTTATTATTAGGAGTTATTGAAAAAGAGTCCATCTTACACAAAAAAAATCACTCCATGTTTGAAAATGATATTATTATATTCAACATAAAGCTGGTAGGTTCTGCAAATAAGAACTAAGCATCTACATTAGGTTTTATCTTGTTTGTTGAACATTTTCATCCTTGTAGGGTTTTTTTGAGTTTCGGAATAAAAAAGTAAACTGAGAGGATTAAATCAGGCAAATATGCCAGATGGTTGCGAATTTGAAAGTTTATTTAGAAGTTTTGCAGGGGGGCGTGTGCATTAAGATCAAACATTTACATTAACAAAGCGCTTTTGTTAATGTTTTTGATTATGAATGCCACAACTGCAACTTTTTCACATTTCTTATAAAAAATAACACAGGTAAAAAAATGTATAACAAGATTTGTTTGAAAAGCTTTTAAAAAACAAATTTGTATAAAAATTATATGTATTGCGTTAACATTTTCTCCCGGTGATTTGTTTTTGATTTTAAATTTGGCTTAACTCAATAATCGAATGTCTTCATTTGGCCTTAATCGATAAACCATCCTCCAATAGCTGTATTTATAACTGATTTGTGGATTTTTTGTGTTAGTGCGAATTTTGTGATGGTCGTCCATTAACATCTGTTTTTGCAACAAACATCGACGTTGTAAGAGAATGTGACATGGAGTGAGTTTAAGGAAGTTCTAGATATTGAGATGAAGCATATATCTACGATAGAGTACAATCGTTTTTCTATAAATAAATTTTCTTATTGGTGGAATGCCGAAGAGATACAAATACAGAAGATAAAAATTTGGTGTATTAAATTGTCATAGATGATAGAGCTTGTATTGATAATAGATGGAAAAAAGACAAAATTTTATTATTTTCATAGTAAGTCAAATCGAAACAAAGGTTGTCTGCTTAGTGCAATTCGACAAAAATCGTTTGCATCGTTCTTGTTTTCCTGAAAAACTGGGATTTACTTCCAAATTAGGTCCTCATCTGCCTTTCTGTATTTGAGGTATTTCTGATTTGAGGTATATATATATATATATATATATATATATATATATATATATATATATATATATATATATATATATATATATATATCATCATCATATATATCATCATATATATATATCATCATCATCATCATCATCATCATCATCCTCATCATCATCAAGGCCTCCCCAGCATGCTTCCAATTCGCACGGTCCTGAGCTTTCTTCTACCATGCGAGTCCAATATCGTGCCGTCATCCGTCCATCGTGCTTTCGGCCTTCTTCGCGGGCGTTTATGATCTAGCGGTATCCATTCCAGAATTGCTTTGGTCCATCTGTCGTCGCATCGTCTCGCTATATGACCTGCCCACTTCCATTTCAATTATTTCGCCTTTCCAATGATGTCACATACCTTCGTTTGTTCTCTGATCCATATGCAGGTCTTTCTGTCCCGCTTTGTAATGCCAAGCATACACCTTTCCATCTGTGCAAAGCTTCTGAACTGACTGTGATGTGAGTGTCCAAGTTTCACTTCCATATGTCAAAACAGGCAGCACGCACTGGTTAAAAACCTTTCTCTTCAGATAAAGTGGGAGTTGGGAGTGGGAGTTTTAAATACTATATTGAGCCGGCCAAATGCTCGCCAGCCACACTTAACCGGCCGTTCCACCTCCCGGACGGTATCACCCTCCATTGAAATCCTTTACCCAAGATATATGTAGTGATCCACAACCTCTAAATCACTTCCTACAATAGAAATTCTTCTGTTGACAGCAAACTCGTTAAACATAAACTGACTGTTTTTTAGGTTTATTTTTAAACCAAATGGTTCTCCCGCTCTTTGCAGCTCTCGTATGTGTTCTTGTAGCTCATCTGGGTCTTGTGAAAGGGGACCGATATCATCTGCGAATCTAAGATGACTTAGATATGCACCATTGATTTTTATTCCCTGCTGTTCCCAATTCAGATCACGAAATACTTCTTCAAGGCAGGCTGAGAAAAGAACAGGCGATATTGAGTCACCCTGCCGTACACCACGTCCTACGTTAATTTTAACTTCAAAGTCATCCATGTGAATGTAGCTTCCTCATACATGGATCTCAGTAGGTTCACATAGGCTCCGTCTATCCCTTGGTTAACCAATGCATTAATTATGGCCTGCGTTGATACTGATGGATCAAATGCCTTTTTCATAGTCAATAAAACCCAAGCACAGTGGCATAGTGTATTCATTGTACCTTTCTATGGTCTGTTGGACAACCTGGATATGGTCCATTGTACTGAATCCACTTCTGAATCCTGCCTGCTCTCTTGCTTGTACGTCATTCAGTGTTCTTAATATTCTTTTAGATATAATCTTGGTGAAAACTTTGTACAAAACTGATAGGAGGCTTATTGGGCGGTAGTTTTTTAAATCTTCCTGTGCCCCTTTCTTATGAAGAAGAATCACTTCAGCATTTTTCTATAGATTGGGTATTTTTTGATCTTTGAGGCATTTTAAGTACAATTTTGCCAGTATTTTATGTAGAGTTCGACCACCAGCCTTCAACATTTCAACCGTTACATTGTCCTTACCTGGAGTCTTTCCATTCTTCATCGCTTCTATGGCATTTATATTGTATGGCATTTCTGCATTCTTCATTTTTCTCCGTTTCTTCATCAAACCGATGGTCTCATTGGAGATTTTTGAGTGTTTGAAACTTTTTTCTGTTGGTGCTATTGCAGTAGCCGTTTCAACCTCATTTTCGATGATTTTTTCATACTGATCTGTTATTTCCATCCTTAAACTGTCACGCTGGTCCAATGTGGGTTGGCAGATTTTGGATAAAGTTAGTCTAAAGTCTCTGCTTTGACCTGTCCGCCATGGGTTACCCTTTCAGGAACATACGCCCCAGATGGCTTCATTGACTTACGGAAGTCCCTTCACCACGCCAAGGTCTGATCCACAAAGATATATATATATATATATATATATATATATATATATATATATATATATATATATATATATATATATATATATATATATATATATAGAGCTAGTATGAAAATATAGTAGAAAATACCCCACGCTTTTTTACAATGTCATAATTACTTTAATTTTCGTTCATTACTTTATTCTTATACTAAACATTATTTTTTACTTTTTAGTTCGGTTTTCCATTGAAGCGTGTTTATTAGTTTTTTTAAATTTTAATTTATTTTTCATTTTTTAGTTCTATCTGCTATAAAAGCCTGTTTTTTTAGTTTTTTTTATGTTTCGTCACTACCTACTCACAGTGGGTAATTTGCGCGCTTACTGCATTCCTTGGGCATTGTAATCTATGGCCGATCTATTGTTAATTCTTATACCTGTTAAAGACTGCGCAATTTGTTAAAGAAATTACCGATAACAAATAACGGTTAACTGATCTATTGTTATTGTAATCTATGGCGTTCTATCTATAGCGTGTTTTGATGGGGTAGGTTCGTTTTGTTCTCTTTCTAATGCTTTTTTTATGTTCATTGATTCTATTTTTTAAATATTATTTAGATTGGCCAATGTATGAGTCTGGCCAATTGTTTTGGTATATTAAATTAGTTTGCTCCATTTTGGGTGTTTGTGGTTTTAATTTTGTAAATATCGGTTTTGTATTATTATATATAACCGAAACGTAAGCGAAATAAAAAGTTTCCCGTATCAATTCACTGCAATCACCTTATCAATTCACTGCAGGAGCAATTCACTAAAGGCCTCTCTTCAGCATGCTTCCTGAGCGTCCTGAGCTTTCCTCTGCCATTCGGCTCCAATATATTTGATAATATCATCAGTCCATCATGTTTTCGGCCTTCCCCGTGGACGTTTACGATCAAGCGGTATCCACTCCAGGATCGCCCTTGTTCATTCGTGACTCCGAAATTCGTCTAGTAATGCCAAACATACATCTTTCCATTCCCTTCTGTGTTACCCGAAGTTTTTGAACAGACTGTGATGTGCGTGTCCAGGTTTCACTTGCATATGTCATAACGGGCCGAACACACCGATCAAAGACTTTTCGTTTCAGGCAAAGTGGTAGTTTGCTCTTAAACACTATGTTGAGCCTGCCAAATGCCTGCCAGCCACATTTAACGCCTCGTTCCACCTCCTGGGCGGATATGTAGTGATCCACAACTTACAAATCTGTTCCTATATATATATATATATATATATATATATATATATATATATATATATATATATATATATATATATATATATATATATATATATATATATATATATAGAGGAGTTTTTTGACTTCTTTGGACTGCGTCCAACGAGACAACAGTACTCAGGAGTTATACATCCCCGACCGTTGGGTTCCACAATCTCATGTGGAACGCACAACAACCTGCGTCTCCGCCATAATGAGCAATGGATAGTTGCTTGACCGGAAAGAAGCCCCACCTATCCCTTACATTGGAGGACACATGTTTCGTCTGTTGGTGGTTTGACTCATCTGGGTACCGACATATGATCCACTGCTCTATATATATATATATATATATATATATATATATATATATATATATATATATATATATGACCAGTTGACTTGGTCTTGCTCTGTTCGTTTCGTTTCAGCTGTCTCCCTACGTTGAGCTCGAGCCCTCTGATGACGGCTGTCAGGCCAGAAACCGGTTCCTGGGAGGTACTTGTCTCGGCATGGCGACGGCGACTGATTTGAGACGAGCAGAGGTACGTGGTAGTACGGATGAAAAATTTCTGTTTTTCACATATATATATATATATATATATATATGACATTTCAGTCTAGTTAGTGAAAAGAATCGTGGCCTGTTTGACAAAACATCAACGAGAATGAGGACCAATTGTTTTTAAATCGTGAGCATAATGATCCAACTGAACCAGATTTGAAAAGACTGGCAGCTGGCGTTTACTATACATATATTTCGTGTTTCACCAGAAGTAACAATTATGTCAGCAAAGGCGTATGCCTGATTGATGATCTTAGTAAATATACAAACAGTACATAATATATATCTTTGCGTAAATCATTTAATACACCGAAACGAGCGTAATCTAGGAAATGCATACCTCGCCATTAACCCGACAAACAGAAAGAAAACGTCGACGAAAAGAGAAAATAACCCGACCATTTGAAAAGCATCTTCCAGTGCGTGCAAGACGGCGCAAAATAGATTGAACGCTCAACTTAATGGGTCATTAACGCCCTTTTGTTCCACCAACGAACAGATAAAAGATTGTTTCGGGTGCAAGATGGAAGAGAAATAATTTAAATGTCCGTCGTAGAGGGCGCAACGGCAGAAAGATAAACATCCTCGCAGCGAATTCTCGGACAAACGCCTAATCGAAGTGGGACGGATATTGTTCTGTTACTTTTTTAGGTCTGAACCGGATGTAGATTAAATTATTTTTGTTAAAAATAGCTGTGATATATATATTACTTTAGGATTTCCTATAACTCACTTAAAATCATACTTCCTAATTAATAGCTGTTTCAAGAAAATACACAGTGGGCAAGTGGAGAATATTAAAAATATTCAAAAACAAAAAAAGAAAGAAAACATTTTTCGACCGTACAATTCGTCGAAGCCCGACTGATGACGGCTTAAGGACAGAAACAGGTCTCGGGAGATGCTTGTTGGCGTTTGATGGCGACTGAAAGATTAAGAATTTTACGTGGAGCACAGGAAAAATGTTTTCCTTGTTTTTTAATATTTTTAATAACTGTTTCGGTTAATAATGTCGATTTTGCTAAGAAATGGCATTACTAATACATTTGTTGGTATAGACTGATGATGTCTATGATATTTTGGAGGTAAACATATGCCATCAAAGCCAGTTCGTTATTAATTGCCATTGTGTAAAAGAAAAATAATTTTTCCTAGCTTTAAATATGTCGAATTATGTTCCAGAAAAAGACGTTTTGCAGTAAGTTTATAAACCCTCTTTCGTTTGATGAAAACGGCAGTTAAAAGTTATCTATTGTTGGTTGAAGCTTTAAAGTGGTGATTTTGATATAAAAAAGTCAAGGACCGTCCAGCAGAGGACAACTCAACTCATACATAGAAACAATTGGCAGAAGCATTGCATGTTGTCCAATCCACCATTTCCGAACGTCTGCACGCATTGGGAAAGATCCAGAAGGAAATGTGTGCCATAAGAATTGAAGGAAAGATACATTTAAAGGCGAAAACCACTTGTGAAAATGAAATGTGACTTGTGAATGAAAGAAAATGTTTTTTACATCGAGTTTTGACTGGTTAAAACAAAAAACATAGTGGACAGACCCATGCCAGCCTTCAACATCACAACCAGTGTGCAATATAAATGAAAAGAAGACTTTGCTGTGTATTTGGTGGAATAGTAGGGAAGCTGTGTATTACGAACTGCTAAAATCTGATAAGACGATTACTGGTGATCGATACTGATAACAATTGATAAAATTGAAGCGAGTATTGAACGAAAAATGACCAGAAAGACACGATAAAGTAATTTTTCAACATGATAATATTCGGCTTCATGTTGCAAAATGTGTAAAAAATATTGGGAAACCGTAAAATGGGACGTCCTACTCCACCCGCCATATTCACCGGACTTAGCCCCTTCGGACTACCGTTTACTTCGATCGATGCAGCATGGGCTTTCAGAACAACACTTACATTCTGTCGAAGAAGTGAAAATTTGGTTTGGTTGAATGGTTGACTTCAACAAATCAAACAAATAGAAAAAAATCAAAGTTTTTTGGCGCGGTATCCATTCTTTGATTAATAAGGTAATCTCTTTTTTTGTTTATAATTTATCTCTTTAACCTCTTCCATTAAAGTCCTATATAAATAAATAAATATATATATATATATATATATATATATATATATATATATATATATATATATATATATATATATATATATATATATTATGCCATTTGATCATGATCAATTGCGATATAAACGAAAATATGCAAAGCAAAAGATCATTGATAAACGCAAAAAAGTATATCGGCAAAGAATGACATAAAAAAAATAAAAACCATCCTAACCTGTGTAGTGACCTAGGGATTGTGGATCTAGATGAGTTAGGAAAAAATTTAAAGTGTTGTTAATATAGAAAAGTTCTTTCATTGGAAAAAATAACTAATGAGAAACGCAATCAAACGTTCAGCAATCAAAACAGCTTAAACAAACAAAACAATCGGGTGTGTTTCAAGGGCAAGTCTAGTGACAATTTGGATAATCAAGTTGTTATGCGTAAACAAGCACCTGCTTCTGTGATGATTTGGGCTGCTATAACTCTAAATGGTCGCCCTCTGCTCGTTTTCATCGATCAGGGCGTTAAGGTGAACCAGCAAGTTTACCAACAAAAAGTGTTAAACGATACTTTGATCCTTTGGACACACAAATAATTTGGTTCCAATTGTTGGATATTTCTACAGGACTCGGCAGTATCCCATAAAGCTAATTTGAGACAATAATTTTTACAGAATCGTGTCCTACAGATAATTTTTTCACAACAATGGCCTCCACACTCATCAAGCTTGAATCCAATGGACTTCTCTATATGGTCCATTTTGGTGGCTAAGGTGTCAACAAAATATATGGGAGTTTGAACACATTGAAGTCAGCGCTTCGTCGGGAATGACAACGAATTCCACAGACTCACACTAGTGCAGCGTGCGATGCATTCATAGGAAAACTTAATGTCATTATTGGCGCCAAAGGTGACCATATTGAACAGTAAGATGTTTTTTATGAAAATTAATTTTTTTTCAACATTGTTTTAAAATATTAAACAAAAATAATCATACTTGATAAAATTACAATATTGTACACGGTTGTGCCACTCACAAATGAAATATCACTTTTAGGACATTCCTGCACCAGTAAGAAAGATTGTCAGATTGGTCCAGAGTCTATATTGAGCAGCCCGCAAAATATTGAAAATCTATCAATAAGAAATAATTTCAATTAAAAAAAAAATTGATATATGCTGCTTTTAAGCCAGTATATTTTAAAAGGATCGAAATAGTCTATATTTTGCAATTAATTACTCCATTTTAGTTTCAAATAAAATAACTTTAAGCGTTTGTTATCCCAATTAAAACAAATTATAATAAACTCTTTTTTAATAAGCATATTGTTCTGTTAAATTTCAGTCAATAAAAGTAATCCAATTAATTCTTAACCAACAACAACATCGCAATTTGATCATCGTTGGTCATAACTAACCCAATTTTCGAACAAAACAACATTCAAAGAATGATTCTCAAACGAACTACGCCTTTATTTTCGTCTCTTTTCTGGTTTTTTTTTGTTTCCTTCTCGTGATACAGAGACAGAAAGGGGGATGACTGTAATTAAGGATTGCAAAAAATTTGGGAGTTCTTTTTCGTGCCATCTTGCACAATTAAGAAAATATACAGTGGTATTTTTCATTCAATTATACAATAGAAAGATTGCGATTCACTTTGTTAGTGTGTAGAAAGAAAAACAAAATAAAGAAAAAAAAGGTTATTATAATTTAAAAGGGATTGTATTTTATAATGTCGTTTACAAATATACACATACACATCTGATGAGCGAGTGCTAGCCAGAGCGGATTGTTAAGAGCACGTGCAAAGTTATAAGCGCCACTGCCTTTGCCAAAGAATAGGCCAGGAAATCCCCATGATGTTCTAGGAGTTCGGTCTAGTTCACCCCGCTCACCACCACACCGGCGAAATTTACCATAAATATACAAACTACAGGATTACGTAGGTTATCAATACAAATCGTATAAATATTATAGCAGTAATATTGGAGTTACACGTTGAGCACCACAACTTAAATAAAATTAACCAAAAGGTTCACATAAAATGTATTTCACAGCAGGCCTCTTTAGCATCAAAGATAAAAGTAATATAAGACAAAAAAAATAAAGCAGAGAAAAAAGAAAAAAAAAAAAAGAAAACCGTGGTCTCGCAGTCGGGCCTTCCACAAGAGCGGTAAGGGAAGTGGAGCGGCACCGCTCACCTAAATTCGATTCCGTTCTAGAATTGTAAATTTGGCCTCGTGCAAGAACCCAAAATTTGACTCCATTCAAGAACTCTAAATTTAGCTCCGACCGAGAACCTCAAATTTTGGGCTGTCTAAGAACCATAAAAGAAAAAAAAATGAAAAACAACAACTCGAAAAACAAGAAAAAAAAAGGAAATAATTTTGTGGCTTGTCGCCGTAGCTAAGAGAAGACGGCACAAAACTGCTTCCCAGTGCTGTCCAGGCCTTAAATGTTAAGTAACAAGCAAGAAAAGAAGAACGTATACATTTCTGAGGCTGAGTGGTCATCGTTGAGTTGATATCTGAGATATCAAAAAAATAAAAATACCTGTATATTTGGTTTGGCAGTTAGTAATAGTTAAACCTACCCTTAAAAAGGCCTAATAAGGCGAAACATATGTAGAGTTTAAATCTATAAATATAACAAGTTTATTTTTTAAAAATCTAATATATACGGAGTTTTGTTTGAATTTAATATTGTGTTATCTCCATACAGGTGCCAGTGCTTCAAAAGCTCTTTGAGCGTTCCGTTTTCTGCTTCCGACATAATGACCTGCAGCTCCATACTTTGTGAGAATGCTGCCCTACTATATAAAGTTCTCCATATCTTGTAAATGTGATCCGTTGAAGGTGAAAGGGGTTAAATTTTTTATATTAATTAACAGCGACTTGGTCTTCGTTACATTAATTTTTAGGCCTACTTTCTGGACTTCCGTCACAAGTCGGTTTATCAAATGTACCATATTGTTGTTGTGATGCGACACAAGGCTACTAGAGACCGGACTGTCTTTCGCTGATATTTTTAAGGTCATAATCCAGTCGAACATTAAAGAGAAGAGATATTTTATATACGATATTTTATTCAATGCTAATTTGGTAACACTAATTTACTGACACGGTATAATGACAAAAAAAAGGGAGTTAATAAGGGGTGGTTGCTAGGCATCGCAAAAAAGTTCCTTTTCGTACGCCCACCTTCGTTGTCGTCGAATGCGAATTTATCTTGTTTCAGAGTTACGAAAATATAATTGGCAAGATTTTTCTCCTTAGGGTCGTCTTTTATCCCCCCCGCTTTGATGTTGTTCGGGGGTGCCGGTAATGAAATTGCCGAAATAAAGTCATCAATTTGGCCTGGCGCCCTCGGCGGGTTTTAAAGGCACTTCATTTCCCAACCATCAGTTACTTCGTTTCGGTTTAAGCCTCTCTATAAATATATTTTTTTCCTTTCTCTTGTACATTTAAAATGCGTTACGCCATCAAAGAGCGTTTAGATATTTCTCTTAATTTTGCTTTTGTCGTTTCTTTCTAAAGAATCTCTCAATTTTACGTAAAAATATTAAAAAAGAGATATCAACTTAAAATTAAGTAAAGTTTTATTGAGAATGAGATATATTTGATACACTATTAAGCGTGACTTAATAGGATGTTCCCCATTTCAAATTAAAATATCATATATTGGTCCTTAATCCTTCTACGGGAACCTTCGGCATGAAACACTTAGCTCGAAGAGATTTCCCATTAAACACCGATCTACTTTTTTCAACTTTTCGGCACGCGTTTCGCTAGTCATGCTCGCATCATCAGGAAATGATTTAATATAATTCTCCATCCATTCCATATGCTCTATAAATAGATCTAGATTCTATAAATAAATCATCTCCTGATGATGTTAACATAGTTAGCAAAACTCGCACCCTGTTTTAAGAAAAGTGATTTGGTGTGTAGTGGTAAATCTCTTCGTGTTATCATATTTTAGTTTAACATTTATTTGTTTGTTGTTTCAGAATAACCTAAAACCTCAGGAGTTTTGAGAATGGAACGGTATTCGCAAAACGAGCATATCATGTTATTTACAAATTTCCTTTCAAAATGGAAAAGAACGATGTGCCACTTTGATAAATTTCTAACATTAGATATGATAGTTTCAATAGCGTAGCGTGCAAATTGGTGCGTGGCGCTGGAAGATGAGGCAGGTGCATATTTTAAACAGGTTCATATTTTAAAACAAGCTCTTCAAATGCGTGAGAGTTTAACCCTCAGAATTTTTTTGCGCCACCCTGTATTTAACGATGAATGAATGAATGAATGAATATCAGACACATCCTATTCGTAAATTTTCAATAACCATTCGACCTCCTGAGAAGAGACATGATACTGAAAGACGCAGAAAACATGAAAATATAGTAATAATAGTAAAATTTATAAGACTATGAAAAAAGGAGAGGGAAAATTCGCAAGCAGCTGACCCTTATTTTTAACTATTGATTGATATCTTCTTGATAATGGAGTCGATATTAAATGTCGCAAACTTCTACAGGTATTGAAAACCAAGCTGTCTGAATTTCTTGCCACACTGAATTTCTTTTTGCAAATTTTAACCGCTGCTTTATACGAGGTGTGGCGATTAAATAACGAGACTGACGCTGCTACAGAAGTACGCATGCGCCAAACGCCAGCGACCAACAGCTGTTTAGTATGAAACCTTTCGAATGCAGTACCTTTCACTTCTGTGAACAAATCCGTATAACCGTAGCTTTCGCTCGCAATAGAGTTATTTTTTGTTTCGCCGGAAAAATGTTAAGTGTAATAATAGAGCAACGAATTGTTGTGAACTTTCACTTGAAACTTGGAAAAACCGCTACTGAAACTTATAATTTATTAAAAGAAGTGTATGGCAATGAATGTTTCTCGCGTGAACGTGTTTTTGAGTGGTATAAGCATTTTCAAGATGGCCGAGATGATGATCCACATCCGGGTCACTTTTCCACGTCAAAAACGGATAACAATATCGAAAAAATCGGTATCTGGTTCATTCTAACCATCAGTTAAGTACTCATGCGATTGCTGAAACTGTAGGAATTAACAAAGAATGCGTACGGTAAATTTTACTTAACAATTTTAACATGCAGAAAGTATGTGCCAAAATGGTGCCTAAAATTCTCACGTTTGAACAACAAAAAAACTCGCAAAAATGTTCGTACTGACACTTTGAATGCCATTGAAAATGACCCAAACTTATTGAAAAGCATAATAACATGTAACGAATCGTAGTTTTTTACTTATGATCCCGAAACGAAGCGTCAATACATGCACTGGAAGAGTCCAAATTCACCAAGAGCCACAAAAGCTCGAATGAGCAAATCAAAATTCAAAGCAATGATGATCGTTTTTTTTCGATACTCCTGGGGTTGTGTATCTTCATTTGGTTTCTGAAGGTCAAACTATTAATCAACATTACTAACTTCACGTTCTTGTTAAACTGATAATCTAACCTCTTCAAATAATAAGGAAAAAGCGACCCAAATTGTGGGAGGACAAGTCATGAGTTCTCACCAAGACAACGCGTCGGCTCATTTCTCTTATGGTCTTATGGTATGGTTATGGATAATTATTTTTTTTTTATAACATAAATAGCCAAAGAATCCTTCAAACCCTCACGTACAATACAATTATCTGTTTTCTTACTCATTTTTCTTGGACTGTTTTTCTTTTCTGGTTGATTTTGGATCACATTTGATTCTTTCAAAACATTAGCCATTACATTTGGTGACCATTTGATAGAATTCCTAATAAATGTATAAGATTTGTTTTGGATTCTTAATTGCGCAGTGCTTAACAGTGTTTAGCGCGGTCCATATTTACTTTAACCATCCTATACCCGCTCGTCTGCGAGACCGACAATTTTTTTTGTATTTTTTTTTTAATTTTGTACGTTCATAGTTTGTACTGTCTGCTAGATGCTACCTTCACTTCAGTGCGCAAAGTGCATTGGCGCGAGTAACACGTGTCTCCATATGGTCTGTGGGACCGATGCGGGTATATGAACAACTTTTCGTGTAAGTAATTACTTTCATTATTTTTATAATTATTGCTTTGTTTTTTTATAGTTTTTGTATTATACGCCATAGTTTAAACATTTTATCAGATTATAATTTATAGCGAGATGGATGAAAATCGAATTAAAATGATTTTGGAAGAACATTCAAGTTATGGGTTCTCACCCAAGACAATGAGACGTCAGTCAAGACGTTTTTTAGCCTAGTACAGCATCTCAGTGTTAGACCATCCGCCTTATTCGCCGGATCTTGCGTCGATCAACTTCTATCTGTTTCCTAAGCTAAAATCTGCATTAAATAGAACCAGATTTGAGTCTATTGAAACTGTAAAAAAGAAAACGTATTCTAGAGGAGCTGACAGAAGACTTCCAGCACTGCGTGTGAGCGTAAAACTTTACATTTGAATGATATTATTTTTAATGTGTGTGTTTAAATAATTAAAAGGTATTTTTGATGAACGTCTCTCTTTTTTATCTTTATATCAAAAAATAAAACTTTCTTTTGGAACACCTTTTATGAGTACTACACCTGTACTAGGAAATTAATAAACTATGGTTAATAAATGCTTTGAAAATCTATTTTAAATTACATATGATAACTTTATGTAAAAATAACATCACTGCTACGATATATTTCAGTTTGTATATGAAAGAGCACACTCCCGATATCGCTGATACAAAAGTTCTCGATTTTCGATCGGTTTTTCTTATATCAGCCCGTCACTTTTCTCCTCCAATCTCGGCATCATTCTGCGGATGAAGTGAAATCTATTAATATATCATTCCGAAACTCGCCAAAACGAAAATGATGGATTTGGCTGCCCGAACGAGCCATTATTTCTCGCAGCCAGGTGAAAAATTATTTCGTTACCGGCGAGTTCGCAGGAAAGAATCGGAATTCATTTATTTAAGGCAGAAAGGGGCGGCACGTTTACAACCCTTATCAGCGAGCTCCGATAGGATTGTTGTTTATTTCGAATGACCGGAGGGCGATGGGGATGATGACGGTGGTGACGGAGGAATCCGGCTTAGCTTCGGGGCAAGACTGCGTCAATTACAGGTCGGGGGTGATTGAGTTGAAGGGGTGACTAGATGAATTAGGAGATGAGGGAGGTGGTCTTAATGCACGTTTGTTATTATTACATATATATATATATATATATATATATATATATATATATATATATATATATATATATATAGTTGTTAAATAATTTCGGGTGTTGATTCGTTGATTTTGTGAAAAGTCACGACGTTTCGCCAAAATCTCATTTGGCATTTTCAAGCGTTGTCCGCTTCGACTGAAGAGTCCAACTGACAGTTGGGCTGGCGAAACGTCGTGACTCTTTACAGAATCAACGGATCAACACCCGGAATGATTTAAAAACATTATCTACAATCCGTGAAAATATTAAATATATAAATATATATATATATATATATATATATATATATATATATATATATATATATATATATATATATATATATATATATATATATTTTTTTTTTTTTTTGTTTTTTTTTTTTTTTTTGGTGTGTGTATGTATGTATGTATATATATTGTAGAATTGTTTTGAAGATGGTTTATAAATAAACCAAAACGTTAACAAAATAATAAAAAAATAATAATTTATTAATAATTGACCAAATATCCTCAAAAAAAAACAACAAAATAATAGTATTAAAAACGGCCAAAGAAACCAAAAAAACGGTCATTTTTTTACGGATGTAAACAACTACAGAGGGTTATCTCTTTTTTCAGTTTGTTACAAAATTTTATCTCAATGTCTACTAGACAGAGCACAAGAAAAGTTAGAACCTAAAACTGGTTTTCGGCCTAACAGATCCTGAATCTAAAGTTGATCCTAAGACATTAAAAACTATACAATAAAAATCCCGTTCGATTCAATTGACCGCGAATCTTTATTTCAAATCTTGAAACAACAAGGACTAGATCTGAAAACGTTGGCAATTATTAAAGCAACACTAACTAACACAAAGTCAAAATCAATTCTTCTATTGGAACCTTTGGTGTGAAACACTAAACTTGAAGAGATTTACCACTAAACACCAAATAACTTTTTTTGAACTGCTCGACGCACGTTTCGCTAATCATGTTGGCATCATCAGGAGATGATATAATCTTCTAGATTGGTGGTCTAGAGTATCCGACGAAAGAAAAAGAGCTGATAGTGAAAGAATGAAATCAGTATGGGCGCAAAGGAAGGCTAACAACAACAAAGGCACCCAACTGTACTTCGCGTGGTCCACCAGGGCCCGTACGTGAATAATAATAAAATTATATATATTTTAGAAGTCTAATGTATGACATTTATAAAAATAGAGTCCTACACACTACAACAACGCGTTGTAAGTTCTGAAGCAGTTGAAGGAAAAATTTAATAATCCGTCTACATCTAATTCTATGAAGACAATGATACTGACTGTAGCACCTAAATTTTGGAGTGAAAATAAACTTGCAGAAGAATTTAAAACTTCCAGAGCACAAGCGAGAAAAGCAAAGCAATTAGTAGATCAGTTCGGCATTTTATCATCTCCTAATCCACGAGGTGGCCGTAAATTATCCATATGACATGTATGACAGTATGACATATACGTAATCTAATTGATTTATTTCTTAAACTAATTTAGATCCCATTTTGCAATTTTATAAATATTAAGCTTTATTTTGCAGTAAAGAAGTAGTAATTGCATTAAAACTAAAATCAAAATGGTCGAAGTTATTATTACATTCCAAAGAACGTTTCCGTCAATCAGGTGAATTCTATAGAATCCCAGATCTAAACCACTAAACCTCAAATAAAAAAAAATATTATGTATAGACGTTCATAACCCATAAAAGTACCAATATGCTCAATATGAACAAATTTCAGGATCTCACTTTTTTTCATTGTCCGCTTCACATGAATTGCCTCAAAAAATTTAGCTTCAAGAATGGGCTGCCTCAACAAAACCAAAGGTTTTTCTATTCTTTGACAGAAAGATGGGGAAAAGTAATAGCTTCCGATGGCAAATACTTTGATTATTAAGATAATTTATTTTGTTATGAAAGTAAATGCTCAAATTGTACTTGTACAAATGTAATAAAAAATAATTGAAATTAATTTAAAATATTTTGGTGATATAGATATTTTCATAAATTGATGTGAAGAAGTTCACCATTGCATGCAACCATTTATTCGCGTATCTTTTATAGTAAGTCCTGTCCCTTGTTATCACCCATCTTGACTGATCTTCCTGATTGTTACCAAAAACATTGGAATTCTATGTTTAAAGGCAAATACGTTTTCCAGTGAGATCGCGAAAATAATTGAAAATAAAACATCGTTAGAAATTTATAACGTAGTAAACGTTCATTGAATGATCGGATAAAGAACGAGACAAAGACCAACGAGAAAAAAATATATTTCAACGATAAAAACTATTATTAGGGACCGTTAAAGTTCATAGAGGGAGCCGGCGAACAAAAATCGCTATCGCGTTTCGGCGCTCGTTTTTACGACGCGAGATAAAAATTTACACCAGCAGGCATGAACGTAAAATGTAGAAGCGATCCGAAAGGAGATGGTATAAATTATTTAATTATGTAATAAATCTCGCATAAAGGAGCAATTTAAATGCAAATGTATCGCCACCAGAAGGCCGATATGGGGAGGCGTTACCCTATGATTTGTGACTGAATCAGTTGAGGATTACGGCTCGCGGATTCAGTGAAAAAAAATCCGTGTCGTTCCCTTCCTTTCTAGTTGAGCTGGTGTGGCGTAGGTGGTGGTGGCGGTCGTGGTGATGCTTATCAGCTCGCGTGTGCCGTAAAATATCCTGAAGCTTTATTGGTTATAACCTTTTTTCCCGTTGAACAGTGAAATATGGCTGTAGGGTAAAATTAAAGTTCCTTTTATCATTTACTGCTAATGCAGAACAATCTATATTATTTATTTAATACTTCAGTGAATTCAATCGAGAGAAATATCGATGCCGATATTAAATTATTATTATCGTAAAGAAATAAGAAAATTAGAAAAGGAACACAGTTTTGTCTAAAGGGTCTGTCAAACTGAGTGGTTTTTTTTAATTATTGAAAAAAAAACACAGAAATTGATTCCAATGCGTTGATTCCAAAAACTTTTTATTGATAATTGAGGCATAGTGACAATACAATACGAAAAACAATATCTGCCAAATGATCACCTCTTGCAGCTCCACAGACACTCTTTTGTCAAGATTTTTGAGGACAGTTTGGTATAATGGTGGCTCTTTCTAATCAATGACTAGAATAATTTCATCCTTTAGTACATGAATCAATTGTGGATTGTTCTTATAGACCTGGCTTTTCACGTAATCCAAAAAAAAACAGTTCAACCTTGTCAAATTACACGATCTTGATGGAGGTTAATTTCTCCATCACCGTTTCTTGCAATAATGTGACCAGGAAATATTTCTCTCAATAAATTAATTGTTTCATTAGCAGAGTGAGGTGTGGCGCCATTCTGTTCGAACCACATATTTTCCAGATCAATATTATTCAATTCAGTCCATAAAAATCCGGTTATCATCTCACGATATCGAACACCATTCACAATTGCAGCTTTTTCAGCAGTATTCCGAAAGAAATGCGACCAAATTACCATAACGCACATCAACCTGACCCTAATGCACACCAAACAGTGACTCGTTTAGGATGTAAAGGTTCCTCGTGGATTTTCCTCACCCAAAAGGCGGCAGTTTTGTTTATTAACATAATCACCAATTTCAAAATGTGCTTCATTTGAAAAGATTATTTTACGAGAAAAATTATCTGTTTGTTCTTTGATCCAATTGATAAATGCAGGACGTTTTCAATGATTCAATTGCTTTAGTTCCTGTGTTATTTGAACATTATATAACTTCGGAGCTAAATCCTTTCGTAAACACACACCATGTTGTATATTCACTGAGTCCAAATTATTCTGAACTTCGACTAGTAAACGTTTATGAGTCTTCAGCAACACTTTCACTTTCCAAATCAATAAGCTCTTGTGCACGACCTCTACGACTATATAATGCTCTTCTTTTATTTTCTATCAAACTAGTCGCTTGAATTTTTGAACAATTCGATTGATATTGTTCATCTAAAAGCATCATAACAGAAGCAGACTCAAGAATATTTTGTAAGATAATCAATATAATAAGCGAGAAAAAATTCATACCTAAAAACAGCAATAATCCCATGTTAAATGAATGGAAAAAGTATCGTCATTTAGGCATAGTTAAATGGTATCGAACTTTTTTTTTTAAATTGTTTTTAGGCTATTAAGAAATGATAAGTATTATTTATTCAACGTGACTAATTTGGCAAATAAACAAAAAGTGCAAGATAAGTGTAATAGAGAATTTTAAACTTGGTGGACTGAGAAATATAACATGATTAGTAAAGATGATAAAGCGGTGTGCGTTTTATATTTTGGAACAGTGGTATGTAGAACATCGTCTGTAAAACGGCATTATAAAACAAATCAGAAATCTTTTTGTCAAAAAAACGAACCAGAGCAAAAAGAATTTACTGCATGTGTCATTAAAGAGATTAAATATATAGGTACCGCAAGTTTCTTCATAGTTTCCAAACTTGAAAAAATCGCCAGAGATTTGAATTTACATGAAAAACCAGACCAAGTAAAAGTCACTGAAGAGTTTAAATCGGTAATTAATCCTTTAAACAAAGAATTTTCATCGAGATTTTCTCAGTTCTCAGTTTATTATATATCAGTTATTTAGCATTTTATTTTGCACAGCCGAAGTCGCACTCATTTTTTCTTTCATTTAAATAAACATAAAACTGTTAATGTTACTGTTGCTGTAGAAAATATATATTTTTGATTACAAATAAAGAGTTAACACAGTTACAGACAAAGAGAGAACTAAATTACTAATCTATGCTGTATTAATAGATCTACATCCAATTTAGTGTTATTTGCATTAGGAACTTTATTTTTTGGCGGTTATGATAACTAGTATTGTCCATTACAATTACGCTTTCCTTAGGCACATTGGACAGGCGGCTACTTATAAACCAATCTTCAAAAAGTTCGGCTGTGGTGTCGTCATGGTAATCCAAAGATGAGGGTTTAATATTTTTGAAGGACAACCCTAAACAATTTGGAATCAATCCATCCTCGGAACCAGCATGTAAAATTGTAATTATTTTTCCCTTGTTGGCTGGAGCTTTGGTTTGACACTTTCTTGATGTACAAACAGCCATCGTCGCAATTGTTGTGATTCCATTAATATTTGTCTTTTATTAATAGCCGGATATGCAAAACCCATTTGACATAATATTCTCCAGACGCTAGTTCTGCTGCAAAGAATGTTGGTTTCATCTTCCCTTAGTCGCTGTAGCAATGAATGCAATGTAGGCACAGTTTACTCTTCATACATTAATTAAGTCTTTTACGCTTTCATCAACAGAATTGCATTTACCAGAATTACTAAGGACTATCTTGGCTTTAATTGGCTTCGTTACGATATCTTTAACTGTAGACAACGGAGTTTTCGTTAATTAAGACGTTTCTGCTAGGGCTGCAATTACATTAAGCCCCCTATTCAATAAAAACACAATTTTTTCTTTCAAAATTAGCTCTACCGGAGGCACAATGATCATTATCTTGCCAAGAACGCCCCATTTTAGCAAGTTTGGAATAACAAAAAATACGATCGAAATTATAGAACTACACTATTTAAGAAAAGAATGCGAACTAAACTAAAATATCTCGAAACTACTAAACCAGGTATAAAATTAATTTTATCTTTTTACCTGTTATTTTATCAGGCCCGGCCCTGTTTACGTTTCTTGCAACTTTGCCGGGTTTTGTTACGACAGAGGTTGTTGAGAGTTTATTGCAGCCAATCGGTCAACGATATATCTTCAAACACACTTTACCAGCGTGCGCTAGCTTCTTTGATGGGTGATTCCAAACCGACAACCAATCAGCAAGTGGTCAACACCATCGCCAACATCGGCCAACGTCATCACAAACGCTAACTTTACTACCTACACATTGGCCAAGTAACGCTTGCCATATCGAATGTGTAGTGACGGCTTTAGTAAATCAATGTGAATAGCTGAAAAGGCGCCCAGAACAACAAAATATAAGGAATCATAACAATTAGAGTACTTGTAATATCAGCTGCAGTTAACATTTGTCTTAAGAGAGAAATGTGTTTAATACACATTGTCTACCATCTGTAGGTTATACATAGGGAAACTTATTATATAAACCCGCGAAGAGAAAAACAGGAGCGGAAAAGACAGAATTAGATCTGATTACCGGTAAACTGTTATTACTTTACAGAATTTCTATTTTACATTATCGGTAATTAGAAAGTCATTTTCGCCATCGGTAAAAGCTCACGTAAAAGTTCAGCTCGTAATGTAGCAGCTTCAAAACGTTTTCCTCGACAGTATCGTGTTTATAAATGTTATGGCATTTTTAGTACCGCATAGACAGTCGTCGTTAATGGCGTAGTTTGAACGGGCGAAATTCTGTTTTGTTTAATCGTAAAATTTAAATTTTTTATGGCGTGGTATAAATCAGAGCGTTCTTATGATCACGGGTATGTTCTGCTGTTGAAGAACACTTCTCGTAACCTTATGATGTAGTAATGTTATGATATTAAGTGCAATTTGAGTTTTTATGTGGCATATCTGCACCAATTATAAACTTTTTATTACCGATTTTGCGGCCTTCTCTTTTTGAATTTGTTCGATATAACGTTAGCTTCATAGAGAAATATCTTCTGTATCGGTAAAGTAATTTGAAAAGTTTTGCGTCCAGAGTAAAATTATAAAAAAAAGGTTACTTGTAGTTTTTCCTTAAGAGGGGATTTGGTTTAATATACGATATGTCTACCACCTGTAGGTTATAGTGAACCTTGTGATTACATAGATTTTCGAGGAAACAACGCGAAAGAGTAAGAAGAAAGTAGGACTAGTTGCTCGTAAATGTTTATGTCTTTACAGAATGTCAATATTACGCTGCCGGTAATTAGAAAACTACTTTTGCTCCCTGAAGGCTGGCGGTACAGTTTGAGTATTATATAGTATATCTATGCCAATGTTTGATTTAATAAATATATTCGATTTAAATGTGTTCAATGTGTTAAAAAATCACAGTATGATTGAACTGATAATATCATGTGGGACAAGAACATGAGTCATATGCATCTAAGGAAATATTTTCACCATGGTTAAACTAGATTCGTTTATTGAACACGTTTAAACTCGTTTTTATTTTATTTTGTACACGATTCCAAAAATAATTGCTTTTTAAAAGAAAAGTATAATCTGAAGTTTTTTTCTCTCAATTAAAAACTTGTTATCGATTTTTCGGGCTTCTCTTTTAGGATCTATTCGATATTGCGTTAGCTTCACAAACAAATATTATCTGTAATGTAATTTGAAAAGTTTGGCGCCCAGAGCAAAAATATAAAAAAGAAAATATTTGTAATACTCAGGTGCATATACGCTATGTCTACTCTGCAGGTTATAGTGAAACTTATTACATAAATCCGCGAGGAAAGAACCCGAAAGAGAAAGATAAAAGTAGGATTAGTTGCTGGTAAATGGTTATATCTTTACAGAATGCCGATATTATGTTGTCGGTAATTAGAAAACTACTTTTGCTACCTGGAGGCTGGCGGTAAACTTTACGTAAAAGTTAAACTCGTAATGTAATGACTTTGAAACGTTTTCTTCAGCTGAATAGTGTTTAAATGGGTTAGAGGTATAGAACTGTTACTACTATATAGTTTGTTCAACATAAAACTAGGGAGTTGTCGTTAATCGCGTAGTTTGAACGAGCGAAATTATAATTTGTTCCATCATAAAATTTAAAATTTTTATGAATATTTTTAAGTAGAATATTTTTATTATCGCAGAATCTTCTGTACTATTTTTAAGCCCTAGTATCACAGTATGAATGAACTGATAATATCATGTGGGACAAGTACGTGCTTCCTATGGATCTAAGGAAATATTTTCAGAATGATTAAACCAGATTCGTTTATTGAACACGTTTAAACTTGTTTTCATTTTATTTTGTACGCGATTCCAAAAATAATTGCTTTTTAAAAGAAAAGTATAATCTGAAGTTTTTTTCTCTCAATTAAAAACTTGTTATCGATTTTTCGGGCTTCTCTTTTAGGATCTATTCGATATTGCGTTAGCTTCACAAACAAATATTATCTGTAATGTAATTTGAAAAGTTTGGCGCCCAGAGCAAAAATATAAAAAAGAGAATATTTGTAATACTCAGGTGCATATCCGCTATGTCTATCATCTGCAGGTTATAGTGAAACTTATCACATAAATCCGCGAGGAAAGAACCCGAAAGAGAAAGATAAAAGTAGGATTAGTTGCTGGTAAATGGTTATATCTTTACAGAATGCCGATGTTACGTTGTCGGTAATTAGAAAACTACTTTTGCTACCTGGAGGCTGGCGGTAAACTTTACGTAAAAGTTAAACTCGTAATGTAATGACTTCGAAACGTTTTCTTCAGCTGAATAGTGTTTAAATGGGTTAGAGGTATAGAACTGTTACTACTATATAGTTTGTTCAACATAAAACTAGGGAGTTGTCGTTAACAGCGTAGTTTGAACGAGCGAAATTATAATTTGTTCCATCATAAAATTTAAAATTTGTATGATGTGTAAAGTAGAATATTTTTATTATCGCAGAATCTTCTGAGGCTGTAGAACAGTTTCCATATCAATATGATAATTTTTATTCTATTTCTCGTAATCTCCATGATGTAGTAATGTCATGATATTAAGTACAGTTTGAGTTTTATATATTAAGTCTATGCCAATCTTTGGTTTAATAAACATATTCGACTTATATGTGTTGCGTACTATTTTTAAGCCCCAGTATCACAGTATGAATGAACTGATAATATCATGTGGGACAAGTACGTGCTTCCTATGGATCTAAGGAAATATTTTCAGAATGATTAAACCAGATTCGTTTATTGAACACGTTTAAACTTGTTTTCATTTTATTTTGTACGCGATTCTAAAAATAATTGCTTTTTAAATGGAAAGTATAATCTGATGTTTTTTTCTCTCAATTAAAAACTTGCTATGGATTTTTCGGCCATCTTTTTTAGGATTTATTCGATATTACGTTAGCTTTACAGATAAATATTTTCTGTATTGGTAAAGTAATTGGAAAAGTTTGGCGCCCAGAGCAAAAATATAAAAAAAGAGAATACTTGTAATATTCAGGTGTAGTTAACTTTTCCCTTGAGAGGGGATTTTGTTTAATATACGCTATGTCTACCATCTGTAGGTTATAGTGAAATTTATTACATAAACCCGCGAGGAAAGAACGCGAAATAGAAAGATGAAAGTAGGATTAGTTGTTGGCAAATGGTTATATCTTTACAGAATTCCGATATTACGCTGCTGGTAATTAGAAAACTACGTTTGTTACCTGAAGGTTGACGACTTTGAAACGTTTCCTTGGGCAGAATCGTGTTTATATCTAAATAAAACATAAAACTAGGTAGTTGTCGTTAAACGAGCGAAATTATGATTTGTCTCATCATAAAATTTCAAATTTTTATTTTGTGGTGTAAAGTGGGACGTTTTTATTATCTCAGATTCTTCTGATGCTGTAGAATACTTTCTATATCAATATCATAATTTTTATTCTACTTCTCGTAATTTCTATGATGTAGTAATGTCATGATATTAAGTATAGTTTGAGTTTTATATATTTTAATATATCTATACCAATCTTTGGTTAATAAATACATTCGATTTAAATTTAACTGAGGTAGCTGATACTTGATGGCAATTAATTTTAAATAAATAAACAAAGATTAATATTTACAAATTTCCACTATATTTAAACTTGTATTTATTGTATTTTTAACTACTAGAATCACAGAATGAATGAACTGGTAATATCATGTGGGATAAGTACGTCGGTCCTATGCATCTAAGAAAATATTTTCAGCATGGTTAAACCAGATTTGTTTATTGAACATGTTAAAACTCGTTTTTATTTGATTTTGTATACGATTCCAAAAATGATTCCTTTTTAAATGGAAAGTATAATCTGAAGCGTTTTTCTATGAATTAAAAACTTGTTATGGATTTTTTGGACTTTTTTTTTAGGATTTATTCGCAATTACGTTAGCTTCACAGATAAATATTTTCTATATCGGTAAAATAATTTTAAAAGTTTGGCGCTCAGAGCAAAAATATTAAATAGAGAATACTTCTAACACATTGATACAGAATCTTCTGATGCTGTAGAACACTTTTCATAACAATATCATAATTTTTATTTTACTTCTCATAATCTCTATGATGTAGGAATGCCATGATATTACGTACAGTTTGAGTTTTATATAGTATATCTATGCCAATGTTTGATTTAATTAATATATTCCGTTTATATATGTTGTACACTATTTTTAAGCACTAGAATCACACTATGAATGAACTGGTAATATCATGTGGGACAAGTAGGTCAGTCCTATACATCGAAGGAAATATTTTCTCCATAGTTAAACCAGATTCGTTTATTGAACACGTTGAAACTCGTTTTTATTTCTTTTGTATACGATTCCAAAAATAATTTCTTTTTAAATGAAAAGTATAATCTGAAGCTTTTTTCTATGAATTAAAAACTTGTTATGGATTTTTCGGACTTCTCTTTTAGGACTTATTCGATAATACGTTAGCTTCACAAATATTTTCTGTATCGGTAAAGTAATTTGAAAAGTTTAACGCCCAGAGGAAAAATATAAAAAAAAGAATACTTGTAATATTCAGGTGCAGTTAACTTTTCCCTTGAGAGGGGATTTTGTTTAATATCCGCTATGTCTACCATCTGCAGGTTATAGTGAAACTTATCACATAAATCCGCGAGGAAAGAACGCGAAAGAGAAAGATGAAAGTAGGATTAGTTGCTAGTAAATGGTTATATCCTTACAGAATGTCGATATTACGTTATCGGTAATTAGAAAACTACTTTTGCTACCTGAAGGCTGGCGGTAAAGTTCGCGTAAAAGTTGAACTCGTAATGTAACGACTTCGAAACGTTTTCTTCAGCTGAATTGTGTTTAAATGGGTTAGAGGTATAGAACTTTTACTAGTATATAGTTTGTTCAACATAAAACTAGGGAGTTGTCGTTAACGGCGTAGTTTGAACGAGCGAAATTATGATTTGTTTCATCATAAAATTTTAAATTTTTATGTTGTGGTGCGAAATGGAGTGGTTTTATTATCATTAGAATATTTTGTTGTTGAAGAACACTTTGAAACACAATTTAATTTTTTGGCATGATAGAAAAAATGATTACTCGGTTTAAATAAATTAGGTACACAATAGATATGATGGGTGAACAACAAAGATACGTACAATCTTGTACTGTCCTTTTTGAGTACACAGTCCGTTTATTAGAAAAGGAGGAACAAAGGGAGCTTGAATTTTTGCGTAGCGACTAAGGCCATATTTTTTTCTTTATTTGGGTTTTTAGGGTTTCTTTATTTGGGTTATAGAAAGTAAATATATTTTTTGTGTATGTCAATGATACTTACATTGACAATTAGTTTTTAATGATAGTGACATACTACCAAAAATATATATATAGGTGAGGTTTACCGTGTGATTGTAATTGTTTATTGAAATACTTAAATGTTTTTAATTGTATTCTTTAGAATCGGGAACCATATTGAATTTAAATCTACCGAAGGCAGCAATACATTTATTTTTATTTAAACTAATTATAGCGGTTTCTTTTAATCTTCTGTATTTTGTTACCGATTCTTTTAATACCATTTTGGAATTATTCCAATTGATTTTATAACCCGATTCCCATGTGTGTTGATAAATTCTAGATTTATTTAAATCGCCCTTTCTAAGAAGGTTTTTATGTTGTATTTATTTCCTGCTCTTTTAATTGTGTCAGAAATACCGCGGATATAAGGAATTGTGAGGTTAATTGTTTGAGAGTTATTATTATTGTTATTAATAACTTGTCTGTTTTGTTTGGTATCAAAAGTTTTAAACGATTTATCTATAAAATTTTTTGGGTAATTGTTTTTTTATTAAAATGTCTTTTATGTGATTTGTTTCTTTTTGTAGTGTATCACTGTCGGTACAAACAAGTTTAGCTCTGTCATATAAACTTGTAGTTACTCCTATTTTGACCGATTTTGAGTGATTGAAAAATAAATTGAGATACCTATCTGTCTTTGTCGGTTTTCTGTAAACTGTAGTTTTTAATGTGTTGTGTTGTTTTATTATTAAAGTGTCGAGGAATGGCAATTTATTCTCCTTATCTCTAAAGTAAACTTAATTAGGTGCCATCTAGAACCAATTGACTATTAAGAAAAAACCAACATAGTTTTCCATGTATTTCACCATAATCCTTCCATCATTGCGTATCATGTCATGAACTAAATTAAGATAATCTTTTAATATCAATTGGTTCAGTTATTATGTAATAATTAATAATTTGATCGATTAACAAAGCAACTGAATAATATGTTAATTTAATTTTTTGTTTTTACTCAGGCAAAAGCATCATTGGAATTATAGAAATGATTCATATTGTTAGTGACAATAAAACAATGACTTGCAAGGATACTTTCAAGTGGTTTGTGTGATAGCGCAGAGAGACTTGAACATTTTCAAGTTATGGTTACGATTGTTGAGAACAGTTTGAACAAAAATGATAAAATTGTGTGTGAAATTATAGTGGAGTTTACTGGAATTTCGTAGATTCGCAGATTGTACACCATTTCGTTGCTTGTGGTGTTCGATTATCCTCCTTAATAATCTGATTTATCTTCGTGCGAATTCTGCATATAAAACTTTATATGTTTAGTTCTAGTACCTCAATATTTTGTGTGGAAATCAATGCAGGCTCTATTCTTCTAATAACTCCATAAACAATAATTATATGTCGTTATTTTGACGGATGTTTTTAATAATTTGACGATTTTTCTGGTTCTGGTGGTTTTTTCTTTTTATGGACTTACCCAAGTGATCCATCGCGCTTAAATATCATACTCTGATAACTTTTTGACGCATTGGAAGGAATTCTCTCTAGACAATACAGAACAGACACAGAACAGACATTCAGAACGGACATTCAGAACAGAGTTAACATGGGTTTGATTTTTGGGCAGTCTTGACGTGCTTCATTGGGATTGTTAAACTGTTTCTGAGTCAAAATAGTAAATTCATGCCTCATCATCAATAATTGGGTTTTGATAAAAAATAATTATCAATTTTTTACTTTATTTTAAAACTTTATCATAAATAATATTGATAATCGATGCGAAAAAGTTTTTAAAAATTGTTTGTAATTAATTATAAATGAATTAAAATTTATAAAATTTAAAATAAAATCACGTGACCACGAAAGCGCCACGATTGGCTGCCATGTTTGTGACGTCATTATGTTAAATTATTTCCATGTAAGTAGGGCCAACGGCTTTTATCTGTGTATATGCTGTCAACATTATTGAAGTTAAGTGCAAAAAAATTGGTTACTAATTTAATTCAGTAATGTGTGACAAAGGGTTCCTAAAAGCCAATTATGATAATATACCTGGTGTGGATGTTTTTATGGTAAAACATTTTCTCAAAAATGACGTTTGGTTCGGTTCAGCTAAAGTTCTAAGTGCTAAAGCACCAATTTAAATTTTATTAAAAAATAATAATGTAAATGTATATCAGAAACAAAATATTTCTATTAAATATAATTAAGTTATTTATAGGGTGTCACGCGAAAGTTACGGTTTTATAGGTTATGTATTTGTACGCTAAAAGGATGTGTTCAGAACAGTTCTGAATAGAGCTTATAAAGTTCTGAGTAAAGCATACAGTTATCTTAATTATTAATGAAAAACTAAGAACATTTCAAAAGTTCGATTGTATAGCTTTAGCAGCTTTTGTATATATTTGATGACAGGTGGTTGTAAAATTTTAATGATTAATTTTGGATTAATACGTCGTGCTGCTTGGAATCATTAATTTCGACGTTTAACATCTTGCGGCACATTTAAAAACATTTCTTTGGGAGTTGTTTTTGTAGTATTCGTATAAAATTATACGAAACAGGCACGATAACTAATTAGATTTGACATTTTCAATAAAGTTGATTAAGAACTAAAAGACTTGTATCAGTTTTCTGTAATGCGGAGGGAGAAATAAATATTGTACCGTCGCACACGCTCGGATTTTTTCGGGAACTGTCGGTACGTCATCGGTACTAGGTTTAAAAATGTATTTTCAATTTGATATAGCTTTTTAATTATAAGGAAAAACATAAAAATAAAAAATAGTTATGATAAACATATATAAAACATATATGATCTTTCGAATTTATGACAATTTTTTTTAGGACACCAACTATGCATTTCAGAATATCATATGCACATAAACTATCTCTTCAGCATCTCCAACACGTCTATTTTTTTCAAAAAAAAAAAAAAGTATTTTCGGAAAAAGTCGAGAAGACACGAGAAAAGCCGAAATTGTTGTTCAAAATTGATTGAATTGGTTCAAATGATATTCCAGTAATATCTACATTGTTTATAATACTTAATTGCTAATTACTCAGTACAAAATCTATGATTTTGGTAATGTTTTCTACACTGTTTAACGTGGAAGGTCTTCCTGAACGAGATTCATCTTTAATTGCTTCTCTACCATCACTAAAGTCATTGTATCATTTGTAAACATTTCGTTGACGTTTCTTAACATGCTCGTTGATAAATAAATTATATTTTAATAATTACAAAAGACGCTAATTTTTAACTTAAGTTTTCAGAGACTTCAAACTCAACTGGTTGTATCGATACTTAAAACGACAAATTTACACCACAATCTCACCTTAGTTTTTACTGTGCCCCACCCTGTATAACGTTCTCTTTACACTGTTGTAATAATTATTTCTTTGCACTATAAAGACGCATAATTTTCTGTGAAATTTCAATATCCAAAACATGTCCTACCTATTGTACAATAATCAATCGATACTATTCGGAAAACCATATTTAGTTCAGTAATTAAACAAGATGCGCCCAGTAACAAGTACGGGAATGTGACAAACACTGGCCTTTAATAACCAATAGCACCCTATTGGAAACACGCACCCTTGTCGAGGAGAATGATATACACGTGTAACCACAGACGCTACAAGAGAATTATAATTTAATTTTGCGTTTGTAATGTTGGCCCTCCATTCCTATTGTCGTTCACCAACCATCAATTATGTGTGTTGTTTTTATTATTGTACACTAAATTGGGGTTAGATAATAACTTTATAGTTTATGGTTGGGATGATCATGTTTGATGCAGTTGAACTAGGTAGCGCTCTGATACTGATATTCGGGCTACACACAAAAAAAAATGAACTCAGACAAATATTCTGCACTCAAGAAAATTTTTGAGCATATCTAAGGAAAATCAAATTTGTCTTCAATGAAGTGAAATTTTTTTTTTTTTTAGTTGACATATATTTCACACTTAAATCAAAACTTATATTTTCACTTAAAGATTTGTTAATTCTCAATATGAGTAATGCGTTTTCGAAGCAAGATCTATAATTCTTTTATTACAGGATTAAATGTTTTAATTAGAAGATAGCAAAAAACTAATTGATTTTTTCTTAACTGGGATACTCCTAATGTCTTTTAAGGTTTCCTAGTGCTTGCTCTAGGATCTGCAGCCACAGTAGCATTTAAAACGTCAACATCGAGAGACCGTAGACGACCTGATCTCTTTTAAAATTCATGTTTTCCTCTTGGAGACAGAGCTGTGCGTTTCAGATTGATGCCCCTTTTTAAAAATAATGTCTTAAAATTGTCTTAATTTTTCGACTTACTTAAATTATTATAAAGTTTTTGTTAAAAACGGTGGCTTGAATATTTATCAGTGGAATCACTCTAATACTGAAGAAGGAATGTTTATTGATCGGAGCAAAAAGTTCAAATCGGATTGTATGAAGTGTATTCCTTTATAAAACAAAGGAAAGTACATATATACTTTTGTTTTACTAACAGTCCATGATCTTTATAAATAAACGAGCTAAGATTTATATGAAAATTTCCATTATGTCTAAAACTTGCATGTATCAATTGGTTTTTCGGTAATTAATGTCGATTTCTTCGCAAAATTTGGGCCTTTATTTCCATAACAAAATAAATTACCTTAACAATCAAAGTATTGGTCATCGTTAGATATTACTTTTCCCATCTTTTTGTCAAAAACTTACGACTTAAAACAAAAGATAACTTTTGGTTTTTTGAGGCCAACCATTCGTCTAGCCATATTTTTTCTTCTTCGTAAGAATGTTAGTGTTGTTCTGAAAGTCCGTGGTGTATCGATCGAAATAAGTGGTGGTCTGAAGGGGCTAAGTCCGATGAATACGGCGGGTGGGGTAGGATGTTCCATTTAACGTTTTCCAAATAAGTTTTTTACATATTTTGGAACATGAGGCCGAACAACGTTATGTTGAAAAATGACTTTGTTGTGTCTTTGGGTATATTTTGGTCGATTTTCCTTCAATACTCGGTTCAATTTTATCAATTGTTCTAGGTATCGATCACCAGTAATCGTTTCACTAGGTTTCAGCAATTTGTATGACCCAGCTCCCTAACTATCGCATCAAATACAAAGCAAAGGTTTCTTTTTATGTATATTGCGTACTGGTTGTGATGTAGAAAGCTGGACTGGAACTACCTATGATTTTTTGCACTTTGGGTTGTCAAAATAAATCCACCTGTCATCACCTGTCACAACTGGATACAAAAAACCTTTTTATTTTTGTCTGACAAGAAAAAATTCACAAGTGGTTTTCGCCTTTTCCTTCAATTCCTATGGAACCAATTTTCCTTCCTTCTGGATCTTTTCCAATGCGTGTATACCAATGCAATGATTGTGCCAATTGTTTCAACGTATGCATCTTCAAACTTTTTTGGCTATCCTGAACGCTCCTGGTATTTTATATTAAATCACAATTTAAAGCGTTTAAACCATAGTTCACCAAACTTTTTTTGGGTTAGTGCATGTTCACTATAAGCTTCAACTAATAATCTATACTTTTCAGCAGCCGTTTTCTTTAAATAAAATAAGGTTATTAAATTTCCTCGCAAAACGTCTCTTTCTGGTACATAATAACCAGACAAGCAAGACATAGTCAAGCATGTTTTTTTTTGCACAATTGCAATTATTAACGAATTGGTTTTTGATGGCGTATGTTGACCCTCCATAGACGGTATTAGTTGATTGCAACAAATGTATTAGTAATGCCATCTCTTAGCAAAATCAACAATATTGACCGAAACACCTATTACAATTGTTTCAACATACAATGCTTTTTTTAAAATATGAACTATATTAAACTAAAAAGGAATAAAACAATTTTTTACTTTGTTATCTATCATTTTTATAAAATTGTTTTAAATTCTAAAACGTAAAAAATTGTTTTATTCCTTTTTAAAAAATGAACTATCTCAAAGTAACGGACAAATCAATCAATATATTAAACTCATTCTAAGACAAGTAGTTATAACCAAAACGGTCCATCAGATTAATAATACGATAAATTATGTTAGTGAGGAATTCCATTTTTTCAATGTCTAGATATGCAATATAAATTTAACAATGGATAATCATTCAAGTATATTTGAGTTTAAGTAATTTAACAAAATACCCAAATTTTCTCTTTTATTAATTTCCCGGCTCTCCACGATATTTAGTTCTTTAGATTTATATTCACTCTGTTGAAACGAAAAACGAAAAATTTCGTTGAAAGTGTAACTTTCTAACATTAAGTGGCTTAAGTGGTTAACATTGCGTCTAGTGGAAAAAGATCTTCCTGCTTGTCCAACATATACTTTTGGATACTTTCATGTTGTTAGTTTAATATGGTTCGTATTTGAAAAAAGTACTGTATGTTGAAATAATTGTAATACATACGAGTTTTAATTATACTGGAAATTTAGTTATAAATCTTAGTTCCTTAAATTAAAATGAATTTTAATTTGCCTTTAAACTAAATTAAATTCTATTAGTAATGGGTCTTTCATGTTAAGATGTTTTTTAATTGTTGAATAACATGTCGATGGTGTTGTGAACTTGTCTAGGTCTAGTTTCATATCAGAAGTGTAATGTATGACATTTCTAACAATGAAATCGTACATAATACAACACGTTAAAATTGCTGAATTATTTTATGAAAATGGGCGTTCAGGAAAAATGTTTTTAGAAAATGACGTGATATTTACGGTTTACACAATTGTCCATCTGAAAGCACATGAATAGAATTGTTTAAAAATTTCGAGAAAGTAGTTCGGTGGAAGATAAAAGAAGAGCTTGATATAGTCGTAGTAGTCGTTCACCAGAACATATTGATGAGGTACGTGAAAGTGTTGCTGAAGATCCACGAATTTTCAATAGTCGACGTTCACAACAATTTGGACTCAGTGAATCCGTAATATGGCGTATTTCACAAAAGGATTTAGCTCCGAAGGCATATAAAGTTCAAATAAGACAGGATAGATAGCGTTGTGAACTTGTCTAGGTCTAGTTTCATTTCAGAAGTGTAATTTATGATATTTATAACAATGAAGTCGTACATAATACATGTTAAAATTGTTGAATTATTTTATGAAAATGGGCGTTCAGGAAAAGTGCTTTTAGAAAATGACGTGATATTTACGGTTTATACAATTGTCCATCTGAAAGCACTATGAATCAAATTGTTTAAAAATTCCAAGAAAGTAGTTCGGTGGAAGATAAAAGAAGAGTTTGATATAGTCGTAGTGGTCGTTCACCAGAACATATTGATTTGGTACGTAAAAGTGTTGCTGAAGATCCACGAATTTTCAATAGTCGACGTTCACAACAATTTGGACTCAGTGAATCCATAACATGGCGTATTTTACAAGAGGATTTAACTCCGAAGGCATATAAAGTTCAAATAAGACAGAAACTAAAGCCATTGGATTATTCAAAATGTCGTGCATTTGTAAATTGGATTAAAGAACAAACAGATGATTTTTCTCAAGAAATAATTTTTTCAATTGAACACATTTTGAAATCGGTGGCTTTTTTAATAAACAAAATTACCACATTTGGGATGCGGAAAATCCACGAAAGATTCATAAGATACTTTGGTGCGCATTACGGTCAGGATATATAATTAGCCCGTATTTATTTCAGAATTCACAGGATTTTTGTGGACAGAATTGAATAATATTGATCGAGCTTATATGTGCTTCCACCAGGATGGACGAGATATTGCAAGAAACGGTGATTTAATTGGTCATCAGGATCATGTGATTTGACGTCGTTAGACTATTTTCTTTGGGGTTACGTGAAAAGCCAGGTCTATAAGAACCATCCATAATCGATTTTTTAACTAAATAATGAAATAATTCGAGTTATTGGTGAGATAGAACCAGGTTATACCATCCAAAATTTTGACAAAAGAGTGGACATCTGTGGGGCTGCAAAAGGTGGTCATTTGGCAGATTTTGTTTTTCGCGTTTAAATGTCATACACTATGCTTCAACTATCAATAAAAAGTTTTTTTAAATCAATGCAAATTCTGTGGTTTATTCAAATATTAAAAAAAAATCGCAATTTGAAAGATCCTTTATTACCGTTTTTTTTAAATCATATTTATTATATTTTTTGCGTTTAAAACTTCCGGTCATCCAACGTAATGCTTTATCTATTGCCAGTAAATAATACGTTATAGTATGAAATAAAGCTGCAAAGATCTACAGCATTTTTATATCTGTTTTTACGGTTTTTATATACGCTCAAATAGTCATTGGGCAATACTGTCTCTCACTATAAACTCGGCAAAAGATTATATATCAACGTTTTATGTACCATTAAATGTCACCTTTCGATAAAGGGAATATATTCTAAAACATGCTCTAAAAGTGGGAATTTTCCATTTTCAACAATAAATTTAAAGATAGTATTTTAACGTTTACAACGATTTATTTAAGAAATTACAAAACTAAACCTTGTCACAAGACTTCAAAGTGAAAAATACATTTTATGGAACTAAATTAAATTTATTTTATAAAAATTATTAGTAAGTAAAATATGAGTTTCCGCTGGCTACTTCGCAGATTCTCGGTATGTAACTCCTCCATTCCCAAGTGGAGAAAATTACGTAGAAATTTTCGGGGGTGGTCATCATCTGGTCGGGTCTTCTTCTTCTTTCTTCTTTGGCCTCGACGCCACGTTTTCCAATTTTGCGGTATCAGTTTAATATGCCGGATTAGGAAATATCATACCAAAACTATTATACATCCAAATACAACAATGTTGAATATTGTTGATTTCTTCGTTAACTTCTTTTATTGGGGTTAACTGATTTGCCATGTCTTTCTGTTAAGTTGGGCGTACTATATATCTTTGAAGTTTTTGTCTCGTTCAATGTTATTTCTGGTAAAATTAATGGTTTTCCCTCTTGCATCTTAATATCATTTGCAAATGTTTTATAATTTACGATCAATTTACAACCCTTAGGAATTTTTATTAGAGTTAGTTGGTTGATTTTTTATATATCGAACAGTTTGGCATTGCGAAAATATTGTTTATTCTTTAGTCGGTACTACGAGTATTTCGGCTTGGGTCGTTCGTCAGTGTAATTGTCGAAGGTCCCTGGTAACAGTTGTAGAGTGAAGTTGTCTTGAGGATGGAAGTTTTTCTTGCAGTAGTATGTTTTTTTCTAGAAAAGGACACGATTCTCGAACTGATAGCGATGATCTTCTCGTTCCATGTAAGGAAGCATGTTTACTGAAGATAATTGGGTAGATGTGATAAAGGATAAATGTTTTTGGTCTTGTTATGGGAACATGTATAGCAAAAATAGTTTTTTTTCGCGTTCTCATTGTAGATCGTTTTTAAATAATTTAACATTTCTTTCAATTCGTAACTAGATATGACAGTATTATGTAGGGTATTTGACCTTGCGAATGTAATTGCATCTTCGAGATTATCGAGAAATGTTATTAACTTCTGACAATTTATGACATCTTGAAGGCTAATATAATCTTGTAATTTAGTCATTAAACCATATTCTGATTTCCGTTGGTTTGCAGAAAGTGTTACTACTGTTTCATTATAATTTTTTATTAATCTCTTCGATAACGAAGTTTTTAAATTTATTTCTTCAATCAAACCTCTTTGATTTTGTTGTAATCTGTTTATGGTTTGATCGTATCTCTTACCATCTTCGGCGTCCAATGAGCCGAAAAGCCATTTATTTGTTTTTCCTACGATATCGAATTAACCTATTTTGTTTCGTAGGGATGTAAATTTATCAATTTTTTTTGAGTACTGTTTATTAAAAATTTTGTTCGAAGAATTATACTTTCAGATCGACCATGAAAATAAATGTGATTAGTAACGATTTCTTTATTCAAATGACTTTTAATACAATAATTTTTTATATTTATTTATTGTTGAAATATTGGTTTTGTCTTTATATTATGTAAAAATCTATGTTTACTATATATGAGTTTAGTATTCCTGAGTTGTATAGGGAGTAAGGGATTCCTTATGTTAGGAAAGGATATTTCTTGGAGGTTGTTATGAACGGGAAGAAAGTACAGTGCTAGGAAGAGTGTTTCGATCCTCATTAAAATTGTGTTCCTAAAAATTTAAATTTTGTTTAGCTTTCGGTTTTCTAGCTAAACTTTTATGATATATGCCTTTATTAGTAATTAGTTTTGTATCTTGATCTTTAATTAACTTGATTAAGACCTTTTTGAATTTTGGTAAGATTTTGTTTCTCGCTTTTGTTTTTATGAACATTAGACCTGAACATTGGACTTGTGTCGTTAATGTGACCCACTATTATTTCGAAAGGCGTATGTTTGGTTACACTATGAATTAAGTTGTTATACCCTAAAATTGCTCGTTTAATCAATTGATCTCGACTAAAACGCCGGTTGTCTTCTTGTAGGCATCTGTAATGTTAAGTAATGTCTGAATGATTGTGGCGTGTTCATATATATTTTTTTTCTTTTACTTGGTTTTTTCGCCACTATCTAAAACTCAAAAAATATCATAAATACCTGTTCTTATTTAAAGAAGGAATCATTGGGTAAAAACAAAAAACTAAACGGAGACAAATTTCTCAGTGATTCTTTTTTGTAATAAATTTGCCTAACGAACAAAATTTTAAAGATATAAAAATGTTATAAAAAATTTTACAAACTTTTAACGTTAACGTTTTTTTATATCCGCGGTATTTCTGACACAATTAAAAGAGTAGGAAATAAATACAACATAAGAACGACATTTAAAACAAAAAATACTCTTAGATCTCTATTAACAAAGACTAAACCATACAATATACAACAAAATACCAAAAATGTGGTTTATAAAATTCCCTGCGAATGTGGCAAATGCTATAGAGGTGAGACATTTAGACCGTTAGATGTTAAAGTAAAAGAGCATAAAAACCTTCTTAGAAAGGGCGATTTTAATAAACCTAGAACTTGTCAACACGCATGGGAATCGGGTCATAAAATCAATTGGAATAATTCCAAAACGGTATTAAAAGAATCGGTAACAAAATATAGGAGATTAAAAGAAACCGCTATAATTAATTTAAATAAAAATAACTGTATTGCTATGCCTTCGGTAGATTTAAATTCAATATGGTTCCCGATTCTAAAGAATACAATTAAACTCATTTAAATATTTGAATACACAATCAGTACAATAAACAATTACACAGTAAACATTACATATATATATATATATATATATATATATATATATATATATATATATATATATATATATATATATATATATATATATATATCTTTTGGTAGTATGTCACTGTCATGAAAATCTATTGTTGTCAATGTAAATATCGTTGACATATACCAAAAAATATATTTACTTTCACTCATTACTTTATATATTACAAATTAATATAATTTATTTTTTAGTTTAATTTTGAAAACGGGGGGAGAGTACCCTCCGAAACGTTAACGTTAAAAGTTTGTAAAATTTTGTATAATATTTTTATATCTTTAAAATTTTGTTCGTTAGGCAAATTTATTACAAAAAAGAATCACTGAGAAATTTGTCTCCGTTTGGTTTTTTGTTTTTACCCAGTGATTCTTTCTTTAAATAAGAACAGGTATTTTTGATATTTTTTGAGTTTTAGATAGTGGCGAAAAAACCCAAATAAAAGAAAAAAAAATCTGTAATGTTTTATGAGGGTTGAATGAAACCGCTCAACAGGTGAATTAGAATTGCTGTTTCTTGTTGTCGTATAGTGTAATTCTATTTTATATAGTTTACAAAAATCTTTCATTTCTATATTTCTAAATTCTGTGCCATGGTCAGTTGTAATTTTGTGGAATATTCTATCATGAGTAATGAAGTTAAAAACGTTTTGTATCATTGCAAGACTCGTGAGTGACTTCAATGGATACGCTTGACCATAACGCGAAAAAGTATTTATAATCGTCAGATAGCTTTGATTCGATATTTTTAAGGTACATATATGCATATTTCAAATGGTTTCGATATGATAGGTGTAAGGTTACACTTTATTATTGATGAACTTCGATCGTATTTGTTCTTTTGGTACGATTCGCAGTTGTACACGTAGTTCTCTATATCTTCGCTCATTTTTGCCAATAGTATTGAGGACAGTTAGGGCTGTCTTCATTTCGTTTATGTCTCTCGGCATATTTTTGTCGTGTGGTACAACATTAGTTTTTCTTTTTGTTCGTTCATCGTTTTTACATTAGCAAGAAGTTTCGAACAATGATTTAATTTGTATGAGGAATTTTTAAAGAGTTTTTGAAGAGTGATTGTAATATTTCTAGCTAATATAGGGTTCTTACAATATGCATAAGTTTGTTTTGCATCTATATATTCTTAATAAATTACAAAACGAAACCTTCTCACAATAAGGTTTCAAAGTGAAATATACAATTTATGGAATTAAATTAAATTTGTAATATAAAAATAATTGGTGTGCGAAATATGAGTTTCCGCTGGCTACTTCGCAGATTCTTGGTATGTAACTAGCACGAAAGGAATATTTTATTAATGCTTATCGATTTTTCCTTTTTTTTTCCTCTTAATATCCTCGACATCTCCAGGTATTAAAAGGAAGGATTAAATAAGTAAGTATTTGTTCATATTATATTTGATCACAATAAAAGTGTATTTGAATCAATGTGTACATGTTTTTCGTATCACATGGCTTCATTTTTTATAGGGCATCTATTCTGCTTCTTAAATACGAGGTATAAAAAAGTAATGAGACTGGTAGCGTAGCGTACGATCTGGCAACACTGTAGCTTCTCTTTTGGACGGGAGGCAGATTAACATCTCATCATCTGGTCATCTGACGAGTTTGAATTCCCTAACGTCACTTGCTGGTCCGTTAAAATTGTGACGTGTTTCGCGAATCAGATTTTTCTAGTGTATTCTAAAAATGAGTGATAGCAATTTCGAGTTTGTTTGAGACTTGGATGCAGTGCGACGGAAACTTTTACAAAACTTCAACAGGCCTATGGAAACAGTCCATTGTCAAGAATCTAGCTTTTCAAGGCATTTTTTTAAGGCATTCTCAGAAGGTAGAGACTTGATTGAAGAGAAACTCGCAAGCGGGGAGCCTTCAAGAATAAGAAGTGATGAAAATGTCCACAGAATTCGGGATCTTCTGTATTATGATCGTGCGGTTGACGGTTAGAATGATCGGAGAGGAGGTGAATTGAACTCATAGAACCATTCATTAGATTTTGGTCAATTAATTGAGGATGAAGAAACAAGAACACTAATTAGCTTAATAGGAAACGAAATGTAACTTACATGTTAAAAAGCATTTTTTTTATACGATTCACTTTATTATATTTTTAGAAATCACCTTCAGAAACATAAAGATTAAGAAACAAAACATGTATGGATGGAGTTCCTTCCAGGAGTGCTTTCAATTCTTCATCCTCCACTTTTTATGGCTCATTGAAGGTCTCGTACGTTCTGCTTCGGGCGGGAAAAAATTATGTTTCAAATATGTTTTGCAGGCGATGAAAAGTGGGAACCGAAAAACACGTTGAGGACCTAATAACGGGTGTTTTAATTTGTGCGGTTTTTGTAATTCTTGAATAAAACAGATGGCGTTGTAAATTTGCCTAGGTCCAGTCTAATTTCAGAAGAGTATTGTATGGCATTTGGATTATTATTTATTGAAATTATTATTATGAATATATACTAATAAGCACTATTGGAATTGATCAAAAACTGGTTCGGTGGAAGATAAAAGAAGTGAGACAAGAGCAAATTGATTTGGTGCGTGAAAGTGTTTCTGACCACCCAGAAATTTTTATCAGTCGATGTTTATAACAATTGGAACGCAGGAGCTAAAACCACTGGTTCATTAAAAAGTTCGTGCATTTGTTAATTGGATCAGAGAACAAACAGATAATTTTTCTCAAAAAATCTGTTTTTCAGATAAAACACATTTTGAAATTGGTGGCTATGCTTACATTAGATTAGTAAAAATAATATGTATCAGATATGTTATAACAATTATTATATCAGATATACAAAACAAAAAAAAACGCGATTGCTACATATTTTCAAAATATTTTTAAAATTTAATTTAGACAAAAATTCTAAAGCACTTTCGACCTTTTTCAAATTATAATGACCTCTCTCTTCATCTGCTGGTCTTCCTGCTGTTGATTAAACAAATTTTCGAGTTAGAGAATCAAACTTTTCCATCAGGATGGAACGGTGAAGTGGCGAGGATTTTAATTAGGCAGAGAACAGGAAATGAGAAATACGAACAAGGCCGATACTCGAAGGGACGTTTTTTGTTCTCTTTTCTTGGGGACCCGTAAAAAGCGGAACGGATACGTTAAGGGTTCCCCGGCGTGCCTCTAAACAGCTAAAAGGGCGTCGTTACGCTAAATCCGTTAATTAAGGCACCCCTCCTGAGTGACCTGGCGAACTGGATTTTTATTTGACACCGCCTCCAATGAGAATTTCCGTTTGGAGAAGGGGCCTTTTTGAATTTAATGAATAAAGGAAACTACTTGTTTATTAATTGTTATTATCATATATCTGTCTATGGTTATTTTAATAGATATGTTAGAAACGTATGCAATTTTATATATTTTGAAAAACAAAAATAATTTAGAAACGGGCCACGTGGGTTCCTTAAGATCACCTAGTGATTGCGAGACAAAAGTTCAGATGAGAGTCATCACGTCATTCAGGACGACAAAGAGAAAGACTGTATAGTTTCGGGGTAATAGAGACATCGTGAGAGAGTCGGAGCGAGGAGGGACCTACATATTCAGTAAAGGGTGCATTATGTCTATACGATTGAAGTGTTTCCAGTGAAAGGACACAAACTGGCATAAGGTGTACAAGCTATTTCTAAATGGGGAGAAAAAAAATGTTAACTTCTCTGCTCAAGTTTATATGGAGGACAAATCCTGATCTCTTAAATCCAAAACTTATCTCTCAAACATTGACGGATCAGTATCAGGTATCACGGTGTCAAGTTCTTGAGTATTTATCTAAATAACAAGTAACTTTAGTAGCACAGTAACTTTCGCGTGATATCCTTCAAATAATTTAATTATATTTTTACATTAATTTATATTTACATTGTTATTTAAAAAAAAACTCAAATTGATTATTTAGCACTTCGAACTTCAGCTGAATTGAACTGAATGTCATTTTTGAGAAAACTTGTGACCATAAAAATATCCACACCAGGTATATTATTAAAATTGGTTTTTATGAATCCTTTGTCACACATTACTGAATTAAATTAGTAATCAACAATATTTTTAAACACTAAACTTCAATAATCTTGAAAGTATATACACAGGTAAAATCCGTTGACAGTACTTACATGAAAACACTTTAACATAATAACGTCACAAACATAGCAACCAATCGTGGCGCTTTCGTAGTCACGCGATCTTATTTAAAATTTTATAAATTTTAATTCGTTTATAATTAATTCCAAACAATTTTTTAAAAGTTTTTCGCATCAAATATCAATATTATTTATGATAAAGTTTTAAAATAAAGTAAAAAAATCGAGAATTATTTTTATTCCAAAAACCAATTGAAAAGTGACTACGTTAAAAAGTAAAATATTTTATTTGAAGATTTTCATTGACTAATTGTGATTAGAATCTTAATATTTTTATTTTATTCATTTAAGAACATTGATTATTAATATTTTCTCCAAAAGTTTCAAGAAAGTTCAGATAAATCTAAATTTTTAAAAAATGTCGGTTATTGGAACAAATAAAACAAAATGTTGTAAATGGTGCAATTGCACCGGAGGTTACTAAACGACCTGGAACTTTTCGCAATAAACCATGGCAAGTTATATAAAACACATAAAGGATATATTTGGAAAGTCCCTTGACAAAATCAACCGAAAGAAACCCGCATTCGGGCGTTATTTATTAAGAAAAACTTTTGGCTTTCTCGTCTACTTTTCCGGGGCATAAAGCCGAGGCGACGTTCACAATGCCCGTCCGAGAGAAAAAAAATATTACTTTTTCATCCCGTTCTGGAGATAAATCGTCGTCCGCAACCCCCACCCTCCCTCCCCCCGGCTAAGCCGGTGGCGAGGGTCTGGGTGCTCGTAGAATTGGCCAGTTCTTCAATTCGGAACCTCCACAGCTGATACGCAAAATCCGGAAAATGACCGGATGGCTGAATAAGCGGACGTAACGTATATCGTTCATGGTTGGGCTCGAAGGACCAAATAACATTTTTATTTACTTTATATATTCGTTTTTTTTTGTTTCATTTCATGAAGTGTACATATATGAAATATATTTTTTATAATTCCGTAATATTGCACTGGTAACAATTACAGTGGTAAAAAAAAATTAGTTTATTTTTTGTGGCTTGGCACAAAACATGGTGTACCAAAAATTACCTCAATTTTTTTCTTTCACCAATATATTTTTTTGCTATACAGTGTTGTTGCATTTGTAACAAATCATAGCGATAGATATATTATTATTAATCATAGTCTCACTTTAGAATGTTGTGGTTGATGTTTTCAGCAAGTAAATTAGGGCTGTATTTACTTTGATATAGCTTTTCCATTACAGAACTGCCATGATGGAAGTAATGTTTACGTCACCTCAAAAGAAAATTCCATCCTTTTAGTCTCTATAGTATCAGTTCTTGTGATTTAGGTAGTTTCAAATATCGAATTATGGTAAATCATTAAATTTAAGCTGTGAAATTAGATGCGGTTCTGTGGAATCTCTTGGAGCATCTAATAAAGGATCGTTTTCGATTTTCTGTAGAAATTCCGTACGACTACTTGAGAATCATCAGCCAATACAGGTTCTTGTATTTAGAGTTCAAGATGATGATGGTTTTGGAATAGGAAGTTCTTTGCTATATTCGACGGGTCATAAAGCTGATGGTAAATTAGGATACTGCCTACTATACTTTGTAGGTAGCTGCTAAATATATATTACCTAATATATAATTAATACCTATTATATTAATGAGTAACAAGCAAAAATAGTAACATATAAGAGGGTTCTATGCTCTTTTTTGGCATTCATTTTTAATTCCGAAGTAAAATTATTAAGCCTTTCCTGCTTGCCATGTTGTTTTAGGAAATTAATATAATTTGAAAATGGACGAGCTTCCATTGTTTGTATGATCGTCCAATATATATATCACATAGGAAATATCTGGGACATAAAAGTTCCAAGGTTTGGATATCTATAATTACGATTCATATTATATGATAATCATATGTATTATATCATATCTATTATAATCATACAATATAAGATATATACGAAGGTCGCTATTTATGTATCCGGAATAATGAATTTAAACAAAACAAATTAAGTGAAAGCGGTAAATTTACATAACCCTTTAACAAAAAAATATAAGATCGCAATGGGCTCGAGAAATGGTGGATCATAATCCTAACTGGAATAACGTGATGTTCTCCGATGAGACGAGAATTGGCTTGGTTTCTAATTCATGAAGAACATTAGTCTGGAGAACTTCAGGTCGACAAGCCCGACTGGAACCACGTATCCCATTTGAAGGTGAGAGCGTAATGTTTTGGGGTGGAATTATTAGAGGTACACGGACACTTCTACTGGTCCTGGAAAGAATAGTGACTGGTGCTGTGTACATCGAGGAAGTTTTAACTCCAGTTGTGCGTCTGTTCCGAGACACAGTGGACGGATGTGCTTTCATGCATGAGAACGCATCTCCTTATCGAACAGTAGCAGTACAAAATGTTCTTAAAGAGGAGGGAATAACCAAGTTAGGGTGGCCAGCAAATTCTCCTGATATGAATGCCATTGAAGGTGCTTAGGACATTCTTAAAACCCCCAGTAAGAAACGAAACAATTCCCTTTTTACCCTGTGAGAACTAAAAGATGCTGCTCGTGAAGAATGGAAGACAATTCCCCAACCCCAAATTGATCATTTAATCGACAGCATGCCTAATCCGTTACAAGCATGCATACAAACCCATGGAGCCAACCCATTTCATTGTACTCTATGAGATATCATATTGCATAATATAAAGAAAATACGAAAATATATTTTTAGAGTTAGAACGCAAAATTGCAAAATTTCCATAACAATGTTTTGCGACATTTAAAGTTAAAATTGCGGAATATGCCCAATAACCCTTCAAATCATAAATTGAACTGCATTTCCGTCCTAAATTCGTTCCGCACTTCCCCTCAACTCCACCTTCCACCCCTTCGGGACGTTTTAAAAACATGGGAAACGGACTATAAAAAAAGCATAATAGTTTTTTTCCGTGTTTTCCTATTCGTTCACTTCCGGTCGAACGCAATTGATTTTGCTAACAGCATAACATGAATTTTATTTTGTTCTTTCTCGCTTTCCATGACTACCGTAACACGATGGAAAAAAATGTATTTTTAAATAATTCCAATGAAAATCCATGGAAACATTATTGAATTGAAAGATTCCCTGGAAATATTGAAAGTGCGTGTTGCTGTTTCCATTTAATTAATTGCTTTTTGTTGATAATATTGACAAACACAGTGTTTGTGACATAGCAATTTTTACGTAATTTGATACGATTGAAAACACAATTTTTCCATCACCCATAGATTTTCTGTAACACGCAAATTTATGTTTGGCAACAAGCAGTATTTTCGTCAACTTACTGCGACTATGTGCAGTGGCCAGTGACAACTATAACCTCAGACTTAATTACTCCGGTTTAATAAACCTACAAAGAATATTTACCAATATGTAGAATGATTTTTTTAGCGCGTACGAACTTTAAATTCAAATAAAACAACACGCAAATTAAAGATGTATCGGAAACAAAAGTACTAAAACTCATAAATTTGTGAACATTTTTGCTTTACACAACATAGAAAAAGAAAATAAGTAAAAATGATGCTAGAAAATAATGTAGAGTTAAAAAAGAAAGAGTAAATTTCATCCATAATCTCGAATTAAATTAATAATAACAAATAGTTAATAACAAATTAATAATAACTAAATTTGGTAGTAAATATGCCTTGATTTTAACTATTTTGCAAAACATTATTGCAATTTAAAATTATGGTAATTTTATATGTGATCTTATGGAGATTCATTAAGAAACTCTATCAAGTCTTCTTTCGTTATGTAACTTAAATTGTTTGAAATCCATTTTGAACACTTTTATTAACATTCATTTTCAATACTTTTACCTCCGATTCATCGATATATACTTAAGGGGGTGTAATATATATATGAATATATATATATATATATATATATATATATATATATATATATATATATATATATATATATATATAATATATATATATAATATATATATATATATATATATATATATATATATATATATATATATATATATATATATATATATATATATATATATAATTATTATTATTATTACTATTGACGCACGGGCGTTGGTGGGCTACGCGAAGTATAGTTAGAGGCGTTTGTTGTTGATAGCTTTCCTTTGCGTCTATACTGATTTTATTCCAGCTGTTCCAGTCTTCCTACATTTTTCTTTCGGGCCAACCTCTCAAATGTTAACCTTGGGCCTGAAACAGCCTCTATCTTGGATATTACTTTATGTAATATTTGCTGATCTTAGGTCCTCTTTAATTGCAACAATCTATTTAATTAATTCTACTTTGGCTCTTCTCCTATTTTCATAAAATTCGACTATTTGTTCCGTTTTATGTGTCCGTAAAACTTCCGTAAAACATTTTCCATGATTATTTCACCCAAATATTTGAATTGAGAGACTCGTCTGATGTTACCATATTTTGCTTTTAGAAATGGTGTTCTTAGTCTGTTGCAGGTCATGTATTGTGTCTTTTCAAAGGAAATTTGGAGTCCTACCTTTTCTACTGTTTCTTATAGGATTTCAATCTGTTTTCGTGCCATTAATATCTTGAGCCAAAATTGCTAGATCATCACCAAATCCCAGACAATCAATTTTGATGTTGATTCTTCCCAGTTTAATGGGCTGGTAAATATTCAGAGCGGACTTTTTTTCACGCCACTTCTGTATTACTTTTTCTAGAACACAGTTAAATATGAGTGGCGAGGGTCTATCCCTTTATCTCACTCCAGTTTTAATTTCGAAGGGCTCTGTGATGTCACCCATGAATTTAACTTTTGATCTTGTGCTAGTTTGTGTTGCTTTAATAATTGCCAGAATTTCCAGATCTAGTCCTTGTTGTTTCAAGATTTGGAATAAAGTTTCGCGGTCAATAGAATTATATGCTTTTTTGAAATCCACAAATGTATAGACGATATTTTTATTGTACAGTTTTTGATGTCTTAGGATCAACTTTAGATTCATGATCTGTTCAGGGCAGGATCTGCCCGGTCAAAAGCCTGCTTGATATTTACCAATTTTAAGCTCTAACTGTCGCTGTGCTCTGTCTAGTAGACATTGAGATAGAATCTTGTAACACACTGGGAGAAGAGATGCCCCTCTGTAGATGTTTACATCGGTTCTATCTCCTTTCTAATGTAGTGGATCGATTAGAGCATCTTTCCAATTTTCCAGAATCTATTCGGTTCGTCAAACTTCTTGTAGAATTTTGGTTATTTCCTTGATTGTACCTGGACCAGTGGATTTCAAAAGTTCAGCAGTGATTTCATCTTCACCAGAAGCTTTGTTATTTTTAAGTCGCTTGATTTGCCTAATTATTTCATCTACATTCGGTGGTAATGAATCTGGGTTTGTTTGTTCAGGGTTTAATGTTGGTAATCTGTTTAAGGGCTCAGGACAGTTTAGTAGTTGTTTAAAATATTTCGGAAGTTCTTTGCATTTGTCTTGGTTATTTAGAGCTAATTGTCCGTTTTTCTTTTGGAGGCAAACGCTTTAGGGTTGATATCTTGTTAATTTAGTTTTAAATGTCTTGTAAAAATTTCGGGTGTTATTTTTTTCATATCTTCATTTAATTTGTATAATTAGCTTCGATGTTTCTTTTCTTACTTCCAAAAATATGTTATAGTTTGTTGCTGTTTTTTGACTTTTCTACTCTTTAAATGCTTTTCTTCGGCTTAATACTGCATGCTCGCAAAGTTCATTTCACCACGGATGTTTTCTACGTTTTTGTAAAGAGACCAATTTTAAGGCTGTTTTAATAGTTTCTGTTTCAATTCTTACTAGTTCTATGCTGGTTGTTTATCAAGCTCTTCTGTTAGGGAGGGTTGGTTTTATTTTCGTAGGGTCGAACTTTGCTATTAGCGGTCTCTTTTGAATAAGTTTTCGAGGTTTTAAGCTAAGTTTGATTCTAGTCAAGTAGTGATCCGTGTCTATGTTAGCCCCTTTCCTGACTTGAACATTCAAAATCTCTTTATAATTGGGATGGGAAAAGGCAACATGGTCAATTTGAAAGTCACCCATGTACGTGTTTGGGCATCTCCAGGACTTTTATTTTGTTAATTTCTTCTTAAAATGGGTTGACATTATTTTTAGATTAAACTGCCAATAGAGTTCAACCAATCTTCTAATATTATGGTTAGTCTATCTATGAGCGGGAAAACTGCCGACTGTTTTTCTGTAGTTTCTTTCCACAGCTGGGCGTTGAAGTGTATATATATATATATATATATATATATATATATATATATATATATATATATATATATATATATATATATATATATTTATATTATATATGTATGCAAAAATGTATTTACAACTATAATGCACCGGAACGGGTCTGATAATAGGCGGCGGACAATGTTTGACCTCTTTGAAGGTTTATATCAGGCATAAATTTATGAATTAAAAATATATGAACGAGAACATATAAAGATTAGAGAATTGAATGTTTGAGGTCTGAAACACAAAATAATAATGAATCTTTCAATTGCTCTCGACTTGCACCGGAATATATACACGCAGGAATGCAGACAATTGAAATTGCAAATTATATTTCTGTTTGTCCAATAGGCTTTTTACCAATATTAAAAATATTATGGTCCAATGGAATTATAATCAGTCGGAATGCTTGTACGTTCGCTAATCAACGAAAGAGTAGTTGGATAAACGGCTCTGAGCAACAAACTTTCGCTGATTTGAAGCTGAAGAAGGCACACTATATGAAGCAGGCATCGCCGATTAATAAAACGTAACTACGCGTTTTTCGACATGGTTGACATGATATCTCAAGTTTTATCCAATCGGTTGACTTCAAATTTGGCATCTCGATCATCCTCTCTATCTCGACTCTCTATCAAATTTAAAATTTTGATACAAAATTGAAACTCTATTTTCAAAAAATTCAGAAATTCGAAAAAATGTATTTCCAAACACGCCATTTTGCGAAAAAACAATATTTTTTCTTCTTTGGTACCAATGACAACGACGTTCTTACTAATTAAGATTCTGCTGTTAAATTTTGTTTCAATAGAACGGAGGGGTTGGCAATCATATCAACCAGATTACCCTCTTTTTTTGACCCCAGCTTTGGCAGCTCATAACTATTTCAATTTATAATTTTTTTTCATCGAGTTTTTTTTGTATTGTCCTAGTTATTTTGGTTTCCAAGACGTCAATGTTTGCTGCTTCATCGGCGTAGATCAAATATTTAACATAACCCCAAAGAAAATGATTTAAAGGCGTTAAATCACTTGACCTTGGTGAACCATTAACAGGTCCGTTCCTCGAAATAATTTTCCCAGGGAATTGCTCACTCAATAAAATGATTGTTGTGTTGGCTGTATGACATGTAGAGCCGTCGTGTTAGAACCACATCTCCTCCAGATCAATACCATTCAAATTTCGAATTAAATAAGCCTAACTTCCTGTGAATGGCGACGATAAATGTGGATCTTCACCAACACTGCCAGCAACAATGCCGATATTTTCTTTGTACAGTTTTTTGTCTTGTTTTTTTTTCGTTTTAACATCGAACAGCGTGAAATGCCTTCGGAATTTGTCGATAATTCGATGAGTACACCGTTCGGTTGGTGTGCATCATAAAATTGACGAAGTGCTCTATAAGTTTGGCCCACAGAATACTAATTTTGACACTTTACAAGCGTTGCTATGATGTTAAACGTGCAAGGATGACTAGCCAGATATTTGATGTACCATGATGATTGCCATGATGACATTTGCCATGATAATTTGACAGCGATCTCTATCGGAAGTTCAGATACATTAAAAACATGTACCTTCTATCGGTTTTCCAGTGTGTAATAATTTCTAGGTCTTTTAAACCATAAAAATTTAATTTCACCGCACTGTGGGAAGGGATTACGAACTTTATTACGGAATTAAAGTTGGGTAGGGCAAAACAAGGTCCCCTCAAATATGTTAACAGGTTGATTGAAAGTTGCATATTGTAAAATTCGGTTTGCAGTGTCAATTATTTGGAGATAGCTGAAAGATCATGTCACAAACTTCTGATTTTTACCTCACTAATATAACAGATATTGGTTTCAAGTCTAAACACACTAAACAGTATTCTGTCCCATCAGCCGTATAACCCGTTGGACATAGTGATGAACTTCATGTTCTAAATTATAATCTAAATTAGCTTGATCACAGAGAATTCCTGCGGGAAATTAAAAACGATCATTTATTTGATGTTTCAGGATGCTCATAGAGTCCCATCTGATTTCACAGCTTGTGCTTTACGATTTTATTCGAGATATAAAACTATCAAAATTACATTCAGAATTACCAGTATCCAGATTCAAATGACAGAATTTCCTTCAAGGTGATATAAACACTACTTTCACAAAGACATTTCTGTAATGAAAAAATGATATTAAGGTATGTGGAGTCACAATTTATTTGTTGAATATTGCTGAACAATAATAAGGGAATTCGCCGAAATGAAATAACATCGTAAAAGATTAACAATTATTTCTGTTTACCATTGTAATTTGTATAGTTATCTTTCCTTTATCCTTGTTTGTTTTTATTCCTTTACATATATATGGTACTTAGTGAATAGTTAAAAAAAATGGGTCAACAGTTAAGTGAATCTTATTAAATCACATAAGTTTTTAAGTCTCTTCACGATAATGAAACCATCCAATAGCAGTAACAAGAGGCCAGAAAAAACACGCTCCATCGCATCAGTAGCGCCTATACTCCAGGGTCAATCTGGATGATTCGTGCAAAAACTACGATTTGCCTAATTTGGCACCCCGCTTCCGGAACTGTGGTGGAGAGGGGGTTAAAATCCGGAACCGAAATTGAAGGAAATATGTGCAAGTCGGCTCCAAACGGGGTATTTTCTGAATGAGAAAAGGAAATGGTTCGCGTATGTGATGAGAGAACGTTTGGAGGCGAGAAATTCGGAGAAAAAAACGATCGTATTTTCGGGCTTGTTGGGAAAATTAGAATTGATATTTCCTTATTGAACTGAAGGATTGAGATATTTGTATAGTTATTAGGTTTTAGGTTTAGGAAAAAAAATGGTAATATACAGTATGTGGGAAAAATAACGGAACTTTTTAAATAAAAAGAAACAATTAGTTATTTTGGCAGAATTATTTATTTTTATTCAAAATATATTCCTTCCGGTTCATCAATAGACTGCTGGACATGTTCAACCGGTGCTAGCATAGATTTTTTTTATGTCGTTTTTACGAATAGCCTCAATATTCCTTCTCACCGCTTATTGGACTTGTGTGTAACACTATCACAAGACGCTCGTTTCAAAATCGGTTTTAGTTTCGGGAACAGGATATAGTCATACGGATATAAATCAGGCGAATGTAGAGGCCGTTGAAGCACATAGACTTATTTTTTCGCTAAGAATTAACAAACTTTGACGGTTCTGGGCATAAATCGAAGCACAGATTTTCCGTTTGTTTAAACCATTAGTCAATATTTCATGAATTAGGTTTTTGGTCGTATTTAATTCCGTCGGTATCCATCTCATAGTCGAACTCGTATCGTAGGCGATCATTTCACGCACTTTTTCTATAACTCTCGCGATTTTTGTTTTTTGGCAGGTCTGGCTACAGGATAATCAATCATCACCATAAACTTTTTTCATCAATTCAAATGTTTCGGTAAACGTTTTACCGAACTTGAAACAAAATTTAATATACCCTCTTTGTTCCATCATGTTTTTGTGACGAGGTGAGAAAAGGTAATGTAACTTCAAGCGTTTTAACTTGACAATTCGTTGATCGATTCTAATCACAGCGGTCAAACGTTGTATTAGTATATTATATACATATATAACTTATATATTATATGTTAAATAATAAATGGTGCTAGTAGTTTGCTTTATACTTAATAAGTTTCGTTATTTTTATGATATTCTGTGTTAATAGGCCTTTTCATCAAAATAGTATTTAATGCGCATGCGCCAATGTCAACCCAATGTTTTTTAATGCTTTTATTAGTTTCACCTGTATCTATCTATGTAACGGATTCTTTGAACGTCCTTTTCATCCACTTCAAAATGTCAGATTAAATTGAAACATTGCACACTTATCAAGGACCGATGATAATACAATAATTTAATAAGTTCGTCCCATTATTTTTAACAGGATCGTCAGGATCAAGGATGTGCTTTCGGAGAGTGAACCTGAGACATGACCACCCACGCCCAAGGAAGGCTGTTCGAACAGAAAATTAAAAAAAAAATATAAATAGTTTAAAAAATTAAAAAAAAAACACGCTTTTATAGCAGATCGAAATAAAAAAATAAAAAATAAATTTTAGTTTAAAAAAAACTACAAAACAGGCTTTAATGGTAAACGGTAAATTAAAAAGTAAAAAATAATTTTTAGTATAAAAATAAAATGATGAACGAAATAATTAATGTGGCATTGTAAAAAAGCATGAGGTGCTTTGTACTATATTTTCATAGTAACTCTACTTATAGAAACGGTACTGATGGAATATTTATAACAAGTGACATCGAGCACCCCATGCTTTTATCACAATGATACATTAATTTTCTCGTTCATTATTTTATTCTTATACTAGAAATTATTTTTTACTTTTTAGTTTACGGTTTACCATTAAAGCGTGTTTTTTAGTTTTGTTTAACTATAATTTATTCGTACTATTTATCGTAAGCAAATGTGTTAAAGTACCCGAATATAAATTATAAAAATAAAAAATTCAGTATTATAATTTTCAAAAAACGAGTAATTAATAAAATAATAAGAGGTGTAGTTGAGAAAACGAAAATTTTAAGCCAACATAATTATGTTATTCGTACGAACAAGAACAACAAAATGGTGTTGTTATGGAGTATGTAACAGTGATAGACTATATAAGTCATTTAAAGATAACGAATTCTATTCTTATAACTTTTCGAAACCTTGTCTTTAATACCGTGAAAAGATGATTAAATCATCAAGCAAAGTACATATTAAATCATGTGCTACAGCTCAACCAACATGGCTTAGCCTCTAAAATGCGTAAAACAAAGAGTGAGAGGGGTCACTGTCTAACAGAGACAGAGAACGGAGAGTTTACCGATATTAACACCACGAAAGCACTGCTTCGAATGAGCTCTCGGGCGTTAGGCTACTGCGCATCCAAACCTATGTTGATTGAGCTGTACTTGCATAAAATGTGAATTGTGGGTAAAAAAATACGACCGAAGTGACAGAGGTTTTCGAACGATTGATAATGTTACTAAGGATACTTTATTATGTTACTAAGGATATTTATATTTGCTCACTCCTTTGTCTCCCATATTACAAGGACGAAAAAATATTTTCAGCCTACGTCTTATAGACCTAAAGGTATTTAACACTTGTTTTTAATTCTTCGATGCGAGTTTCGTTAACCATGTTAACATCATCACGAGATTATTTGATCTATGTTAAGTATCAATGTGATGTTATGCTCATAAAATGTCTGGCGATGCGCAGCACCATTACTGGAGAGTATTCTTGCTCAATACTGCACCAAGTAAATTGTGATATTTAGGCTAAACTTCCACATTTCGAAAAGAGCGATTTCCTTTGTGCTCGGGTTGTTGCTGGAAACCTCTCTACGCTTCTAAGTACTGTCACATGTGCTGTATTCACCGAATTTGGCTTCCAGTAATATGTTCCTCCTCCCAAACTTGAACAAATCCCTAAGTGAACTAAGATTCCCTTGAGATGATGAGGTAAAGCTGCTTTTGCTTCGAACAAATCGCAATGTACTGAAAGTATTTAAAAATCTGAATATCGTTGGTCAAAATGTATTGAATAGCAAGGCTTACCAAGCTTACCAAGTTCAGAACTTTTCGAACGACCCTCGTACATTAATAAAATAAATCTTACCAAAGCTATTCAGTCCCTTTAGGGAAACGAAACGAATCGGTGACGATCGGAAAACCACCCTTCAACCCCCTCGATTGCAACAACTAGACTTCGGGGGTAATTTGGCCGACGCGTGCAAAAACTGCGATTTGCCTAATTTGGCGCTCCGCACCCGATAGGGGGATAGAGCGGGGGGTTAAAACCGGAATCGTAATCGGGGTAATGTGTGCAAGTCGGATCCAAACGGATATTTTTTGGATGGAGAAAGGGGATGGTTCAGCTGTGCGTTGAGAGCTGGTTTGGGGACGGAGAAAACCGGACGGAAAAACGTGCGTATTGAAGAAGTGAGGAAAAATAGTTGAATATTGATCTGAACGAAATTAGGTTTTCGTTTTAAGAGAAGAATTGTTAAAATTTGTTTCTTAAGAAAAGTAAATATGCACGGAAATTTTATCTTTGGCTTGATGAAACAACCTTATTGAATTCTGTTGTGTTATTGTTTTTTTATAATTCTTAATTGTGATTTTGTCATTCATGTATTACTGATCAAATATAAGAATGTTTTTTTAGTGCGCTCGAACCTTAAATTTAAATAAAACAACAACTTTAGATACCTTGAATCTATTTATTGAATGTGAAATAGCATTCAATGGCAGTAATGTTTGAAAACAATTTCGGAAATATATGCAGTTGCACAACTGCAATATAGTTGTTGCATAGAAACAACAGTTGCACTTTATCAATCTAGACAAATCTATTGCCAATTTAAATCCATAAGAAAGAAAAAATCATTTAAAGTTCAAAGCACTGTGTTTCCTTCTTCCTGTAATCCTATTAGAATAGGATAAAAATACGGTGAGCCGGCGGATTTCATTCTATGAATTCGCGGTCAAGATAACATTTAGGTTTGTGGTTCTGGACAGTGTTGCCGACCTTACACAAGATTTTCGTAGAATCTGTCATTTTCATGTTTTGATCGTTTTTGAGTTGTACCTTCAAACCTTTCTGAATTATTTTTACTGTATTCTTTGTTGTTTTAGCTATTTTCTGGTTTAGTTTCTGTTTTTGTGAGTTCTGTAGTAAAAAATCTGCGATTATAATTGCAAAAAAATGCCAAAACCGTTAAGCGATCAGTGTAAGCAGCTTATCTCGTCACTTATCAGTTATTTTGAACAGGAACGAGATAATGGGGCTCCTCTTTTGCCATTAAACGCTGTGAGAGAGGTATGTATTGATAACTTAGTAGGTCTCGCGGTTAATTGGATTTTTTTTAGCGAGTTTCAGCTGCACTAAATATTAGTATCGGCACAGATAGTGCAATTTCGGAAAAGTTGAAGAATAACGAAATGTTAAAATCACTGAAGAAAAAGCGTCAACATCCAAAACGAGTAACTAATCTAGATCATCTTGATGTGGGCTCAATTCGCAATCAAATCTATGAAATGTATGAAAAAAGTGAGTAGATTTACTTACATGGTAATATTGTATTTTTATCAAATTTTATTGAACTATTTCAGAACAAACGGTTAATCTTGAAAGTATTCATGAAAAACTAAAGAACATGCAGCTCTTTGATGGATATAAAACTTAGCTTCATACACTTCTAAAAGAAATTGGTTTCAAATGGAGTAAAGATAATCCACGTAGGGGCCTGATGGAACTTCCAGGTATTGCCTTTAACCGAATTCAATTTTTGAAGATGTATCAAAATATCAAAGACAAATCTGTTTGATTTTGTTTATTTGGATGAAACATGGATATTTCAAAATAGTACCTTGAGTCACTCATGGCGAGATGATAACAAGAGGAGTGTAAAGACTATAAAACTTGATGGAAAAAGGTGAGTGCTATGCGTAATATTTAGGAGCCATTAAAGTCATGACATAAATAATTGTTTTAAGACGTGTCAATAATAATAATGAGATGTTATTGCAGATCTATTGTTTTTCATGCTGGGAACAAGAAAGGCTTTATTCCAGAGGCCCAATTAGTATTTTCTTCTAAAACAAAAGACATGTGTCAGATAACGTTCTGTTTTGGTTTGAAAACCAGCTGTTGAAAATCTCGGAGAAGCCATCAATTATTGTCATGGATAATGCACCATATCACAGTACACTAATGGATAAACCTCCGACTAGTGCATGGACAAAACCAAAAATTGCAGAATAGCTGAGGGAACATAATCTTCCTTTTGAAAATACTATGTTGAAAATTGAACTGCTGCAAATCCTTATTCGGTAAGCAGTAATTAAAGGGACAGGTTTGTGTTTTATAATGTTCTTTTCAGGAACAAACCTAAAAAAGAATATGTGGCAGATCGTATGGCCACAAAGTATTACGTCTTCCCCCTTATCATTGCATATTCAATCCTATAGAATTGATGTGGGGGGTGGCCAAAAATTATTACAATCGTCATATAGGTCGACCTGGAAGAACGATTGATAACAGATCTGGATGAACAGCATCCGACATACCAAAGAAGAGATTCAAAGGTGATAGAATCGCGAAAGAGTATTTGATAGACTAGAAGTTAATCCTTTAATAATTTAGTTGAACAGCGATTCAGATGCTGAAAGTTGTTTTAGTGACACAGAATAATTAAACTTTGTGTGAACTAAATGAAAAGCCCCCTATGTTGACAAGCAGAAGTTTCGAAACAGGTTTTTGATTCAAACTTTTCGTGTTACTTTTTCATTTACAGTTTTATCGATCATACAAATGCCAAAGTCTGGGTATTTTGGTGTTGATGTGGCAACATTGTAACGTGAGTGCCTAATAGATTTTGATGACGTGCAATCATTGTTTCTATAAAACTAATTACAGTTAGCTTAAAAAGAAATCTACAGGTAAAAAATATATTATAAAATGTTACGAGTCAAAAGTTAAAAAATATGTCCTATACATACGTATCGATGTAAACCCTTGGCGAAATTTCATAGAGTTATAAAAAGTCTCATATGTCCTATTCCATGACATAATGACTTCTATGCTAAATTTCATTAGAATTCTTCCATCCGTTCGTGCTTAATTCAAGGACAAACATCAAAATAAATATATTGTCACATTTATAATATTAGTAAGATTACAACAATTTCAGTGAATTGTTTATGTATTTATTCATAATAAAATTGCACGTCTACATTACACAATTGTCGAACCCATACTGTCATAAACATCACGATGAAAAGTGTGCCAAAACAAAATGGTAGTGTGATACTTACTCCACCATTTATACTGTGGAATAACAAAAAAAAAAACAACACACAGTATACATACATAAATCAAACTGATAATATATTCACTATTTAGCATATATTGAACACAAGAACTGACACTTCTTATGTGCTTTTTTTATACAGGGTGCTTGGTGCATCGTTTGCCAAATTAAAATGGTTAATAGGAGGGGTCTCTTGCTATCTCCTCAGCCTCCATAAAGCATTATTAGGCCCACAGGTTTTTGAACATTGAAACTTGAATTAAGAAAAAAGTTATTGGTACATACTCCAAATTAATTTTTTATTTTGATGTGTAATGTTGTAGGGCTCTATGAGCTCTACAACATTATCTGGTTTATCCTCTTTCTAACTGTATGCATTCCTGCCATATAAACGTTTTACTAACTTCACTAATTTGTTAACTTTATGTATCGGGGCGCATTAGGCGGATGTTCGATATGCAGGATAAAAACTTGTTTTTGTGTAAATAACACGTGCAAAGCAGGTAAAAACTGTTATCTCCCTCATACACAGTAGAATTGCATCATCTGTCTCTCTCTTTCATTAGGTAAACGGAAAACCAGCTCAAAAAACGCGCTCCGTGGTTTTAGTTAGTCGCTAATCTTTTAATTCTGTTATTTGTGTTATGTGTTGAGTTATGTTAATTTTTGTTTAGTTTTGTTAGTGTTTTTGTGACATTTTGCTGATGGTTGCATTCTCTATTGAAGAATACGCGGACATTTTGATGAGATATGGTCAATGGTGTTGCACAAGAAGCGCAAAGAATCTATCAAAAAGTCTTTCCTAACAGACGCTTACCTTCCCGCCACACGTTCCAAAACACTTACCGATGCTTACGCGAAACTATATGTAAGAAACCCTATGTAAGAAAGAGATAGCAACCAGACTTCACTGCGCAAGAATGAGATGAGGATAAACCAGAGATTTTTTTTTAAGAATTCGAAGACCATAATCGCTTTTAGGTTTTTTTAATATTCAATTCAAAATTGAGCTTTAAATTAATTTTTACTTCTTCCAAGAACTTTGCAAGTCTATAAAAACGTAGATGTCGCTTGCATCTAATTTTAATTTTCATAGAACCCTACAACATTACACATTAAAATAAAAAAAAACAATTTGCAGGCTATACCAATAACTTTTATTACCTCAAGTTTCAATATTGACTTTTGGAATTTTTCAAATAAATAATTAAATAATTAACATACAAAAACCTGTGAGTCCAATAATGTTTTATGGGGGCTGATGAGATAGTAAAAAACCCCTCCTATCGGCCATTTTAATAAGGCAAATGATGCACCAAACACCCAGTATAAGTAGTGCGCTTAATTTTTTTTTATTATGTTGTAAAATGTTTCTATGTTGTAAGCTCCTATGTCACTAAGCTAAGCTCCTATGCTACTAAGCTAAACTCCTATTCTACTAAGTTACGCAGCATTCTTGAGATTCTGTTAAATATGCTAAAATGACTTTGTTCAGGGGACTATATGCATTTGGAAAACGATGAGCTATTTCTCTGACAGAAACTGATTAAAATTTTCGTGAAATAGAGAGACAATTGAACATTGCTGCTTCTGTCATTAAGATGACATGGATAAGATGATTCAAGGATTAGAGTACGGGATTCTGGATCCAAGCATGTGACAAACGGTATCTTAGATTTCTTGTTGTATGAAATCGACATGAAAATATTGGGTGAGTGGATGATGCTTTTATTACATCTAAAGTAAGGACTATTGATTGATATTTACTGACGATGGAAAAGCGTGTTGATCGTTCTTATTGAAAGATTAATTTTACAGTACACCACAAAATTAGAATAGTGAGAGCTGGAATTTTGATATCAAATAAATATCAGAGAAAGTGTAAACGCAGTCCGTTAAGTAACCGAAACATTTCATACTATCAATTGATTGCATCTGCAAGCTTATGTAAATCTCATCTTTCGGCAAGATAACGCCAGACTGCATACATCTCTACTCTTCAAATAGTACAGCCTATAGAAGGGTTTGTGATAGCGACTCTCACCTGGTCACCGAAATCTTGAAATCCAAATGCTTGAGATCGTGTGATCTTTGTGACCAGTTGATAATATCATTACGTTGATTAACGCGTCTGAGAAACTTTTAATAGCAAGATCAATAAATCGATTGTCTGGCGTAATATGTGATAAGCACCATCTTGTTGAAAGGAAACATTGTTTGTATTCACATTTGTCAGTTCACACCAAAGCTAATGTGTAAGCACATTTCCATAGCGTTCACCATTAACAGTACCACTATTTACATCATCGTCTTGAAAAAATATGGGCCTATCACTCCTTCCGCCCAAAAACCGCATCAAATATTGTTTTTCTGAGGATGAAGGGTTAAGTCCTGAATCACATTGACCCAAATCCTGCAGTTATCTTTGTTCACAAAGTCACTAAGCTGGAAGTGTCGTGTATTGTGTATTTTTCCATAGTAAATCAACACAATGTACTGTCTATAAATGACATTTACATTTCAAACAGTGTTCTCGCTCTTACATTTTAACGTTTTGACACTCTTATCAGAAAACTCTTTATGCATCACAAAGGCGAAAAGAAAAAATGAAAGAATGATAGAAAGGATTGTTGCCGTGAACAGAATCGGGAAAAAGCCTAAAAGCGAAAATAATTAATTAAATCAATGTCACCAAAGCTGCTCCTTCCCTTTAGGAAAACGAAAGGAATCAGTGATGGTAACGGGAGGGTCATAAAAACCTCCCTACAACCCCCTCGATCGTAACTAAATCTCGGGGGCAATTTAGCCGACGCGTGCAAAACTTCGATTTGCCTAACTTGGCGTCCCGCTTCCGGTACGAGGGTGGAGAGGGGATTAAATCCGGAACCGTAATGGGGAGTAATATGTGCAAGTTTTCTCCCAACAGGTATTTTTTGGAAGGATGAAAGCGGTTGTATGAGACGAAAAGAAGAAATTCTTGGAACCAACAGAAAAGCGCGTATTTTCATGCTGATTGAGGAAGTTAGAAATAAAATTTGGGTATTGATCTGAACGATTGAGAGAGTTTTTTACGAGGGGGAAAACAAATTGTACAACAAAAATTGTATTAGATGATGGGCGTGGTTCTACAATTTACTAAATCCACGCGTTATTTTTTTGTAGCTTGACGATAACATTTGATTTATAAAGGGTCTTGAAAGACACCTGTTCGCGTATGGAGGTACCACACCTTTGTAATAAATATTTCTCTACACAGCGTCGCTACATGTGTAGTGTATATATATATATATATATATATATATATATATATATATATATATATATATATATATATATATATATATATATATATATATATATATATATTATTGGGTTTCTCACGGTAGTCGTTCGTGGTTAGAAAATAATTCTGAATTTTTGGATTTATATCGATTCTCTTTCAATAAAAAATATTTTCAAGGTTATAATACTTTCGGTTATTCCAGAAGTCACAAGTAACTTATCATGATGGGTTCCATCAGGTATCCCTATACTTATTTCAAACGGTTTCTTAACTTTTTTTCAACGGTTTCTTCAACACTGCATCTTTTACTCATTTTCCACTGGTGCTAAGCGCTTCTAGGATAGACGGAAGAACAAGAATGATACTTTCCAAATCCACATTGATAATTAATTTATCGCATACATGGGTGTCCGAAATTTGATGACCAATTATATTATTTTCAAAGTTAAAAAAGTTCGTTTTTTCAAATGTGACACTCTGTAAATTATTGGATGGTCGGATACCGAATTTGATTCTGCATCGATTCGCTATAACGTTCCCTATACCTATTACCAACGGTTTTCTTGTTAGTCCATAAGTATTTTTTTATCAAAAGCTGATGATACTCCAAAAGTTCTATCTAGTAAGTCTTGAGTTTGACTGGAATTGAAACTCTTGATATTATGTCAAAACAATATCAGCTCACAAATTCGTGAGGTATCTACTTACAGTTTACGTGATTTATTAATTTTTTTAAGTACAGTTTATAATGAAGAATAATGAATGAATATTCCAATACTGATTTGTTAAATACACATGGTGAATGTGGACGAATTGTCAGATGAACATGCAGATTATTTAATGAATGATATCCGGAATCTCGGTTTTTGGCAACTGGGAGTGTAAGGGCAACACGAAATCACCTGAAGCCCGCAATATATAATTAAGATAACGATGTGAATGTAATGTAGAAAACATAAAATTCTTCACTTTTCTTAGATAATAGTGCACGGATTACGCCTTGGTGATGAGGCAACCCGAGTCGACTTTTGCCTGTTCATGTACCTAGAAATGACCGAAGATCCGAGATTTCTTCATAAGATTATGTCGACTGATGAATTAAAATTTAGCAGGCAGGAATTATAATCGAAACTACTGGGCATAAGACAATCCACATATCATAAAGGAACATAATCACCGGGACCACTCTAGTTTTAATGTTTTTTGTTTAATTATGGACAATAGAGTGACATATCAAGTGTACGATGAAAATTTGAATGGGGCTAGATATCTGGAGGTACTCAAAGGATTTATTAGTGATTTCCTAAATATTCTACCCCACGTGACAAAGCATACAGTTGGTATCAGCTGGATGGTGCTTCAGCATATTCTACTATATCTGTACACCAGCAGTTGACCTTGATGTTCGAGGATCGGTGGATTGGTCCACAGGGACCACTCTGGAATTGGCCACCCAGATCACCCGATTTGACGTCCTTGGATTTTCACCGCTGGGACGTATAAAAGAACTAGTGTACTCTAGGCCTGTATAAACTAGAGAGGATTTATTGAACCGTGTTCACAAAGCGTTCACTAATCTAAGTCCAGGCGAAAATCATAGGTTTGTTTCGCGAAGATTATATGACAGAGTTATCCAGTATTTGAACCAAAATGGCGGTCATATAGAACAATTATTGTAATTTTACATTCATTTATTATTTCTTGTAATTATGTTCCAATTTTTTTATGTTTTTTATTTGTTATTACGTTATTAATTTTGTTATGTTCCTGTTTTGTTTTCATGTTCTAATTAAAGTAAATTTCTGCCATTTCAGTCATGTTCAACTTTTTTCGAAAAACAAACGATGGATTAACTTAAGTTATAGCGAATCGATGCAGTCATATCCTGCATCTGACCTTCCAATAATATACAGAGTGTCACATTTGAAAGAACGAACTTTTTCAACTTTGTAAATAATGTAATTGTTCATCAAATTATGGACCACTAGTCGAAAATGTAGAATTGATACAGTTGCAATAACAGTCGTCTTTTGCAGCTCGGCGATGGATACGCCCTCGAGCGCCAAACTATAATAATAGAGTCTACTGTCGCAGACCTTTCCCAAAGAATCGGGAAATCTCGGTTTTTAGATTGCAATACTTGCCAAATTTTTCGTTCTAGTTTTCTTGAACTTGAGTCAATATTAGTTTATTAAGAGATAATTACATATGAGGAAACTAGAAATGTTATAAGAACTAAACATTAACTTTTTGAAGAATTGTAACCGATGGGGTGGTACTTAGAAAAAAATATATAAACTCTATACAAACTTCAAAAATTTGATGTTTAGTTCTATAACATTTCTAGTTTTCTCATATTTAGTTCTCGCGGATCTCAGTAAACTAATATTGACTCCTGACTTTTCTTAGATTTTGCATTTTACTCCATCAAGGTACTGAGGGATAAGAACACCATTTTCTGGTCTAAAGGTTAGTTTTCTTTCAAATTTTCCTCATGTATTAGTTTCTGTCTATTGTCTGCGATTATTTCTCATACTTTAATAGCTACGCTATGGATCGAAATACTCCATAGCTTTTAGTGTCATCTTTTTTTTTGTAAATTACTAATACCGATATTACTCTCCATTCCCTTTGTACTTGTTCTTTCGATTGCACAATGTTTAGTCCTCTTAAAATGTCCTTATCTGTGCCTTATCTTAAATTGTCTGCATCTGCATTACAATTATACCATTGTATTCCAGAGTTTTTGTTTTGCAATTTTGGAATTTTGAAAATTCCATTTTCTTTAACGTTTCATGTAACCCATCCTGAATTCTCCAAGATAATCCTAGGATGCCTTGTTTTCTTTCAGGGTTTCTGCTTTGATTCTATCCGTTTTTATGCATTTTATAGTTATGCAATATTATAATTTACAAAGTAGTTTCTTTTAGTAGTAAATTTCTTCGTTTTTTCCTCTTTCCCTCTTTATTGTAAATCCCTCTTTTATTGCACCATTTAAGCGCGCATTTGTTTTTCGCATACCTTGTTTTCTTTTACGGTTTCTAATATGATCTAATATTTCGTATTATTTTTAAAGCATTTTATTGTTAGGTTATGTTTTAATTTACAGAGTAATTTCTGCGATCTTTTTTAATTCCCTCTTTTATTGCATGCATCATTCCACCACGCATTTGTTTTTCTGTTTCTATCATGGCTGTATATAGCACATTGGTCAATAAATTTCTTGAAGAGAAACATAATCATTCCAACGTTTTTCTAACATTTCTATACCTTTTTTATAGATCGATTTCTCTTTGCCTTCAAAATACTCTTCAGTTTCGGCAATTACCTCTTCACTGGAGCGAAATTTTTTTCAGCTCCAAATATTGGTCAGAATTATCAATACGTTGTTGTTTTCGGTCCGCTGTGAGCAAACGTGCTACCCATCTCGATAACAATTGACGCAATTTCAACTGCTATAAACATATCCTTTCGATATTTTAATGATATCAGCTATCTGAGGTAGCTTTACGGTTTTGTGAATGTTTCTGATGTTGTCTGGTATAACCACGTCATTTGGACGTCCAAAGCGTTCAGCATCATTGGTGCTTGTACGACTGATTTTTGTGGGCTAGATTCCGGGTAATCTTTATCAAGCCATTGTTTTGCTTCAACGCTATTTTTCTTCATCAAAAAGAAATGCTTAATCAACCACGATTTTTTTTCCACTCTTTTATTTTGAAAATAACAAAACAGCGTCACTTAAAGGAAAACAAGTCAGAAACTAATTGATAGATTGTCATGCAATTTTAACATGTAAAGTTTGAAGGTTAACGCAATCGACCACTGGCATGGATTTATCATAAGTGACGCCATCTATATGTCAAACTAGGGACTTATTGAATCATATATATATATATATATATATATATATATATATATATATATATATATATATATATATATATATATATATATATATATATGGGTCAATAAGTCGAGGGGGGTCGAGATTGGGTCGATATACCAAAGAGATTATAGATTGCAGCCTCCATTCGACATGGCCATGTATGTATATATAGCTCCATCTATATATGCATTTTTGAAGCCAAATATTTGAATTAAGCGCAATAGAAACTCATATTCCGAATTTTTTTTCGAAATAATACAAGAATTTTATAGAAGTTAGAATTCTAATTCCAATAAATAACATTTTTTTCGTTAGTGATATCAGAAGAACGGAAAAGAAAACACCTAGAAAATTAATTTACCTTCCGGAAAAAAAAGAGAGTGGATTACTCGTCACGAACGGAATCGGAAAAAGACCTAAAATCGAAAATAAATTAATTAAATCGATCTGGCGCAACTTGCTCAATCGCTTTCCGATGACAAACCGAATCAGGAGCGGTAATGAGGCGACCCAGAAAACCATCCTCCCCGTTCCCATCTAAATCCCGGGGGCAATTTGATCGACGCGTGCAAAAACTGCGCTTTACCTAAGTTGACGTCTCACTTTCGGAACGCAAATGGGGACGAAGTTAATTCCGGAACCCTAATCAAGGGTAATATGAGTCCATCGTCGTCAAAGGGGTAATTTTTGGGTGAAGGGAAAGGTTGACTTGCACCCGTGATGAAAAAACATAGGTACGATTTATAAAGAGGGTTAAACAATTAAAATTTGGGGAAAATGTCTCTCCTCTCAAAATTTCCACCATTAATATTTGCCATATGCAAACCTGATATTGTTATAACCCATTTTCCCAAACACGTTGAAAAACTCCTGTTATATTTCCAATCTGGTTGCCAACAGCTTCTCCGCAAATAAAACTATTAATTATTAATTGTAATTTAAATACACGCACTGACACATAATTACACATAATTTTTGTCGCTAACATCATTTGTTGGGGGATCATGTACCCCCAACGGTGTCACTTTTGTTTTGTCTGATGTACAGCGTGATTCTTAATTAAAAACAAAATATTTATTAGTTTATTTTTGGTTTATTCGTTAAATAAACATCCAATTATTATTTAGCAAATATGCTTCTACGCATATTTGCTTAAACTAATAATTCCTTTCATATCTATTCTATTAGAGATTTAATTAATTTATAATTTTTTTTTAACACATTAGCCGTGGTATCTAAGGCGTTAGCCTGACGATACGGCAGATAGCGTGGAGCGGGTTCGATGCCCATACTAGGAAAGGACTTTTTCTAAAAGTCTTGTGAATGTTTCTAGGTGAGAGTGTAAAATCTGACAAGGAATCACCGCTCAGTCACGCCAGTTTGATGCTGGGTAATGTTGGATGACTTCTGAGAGGTTTTCTACGGTAATTCGCCAGTCGATAGGCTTTCCGAGATACTTATGGTTAAGCACAAAACCAAATATTGCTGGACCAAGGGGGGAGCTGACTGGAGTTTTTGGTAGCCGATGACCGTGGTTCGGAACTCATGTTAAGCTGTAGGCCCAGTCGCTAAATAGCCTTCTCACTTGCTGATGTATTTAACATAATACCTCTAGCCCTAAAATGTTACATTGATTTACTTTTTTTCGCCTAAATCCCTAGGTTTTGGTTTTAGTCGTAAAGAACTTTTTCTTTCAAAAAATGCGAATAATTGTTGGTTAAATTTCCAAAAGTTATTTTCTCTATCACCCTTCCAATCTAATTGTTACCGGAATATCAACAATATAATCCGAGAATGATTTCTGGCCTTATAGTGTTCATGAATTGGACTCCTATCGACGTCTGAGAGTAGCTGAAGAAACAATCAAATTGTTTAAAATATTTAATAATCTATTTTTATAAAGCATTATTAAACTAGTACTATATATTTTTAACTGAGGTAGCCGATACTTGATGGAAATTCATTTTAAATAAAAAACAAAGATTAATATCTAAATTTCCACTATATTTAAAACTTGTACGTATGACAATTGTTTCGACACACAGTGTCTTTTTCAAATACACACTAAATTAAACTAACAGAAAGAAAAGCAGTTACTACCTAAACTAATCTAATAAAACCATAAATGATGATAGTGGGAGTCCCGCCTCTCAATGTCTAGAGTAATATAAGTTTAACAAGGGTGAACCATTCAAGTCTACCTGATCATTAAGTAAAATACCCACATTTTTTCTTTTATTAATTTCTAGGCTCTCTAAAAGATTTAGTTTTTTAGATTTATTTTCGTTATGCAATATTTTGAAATTATCGTTGAAAGTGTGATTGTCTAACATTAAGTGATTGGCAAAATGAGAATAAGTCTGTTCTTTAATATAAATTCTTTTATGTTCATTAAGCCTGCTGGAAAAGGATCTTCCTGTTTGTCCAACATATACTTTTGGACAAGAACCTCACTCAATTAAATAAACTTCTGATTTATGAAGGTTATTTGTTTGACTTTTATTGTTTTTTATTGAGCGTCCAAGACTATGGTTTGTTCTGAATGCAATATTTATATCGCTTGACAAATGTTTAGAAATTAATTTGTGACTTTTCCTGTATATGTAATTGTTTTGTATGCGGTGTTCTTGACTTTATTGACAGGATATATTAAATTAATGGTATTATTATAACATTTTTTATTAATTATTTTATTTATAATGTTTGGGTCATAACCATTATTCACTGCGATCTATTGGATGACATTCAATTCTTTGTTATAGTTATCTATTGACATTGGGGTATTTATTAATCTGTGTATGAATGAATTAAATGCTGCCATTTTTGGGAATAAGGATGACAAGACTTGTTATGTATAACTAAATCTGTGAGATGGCTTATGATAAATTGCAAAATAACGTTAATTCAATCATAAAAAAAGAAATTTTAGACCTACTATCAATTATTTTGGATTAGAATTATTTTGAGTTTGATAACAGATTTTATTTTTCGAAGAAGGTTTGATAATGGGAAACCCATTAAGTCCTTTACTGGCGGAAATTTTTATGGATAATTTAGAAGATAAGATATTTCAATATCAGCTATTCAAATCATCACTTTACTGGTATATATATATATATATATATATATATATATATATATATATATATATATATATATATATATATATATATATATATATATATATATATATGTTGATGACATTATAATTTGTTTTACGGGTACTGACAGACAATTAAATCAATTCCTAACTTATATAAACTCTTTACATAAGAACATTCATTTTACAGTTGAAGAAGAACAAAACAACAGTATTAACTTTTTAGATTTAACAGTTACAAGAAAAGAGAATAAACATGATTTTGCAATTTATCATAAGCCATCTCACACAGATTTAGTTATACAAAACAAGTCTTGTCATCCTTATTCTCAAAAAATGGCAGCATTTAATTCATTCATACACAGATTAATAAATACCCCAATATTCATAGATAACTATAACAAAGAATAGCATGTCATCAAACAGATCGCAGTGAATAATGGTTATGACCCAAACATAAATAAAATAATTAATAAAAAATGTTATAATAATACCATTAATTTAATATATCCTGTCAATAAAGTCAAGAACACCGCATACAAAACAATTACATATACAGGAAAAGTCACCAAATTAATTTCTAAACATTTGTCAAAAACAAGCGATATAAATATTGCATTCAGAACAAACTATAGTCATGAACGCTTAATAAAAAACAATAAAAGTCAAACAAATAAACTTCATAAATCAGGAGTTTATTTAATTGAGTGCGTTTCTTGTCCAAAAGTCTATGTTGAACAAACAGGAAGATCCTTTTCCACCAGGCTTAATGAACATAATAGAAATATAAGAAATATAATATATTAAAGAACAGAATAATTCTCATTATGCCAATCACTTAATGTTAGAAAATCACACTTTCAACGATAATTTCAAAATGTTGCATAACGAAAATAAATCTAAAAAACTAAAATTTTTAGAGAGCCTAGAAATTAATAAAAGAAAAAATTTGGGTATTTTACATAATGAACAGGTAGACTTGAACGGTTCACCCTTGTTAAACTTATATTACTCTAGACATTGAGACGCGGGACTCCCACTATCATCATTTATGGTTTTATTAGATTAGTTTAGGTAGTAGCTACTTTTCTTACTGTTAGTTTAATTTAGTGTGTATTTGAAAAAGACACTGTGTGTCGAAACAATTGTCATACGTACAAGTTTTAAATATAGTGGAAATTTAGATATTAATCTTTGTTTTTTATTCTATATATTTTTGTAAAACGTCATAGCAGCCATTTTTTTCTTACTCCCACCAAAATTAACATTAGTGTATTGTTTGGAAAATTATCATGAATAGATATGTGTTGCAATGTGTATACAATCTGTTCAAATGTATTACAAAAATAATAAATCTATTCGGGCAATGTTTCGTGCCTTACATGAAATATATGGTCATTATAATTGAGGTACAGACCTTACTATTTGTAATTCAATTAAAAAATTGGAATAAAATGATAGTGTTTACGATGTTAAGAAAACTTAAACATATTACTGAAAACATCGATGGTTTGAGCCAAAGTGTAAATAAAGATACAAAATACCTACAACAATCAATTACACGTCGTTCTCAAGAACTTGGTTTTTTTATGGCACTATTTAGAATAGTCTTCATTAAGATTTGCATTTCAAAGCGTATAAAATTCAGTTAACTCAAACCAAATGACCTTTTATTGCCTAGAAATTTTGCAGACTGGGCTTTAGAGCAACTTGAAAAATATCCATTATTTCATGAAAAAATCACCTTCAGCTATGTAGCTCATTTTTATGAATGAGTGAGCAGTAAAGAGAACCTACATGTTGTTATTGAAACACCTTTACATCTACAAAAATTAACAACTTTGTGTCATTTATGATCTGGAGGTGTAACTGTACCATATTTATTTGAAAAAGAAAGTGGAAATGCAGTTACTGTCAGTGAAAAACGCTACAGACATATGATAACTGATATTTACTGGAATGAATTGGATGATTTCGATCTGGCCGACATGCGGTTTCAACAAGATGGTGAAACATGCCACACATCTCGTGATACAATAAATGTATTGAGAGAAAAAATTAATGACCTTGTAATATCAAGAAATACCGCCACCAAAATCATAGCCGCCCCCATTTTCGCTGGTGTTATATGAAAAAATATGTTTGTGGTTTACACCAATAAACTACAAACAATCAATGACATTAAAAACGACATAATTCCTGTCATAGTAGTGGTCAGTGCAGTGAAATAAATCGATTTATGTGGGGAAGCGATCAAAAATTGGTATTTCAGAACAGAATATTTTAAAAAATTCAGAGACGGTCATTTACATACAATATTTAAAAAAAAATTACGTTGATATCTTATACCGTACCATACCTAATACCTTAAAATCTATAATGTCGAGTTCTAAAATCTGGTGTTACATAATCTGTATATTGATTCAAAGATGACACTGCTGGCGACCCGAACATCCAACCAGTCATCTTCGCTATATCGTATCATGAATGATGCTCACTTAAATTGTGCGAAACGAACGAATAAAGAAACTGATTGAGATCATCAAGGAAAGTTAAGATAGAAAAATGGCTCGTATTTATAAATTGGATGAACCGGTCCCAAGGGAAGAGTCGTATACACTAAAAAAAGCTAAAAGTCTGACGTATCCCGGAGAAAATCAGAGGCAATTTGATTCGAAAAATCTCCTCTCAATGATAATAAATAAGAAACCTAATACCAACAAATAGCATCGGTTTTTCGTCTTCGTCACCGATATCAGAAGAACGAAAAAAAATCTCCGAGAGAATTAATTTACCTTTCGGAAGAAGAGAGCGGATTATTATCCACGGACGGAATCGGAAAAGAACTAAAACCGAAAATAAATTAATTAAAATCAATCTCGCATAAGATGCTCTGCCATACTGAGACGATGAAACAGATAGGAGTAAAGGGGGGTTCAAAAAATTGCCCTCCAACCGCTTCGATCGTAACTTAACCCCGAAAGCAATTTGGACGACGCGTGAAAAATTGCGATTTGCCTAATTTGGCGTCTAAATTCCGGAACGGGGATGGAGAGGGGGTTGTATTCGGAATCGTAATCGGGAGTGATGTGTTTCCCGTTGACTTTGCAGGGCTAGTTTGTATGGAGGAAGGAGATGATCGGCGTATATGATGCGAAGTCGTTGGAGGACGAGAAATTCGGAAGAAAAAATATTCCTGTTGTAGTGTTTATTGCAAAAAATTAGATCGATTGTGGATTTGAACGTTTAGGATGCTCTTTTTAAGACGATTGGATACACTTTTTCTGTTGGAACCTTCTTTGTGATACATTAAACTCGTAGAGCTTTACCGCCACTCACCAAATCACTTATTTAAAATTTTCAGCGCACGTTTCGCTAACCATGTTTGCATCATCAGGAGATGAAACTCGAAGTGACTTAACATTATGCACCAAATCACTTTTGTAAACTTCTGACGCGCTGATGATGTTAACATGGTTAGCGAAATGATTATAATATATTAATAAGCAATAATCATCATCGTCATCATCAACCTATTTATTTATCCAGGTATCCCCGAATGTAGGTATCTTCGAGTTCTCTCCATCTTTGTCTGTCTTGTACTGTTTTTTTCCATGTCAATCCTCCATGTCCTTTTTGTCATCCACCCATCTCATTTGTGGCCGTCCTCTGTTTCTTTGACCTTCACCTATTGTCTGAGAACCTTTGGTTGTGTCCTACGAATTTCTATTTAAGTCCTAGGCAGCATGTTCTATTATGTCTATAACTTTAGTCCTTTGCCGTACTTACGTATTTTTTATGGTCTCGTAGAGTTAAATTCAGTATTCTTCGCTACATAGCCCTCTGCTTCTTCGTCAGTTTATCAAGGTTGGGCTTAGTGAAGGTTCAACTCTGAGCTCCATATGTCAGCACAGGAAGTACCATAAGTTGAATATTTTCGTTTTTTGTTCGATTGAAATATTCTTGCCCTTTAGGATAAAAAAAAGTCTGCCGATTGACGCCCAACCCATTCAAATTCTTCTTTTTATTTTGGTTGTTTGGTTCTCTTTATTCAGTTTAATTGATTGATTCAGCTATGTATATTTGTTCAACGGTTCCAGCTCGGTGTCGTCCATACTGACATGGCTGTAGTCGTCTACGTTGTTCATGACTTTTGTTTTCGTTAGGTTCATTCTGAGATCTTTGTTGGCTGACACGTGATGGAGCTCATCAAACATTTTTTGGATATCTTCATGATTGATAATATTATGATATCGTCCGCAAATATCAGATGGTTTAAACGTTTGCCAATTATATTCATTCCCGTATCTTCCCAGTTTAGTTTTTTAAAAATGTCTTCTAAGGTCAAGGTGAATAGTTTAGGAGACGTGTTAACTTTTCTTAAACCTTTGCGTCAGCTCGGGTCTTGACACCATAGATCAGTACCGGTCTTATGCAAGTCTTCTACAGATATTGAATATTGAACATATATATTGAATATATATTGAATCTTGAACAGATATTGCTTATTTCTTCTTGAATCACTTGATCTTGGAACAAATGATTATACGTAAATTAATTATTAGTTATTAACTATACGACTTGGAGGTGGCCTGTGCTTAGTATTTGGAGGAGTTTGGATAATGTATTATCATAGGCAACAGTATAAAATCTGACAAGAAATCCTCTTTCAGACATGTCGCTGCGAAGCTGGATAAGACTAGATGCTTCCGATGGGAATTCTACGTTGGTTACTCAATTGGTTTTTGATACTATACTCCACTCCCTATGATAACAACTCAATCTCGTAGACATTTTGGTCGATGCGTATAAAAATTGCGCTTTACATAGTTCGGTGTCCTGTACCGGAATTCGTATGGAAAAGGAGTCAATCCAGAATCATGATTTTGGATGAAGAATTTGTTTACTCGTTTGAAAATGAAATCCGGAACGAGAAATGTTCATATTTCTGCGCTTACTGAGAAAATCTTAACAGATTGTCGCTTCTAAATCCAAAAGACGAGACCGCTTTTTTATGGCGATCGAAAAAGGGAATTAAGCTTTACGAAGTTGGAAAATGGAATAAACGCCTGACTTGCAATCATGACAGAATAACAATGAATACCGAATAAAGTTACAAATGTAAATAAATCGTAAATAAACGATTGGTTTAATTTTCGTTTTTTATTTCACAAATCAACGTCTTTATTTACCATTAACTATTCTTGAAGGAAAAGGAATCTTTTAACGAGTTCTGATAGTTCTGATTTTTACAGTCCACAAAGAGTTTACATTGTTTACACAAATTAAAGGAAATTTTTACGGCACATGTTTTTTTTAATGATATACAAAACGTTCAACACTAAGATGGGACAAGTCTGTATAGAATTTTCATGCAGTTTTATTTGAATGATTACGGTGCGTAATCTAAACTGGTGAATCCAAAAAATGCCACAGTAAGAAAGTTATATTTTATTATTATTATTTACGTATGGGTCCTGGTGGACCACGCGATTAGAGGCGTTTGTTGTTGTTAGCCTTCCTTTGCGTCCATACTAATTTCATTATTTCGCTATGAGCTTTTTTCCTTTCGTCAGACCAAGTTGTTCCAGTCTCCCAACATTTTTCTTTCTGACCAACTTTCCAAACGTTAACCTTGTATCTGAAACAGCCTCTATCCTGAATTTCACTTTGTGTAATATTTGCTGATCTTAGGTCCTCTTTAATTGCAGCAATCCATTTAATTATTTCTACTTTAGCTCTACTCCTATTTTCATAACATTCGACTATTTGTCTAGTTAGTCTCGGATTCATCCGTTTTATGTGACCGTAAAACTTAAGTCTTCTTTTTCTCATATCGCTATGTCATCATCATCATCATCAGCCCGTATCGATCCACTGCAGGATGAAGGCCTCTTCAGCATGCTTCCACCTTCACGGTCCTGGGCTTTCCTCGGCCACTCGGGTCCAATATACTTAACGATGTCATCAATCCATCGTGCTTTCGGTCTTCTTCGCGGACGTTTGCGATCAATATCGCTATGTATATCTGTGTATTGTTTGATTTCTTGGTTTTCTAGAAGTCGGTATGTTCTGCTATTTATTTGTTTGGGGCCTAGGATTTTTCTTTCCTCCTTTTCAATGTCCTCGATGTCTCTATTTCTATTCAAATTGAGCGTTTCTGCCCCATATAGACATTCTGTTTTTGTTGTAAATATTTTGAGTAAGCTTCAATGCCGTTTCCATTTTTTGACATCTACTCTTATTGGCCGCTTTTTCCAACCTACTTTCCATGATTATTTCACCCAAATATTTGAATTGAGAGACTGGTCTGATGTTACCATATTTTGTTTTTAGAAATGGTGTTCTTAGTCTGTTGCAGGTCATGTATTGTCTTTTCAAAGGAAATTTGGAATCCTACCTTTTCTGCTATTTCTTTTAGGATTTCAATCTGTTTCTGTGCCGTTAATACATCTTAAGTCAAAATTGCTAGGTCATCAGCAAACTCCAGACAATCAATTTTGATGTTGGTTCTCCCCAGTTTAATGGGCTGATCAATATTCAGTTCCGACTTTTTTTCACGCTACTCCTGTATTACTTTCTTTAGAACACAGTTAAATAAGAGTGGCGAGAGTCCATCCCCTTCTCCCACTCCAGTTTTAATTTCGAAGGGCTCCGAGATGTCACCCATAAATTTAACTTTTGACCGTGTGTTAGTTAATATTGCTTTAATAATTGCCAGCGTTTTCAGATCTAGTCCTTATTCTTTCAAGATTTGGAATTAAAATTCGCGGTCAATAAAATCATATGCTTTTTTGAAATTCACAACTGTACACACGAGATTTTTATTGTACAGTTCTTGATGTCTTAGGATCAACTTTAGATTCAGGATCTGTTCAGGGCAGGATCTGCCCGGTCGAAAACCTGCTTGATATTCACCAATTTTAGGTTCTAACTGTCCCTGTGCTCTGTCTAGTCGACATTAAGATATAATCTTGTAACAAACTGGGAGAAGAGATATCCCTCTATAGTTGTTTACATACGTTCTATCTCCTTTCCTGTGTAGTGGGTTGTGGATTAGAGCAGAGCATCTTTCCAATCTTCCGGAATCCGTTCGGTTCGCCAAACTTCTTCTAGAATTTTGGTTATTTCCTTGATTGTATCTGGACCAGCGGATTTCAAAAGTTCAGCAGTGATTCCATGTTCACCAGAAGCTTTGTTATTTTTAAGCCGCTTGATATGCCTAATTATTTCATCTTCATTCGGTGGTAATGAATCAGGTTTGTTTGTTTAGAGTTTAGTGTTGGTAATTTGTTTAAGGGCTCAGGACAGTCTAGTATTTGTTCAAAATATTTCGCAAGTTTTTTGCAATTGTCTTGGTTATTTAGAGCTAATTGTCCGTTTTCCTTTTGGAAGCAAAGACTTTGGGGTTGATAGCCTGTTAATTTGGTTTTAATGCCACACTAAAAATGCGACAATAAGAAAGTTATATTTATTGTATTCATTTTGTATTTTTTGTGCATATCACGATGGTAATGATAAAACTAGCAAGAATTTAGCCTTACATTAAGTACAAAAATTAATATATATTAGGTAGGCCTAGCATGGTTATAACACGATTTTGTAACTCTGCGAGATGTAGACAGAATTAGAAAACTTAAGCTGGAAACGTATCCCCATCCTGTTGTATACATGATTCAAAGTTGCTGACGGCCGGTGAAATTGTACATGAGTTCGAACCATAATTCACCATGTATGCCTTATTTACTTACTTACGATGGTACAACACCCTAAATCGAGTCTTGGCTTCCTGTATAGTCCGCCTCCATCCTTCTCGGTTTAATGTCCGCGTCCTCCATTTTGAAAATCTTAACAGTGATTTGCTGTATGTGTCAACATAATCCTCCCAGCGCTTCGGTGGTTTTCTATCTGGTCTTTGTTCATCAATCCTTTGAGGATAGCATACAGTTATCTATTGTATCGTATCCTCTAGATCGAGTCTTCCCTCATAGCGTCGAGGATTCGGACGCCCAAGTTAAGGTACACGTTTCGCTGCCATAGCATAACACAGATCTTATAATCATTCTATATAGTTTAAGTTTTGTCTTCCTGTGCACACTGTTGCATCCTTCGCATTCTTTCGTATCCTTCGATAAGTATACCCGTAGGTACTTTTTCTAAAGTAACGTGCCTGCCTCAGTTCTCTGTGTACCAGAAAATCTGGAGACATTTCATTTTCCACTTTCTCATCAGCAGACTCCTTTGTTTATGGTTATGTTTGTTAACCTGATAAACTATTCTGGTAATTGAGTTACGCTTATAAAAGTTGTGAGTTATGCTTTATATAAAATCTATGAACAGATAGTAGGTGTCAATATTATTTTCAAGGTATTGATAATGTTGATATTATATCAACATTATATTACATAGTTTATTACTACATAGTAAAATTACTGACTAAATTTGCTTCTGTAACAGGCATAAATATTGATAATCGAGATACTTTATTTGGATTCCTGATAAACCAAGGATATATAAGAATAACTTCCGAAGTGTTCAGAAGTTAAAGTGTAACTTTAGAGAGGTTATTGGTGAAATACAGTCGCAGTTATGTGGAAAGATGATAATGACACCTCATTATTCGTAAATCTTAAGAGATACTATTTTCAAGGCTTAACTGCTGCATATTCTACTTTATACTATAAAAATAACTTTGAATATAAAAAATCTATATTGCATGAACCGGAAGATATAAGGTTTTTGTCGTGATTTTACCATTTGTGATCATATCGCTCTAATTTCTTTTTAATATAATAATTGATATTAACTAGGTGAAAGAGTCTCTTTCAGGATTTTTAATAGACAAAGAATGCATTATTAAAACTCAGTTAAGTAAAGAACAAAAAATAAACGAAACAAAAAGAAAAATGACACTGGAGCTTTTCATCGGAGAGAAAAAGTACATTACACAATCAACTACAATTGAGATAGACTCAATAGACGATAGAAACAATGGGCAACTTCCCCGAAGACGATTCATTGTAACAGAAAAATATAAAAGCAATAACTCCATAAAACTATTAACAGTCGAGCTCCTTCGACTAGGAAAAATGAAATACAAACGGGAAATGGAGAAAGTTTTCGTTTTGTTTTCTAGCCTATGGCTGGACAGCTGTCCATTGAAGCGACGCGGGAATTGTAGCAGAAATTCTCCAGTTGCACTTTTGTGTTAGGGGGGCTAGAGGGAGACGAGCGGGCGATGGAGAAGAGAAAAGGTTAAATCTTAAAAGACAAAAACGAATGAGTTTTCCTGAAGAAAATAAAAGGAGGACGAGATGTGTGCGGTGAAAGTCTTTTTTCTTTTCGCAGTTCGTTTTGATCAAGTAAGTGGACTAATGGAATTGATTTCAATTGTTATTGACGAGAAGTTTTCGGAGAAATTGATCTTGAGCAAAGAGGGAGTCTTAAAGAATTACGTGGTTGGGTGTGAAAGTTTTCAGCCTGGAATAATGGAGTAGGATCTGAAAAACTTAAGGATTATAGAATTAAAACTTTATATTCAAAGTTCCTTTTTTTCAGTTTTAATTCACATAATTTGTGTTTGTTATGTGTTTTAATTCACATAATTTTTTTATTATTCTATTCCCTTTTTCTATTTCCTTTTTGTAAAATGAAACTGGTTTTGAAGTAAAATATTCTTAGCTATCGCAGTAGGATTTTTTTTTCACAAAGAAAATATTTCATAGATTTAAAACGATGGTTACCTGATGGTACATCATCAGGAAAATACGGTGAATGAGGAAGTACTTTCCAGTCTAACTTTATGATTTTTTCTAAAGTGTGATTTTGGAACTCTGAGGTCTTACATTGTCTGCTGCTGAATAAAACCTTTTCGATTAATCAGTCTTGGATCCTTTTGAATCAAAGCCATGTTTAGTTGATCAAACAGAGCACAATAATATTCAGCACTTATAATTTCGTTAGGATTCACAATCTTATAGTGAATAATTCCTGTAAAACCCCACCATATTGACCGTTATACTTTTTTTATATACGTTATAGTTTTAAAATATATATTTATATATTTTATTAGATATAATTTCGTGACCGTTTAATATTATTATTTTTTTATTTTTTGGGATTTTCGGTTAATTATTAAATTATATTGTTTTTATTGTTTTGTTTACGTTTCAGTTTATTTCCAGAACAATTTTACGATATACATCGTTTTTATAAAAAATACAAATTTAAATCTAAAAACCTACCACTATGTCTAATTGGACAATTAATTACAATTAATTTGCCCAAACTTTTTTAAAATGAAATATGACTTTTTTTCCCCAATTTTCAATTGACACATTTTTGACTTTGATATATTTAACAAAATTTGTATCTTCATATTTTTTGTTTTTTATTATAACCTAACAATTTTAGATTTTTCACATGCAATGGTATTAGATGTAGAAATAAAAAATATATATTTATGTTATTGTATAGATATATAAATATATTATATAGATGTTATTATTTATACAACTTATATTGTCAGTATCACTTCTGAAATTAATGGTATTATTTGTTTTTTTTATACAAATAATTTCTTTTATATTTCTTTTTTTATATTGTTTTTCAAAATCTAAAATTTCTATGTTATTAAAATTAAACTTTTTTATGTTCATTTAGTCTCTTTTTTAAATATTGTTTAGTTTGGCCAATATATGAGCTTGGGCAATTTAAACAATCAATATTGTAAATTAAATTTGTTTGGTCCAGTTTGGATGTTTGTGGTTTTAATTTTGTAAATATTTGTTTAGTGTTATTATTGGGTTTTTCTGCTATGCATATATATATATATATATATATATATATATATATATATATATATATATATATATATATATATATATAGTATATAGTATATATATATATATATATATATATATATATATATATATATATATATATATATATATATATATATATATATATATATATATATATATATATATATATATATATATATATATATATATATATATATATATATATATATATATATATATATATATATACTATATACTATATACTATATATATATATATATATATATATATATATATATATATATATATATATATATATATATATATATATATATAATGCGCCCTTACAGTAAATGTTCAAAATGTGCTTCACCTACTTCCTGACAGCAAAACATCCTATTGGTAAACTTGTCGTACCCGTTCAAATGTTTCAGCGGAAATTGTCCTACGCACTTCAACAATTTGTTGTCTTAAAATATCAATACTGTGAGGTATTGTACCATAAACTTTAGATTTAAAGTACCCCCCCATAGAAAAAAAATCCAAAGGTGTATGATCCGGTGACCGAGCCGACCGTTCTATTGGACCTCATCGTCCAATCCATCTCCCACGATATATGCATTTTGGCCGAATGGCAACTTCCCCCAGAACAGGTTTCGTTCCAGTAAGAGGTACACGGGACCAGATATTCAACATTCGACAAATAATCGAAAAACCCAGAGAAGTTAACCATTATCGGAAGGCGTTCGTAACATAAAATGGGAGAAATTATGGAAAGTTCTACAGGAAATGGAAATATTAGATCTCCTGATTGGCGTAATTTATCATCTATATGAGTAAAACAGAGCAATGGTGAAAATTAAAGATCGAACATCCGATGAGTTTCGCGCCAATAAAGGGATCAGAGAGAGATACATACTGTCGATGATTCTATTTAACATTTATGGTGAATATATTATGCGTAGTGCTCTTGAGAATTAGATGGGTAAAGAATACGAAAAAATATTATATATATATATATATATATATATATATATATATATATATATATATATATATATATATATATATATATATATATATATATATGCCCACAAGGTAGCGTAACGGAACCGTGGAGAGGAATATTACAGAAATCTTTCACCCTTTCTCCACGTGGTGCCACCGATCGCCTTCGCCGAACTGTCAACCATGCGACGTCACGTGTCTCTCGGGACCGGTTTCTAGCCTTTCAGCCGTCATCAGCCGAGATCTAGACGAACGCAAGGAAAGCAGTTCGGAGAGACGATCGGGGCTAGACCAGATTAACTGGCCATTTTAATGACGGGTCGTGATCGCACACAACTCACGCCATCATACGGCGAATGCTCGTAGCAGTCAGGACCGCTCGTAACATTCTGCCTGGAACCTCGGGTACAGTACCAGGTATGCCCATAAGGTAGCGAAACGGAACCGTGGAGGGAAATATTACAAAAATCTTTCACCCTTTCTCCACGTGGTACCACGATCGGGGCCAGACAGATCCCTCTACGGTTCCGTTACGCTACCTTGTGGGCATACCTGGTACTATACCCGAGGTTCCAGGCAGAATGTTACGAGCGGTCCTGACTGCTACGAGCATTCGCCGTATGATGGCGTGAGTTGTGTGCGATCACGACCCGTCATTAAAATGGCCAGTTAATCTGGTCTGGCCCCGATCGTCTCTCCGAACTGCTTTCCTTGCGTTCGTCTAGAGCTCGGCTGATGACGGCTGAAAGGCTAGAAACCGGTCCCGAGAGACACGTGACGTCGCATGGTTGACAGATCGGCGAAGGCGATCGGTGGCACCACGTGGAGAAAGGGTGAAAGATTTCTGTAATATATATATATATATATATATATATATATATATATATATATATATATATATATATATATATATATATATATATATATATAATGAAGAGTCACGACGTTTCGCCAAGTGAAAAGTGTGAAGCGTAGGGTTGAAATGGAGTCAGTTGGTTCAGTTCACTCGAAGCGGACAATACTTGAAAATGCTAAATGAGATTTTGACGACACGTCGTGACTCTTCACAGAACGAACGGAATCAACCTAAATCATTCTGGGTGTCATTCGACACCCGATTTAGGTACATTGTCCACCATCCGTGAAAATATTAAATGTAACATAGCCTTCTGGAGTCCGGCATGTCCGAAGTAACTGAAGAGACTAATCTAATAATCTAATAATAATGAAGAGACTAATTAATCTAATAGAAGATCCGTTCAATGCGACTTGTGGGGAAAAGTGAGGCGAATCGAATCACCTAGCGTCATCCACTGACTATAGTTCGTAGTAGACTTGGGAATCATATCCTGGCCCCAGGTGAGGGAGAAAATATGATCAAAATAAAATCAGATTAGCTTTTTGGCAATAAATAAAAGACTAAAAATAATATATAAAATATATTTAAAAACGAAACGTATTTGTTTGTGGCAATGAGAAGGTAAAAACGTAATTAAACTTTTTTACGACACTCCGTATAGTATGTGTTAGAAGAAAACCAAAACTAACGCCCAGACCGAGCCTTTTTAGTATTCTTCAGCACTATCGTGTACCCACGGGAACGTGTAGAATGAAAATGGCGCTTGTCCTGCGGCTTTCATTATAAAGGCCGATCCAAGTATGCAGGATAACTTGCCCGTCTCAAAGACTTTAAGTAGTTCCTCGATCCGCCCACTCGATGTCGCACCTTGAAATTGCGAAATTTCAGTTTCACCATGCCGGATGTGGGTTGGACAGAGATACGATCGCCCATAGGGGACTTTGCTCGGTTAGATTGTGTTCAGTATTGGTTTGTCTCGTACTCTTTTATTTTCAATTGTTTGGACGTTACAATTAAAGTAGAATGTTGATAATAAATACTATTATGATTAATGGTATGGGAGTTACTATTTATGTATCCGAAATTGGTAACAATGGTGTTGCTAGGCGCTATCTGACATATATATCGTTAAATTTGACATTATTGACTGTATATATACTCTGAACGTTTTGTTATATAGACGATATTTATGTCGTTTACTGACTTGAAAATTTCATCTCCGTCAAAAAATGGAATTGACTAGTAAAAATTTTCGTGCGATGATTTACTACAACTTTCGACGTCGATTATCTCAACAACAGGGCATCGATCAACTCACTTCGACTTTGGTGATGAAGCACCGTCTAAAACCACTGTATTTTACTGGTTTAGTGAATTCAATCGTGGGCGGACGTTCGCTCACGGACGAATTTATAAAAGGTCGTCCAAAATCGGTTGTTGTGCCTGAAAACATCGATTCTGTGCACGAATTGATAAAGCAAGATCGATATGTGATATACTGTGAGATTGAGGCATCTCTGTGCATCTGTGAAACAAAATGGCAGTTTGGGCGCCTCTAGTGTTAAATTTTTTCAGCATAATCTGGCAAAGCATCATGGAACGTTTAAAATCAGAGCAACGCTTGCAAATTGTCGCAATTTTTTATAAAAATTAGTGTTTTGTGTCAAACTTAGAGCAGTCGGTGAATTTTATGTTGCACATAATAGCCCAACCGAACGATGTATACGTCGAATAATCGTACAAATTTCGTACGCATTTCACGCTGCTCGATATTAAAACAAAAACAAGATAAAAAACTGTGCGTTCCGAAGAAAATATCGCTGCAGTGGATAGCAGAGTTGATGCAGATCCAATTTTATCAATTCTTGGCCGTTCGCATGGAGTTGGGCTTGGTTATTCGCCTACGTGGAAAATTTATCGTAAATATCTTGGTCTGGTGCTTTACAATATCCAGCTTGTCCACGTTCTCAAGTTACAAGACCATTGTTTGCGTGGTACGTTCCGTGTACGAACTCAAAATTAGTTGTAACTTGACACAGCGTTTAACCACAACATTTTGTTCAGCGACAAAGCTAATTTTTAACTGTTACGTTAATAAACAAAACTGTCGCATTTGGAGTGAAAATAATCCGCAAATGATCCAACAATCGTGCACGGTAAGGTGCGGATTGTACACCGGTAGCATACAGTATTGGGCCGTATTTCTTTAAAAAGCTAAAAAGCACGTTGCTGTTAATGGCTATCGTTTCAGAGCGATGATCAATGATTATTTAATTGCGAATTTGAATGGTAATGACCTGGAGGAGATGTGGTTCCAATAGGGAGGCTACACATGTCATACAGCCAAAGCAACAATCGATTTATTGAGGGAACGATTCAGTTAGAAAATTATTTCGAAGAACGGACCTGTTAATTGGCTACCAAGGTCATGTGATTTAACACCTTTAAACAGAATGCGCTTTATCAGAAGTAGCCGCGAAGAACATTTGTCCGAAATTGTTTTCAAACATTAATGCCATTGAATGTTATTTAACATAAAATAAATAATCCTATAATTTTCAAGACATTTTATTTGGTTATTGTTTTATTTAAGTTCAGACGTGCTAAAAATCACCCTATATATTCCAGATCGTTCTTCTACTGCGGTATTAGTATAGTGCATTTCAAGATATATCGTTGACCGATTGGCTGCAATAAACTTTTAACAACCACTGCCGTAACGAAACCCGGCAAAGTTGCAAGAACCGTAAACATAACCGAGCCTAATAAAATAACAGGTTAAAAGATAAAATTAATTTTATACCTGGTTTAGTAGTTTCGAAATATTTTAGTATAGTTCGCATTCTTTTCTTAAACAGTGCGGTTCTATAGTTTCGATTGTATTTTTTGTTATTCCAAACATGCTAAAAATGTGGCGTTCTTTGCAAGATAGTGATTTTGTGCCTCCGGTAGTGCTAATTTTAAAAGAAAACATTTATCGTCCGATGCTAAGCAAAGCGTTAAAAATGTGTATGTTTCTTTATTAAATCCCTATTAAGCCCCCTGGCTTAATGCAAATGCAGCCGCAGCAGAAACGTCTTCATTAACGAAAACTCCATTACACGAAGCCAATTAAATCAAAAAAAGTCCGTAGTGATTCTGATAAAAGCAAATGTGTTGACGGAAGCGACAAAGACTTAATTCGAAGCAAAATTTAAGCTATGTATGAAGAGCAAACTGCGCCTACATTTCATTCATTGAAACAGCAACTAAGGACAGATGAAACCAACCTTCTTTGCAGCAGAACCTGGAGAATATTCTCTTAAATGGGTTTTTCATATCAGACCATTAATAAAGGACAAATATTAATGGAATTACAACGATTGCGATGATGGTAGTTTGACTACTTAAACTCTATAAAATACTACAGACTAGAAAATCGTCCCATTATCTACATTGATGAAACGTGGTTCGATACACATGAGACGTTAGCAAAAGGATGGATAGATACATCAAGAAAATGCGAAATCAAAGCCCCAGCAAACAAGGGAAAAATTATATATAATTATAATTTTACATGCTGGTTCCGAGAATGGATGGTTAGTATGTTAGGCATACACAAGATTTTACATGAACATTCATTCAGCCGTTAAAAAAATTGTGCCCGTTGGATTCTGTATAATTTGACAATGGCTCAAGAAAAGCTCGTATCGATTCGGGCAAAGAACTGCTCAAAAAATATAATAATGGTGCGTCAAAATCCGTGCATAACGTCTACCCAGGTGAAGTATCTTGAATATGAGTCCGAAAGTAAACAGCAGTCGACTGTATGGGTCTTTCAAACCGAGCTAAACCTAACAAAAGTTGTTCGCGCAAGAAGGATTTCGAAGCAAATGTTTATCTGTTTTTTTGGGATAAATGGGCATGTGGCTATAGTATCACTAGAGCATCGTAGAACGGCTAATTATGAATGGCACACAACCACTTGTTTGCCAGAAATCTTTGAAAAAATAAGAAAAAGAATAGCGACGCAGGAGCATTCACCTTGACAACGCGAGCTCTCACACATCGGACTGAACAGCTCAATATTTGACCGATCAAAACATCGGATTGATGGGTCATACGTCTTACAGTCCTGATTTGGGCCCTTAACTTCTTTTTGTTTTTGCCCGTAAAAAATAAACTACGTGGTCAACGATTTTCGACTTCAGAAGAAGCGGTTGATGTGTTTTGGATATATCTCTATCGGAATGGAAAAGGGTTATGAAAATTGGTGATGACAAAATTGGTGATGATTTGAATCAAAAGGAGCATAAGAATTATGTATCTTATAGTACATGATACTTTAACAAAACTAAATATGAAATTCATATTAATAGGAAAGTTTTAAACAGACTGCTTGGAAACACTATTTGGTAGATATAGGTCTCTTTCTGGCTGTAACTACAATATATACTACATTCAAATAACTGAGCCTGGAAAAAAGATCCTCATTCAATATATACTGAAATTAAAGCACTATAGAAGTGTCATAAAATAATTATCAGACAGTTCTTGTGAGGTGCTAAATACTGAAATTATCGCACACTGCAATAGCGAATCGTCAATTTTTCGTTAAAAATTGAACAAGATATAGTACCGAGTGATTTTTTCTTGTTCTCTCGATTGAAAAAATTGCTCCATCGACTCCGTTTTTAGTTCGCATACCGGTCGAGTACAAAAACTGTTTCGAAGATTGGAAGAAACTTCGGAATAAGTGTAATGCAGTGAGAAGGAATTACTTTGAACGAGACAAAATAAATTTGGATGACTAAAAAATTCTGTTTTTCATTTAAAAAGTTAATGTACTTTCAGATTATTATTATTTTTTCTGATTACAAACCTAACATTATGTTTTTAATGAGCTTTCCAATAAGAGTGTAAGAACTTTGAAACGTAACAGCGAAAACACTTTTTGAAGTGTAAATGTCATTCAAAGATTGCTGTATTCAGTACATTATGTTAATTCACCCTGGAAAGAAATAAACTGGAAGTTAGAAGATTGTAACATTCTGAGGAAAAAAAATGTTTTTCCATGAGGAGCAGTTCTGCCTTAATGGCTTTGTGAACAAACATAACTTCAGGAAATGGGTCGAAGAAAACCCTCAAGTGATTCCGGAGTTACCTAATCATCCTCAGAAAGTCACTGCTTAGACAACACTATAATATGCTAAATATACAGAATAAAACAGAATATCTTTATTTTTTTCCTTTATTTGGGTTTTTCGCCACTATCTAAAACTCAAAAAATATCAAAAATACCTGTTCTTATTTAAAAAGAGAATCACTGGGTAAAAACAAAAAACCAAACGGAGACAAATTTCTCAGTGATTCTTTTTTGTAATAACCTAACGAACAAAATTTTAAAGATATAAAAATATTATAAAAAATTTTACAAACTTTTAACGTTAACGTTTCGGAGGGTACTTTCCCCCCTTTTCTAAAACTAAACTAAAAAATAAATTGAATGAAAGTAAATATATTTTTTTTGTATATGTCAACGATACTTACATTGACAACAATAGATTTTCATGACAGTCACATACTACCAAAAAATATATATAGGTAATGTTTACTGTGTGATTGTTATTGTACTGATTGTGTATTCAAATATTTAAATGTGTTTAATTGTATTCTTTAGAATCGGGAACCATATTGAATTTAAATCTACCGAAGGCATAGCAATACAGTTATTTTTATTTAAATTAATTATAGCGGTTTCTTTTAATCTTCTGTATTTTGTTACCGATTCTTTTAATACCGTTTTGGAATTATTCCAATTGATTTTATGACCCGATTCCCATGCGTGTTGACACATTCTAGATTTATTAAAATCGCCCTTTCTAAGAAGGTTTTTATGCACTTTTACTCTAACATCTACCTGTCTAGATGTCTCACCTATATAAAATTTGCCACATTCGCAGGGAATTTTATAAACCACATTTTTGGTATTTTGTTGTATATTGTTTGGTTTAGTCTTTATTAAAAGAGATCTAAGAGTATTTTTTTTTAAATGTCGTTCTTATATTGTATTTATTTCCTACTCTTTTAATTGAATACCGCGGATATAAGGAATTGTGAGGTTAATTGTTTGAGAGTTATTATTATTGTTATTAATAACTTGTCTGTTTTGTCTAGTATCAAAATTTTTAAGCGATTTATCTAAAAAAATTTTTGGGGTAATTGTTTTTTATTAAAATGTCTTTCATGTGATTTGTTTCTTTTTGTAGTGTATCACTGTCGGTACAAACAAGTTTTGCTTTGTCATATAAACTTTTAATTACTCCTATTTTGACCGATTTTGAGTGATTTGAAAAGAAATTGAGATACCGATCTGTGTTTGTCGGTTTTCTGTAAACTGTAGTTTTTAATGTGTTGTTTTGTTTTATTATTAAAGTGTCGAGGAATGGCAATTTATTCTCCTTCTCCACCTCTAAACTAAATTTTATTGTAGGCTCTCGAGAATTTATATCTTGTAAAAAATATTTAGATTATCAATACTATGTTGCCATATAGCAAAAATATCATCAACATACCTAAGCCATATTAATGGCTTTTTAAGAGATTTATTTAATATGTCATTCTCGAGTTCCTCCATAAAGATATTACTCATCAAAGGAGAAAAAGAAGAACCCATTGCCATTCCGAAATTTTGTTGATATTAATCATTTTCTAATTGAAAATATGTGGTTTTTAAGCACAGAGTTAATAATTCCAAAATTGTATTTATGTTTAGTTTAGTGCGGTCTTTTAATGTTGTGTCATGTTCTAATCTCTTTCTAACTTTTAAAAGTGATTTATCAACTGGTACATTAGTAAATAAACTCACCACGTCAAAACTAACCATTAAATTTTGGTTTGTAATTTTAATGTTCGTTTAATTAATTTAATTAATTAATTAAAGTTTAATTAATTAATTAATTAGTTTAAGTTTAATTAATTAATTAATTAATTTAAGTTTAATTAATTAATTAATTAATTTAAGTTTAATTAATTAATTAATTAATTTAAGTTTAATTAATTAATTAATTAATTTAAATTAAATTTAATTAATTTTTTAATATTGTTTAATTTTACATTTAATTATACATTTTTATATCTTTAAAATTTTGTTCATTAGGCAAATTTATTACAAAAAAGAATCACTGAGAAATTTGTCTCCGTTTGGTTTTTTGTTTTTACCCAGTGATTCTTTCTTTAAATAAGAACAGGTATTTTTGATAGTTTTTGAGTTTTAGATAGTGGCGAAAACCCCAAATAAAGGAAAAAAATATATGAACACGCCACAATCATTCAGACATTACTTAGAATATCTTTACCCTGGGCAGATAAATGTAGAAATAAATAATGTTTTCTTTCAACCAGACGGAGCGACGTGTCACATATCTCACCAGACAGTCGATTTATTGCAAGAAAGTTTTCCTAGAGGCGTTATTACGCGAAATGTTAATTTTAACTCACCACCAAGATAATCCGATCTCAGGCCTTTGAATTATTTTTGTGAGGTTATGTTAAATTTTTGGTTAAAATAAATAAACTCCTGTCAATTCTTGACCTTAAATGAAAAATTCAGGCTACCATTGAAAATATACCACACCGTTTGTGTGAAAGACTAATTAAAAATTGACTTTCCAGAAGGCATTCTACCAGACGACCCCGAGAGGAACATTTGAATGACATTATTTTAATAACATTATATGTTCTTCAAGATAAAATAAAAATTACTGGATTATTACTGGTAGTTATCATTCTACCCTATTTTCAAACTCTGACACTCTTACTGGACTACACTATAAAAGTTTTAAAATATGGAGCAGACATTAGCTCTGAATAAACAGTATTATGTCATGTTGTCAGCATTTCTGATTGTTTACAATTGTGAAAATATTATACAGCGTTAATATCAGATAGGTGGTAACCATAAATATTCCAACTAGTTAACTGTACCGATCAAACTCCTCGAGCAAGTTCGTCTGCATAGTGCAACTACTCAGATTGATTAAATAAATTTATGGCCTGTCCAAGACGGACAACTATCTGGTACGCGACGAGCTGCAGGAGAATTAATACCGAATCCAACGTCGTTCGCTTGATTTATCCTACTCCGCCCAATTCACGGAATCTTTCCTGAAACTGGGTGCAAGAATACGGCTCAAGGTCATTGGACTATTTTAGGGAAATTTTCTTTGCATTTTGCTTTGAAAAGAGCAAATAAGGAGTCATTGTATTAACTGTATTAAAATTCATAAAAAAAATTAAAACTTCTGTAAAAAATCATATATATATATATATATATATATATATATATATATATATATATATATATATATATATATATACATATACCTCGCCTAAGGTACTGGACGGGTCACGGGTGGTGGATAGTGAAAGTTCCATTAGATATTAATGGACAGATGCGAATATCCCAAAATAAGCAGCCCCGAACCAAGGCAAAAAGAAAGCTAAATCCACTTATCGTTTGACTTGTATCAAGCGGCTGAGTGGTCAGCGTCTGTTCACCAGTGGTGCGGCTGATATTTAAATTCTGGAACTAACCCCTCCAGTCTTAACCTCTGAACCGTCATGGTTCAAACCTTTAATTCAAAGTACAAGATGAAGCGTTCTAGTAATTACAAAATTACCCCAGGAGGTAGACAATCCTCTGCCAGCTTTGCTGGTACAACCGGACTTTCGGATTCTGGGGCGTCCGGGCTTAAACGCAAAATCTTTCAGAGGGAGTCGGAGACCTCTGGCCAACGTCTGAAACCGAAAACAAAAACTTTCTTTGGAACGGTAAATATCAATTCTCTCCTGCATCCAGGAAAACTACACGAATTGGGGCGAACATTAAATCAGCAAAAAATCCAAATTTTAGCTTTGCAAGAAACCAGATTGATAGATGATAACACCTTGGAATTCGGCAACTACAGACTTTTTAAAAGTAAAACAGACAAAAGAATACTCAAAAATACACCACATCTCGGTGTTGCTTTCGCTGTCTCAAGAAACATTCTTGGTTCTATAACAAATGTCCAGCCAGTAAATAATCGACTTATGACACTATCCCTCAAGTGTGCTAACAAAAACTATACATTAATCAATGCACACCTCCCAGTTAACGAAGAAAATAAATCTAATCCTGAAAAAGTAAATAAGTCCTGGGAAATTCTGGAAAAGACTATCTCTAAAATTCCCTCTAACCATGTAAAAATCCTATTGGGTGATTTCAACGCCCAACTAGGGAAAGAAAAAAAGTACAGGAAAACAGTCGGCAGTTTTTCCGCTCATAAATGGACTAACCATAATGGTAGAAGATTGGTTGAACTATGTTCGCAGTTTAATCTAAAAATAATGTCAACCCATTTTAAGAAGAAAATAACAAAACAAAAGACTTGGAGGTGCCCAAACACGTACATGGGTAAATTTCAAATTGACCATGTTGCCATTTCGTACCCCAATTATAAAGAGATTTTGAATGTTCAAGTCAGGAAAGGAGCTAACATAGACACGGATCACTACTTGTCTAGAATCAAACTTAGCTTAAAACCTCGAAAATTTATTCAAAAGGGAATACTAAAGTCAATACCAAAGTTTGACCCAACGAAAATAAAACCAGCCCTAACAGAAGAGCTTGATAAACAACCTGCACAGAACTGGCAAGAATTAAAACAAAAAATTATTAAAACAGCCTTAAAGTTGGTCCCTTTACAAAAACGTAGAAAACATCCGTGGTGGGATGAAATTTGCGAGCAAGCAGTATTAAGCCGAACTAAAGCAGTCAAAGATTGGAACAGTCAAAAAACAGCAATAAACTATAACATCTTTTTGGAAGTAAGAAAAGAAACATCGAAGCTAATTAGACAAACTAAAAGGAAATATGAAAACAATCAACTTAATGAAATAGAAAAAGATTTCCAAAAAAATAACACCCGAACACAAAACATTTGAAACTAAATTAACAGGCTATCAACCGCAGAGCCCATGCTTTCAAAAGGAAAACGGACAACTAGCTCTAAATAACCAAGACAATTGCAAAGAACTTGCGAAATATTTTGAACAAATACTAAACTGTCCTGAGCCCTTAAACAAATTACCAACACTAAACCCTAAACAAACAAACCCAGATTCATTACCACCGAATGAAGATGAAATAATTAGGCAAATCAAGCGGCTTAAAAATGACAAAGCTTCTGGTGAAGATGGAATCACTGCGGAACTTTTGAAATCCGCTGGTCCAGGTACAATCAAGGAAATAACCAAAATTCTACAAGAAGTTTGGCGAACCGAACGGATTCCGGAAGACTGAAAAGATGCTCTAATCTATCCACTACATAAGAAAGGAGATAGAACGGATGTAAACAACTATAGAGGAATATCTCTTCTCCCAGTTTGTTACAAGATTCTATCTCAATGTCTACTAGACAGAGCACAGGGACAGTTAGAACCGAACATTGGTGAATATCAGGCAGGTTTTCGACCGGGCAGATCCTGCCCTGAACAGATCCTGAATCTAAAGTTGATTCTCAGACATCAAAAACTGTACAATAAAAATCTCGTCCGTACATTTGTGGATTTCAAAAAAGCATATGATTCTATTGACCGCGAATCTTTATTCCGAATCTTGAAAGAACAAGGACTAGATCTGAAAACGCTGGCAATTATTAAAGCAACGTTAACTAACACGAGGTCAAAAGTTAAATTCATGGGTGACATCTCAGAACCCTTCGAAATTAAAACTGGTGTGAGACAAGGGGATGGACTCTCGCAACTCTTATTTAACTGTGTTCTAGAAAAAGTAATACAGGAGTGACTGTGACTGAATATTGACCAGCCCATTAAACTGGGGAGAATCAACATCAAAATTGATTGTCTGGCATTTGCTGATGATCTAGCAATTTTAGCTCAAGATGTATTAACGGCTCAAAAACAGATTGAAATCCTAAAAGAAACAGCAGAAAAGGTAGGACTCCAAATATCTTTTGAAAAGACACAATACATGACCTGGGACAGACTAAGAACACCATTTCTAAAAACAAAATATGGTAACATCAGACGAGTCTCTCAATTCAAATATTTGGGTGAAATAATCATGGAAAATGGGTTGGAAAAAGCGGCCAATAAGGGTAGATGTCAAAAAATGGAAACGGCATTGAGACTTACACAAAATATTTACAACAAAAAATGCCTATCTAAAAACACAAAACTGAGACATTACAACACGGTTATTAAGCCAGAATGTCTATATGCTGCAGAAACGCTCATTTTGAATAGAAAGAGGGACATCGAGGACATTGAAAAGAAGGAAAGAAAAATCATAAGAAAAATCCTAGGCCCCAAACAAATAAATAGCACAACATACCGACTTCGAGAAAACCAAGAAATCAAACAATACACAGATATGCATAGCGATATGAGATAAAGAAGACCTAAGTTTTACGGACACATCAAACGGATGAATCCGAGTAGGCTAACTAGACAAATAGTCGAATTTTATGAAAATAGGAGTAGAGTTAAAGTAGCAATAATTAAATGGATTGCGGCAATTAAAGAGGACCTAAGATCAGCAAATATTACACAAAGTGAAATTCAGGATAGAGGTTGTTTCAGACACAAGGTTAACGTTTGGAAGGTTGGCCAGAGAGAAAAATGTAGGAAGACTGGAACAACTTGGTCTGACGAAAGGAAAAAAGCTCATAGCGAAAGAATGAAATTAGTATGGGCTCAAAGGAAGGCTAACAACAACAAACGCCTCTAATTGTACTTCGCGTGGTCCACCAGGGCCCATACGTGAATAATAATAATAATTATATATACAACTTAAATTATCTGTATCATTTCTGAAATTAATGGTATTATTTTTTTTTATATAAATCATTTCTTTTATATTTCTTTTTTTACATTGTTTTTCAAAATCTAGGATTTTTATGTTGTTAAAATTAAAGTTATGTTCATTGTCTATAGCATGCTTTGAAAGTGCAGTGATGTTTGGTTCTAAGTTTCTAATGCTTTTCTGTGTTCATTAATTCTGTTTTTTAAATATTGTTTCGTTTGGTCATTATATGTGCTTGGGCAGTTTAAGCAATCAATTTTGTAAATTAAATTTCGTTGTTCCATTTTGCGTGTTTGTGGTTTTAATTTTGTAAATATTTGTTTAGTGTTATTATTGGGTATTTCTGCTATATTTGTATTATATGGTTTAAGAACTTTTTTTATTTTATTATTTATATCTGGTATGTATAGTAAAGGTATGTAATTTTCATTTTTAGTTTTACTTGTTATGTTATTATTGTTATATATTCTATGTATTCTATTTTTAATTACCGGTTCGTAAAATTTTTTTGGATAGTTATTATCTTCTAGTGTTTGTTTGATTTTATTTATATATTTTGGTCTATTGTTTGGATTAGTTAAAATAACAGCTCTATCAATTAAATAATTAATAACACTTTTTTTATATTTATTTGGTGTATAAGATTTAAAACTGAGATATCTTCCAGATCATACTGGTTTTGTATACCAATTTGTTTTGATATTGCCATCCTTATCATACGTGATATTAATATCCAAAAATGTATTGTTTTATTTTTTTCTCCTTCATGAGTAAATTTTAATTTGTTTTGAAATATATTGAATTTGTTTAAGGTATATTGATACACTGACCGAAAGTCCCAATAAATAAAAAAATAATTATATATATATATATATATATATATATATATATATATATATATATATATATATATATATATATATATATATATATATATATATATATATGTATATATATATATATATATATATATATATATATATATATATATATATATATATATATATATATATATATATATATATTCTATCATTATTTTCTCCGACAACATTTCTCTGAAATGTTCTTCAGTATTTTCTAAATATCTGTTGGCTGTCTGCTTGGGTGTGGACTGTATGTAAAATGAAATACGATGTTTTTTCTTAACTGATTTATTTTTAACTCTCTATGTCAAAGACGTTTTAGTCAATTTTAGTGTTTCGCCATTTCAGTGGGCGTCGTGTTTTACTAAAAGGAATCTGGCCCACACATTCACTCTAACGCTGTCGATTGTCACTCTTTCCGCCATGACAGGAGCAAGCTATACTAGAATTATGCATCCGCATAACTGGTTGCCAAAAATGGCACAGATTCCGGTATTTTACAATAGACTGACTTGCTAAGGATTGAAACTCTTCTATAGTTGAAACATTTTTGGTGTTCTCTTTTTCTGTAAATTGCCAACATCATATTACTTCTCTCTTTTGTTTTATATCTATCTGTGCCTTCATTGTGCCATTTTATTCCATTGTTTTTGTTTTTTCTTGAACCCTTTTAGATACCAATAACAGTATTTTTTTGTTTAGTAGCACCCCGTTTTCTCTCAGGACTTCTACTTTGATTCTTCGTATCTTTTTTACATATTTTATAGTTTTGTTCTATTTTGTTAACAAAGTAGTTTATCAAATTTGTTGGTTCATTTTTAATTAAATTAATTTCCTCTTTTATTACATCATTCCACCATACAATTATTTTCTTGTACTACAGCATATACATACGGCTCCAAGAATTTTTCCGATAAAGTTACCGTAAATATCATCCAGAGCTCTTAAGTATCAATTTAGTCTAAAGAAAATTGAAGGAAAAATTATAATTATATATTTTTTTTTAAATCTGCTTTATCTATTTCTGATCATTATTTCTCCGTTCTTCCAGTCTACTGCTTTGTTTTTGCTAAACATTCATTTAAGTATAAAGCTCACGTAACTAATTAATTATTAGTAGTTAAGAACTAAGACTAGTAGTTACTAAGAATTAGTAGTTAAGAAGTTTTTTTTTATGTTGAATTATCTAAAGGTGGAGGGAAAGGAAATACCTATAGCACACTTAGCAATTTTAATGTGTTGTGAAAATAGACGTATCTAAAAAGAAACGGGAGGATATATATATATATATATATATATATATATATATATATATATATATATATATATATATATATATATATATATAAATAGTGTAATTTTTTGAAAATCTGACAGTCCAACTTTTTATTTGAAGTGATAGACTACTTCCATAGAGTACTTCCAAATATAAAGTTCTAGGAAAAGACTTGTCCCAATAAATAAAAAAATAATAATAATACTAAACGGTCACGAAAATATATGTAATAAAATATATATATATATATATATATATATATATATATATATATATATATATATATATATATATATATATATATATATATATATATATATATATATATAAGAAGTTCGTTAGACAAAATGAAAATATGTATCTATGTACATATTTTCCTATATATGTACCTACATATACATATGTAATTAGATTTTTATGACTTTTATTAATTTTTGACAAAAATACACGTATTATAATGGAAGCAAAAACACAATAATAGAAAATTTCGTTTTTAAAATTTAAAATCTGCTTTAAAAATACACAAAATAACTAAAAACTACTTTGTAAGAAAGTAATATGAGTTTGCTATTGGTGATTGACAAGAACAATTTGTTGTAAATACATTTCTATTTCAAGTGATGCTCTCAAAATGCCATCTTCTGAAGTGCTTCTACTTTCTAAAAATCGTTTTACGTTTCTTGTCCCTGTTATGGCATCATGAAAAGTTTAAAGCATTTCTTCTAACGGTACTTCTTCATCGTCTTCATCACTCTCAAGTTGTTCAACTCCACCAATCTGCGCCGTAATCTCCTGGTCGGTAGGCAAACTTGTTGTCGCAAGGTCGTTATCCACATCAACAAAAGCGTCTATTATAGTGAAATTTAATTTTTCCAAGTTAAAATTATTATTAGTAAGCCAGACACTTGAAGGCAGGTTGTCCTTGTCCTACTCAGCTTGTTTAATAAGCCATTGGGTGAGAGGCAAGTATCAACCTCATCGAAGTCGCAAAAGGAGAGCCATTGGAACAATTCTTAATTGAAACAGTTGCCAAGTTTTAGAAACCATTTCGATATCCTTGAGCATACTTATTGATATTAGTGTGTTTTTTTGAATGCATTTGAGAGTACTGATCATAAGCTGCTGTCGATAATAAACTTTCAAACTGTGAATAAGACCTTGATCCATTGGTTGCGGAACGGACGTAAAATTTGGTGGGAAAAAATCCAGTCTAATGTTTTTTAGATTCGTAAAATGCGGATGAGCACGGCAGTTATCAACAAGCAATCATATGTGCCTATTTTCTCTTATCAGTTGTTTGTCCCATGATCTTAATTGATTTTAGAAAATATCAGCAGTCATCCACATTCGCTTGTTTGCTATATAATTAACTAGTAATTTTTTTTCGTTTTTAAAACACCTGGGTTTGTTGTTTACAAATAAGTTCTTTCAGTTCCGATCATACCGATACGATCCGATACTTTCAGTTCCGGTCATGCTTGAGTACACAAGAACGGCTATTCTTTCCTTCCATAGTTTTCCCCCGATACAGTTTTTACCCTTAAAGCTCATTGTACCATCTGGAGCAAGTTTATAAAAAAGACCAAGTTCATCAGCGTGTAAAAAAAAACAACATCGCCAGCTTCATAGTTTTGAAGATGTGGAACTTAGCATGCTTCTTTGATACGTAAACCATTGACGTAATGCTTCATCGATGTTTTTTTGAACAGGTTTGCGAATTCTTTTACCTTGTTTCGAACTCCCCGGAATTGGAATATTTTATGTTTGTTTTTCAGTATCGTGGACACTGTTGTCTTTTTCAAAGCCGTGGATTTGCAGATGTCGACTTGTTTAGCACTACTTTCTAACTCCTGATTTATTGAATTATTTTCTTCCATTGTTAAAGCCTTAAGCCTTATAGAAACTAACTTCGGTTGATTCATCCATGTTTAAAGCACAATTCGTTTATAAATCCGCTTAGACACGATCACAAACAGCACAACTGTACTATACAACTCCAACAAGAAAACTAAAATTGCTAAATAAAATTATCGGGAATAGGCCATTTAATACAAATACATAACTCTAAGTAAATAATGTTGAACCTAATTGCAAAAAAAAACGGCGGTAGCGTTTGCCGGTCGGTCGAAACGATGATGCCTGTCTTCTGCTTTGATTTCTTGTCGTTTTACTGCACAATACATGTTACCCAAATAAAAATAAAATGTTGTTAGTTCCTTCAGAACGCGTGCCGCTTTCTCTTTCACAGCTTCAACGGACTCAAATCTTGTTCCATTTAATGCAGATTTCACCTTAGGAAACAGATATAAGTCGCACGGCGCAAGATCTGGAGAATAAGATGGATGGTAAAGTACCTGGATGGTATGGTAACAAGTACAATACTGCGATGCTGTACTTGGTTAGAAACCTCTTGACAGACAATGCAGAATGAGCGTGCGGATTGTCTTGGTGGAGGATTGTCTTCCACAATTCGGGTTGTTTTTTCGTTACTCTTTCCCGGAGTTCAGTAAGAAGGTAGTAATGTTGATTAGTAGTTTGACCTTCAGGAACCCAGTGAAAGTATACAATCCCATGAATATAGAAAAAAACAATAATCATTGCTTTGAATTTTGATTTGCTCATTCGAGCTTTTTTGGCTCTCGGTGTATTTGGGCTCCTTCAGTGCATTTCAGGATCATAAGTAAAATAACCACGATTCGTTACATGTTATTATCCTTTCCAATAAGTTTGGGTCATTTTCAATGGCATTCAAACTGTCAGTACGAACATTTTTGCGAGATTTTTGTTGTTCAAACATGAGAATTTTAGGCACCATTTTGGCACATACTTTTGGGATGTTAAAATAATTATGTAAAATTTGCCGTACGTATTCTTTGTTAATTCTTAGTTTCAGCAATCGCACGAATACTTAATCGACGGTCAGATTAAACCAGATTACCGATGTTTTCGATATTATCATCCCTTTTGAACGTGGAAGGGCGACTAGGGCGTGGATCATCTCCAACGTCTTCTCGGCCATCTTGAAAATGCTTAAATAACTCAAAAACACGTGCACGCGATAAACATTAATTGTCATACACTTCTTTCAATAAATTATAAGTTTTAGTAGCAGTTTTTCCAACTAGTGAAATTTCACAACAATTCGTTGCTCTATTATCACACTTAATATTTTTCCGGCGTAACAAGAAAACCACTCTAATGCGAACGAAGGCTACGGTTATATGGATTTGTTTACAGAAGCGATTTGACAGAGAACGCTTCGCGCTAAACAGCTGTTGGTCGCTGGCGTTTGGCGCTTGCGTACTTTTTCTGAAGCAGCGTCAGTCTCGTTATTTAATAGCCATATACCGAATACTGCTCGTGTACCGAAACTTTTTCAATGTATTCGGAAAATAGAATTTCGTCAGGCTTGCATAGACTCAAATGATGGACATTTAATGTAATATAACAATTAATAACGTGTTTCTTAATGTGACGCGAATCGTTTAAAACGTGTCATGGTGTGAAAAAATAGTACTAGTAATTTCAACCTGGACATTAAACGACATAAACGTGTAAGTTTTTCTTTTTATTTTGGTAAGAAAACAAACCAAATTTATTCTGAAACGTAGGGAATAAATGACTATAAAATATTACATTTTATTTTCAGATACCATAATACCTTAAGAGGATAATGGCAACTTTGCCAATTCTTGCAACATTAGCACATTTTATTAGTGACAAAATCATTATAGCCATTTAGTTTATTTTATTTTAACTCTCTTGACATATATTTTTGTTAAACTTGCAATTTGTACAAGTGTATTTGAAGCAATGAGATATACATTTTAATATAATCTCAGTCAGATTGATGTCTGGCTCAATAAAATTCGCATCTAAAACATAACTATAAAACTGTTAGAACGTGGCGTGAAATTGAAGCAACTCTAGATATAAAAACTAAATAAAATTTTTTAACTGTCGCATTATAAGGGCAGTAAACCTCGGTGCCGACTGACATATGGGGAATTAAAGAGGTTCAGCCGCGGCAGTAAATGTAAAGCAAGTCGTATTTTTCCTTTTCGACGGTGGTTAGGGCGATTGTAGCGCTCGCCGAGTGGCGATACGCGGGTTAATAATGTAAATTAAAACCTGGCGCGCAGAGAGCAACGAAATTACACTTGCGGTTTACAAGGGGGTCGAAGAGGCGTGAATAGGACTTGCAATTGGTAATGGAAAACTTTATCGTTTCAAAGAATTGTTTCAGGTTTATTTTGTTACAGAGTGATTCACTTGGTTTGCGCTTTTTTACAGTAAAGTAACAGTGTTACATCCTAGATACTATCTTAAAAATATGATATAATCGATTTTTATCTGAAGAAAGATAAATTTCAAGTAACTGAATGTTCTTTTAACAGTTTTATTATTTCCTTATACAGTTGTCTCTCTTCCAGATCTCCAATGAATAAGCATATCATTGAATTTTACATATAAAACCAGCACCATTAACGTGCACCAGGCACTCTAACGTTTTTTTATAACTGACTTACCTGGTCATATACTATGTAGTTCATTATCAGTTGATTTTTTAACTTGGTAGGTCCATCACTTTAATTTTTGCCCACTTGTTTTAATTCCCTTATTTAGTTCTTTAGATGAAATTTGTTTAAATAACAATTAATTTTGTGAGGTTTTCATTTTGGTTTTATTTTTCAATATTCTAAAACTCAGGGGCATAAAATCTAATAATATGAACTAAAGTTTTTACTGTTAATCTCATCAAATTAAGTATCACGTTGTTTTTTTGTCAAGATTTTTTTTGTCAATTTTTCTTTGTAGTTCTTCTATCATTGATTATACACGCGAAAAATAATAAGCAAAATAGGAAGTAAAATTTCTTATCAGTACCTATCTATTTTGTAAAGTGTTTTATTGGTTTAACTGTTTTTGTTACTATTTAACTTGTACTCAGATTATGTACAAGACTGGATAAAAATCCGTAAAATATTCAAGCTATACAGCAGAAGACCACAAGGCCTGCTTCTCAAACGAACGCTAAAAGGATTGTGGGTCTTACATAGAAAAAATACAGCGGTTTTACCTGTAATTACCTTACCTATCTAGAAGAAGAAAAAGAAAAATAAGAGCGCTTATAGATAAGAAATATATATAGAAATCAGTCTGTAGTTATAAATTAATACTAAGATTTCATTCTTTGATAACCCTCTGACTTCATCAGGAGGAAAAACATTTAATTCTTAGTATCAAGATTGATATATTCGATATTTCGATTGATATTTCGACTCTCAATAAAGGGTAAAAAGGATCACTATATGTGAAGAAAAAGAATATCATTGATTTTAACTGTATATATTTTCCTTAGAAACGTTTGTTCCTACGTGAGAGTGTTGTTCTATACTTTCTGTTTGTTTTATTATATATGTTTTAACATTTTAACTGAATTTTAAACCGTTGTTTATTTCTAAATGTTTATTTGTAAAAATTGTAAGTCCGTCATTGTATTTTTCTAGCTGTTATTCCTCCCGAAACGGACAGGAAAAATCTGACGAATTATATTGAGGGTTATCAAAGAATGGATTCTTAGTATTAATTCATAAGAACAGACCGCATACCCGAGATTCTACTCCTCCAATATTTACACGGTCGAGAATAGACAATATATATATATATATATATATATATATATATATATATATATATATATATATATATATATATATATATATATAAAAGGAAACAAGATAAAGGGGGAACAAGATGGTGGTTTATCGCACACGGTATATCGAAAACCGACAAACACTAACATATATCTTAATGCCAACTCACAAAGCCATCCTGCCCAGCTATTCGCCATTGCAAAATCCCTAGCCTCAGTCAGTCGCAATCTCTAACACCTAAGAAACACTACCAATAAGAAATAAATCTTCTTCAAAATGTCCTGGTAACTAACGGATATCAACAAAAAATTATCCGACAAACAAACAACAAGAAACTGAGAAAAATACTCACAAACGAAGCCTTCTACCATACAATAAAGGCACCACAGACAAAATAGGAAAAACTTCTAAGAAAATACGAAATTGAAACAGTTTGCGCCACAGACAGGAAAATTAAAGATATACTTCCAACAGCCAAAAACAGAATTACTTTAGAAGACCGAGGTGTGTACGAAATTCCTTGTCTGGACTGGAACATGTCAAACATAGGCCAAACAAATAGAAAAATAAGTGCCAGCAGGTACGAACACATTAACGCCGTGAAGCAAAAAACCATTACTTCCTCTCTGGTGCAGCATGTGCTCAACACCGGACACAAAATTAGTCAGAGGACATTCAGCTAACACGGGACACCCGAGAAGCTGTCATTACATTCCCAACCCGCCCCCCTCCCCATATATTCGTCAGAACATATATATATATATATATATATATATATATATATATATATATATATATATATATATATATATATATATATATATATATATATATATATATATATATATATATTTTATTATTCACGTATGGGCCCTGGTGGACCACGCGAAGTACAATTACAGGCGTTTGTTGTTGTTAGCCTTCCTTTGTGCCCATACTAATTTCATTCTTTCGCTATGAGCTTTTTTCCTTTCGTCAGACCAAGTTGTTCCAGTCTTCCTACATTTTTCTCTCTGGCCAACCTTCCAAACGTTAACCTTGTGTCTGAAACAGCCTCTATCCTGAATTTCACTTTGTGTAATATTTGCTGATCTTAGGTCCTCTTTAATTGCAGCAATCCATTTAATTATTTCTACTTTAGCTTTACTCCTATTTTCATAAAATTCGACTATTTGTCTAGTTAACCTACTCGGATTCATCCGTTTTATGCGTCCGTAAAACTTAAGTCTTCTTTTTCTCACATCGCTATGTATATCTGTGTATTGTTTGATTTCTTGGTTTTCTCGAAGTCGGTATGTTGCACTATTTATTTGTTTGGGGCCTAGGATTTTTCTTATGATTTTTCTTTCCTTCTTTTCAATGTCCTCGATGTTCCTCTTTTTATTCAAAATGAGCGTTTCTGCAGCATATAGACATTCTGGCTTAATAACTGTGTTGTAATGTCTCAGTTTTGTGTTTTTAGATAGGCATTTTTTGTTGTAAATATTTTGCGTAAGTCTCAATGCCGTTTTCATTTTTTGACATCTACCCTTATTGGCCGATTTTTTCAACCCATTTTCCATGATTATTTCACCCAAATATTTGAATTGAGAGACTCGTCTGATGTTACCATATTTTGTTTTTAGAAATGGCGCTCTTAGTCTGTTGCAGGTCATGTATTGTGTCTTTTCAAAGGAAATTTGGAGTCCTACATTTTCCGTAGTTTATTTTAGGATTTCAATCTGTTTCTGTGCCGTTAATACATCTTGAGCTAAAATTGCTAGATCATCAGTAAATGCTAGACAATCAATTTCGATGTTGGTTCTCCCCAGTTTAATGGGCTGGTCAATATTCAGCACCGATTTTTTTTCATGCCACTCCTGTATTACTGTTTCTAGAACACAGTTAAATAAGAGTGGCGAGAGTCCATCCCCTTGTCTCACTCCAGTTTTAATTTCGAAGGGCTCTGAGATCTCACCCATGAATTTAACTTTTGACCTCGTGTTAGTTAACGTTACTTTAATAATTGCCAGCGTTTTCAGACTAGTCATTGTTCTTTCAAGATTCGGAATAAAGATTCGCGGTCAATAGAATCATATGCTTTTTTGAAATCCACAAATGTACAGACGAGATTTTGATTGTACAGTTTTTGATGTCTTAGAATCAACTTCAGATTCAGGATCTGTTCAGGGCAGGATCTGCCCGGTCAAAAACCTGCTTGATATTCACCAATGTTAGGTTCTAACTGTCCCTGTGCTCTGTCTAGTAGACATTGAGATAGAATCTTGTAACAAACTGGGAGAAGAGATATCCCTCTGTAGTTTACATCCTTTCTTATGCAGTGGATGGATTAGAGCATCTTTCCAATCTTCCGGAATCCGTTCGGTTCGCCAAACTTCTTTGCCTTGCCGCCAAAAAGATGTTATAGTTTATTGCTGTTTTTGACTGTTCCAATCTTTGAATGCTTTACTTCGGGTTAATACTGCTTGCTCGCAAACTTCATCCCACCACGGATGTTTTCTACGTTTTTGTAAAGGGACCAACTTTAAGGCCGTTTTAATAATTTTTTGTTTCAATTCTTGCCAGTTCTGTGCTGGTTGTTTATCAAGCTCTTCTGTTATGGCTGGTTTTATTTTCGTTGGGTCAAACTTTGGTATTAGCAGCCTCTTTTGAATAAGTTTTCGAGGTTTTAAGCTAAGTTTGATTCTAGTCAAGTAGTGATCCGTGTCTATATTTGCTCCTTTCCTGACTTGAACATTCAAAATCTCTTATAATTGGGGTACGAAATGGCAACATGGTCAATTTGAAATTCACCCATGTACGTGTTTGGGCACCTCCAGATCATTTGTTTTGATATTTTCTTCTTAAAATGGGTTGACATTATTTTTAGATTAAACTGCGAACATAGTTCAACCAATCTTCTACCATTATGGTTAGTCCATTTATGAGCGGGAAAACTGCCGACTGTTTTCCTGTCCTATATCTATATATATATATATATATATATATATATATATATATATATATATATATATATATATATATATATATATATATATATATATATATGTATATATATATATATATATATATATGTATATATATATGTATATATATATATATATATATATATATATATATATATATATATATATATATATATATATATATATATATATATATATATATATATATATATATATATATATATATATATATATATATATATATATATATATATATATATATATATATATATATATATATGTATATGTGTGTGTACTTATCAGGCACATAATTGAAAGCTTGACCGATGGACACCACCTCCCCAATTTACGAGCAACGAGTAACTGTGTGTTGAATGTACTCTACAACAATTTGCACTATGGCGGAAATGTGTTCCTAAACAGTGAAGTATAAATTCCCAATTATTTAACTGAAAATTGAACTTTTAGTATTTGCAGCTACTAATGGAAACATATTGTTATCCGAACTAATCCGCAGCAGTGTCTTCCAAGCTGTTCTCAGAATCGATAAGGTCCAAGACCGCATCCGGACCTCGGTTCCTCATCCCTTTCGAATGGCCGCTTTAATAATCGTTACGATTTCGACAAGCCAATCGACAAAGTTCGAAAATCCGACGGATTTAATTAAATTGTAAAACGATGTCATGCGAAATCCTGGCCTGGTCTGGCGAAGCGGAAAAATCCCCTCCGATTTCATTCTAATTTTGCCGGGGCACCATTATCGGGGTTGTGGGCATTAACGGACCCAATAAAATGCTTAGCCGTATCGGGAATTTAAAACTGGATAAAAGGACAGTGAACACACTCGTTTCGGCGACTTAGAAATATTTTTGTTATCTCTTTAATTAAAACTCTTGCAACGTTAACTTTAGTATTGTCTATTATCAGTTTTGATAGTCCCTTCTGCACTAGTTCTTTATTAATGACGAGTTCTGTACCCACGGCTTTCAGGATTTTCTGATATTTATCAGTACTTTTATTTCTCCTGATGATTTCATTTACTTCTTCTTTTGATGCATTACTGGTCCTAGTAGCAATTACTCCAGCAAGTTTTACTTTATTTTGGTCCATTCAAAAATATCCTCGAATATCTCTCAGACAGATGGCCTGTTTCCTCCCGGCACTCCTACGACCCTCTATTCGCCTTCATTATAATATGGCGTGTTAAAAAATACCGACCGCTACTGGCAGAATTGCCTCGCGTGGATCTTGCTTTATAGGGCCAGTCGGTCTAGTCTGTCTGTCGTGTGTTTAGAGGGACTTCGGACATTTCAAACTACAGACATCTCAGAAATCGGACAGTTTAGGTACCGGACATTTCAGAGGCTGATATATACAGACACCGTACATCTTAATTACCGGACATTTAAGTAACATCATCAGGAATAAAGCCAGATATTATCCTAAAGGTATATGCACTTCCTCTAAGGGGAATATTAACTATCCCAGATATCTTAGATATCAAAAGGATTAAGCTCTATGGTGGCCCTTTTCCGGTTATTGGACCGCAAGGTGACGATAGAAGTCTTCGATGTTCTTGAGTTATTCAAGAACTTTCGGACGGTTCTCGCTGCTCCCAGTAGTCCTACTTCTTATAGACTTCAAAAGAAGCTCGCTGAGACCAAATGCTTTTATGTTCTTCAATAGACTTTTTGGAACAAAACCAGTTGTTGGTGTTATTATGATATATCCATACCAAATTGTTTCTTTACTTCTTCTTGAAGTTCTTGATATTTCCAATATTTTCTTTTTGCATTTTTAATATAATGTTGTTATTAGAAATGGCTACATCAATAAATACAGCACGCTTTGATGACTTATCCATCGTAATAATTTCAGGTCTGTTGTTATTCAGTCTTCGCTCAGTGAGTACTGTTCGGTCCCAATACATCTTGTGATTGTTATTTTCAAGAATAGGCTCGGGCTTGTAGTTGTAACATGGAACTCTCTCAGATTTTGTAAGCTGCAATTTTATTTCTGGTTCCTACTGCAGAATTCTTGCTACTGCATCATGCCTGTCTTTATAATCGATGTCCGCAAACATTGTAAAACCTCCAGAGATGTGTTGAATAGTTTCGGAGGTCGAATAGTTTCGGTTGTGGTCGTCCACAACACCAGCATCTCGAACAATATATTTGAGGTAATTTTTAGCGGGAATAACCTGAGCTTGGATTGCCACTATGAATCGTTCAGAAAACAGCTATCTTTTATTATTACAATAATCACTATTATTACCATCATACAGTTGGCGACCCATTTTTAATTTCTATCTTAGAAAGCTAGATAAGAACCCTTAATATTACTATAATATCTATGTTTGTATAGTGTTTAATATTTTGTCTTTTGCATATTCGTGGAAAGTAATCCTACACCTGGTTGTTTGGTTATTTAATTAGTATTATGATTAATTTTTTTATGTTATTTATTTTTTTATTCTCAGAATTTGTGTTTATTTAATTATGAAATTGATATAGTGTTAAACTGACTCGTTTGGATTAGGTAAGACACTTTTCTCAGTTTAGGGTTTTTTATATTAGAGAACTGGGTAGCGCCCTTTAGTAGTGGGATTTGGATCCATCCACGACATCACGACCTAACTACCTTCGGCCAACGGTTGTTGTGGTACCCAATTCAAAAAAGAGTTACAATGAGCCGCAAAATTTAATATTGATCCCCTGTATGAATGTGCGATGTATGACGACTTCCGGCACTTAACAAATGTTACCAAGCCCCCGGTCTGCATCTATTCTATTTAAGACAGTTTCGTATTCTTACATATCTCTCCAAAAAAACGAGGAGCATTCATCTATGCAGTCAGAACTCAAATGCCTCCAAGCGGTTGATTATGGTAACTTTACAAGTCCAGGCTTTAATCCCGTATAACAATATACAGGTAGAACAAATATAAGATTTAATTATATTTTGACTAGGTTTGAGATTTATATTTACCTATAACGCAATAACCAAGATATTTAAAACATTTCTTTCGTATTCAGATATTTATAATTTTCATTCATATTTATTTTTTTATATTGTGTTTTAAAATCTAACATTTTTATGTCATTAAAATTAAAATTGTAGTCATTATCTATGACGTGTTTTAATAGGGCCGTTATGATTTTTCTATTTTTCTAATGTTTTTTTGTGTTTATTAATTCTGTTTTTTAGATATTGTTTGGTTTGGCCAACATATGAGTTTGGGCGATTTAAGCAATCGATATTGTATATTAAATTTTTTCCATTTTCGGCGTTTGTGGTTTTAATTTTATAAATATTTGTTTTGTGTTATTACTGAGTGGTCCTGCTATATTTATATTATATGGTTTAATACGTCAGCCTTACGTTACGGCAGTTAATGTGTAGCGGGTTCGAATCCCGTACTAGGCAAAAAATGTTTTTCTGAAATTATTGTGAATGTTTCTAGGTAAGAGTGTAAAATCTGACAAGGAATCACCCCTCAGTCACGCCAGTTCGCGGCTGGGTAAGGCCGGATGCCTTCTGAGAGGTTTTCTACGTTGGTCACTCGCCAGCCGGTAGGCTTCTCGAGATACTTTCGGTTAAGCACAAAATCAAGGGTTGATAGCCTGAGGGGGGTGCTGACCGGGGTTTTCGGTAGCTGATGACCGTGGTTCGGAACCCACGTTAAGCTGTAGGTCCAGTCGCTAAATAGCCTTCTCAGTTGCTGATGCGCCTCTAACCCTAAAACTTTACTTTTACAATTGTTTCGACACACAGTGCCTTTTTCAAATACAAACTATACTAAACTTTTTTTTGCTTTATTATTTATTTCTGCTGTATGTATTTTTAGATTTATTTGTTCATCCGACTGTGATTATATATTTTGTGTATATGGTTTTTAATAACAGGCTAATAGAAATTTTTTGGATAGCGTTATTTTTTTCTAGCTTTTGTTGTTGATTTGATTTATATGTTGTGGTTTATTTTTTAATTATCTTATTTTATTCTATCAATTAAAGAATTAATAAAACTCTTTTTATATTTATTTGGAGTATAAGAATTAATAGTGAGATATCTTCCAGATCATATAGATTTTGTGTACCAATTTGTTTTGATGTTGCCGTTCTTATCATATGTAATATTTATATCCAAAAATTAATTGTTTCATTTTTTTCCTTTTCGTAAGCAAATTTGAACGTTTTGTGGAATGTACTGTATTATATTAATTCATTAATTAATTATACTCATATATTAATTCAACATCACTGATGCAGAAAATTCTAAAGTCTCCAAGTCGTATAATAATCCAACACCCTCCAACATTTTTATCTGATTTTAACTAACACCTCTTCCTGTTCCTAACTCCTGCTGGCTTATCTGGATCGCATTATTCATGACCGGAACATAAATCTGAAACAAAACCTGTTCGCCACATCGCCGCTCCGCCCGCGCACATAAATTTCGAAATCGGCGCGAAAACGGCGAACGCTCGCGGTGGCGCTGACCGGCGATGCGTGATCGGGCGCGAATTTTATAACGCGTCGACGGGGGCAGTGATGGGGCGAGACGCGGAGGGGAAAGAATCGCGATGCGGTAAGCTAACTTGATGGAAGTGCGGCGAGGAAACGGGTGTGATTTATTTGATTTTTCGAGTTTTGACTCGGGCAGATGGGCGAAATTGGAAAGTTAACGAAAGATAAATAAAGAAAATGTTGAATTTCGGTTTCTAATAAATTTATTGTTTTAATGACTATACATTATTTTTAATGACAGCAAGATAACCCAGCAAATTGTAAAAGAAAAAGAAAAGTGACTCAATGAGAAGAGTGTAGAAATTGAAGAGTTGAAGGAAATTTACGACAGCTTAATTATACATAAAAAAGTTAAAGAAATAACAAGAATTACGATACGAAGGCCATGCAGTATACTAGATATAGAGAATGGGGAAGTGATATTGTACATTAAAAAGAAGCTCTAAAAAGGAGAAATATATATATATATATATATATATATATATATATATATATATATATATATATATATATATATATATATATATATATATATATATATGATTGAAAAATTGTGAACTGGGCCCGTGGAGAAAAACATCAAAAAGCTAAGGAAGTTCACCCCACGTCGTGCTTTGTGATTCCTTCATCCGCCTTCCAAAGCCCAAGCAAGCGTCTCCCAAGACCGGTTTCTGCCCTTAAGTCGTCATCACTTGGGCTCAAGCCTGGACATCAACTGATGCCGGCTTAAGGCCAGAAACCGGTTTTGGGAGACGCTTGCTGGCGCTTTGGATGGCGGGTGAAGGAATGACAAAGCACGGGTAAACTTTCTTAGCTTTTCGATATATTTGAATATTAGTTATTGTTATTAGGTGTAATAACAAATGTATTGGAATAAAATAACAGGTATTAAAAAATTATAAATATATTTTTTCCATATACACAATACGTTGAACATAAATACAAATAGGACAGATCAAGCATTGACTCAAATGGGAAATATTTAATATTAAAAGCTAAAGGGTATTCCATTAAGAGGTTTCGAATGTTGGAAACGAATAAAAGAAACATTTCGAAACATACTTGAAAGTTATTTATGGCAGTGCGAAGCTGGACACTGTACAATTATACGTGGAATACAACATCTGTCAATGTCAGGTTTCAAATGTTTTGTTTTGCTAGTCTTCTTATCTCAAACTTTGTTTATGTTATTCGGTTTCATTGTGGAATTCAGTACAATTTCAGTAATGGAGCGCTACACAGTAGAACAACGTGTTTACATTGTTCTACTGTGTAGCGTTACTGTAAACGTGTTTTCAAAATGGGTGGTCTGTGAGAGCCACATTTCGGCGAATTCGTGAATACTTTAGTGTATGCAATCGTCCGTCAGAAGTAAACATTCGCAAAATAGTGCGTAGATTCGAAACTACCGGATCTGTGAAAGATATCGAAACAAAAGTCCGGGAACGTCCTGCTCGTTCGGTTGAAAATATTCAGGCGGTTCGTGAAAGTGATTCTGAAAATCCAGAAATGTCTGTTAACAGGCGCGCGCAACATTTGGGTATCAGCAGAACTTCAACGTGGCGGATTTTGAAAAAAGACTTAAATCTACATCCTTACAAAATTCAGCTAACACAGGACCTAAGGCCAGCCGATCATGGGCAACGCCGTGCATTTGCCAATTGGATCCTACAGATGAAGGCAAATGACAATAATTTTTGCGATAAAATCATTTTCAGTGACGAGGCTTATTTCCACTTAAACGGTTACGTAAATAAACAAAATTGTCGCATCTGGGGCAATGAAAATCCTAGAGAAATCCACGAAATCCCGATGCATGCTCAACGTGTCACAGTTTGGTGCAGTTTTTGGGCCGAGGGTATCATTGGACCGTATTTTTTTGAAGATGAAGATGAACGAGCTGTTACATTAATCGGAGAACGATACCGAACGATGATTGATGTTTTTTTATGGGATCAATTAATGGACATGGATTTAGAGAATATGTGGTTCCAACAAGATAGTGCGACATGTCATACAGCACGTGAAACATTGACTTTATTGCGTACACAGTTTGGAGGGAGGCTGATCTCCCGGAATGGGGACGTAAATTGGCCACCAAGGTCATGCGACTTGACGCCGCTAGACTATTTTTTGTGGGGCTATGTGAAGAGCAAAGCTTACGAAAATAATCTGCAAACCGTTCAACAGGCGAAAGAAGAAATTAGGCAAATAATTCGTGACTTAACTCCGCAAATGTGTTCAGCACTAATCGAGAATTTCAACAAAAGAATTGTGAGCTGCCAGAGAAGTCGTGGCGGTCATTTGAGAGTTGTATTCCACGTATAATTGTACACTATCCAGCTTCGCACTGCCATAAATAACTTTCAGGTATGTTATGAAACGTTCCTTTTATTCGTTACCAACATTCGAAACCTCTTAATGGAATACCTTATATATATATATATATATATATATATATATATATATATATATATATATATATATATATATATATATATATATATATATATATATAGACCACAAGACCATAGAGTGGGGTTTTCCACAGTATTCTATGTTTCTATCTCGGTTACAGTATAACAATAAAGTGTTTAAGTCGATTTTATATAAAATGGTAATTTCTAGTAGCCGATTTTGCAAAAATCTAGGAGAGTAGGGCAACAAAAGAACATTATAGTTAGAAAGATTGGCCTCATCGAATTTTTTGAGCCTGGTCCTAAAAAACAAAAAATATGTAACAGTGTAATATTAATGTCCAGCTATCTCGTGATCTCCCTGGTGGTTTGATCTATTGTGTTTTATCGATTTTTGCTTCTCCAGTAAATCTGTTGTTGTTCATTCTGGACATTTTTCTTCTGACATTCTGGAACATTCTGGACATTCGGGAATTTTTTCTTTCTACTCATCCCCACTTTACAATGTCTTGGATATTAGATATTTTTTCAGATCTCGTCTAGAGTTTCTAGCTCTATAAATCTCAGAATTCTCAGTACTCATGTTCTCACCCCAAGTTTTGCCCTGTTTGTGTCTGCTCTGGTTTCGATGAAGCAAGGCAATATCAGACATATACAAGTCTTCTAAATATATATATATATATATATATATATATATATATATATATATATATATATATATATATATATATATAAATATATATATGAGGAAAACTAAATAGCAGTAAAAAAAATTGCAAAACTCGCCTGGACTACATTTGGCAAACTCAGTTTAATAGTAAAGAGCAAAAATATTCTCAATACCTTAAGATAAGGGTTTTTAATGTCTACTTCCTAGGGTTTCCTAGTTTCATTTACAAAGGCATATTTTGAAAGAAATTAAGAAATACTAATTACTAAAGATCGATGGAAAGGCAGATGGTACATACAAAAATTGACATACAGAAGGGTAAATGAATGGGTTAGAAGTGTAACAAAAACAAAAGATGTGGCACAAAAGATGGCTGAAATAAAATAGAAATTTGCAGATAATAAAATTAGACGGAAAGATAAATAATTGAATAGGCTTATAGTAGCTTGGAGACCATTTGAAAAGAAGAGAGGACGAGGAAGACAACACATAAGATATGCGAAGGACCTGAACAGTATAGCTGGATGAATATTGCAATGGAGAGAGAAAGTAGAAATAGAAACGAGGAGTGAAGTGGAAAGGAAATGGGATGAATAGGTCTACATCTAAAGATGCATAAAATAAAGCTATATAGATAGATAGATAGATAGTAACTTTTTATATTGAAAACTATTTGTCGAAATAGTCGCGTATTACGTATATGTGTGGAGCCGTCCTGTTCGAACCACATCTCCTCCTGATCAATACTATTCAAATTCGGAATTAAATAATCCACATAGTCGAATAATAAACTCCTACTTCCTGGGAACGGCGACGAATTGACAAATTTGGATCTGCATCAACACTGCCAACAACAGCAGCTTTATTATCTTCGGAACGCACAGCTTTTTATCTTGATTTTGTTTTAATATCGAGCAGCGTGAAATGCATTCGGAATTTGTCGATAATTCGGCGAATACACTACGAATTTCAAATTCACGAACTGCTCTCTAAGTTTGGCGTACATAACACCGATTTTGATAATAAATTTCGACCATTTGCAAGCGTTGTTCTGATGTTAAACGTTCCATGATAATTCGCCAGACTATAGAGACACAAATTTTTATATTTGCGCGCAGTTCTTTTGACAACGACCCCTATCGGAAACTCGGACATACTAAAAAATCATCCTTTATATTTTTTATTTTGGGTATGTTTATGGTTGTGATGTTTATTCACATTCGTTGGTTGATAAGAATTCGAGCGCGCTGTTGAATGTTCAGTTGTTCGTCAAAAGCAGTTTTGGTTTCAAGTGGCAGTTTTAAATTTATCATGAAAAATTATACAGTGGGTTTGTGGAGAATATTAAAATATTCAAAAAACAAGCGACATTTTTTTTGTATTTTGAAAAATATAAATGTACTAAAATGCGGGATTTAAATGCAGCTCACTTGCGCGATTGTTTTCGAACGTTCAACTCAAGCCCGACTGACGACTAAGGTTTGACTGATGGTGACTCGACTGATGTTTACGGTCAAAAACCGGTCTCGGAACACGCCTTGTTTTTTTTTTATGGCGACTGAAGGATTGGATAAATTTTACGTGAAGTACGAGAAAAAAATTTCTTTGTTTTTTGAATATTTCAAATTCATCAACTTAGAAATAGCTTGTTTAGAATAAAACCCAATCTGCATTTGTGAATTAATGTTAATTTTTTTTATTTGATCACTGGTTATAGAAACAGTAAAATATAAATGTCATAATGTCAGGGTTGTTAACCTCACAGAGAAAAATAATGCGGGAAATTTAAAATATGCGTTCCTGATGGAACTCCCCTCTTTTTGTAAATTGATGTGCAGGCTACGGCCTAGTTTCGAAAACGAACACGAGAAGATGTGGAAAATTAAGTTCCTTTGAGACCCGGCATGTTTTCCGAGCGAAAGGAATATATGTATCCTAAGCGATCGAGGGTTAATTTAAAATTTCCCTCCGCATTCAAAATCAGCCGACGTGACCAATTTGAAGAACAATATACCGAAAGTTCATTTTGCCGCACCGCCGCCAGTGAAAGCCCACTAAAAACTAAACGACCATAAATCCCGATCCCATTTTCTACAAACTAAATTTATTTCGGAAAGAGGCGGATTTAGTTAACCCGTCAGCGGCGTACCTTTATCATTTTCTAATCTTTATTTAACACAAAAAAAACTACCAGAATTCGCACTATCGATAGCTTTTGTTAGAGTTTTATATAATCCTATAAAGTTTTATAGGTCTTTTATTTAAATATTCAGGAAAACAGACATTTATAAAATACGGGGGTTGCTTGTTATGTATCTGGAATTGGCAACAATGGGGTTGTTGGGCGCCATCTGACATCTACATAGTAAAATTTGACATTGTTGACTGTAAACGTACATAGAACGTTTTGTCATACGAACGTTATTTATGTTGTTTAGTGAGTCGAAAATATCATCTCAGTCAAAAAATGGAATTAACTCTTGAAAATTTTCGTGCGATGATTTACTATAAATTTCGACGTGGATTATCTCAACAATAGTGCGTCGATCAATTCACTTCGACTTTTGCCGGTGAAGCACCATCTAAAACCATCGTATATCAGTGATTTAGTGAATTCAATCGTGGCCGTCGTTCGCTCACGAATAAATTTAAAGAAGGTCGTCCAAAATCGGTTGTTGTGCCAGAAATCATCGATACTGTACGCGAAGTGATAAAGCAAGATCGTTATGTAATTATTATTTTATTAATGATGTAAGTATGTGATTATTAACGTTATGATTTTGTATGAACATTTAGTCGGGAAAAAAATTTGTACGCGTAGGATTCCGCATAATTTCAAAATCGCTCAAAAGAAGGCTCGTGTCGATTGGTGCAAAGAAATGCTCAAAAAATATAATCGTGGTGCGTCAAAAGCCGTGTATAACATCTACATATATGACGAATCTTGGATATATGCGTATGAGCCTGAAAATAAACAGCAGTTGACTGTATGTGTCTTTCAAAATGAGCCAAACCCAACAAAAATTGTTCGCGCAGGAAACACTTCGAAGTAAATGGTCGCCTGTTTCTTTGGGATAAATGGGCATGTGGCTACAGTGTCACTAGAGAATCGTAGAACGGTCAATTTTGAACGGTTCACAACCATTTGTTTGCCAGAAATCTTTGAAGAAATAAGAAAAACAACAAACAACATTCATTCTTTACTATGACAACACGAACTCTCACACGTCGGACCGAACAACTCGATATTTGATAGGTTAAAACATTGAATTGATAGGTCATCCGCTGTACAGCCCTGATTTGGCACCCAATGATTCCCTTTTGTTTCCGTCCGCCAAGAATAAACTACGCGGTCAACTATTTTCGATGCCGGAAGAAGCAGTTGATACTTTCGAAATCATGTTTTGATGAAATACCTCAATCGGAATGTTATAAAAATTGGGTCAAACGTATGCAAAAGTGTATCGATGATCGCGGAGATTATTTTCAAAAACCATAAAACCATTTTTAATAGTAAATGTTTATTTTTATTTATTGTTTCGGATACATTAATAGCAACCCTCGTATATGAAATTATTTGTATTCTTTTTTATTTTTGATTTTTTTTTTTGGATTATAGCCGCATCAGCAACTGAGGCTATTAGCTCTCAGACTTACATTTAACTTAGAGTTAGGCCTTACCCAACCTCGAACTGGCGTGATTACGAGAAGTCATTTCTTGTCGGATTTTAAACTTTTGCTTGTTGAAATGAAATATGCAAGCCCGGTCTCTTCTCAGAGGATCACCCTCCAATTGCTAAACCCAACAAGCGATGCTGCATTTCGCGTTTCGAGTGGCTTGGTTATAGGAGAGGCCAACCTCCCGGTGTATTTGCTTTATTGTTTTGACCCAAAATATGTGAATTTAAATCCTTGTACATGTAATCCGTATCTTTAGAAACTGGGATATAATGGTTTCTTCTACAAGGTTTTTTTTTAGAGCATCAGCTTTGGTGCATAATTATATATTTGATTTCAACTCTTGTGGTCTTCAACACTTTTGGTGTAATTTCTAGACTGGAAATACAGCTTAGCTGTTATTAGCTATCCTTTAAATCTGATCAGCACTTCTCACAGTACACAGCATGCAGCAAGTGTGCAGCATGCACAAAACCTTGCCCTTCTAAAAGTATCTTGAGTGTACCTCACACAAAGTGAGGGCGCGGATCAACATTATCTAGATGCTTAGTGGCACTTTTTGGGGTGCTTCTGTTGACACGTTCCGCACCTTTACACTTAGCCTGGTGTTCTCAGCGGCTGAATATTGTGTCCCCGTCTGGCTGAATCGTCCTAATGCCCGGATGGTAGACACAGAGCTGAATGCAGCAATGACAACTATCAATGTAGCTGTATTAGGACTACCCTTCTGTACTGGCTCCCCACACTTAGTCAGACAGTTCCTCCTGAATTACGCAGACAAGACGCCTTAATGAAAGAATATACAAAAATATTGAATAATCCTACATCCATCAATCTCCATTCGTGACGATGTCCCACACTTAGCTCTGAATAGACTACGCTCTTGAATCCACCTCTATGACTGGCCCAATAATTAAAAGTGGAAAATTTTAATATTCATTCCAAAATGAATATTAATTAAACAAATCTTTCAGCCTGTTTCAGAAGCTGTACTTATTTTCCGGTCAGTTTTATATAGCACTTGTTGTCAATGAGATATAATATGATATTTGCATTTTTAAATATTAATCATATTAATTATCATATTAATCATATCCAAATATTAATATTACTTTTATGAGTAATAGATCCATAGTATTGAATTTTGTTGCACCGCACTGACTATGGCGGTACAAGAGGCGTTGCTAGGTACATAAATCCGATAAATAGGTGCAAGATTAAACCACAAATCGCGGTTATTTTACGGCTAATTCATTTATATTGATCGAGTGGGAAAGAATGCGAGGGCCGAACTGCTTCAGCATCGACTGTTGTGAAGATTAAAGCTGTACGATATAGTCCAGACGCGACTAAATTGCCAACGATCGGGAAATCGGAGAAAACCAATACGAGTTTGGTGGAAGGGATACAGCAGAGGCGACCGTGAAGAACTAATTATCAATACTGTTCTATACTTTCTAATATCGGAATATTCATTGAAAATGAAATATATATATATATATATATGTTTGTGTGTACTGTTTTACAGATGGAAACACAAGTATTAGCTTTTTTTTGGGAGTCGGAAGCTTGCAGACGTTTTGACGGTGCTTATTGTCGAGCTCCCGATAGTGGAGAACATATCTTATATAGAAAACCGACCCACACGGATATATTTTTAAATGCAGAATCAACCCACCATCAAGCTCAAATTTAGTCAGTGACAAACACTCTAATCTCAAGGTCTTGCCGTGTAACGAATCCATTAATATATATGCAGTAATCCACCACATCCAAATCCGTCCTTAATATAGAAATTCCTCTGTCCTCGGCAAATCTGTTGAACATAACCTGACACAATATCAGGTATATTTTCAAGCCAAAAGATTTGCCATTCCTTGGCAGCTCCTGTATGTATTTTGTAGCTCTTCTGAGCCTTATGCAAGGGAAACGATATAATTTGCGAATCTAAGATGGCTTAAGTATGCACCATTGTTTTTTATTGTTCAATCCAGATTACGAAATACTTCTTCCAGGCAAGCTGAAAAAAGAACAAGCGATATTGCGTCCCTCAATAGTACATTCTGTTCTACATTAATTTTAACTTCAATATTATCAATCTGAACTGTCCCTGTAGCTTGATCACGCACGGTAATATCACTCATCCTAGCAGGTTTCTATAGGCTCTGTCTACGCCTTGGTTAAGCAATGCATTCTTGGTTAAGCAATCCTGGTGTATTCGTTGTGCTTTTCTATGGCCTCTTGGATAACCTGGATGCGCTCCATTGTACTGAATCCACTTCTAAATCCTGCTTACTCTATTGGTTATGTTTTTATTCAGTGTTCTTAATATTCGTTTACCTATTATCTGGCAGAACATTTTTTACCATTACTGATTGGAGGCTGAGGGAGGTGGAAGAGCATGATAAATGTGACTGGCAGGGTTAATATTGTATTTAAAAACAAAAGTTCACTTTGTCTGAAGAGAAATGTCTTTGATCAGTGCGTCCTGTCCATTATGACACAAGGAACTGAAACCCAAGTCAGTTCAAAAACCTTGGATAGCGCAGAGGGGAACGGAAATATGTATGCTCGGAATAAGAAGGCATGACAGAAAGTCCAGTACATGGATCAGAGAACAAAAGAAAGTATGTCACAACATTGGAATATTAAGGAAATTGAAATGGAGATGGGCACAGTGAGGTGATGTGGCGACAGGTGGATCAAAGCAATCCTGAGTTTGCGTTGAAACGGTATCCCGTTTCATCGCAAACGTCGACGAATGAGACCGAATACATGGTCATATATCACTACTATTAATGGTTATATATAAAAGATTTACCAGTAAGAATGATGAAACCTTAAAAAGAAATAAAACACACATTTTTTGCCCAAATTCGGTTTCGATTGCCTCATTTAAGAGATTCAGATATGTAATTTATGATTTGATGCGATTTCGGGGTCATTATGAGATTTCAGCCAAATGGCTACCACAGCTCTTTTTGCAAACACGGATCAGTTAGCGCCAATTTTTTACCACCCTGGCATAGATTGCGGGCTGTATGGCGACTATGGTTTGACAATGTTTGTTTCCAAGTCGCCAATATTTGCGGGTTTATTGCTATAAACCTGTGTTTTCACATGCCCCCAGAGGAAATAAGCTAAATGAGTGAAATCGCATGATCTGGGCGGCCAAGCGATGGGGCCATTTCATGATTGCCTAACTTGGCTCGCAATAACCCTATGTCTACTCGGAAAATATGCGATGGTGCGCCATCCTGTTGAAAATAAAGGTCATAAGTATCGATTCCATCAAATTCTGGAAAAAAATCCAGAATTCCTTCTTCCAGAATTGGCTTGCACTGTTCGGTATTGATGGTAACGGTGACTCCTTCCTCATTTTTAAAGAAATAAGGACCGATGACTCCTCCATACCAAACTGCAATTTTTTTGCGGATGTAATGGACTCTCATGTAACACGTGTTGATTAGATTCGCACCAATACTGACAATTTTGTTAATCGATGAAGCCATTAAGCCAGAAATGAGTCTCATTGGAGAAGAAGATTTTGCGATGAAATTCGTTGTCGTCTTCCATCATTTCGAGGGCCCAATTGGCAAATTTGATTCAGTTGATTTCAATTCTTGTGCCAGTGCCATCTTATACGGATGCTAGCCTAAGTCCGAACTCAAAACTCGCTAGGTTGTCATTGGCGAGAGGTTTAACTCTTGCGAGCGGTGAGCTACCGAGACGTTGTCATTTTCGGCTACACTTGCTTGATCGGCGGCAATATTCTTAACACTTCTACCTATACTATCGTGGAGAGTAAACTCACTTTCAAATTTTCTAATAACACGATCAATAGCCTGTTCAGAAAGACCACTACGACGAATACCACGATGGGTTTGAATTATTCGTTAAGTAGCACGAGGGGACCGCGAATTTGCGTAATAAAACTGCGTAATTTCTAAACATGAAACGAACCATGATTTAATTGCAAACCTTTCGGAAAACAACCGACGAGACATCAAAAATCGGTAAACAAATATGGCCGCTATGAGCTGTCAAAGTTCTATCATCCATAGTGGTAGACCCTTTATAAAAATTATATTTTAAAATACTCAGGATTCTTTCCTTATTTATATCAAAATTATTTCGCTGTAGACTTTATAAATAAACAACGGTATTCGTTCGATAAAGAAGCAATAAAATTTGTTGGTCCCATTTCCTCTTAATCGATACTGAAACGCCGTTTATTACCCCATTGCCGTGGCAATAAATTGAACTGATTTACCCTCCAGCTCCTTTATTGTGCTTCTAATGTACGTTATTTACCTTCCGATGTGTTCTGCATACCAACCGCTGTCCAGTTATTTCCTTTTCGAGTCTCCGACGGTCGTGAGCTAGAAGTTTATCGTCGACTAAAACGATTGCATTCGGCTGTACATGTTAATATTTGTTGTAATTTAATTCAGGAAAGTTATTTTACATCCTAATGGCCGTAATTCGGTGTGTAAGCTTAGCAGTGGTCGTTAATATATTTAGATTATCATAAAACGTGAAAACACATGAGGTGGAGTGATATGTACCGTAAATATCCATAAAGCACTGACATTAACATCACACGTTAAATTATTTCGTTATTGCAGTTGTTCTCTCTTACTAATGATAAACTAGAATTTGCTGAGGTTATAAAGAGTTTTCCAATAAGACTGTCAGAACTTTGAAACATAATAGTGGCAACATTGTTTGAAATGTAAATGTCACTAATAGACTGTTATATTCATTATTCTAAACAAATTCATCATGGGAAGATACAGGGTATACAAATTGGATTTTAGAGCAGCGAGAAGGCGACTTCCCACTTTGGGATTTTTTTCCGCTGCAGCGCACTTCTAAATTTTCAAATTCATGTCTATACCTTTCCAATTTTTGCCGACAAATTTTCAAACGTTTTAAGGCATTTGAAAGATCGGTGGCTTTAAAGTGAAGTGCTTTAGAGGCTGCATCGATAGTTTGTTGAATTTTGCAATGGAAAACCAAAATAACATAATAGAATTGTAGTTTTCGACCTTCTTCTTGAGTGAAATAGCTTCATTTCTTTCATCTGATTTGCAATTTAACAAAATTGTTTTCGTTAGCGCTTTTTGGACTTCAAAAAACCGAACTTTTAAAGCAAAAATAGCATCATAACGTCTGGCTTAGTAGGTTTGTAAGGAAATATAACTGTAGGAGTCGGACAGATGAAAATCCTCAAGTGATTCAAGACTTATCTCTTCTTCTTCAGAAATTCAGGATAGGATCTTATTTGTTCGAAGACGATGATAGAAATCGTGTTAGTGTTAATGGTGAACGCTACAGGAATATATTAACAGAATATATTTGTCCTGCAGTGATAAATGTGGATATAAACAATGGTTTTTTTTTTACAAAATGTGACTTCGCCACCTGAGTTTGAAGTGCGTCAAGTCCACTTTATATTATTTCCTTAAAAAATATGATTTCGTAAGGTATATTTTCGTAATTGGTTTGCACCAGGTCCACATCCAATGAGGCTGTACCTTCAAGTCATGTGACAAATTATTATCTACCGACAAATTTTCAAAAGCGAATATTTCGTTTTCTCCAAAAGGACAATTATCTGAAGCCCGTGGCAAATTTATTGGATGGGGTCCTCCCAGTAAAAATCGTCATGTTGTAATTTAATTTTAATAAATCATTTAAGTCGTTACCTAACAGTATTACTAATATTGTGTGCATTTTAGTTAAATATCAATTTAATATTACCAAGATATTTATTAATATAATTCTTTTCGCCGAGATTTCTGTTCCGCAAAAGTATCAATAACATCATCATTATCAGAGACAAACATCATCATCAGAGATTAAATGATTTAATGATTACATGATTAAATCATTTAATTTCTTAATGATTAAATGATTAAATCATTTAATCTCAGAGATTAAATCATCTCCTGATGATGCTAACATGGTTAGCGAAACGTGTGTCGAGCAGTTCAAAAAAGCGTTTTGGTGTTTAGTGGTAAATCTCTTCAAGTTTAGTATTTCACACCAAAGGTTCCAACAGAAGAATTGAACATCATAAAAGTTTAAGTTTAAAGATCGGGCATAGAATTTTCAGTAGACAGAATAACCAAGTTACGTAGCCTGTCTTGTCCCATAGAGTTTCTTAAATAGGTTTTTATTAATTTTTGTTTCGAAAATGATCTTTCAGCACTAGCTGTAGTCACAGGAATTGTAAGAAACAACATTAATGGTATTACATACTTCAGGAAAGCTACACGACATAAAATGATTCTTCTTAATAAATGAGCAAGTTCTCTAATACACACAGACTTTTCTATTTCGTCTCTGAAGGTGGACCAAAAACTGAGAATTTCCCTGGTAAATGATTCAGATTTGCCTTTTATTATATATATATCAACAAATTCTAGAGCTTTTTTAAATAGTTCAGTGTCATTTAAATTTTGCAATGTGGCAGGTTTCAAAACATTGAAATTGGAAACAATTTAATTCATTAGAAGGAAACGGGATTTCAGTTGATTAATAATGATGTCCAATACTCGATAAAATATCTTCACTTTGAACAAACTTTCCAGATCTTGGATACGCTCATCTTCGCAAAGTTCGTCAAAATGGCGTTTCACCTTCTGATGAATTTTAGAAAATTCATTGTTGATGGACCATTTTTCTGTTACATTATTTGCTTCCTTTTTTAAATTTTCAAATTTATGTTTATACTTTTCCAATTCTTCCAGACAAATTGTCAAACGTTTTAAGGCATTTGAAAGATCGGTGGCTTTAGACTGAAGTGCTTTAGAAGCTGCATCGATAGTTTGTAGAATTTTGCAATTGAAAACCAAAATAACATAATAAAATTGTAGTTTTCGATCCTCTTCTGGAGTGAAATAGCTTCATTTCTTTCATCTGATTTGCAATTTAACAGAATTGTTTTCTTTAGCCCTTTTTGGCCGCCTCATCTAGTGTTCCATGTAGCCGTCATTGTTACATAAGACAAGAATCCAGGTGAATTTTCGATGTATCGTGTCTTTCTATGGCGTCTACAATATGTTTCTAGTCGTCATAACCTTTCATCCAAACATTTTGTATTTCTTTAGATGCCCGATTTGCGAATAACTAACATGCTTCACAATACGCCTTCTGAAGTATTAAATAATAGGATAGCCATGAACGTTCAAGTTTCACACCAGACTTGGAAACAATATATTAATGTTTTTCTAGGAAAGATCTATTATCACTGTCTTTTAAGAAAGGACCCTTAGATTTACAATGTCCGTTTTCGATCACGAACCGTTTCACTTGATCATTTAGTTCTTTAAAATTACCCTTATCAGAAATATATGGTGAAGATGCAATACTGATCACACTAAAATAGAATAACTTTGATTTTTGCTTGTACCTTGTAGTGGTTGTTCTGGATCTGGATATACACTGATGTCGGGTGCTGCATCTGCTATACTGTTACTTTCAGTTATATCCAATTCTTCACTTTCGGAGCACTCGCTTTTTCATCAATAAAGTCATTATTCTTAAAGTAGTGATTGATTTTTGGTAACTTTTTATTTTTTATTCAGACTGCCTCTTTCTCTTTCGTTTTTCGCTACCACTTAAATATTTTCTAGAACTAGACAGGTTGATATCTAACTTTCACAATTAACTTTGCTTCTATTTGCAGATTCAATAAAACAAAAACTACGAAAAATCAAAGATACAAATGACTAATTGTCATAACAATTAAACGAAGAATGCGTAGTACTTAAAAAATAAAAATCGGGGATTCCCCTAACATCGTGCATCGCTAGCCCGCCAGAGCCACGAAAAAAGTACTTTCTTGGTTAACAAAATGCGGGAATATCCCTAGCATCACTAGCTCGCTCGCGCCACCAAAGTACCGCGCAAAAAAATGAAACAACTAATGGACGCGTTCTAAAATTGATCGACATCCTTTTCTTATGAATGCGTTTAAATCTTAATAATTTATTTGAATTTGCATATGGTCTTTAGTTGTATGTAACTTTAATTGATTTTAAGTACTTATATAAAATTTACAATTTTTACTACATTTTGTTAAAAATGTTAGGTTACTACTGAGTTCGCGGCCTCTCGGACCGGGGGCCCCCGTCGGGTCATTTTTTCAGCCATTTTGCCAGCCTTGCCACCCTATAGTTACGGCACTGGTCGATTAATACAAACAAATGATCTTGAAAAAGAAAAATATAATAACCACTTAAAACTGAAACTGCAATGTGCAATCGAAATAGATAACGACAAAAACCTTACAGAAGGTACTATTGTGAATATTTCATTCGATATGAAAAATATTTTTGCCTTCCTAAGGTCTACCTGTCCAAGTTTGCTACGGTAAATAATTTTTTTTTGATTTTTTGATTTTCAGAAATACAATTATTTTCGTACAACCTAGTCTCATACTCCCAAGTAAAAGATCTTCAAGTACAATCGACTTCAAAGCAGTACGTATCTTACAGAAATAATTTTGAAGACGATATTAAAATATTACACCTTCAGAAGGAGTTAAGGGCTAAATATATAGCTAACAAAACTATGAAGGATGTATTAGATAAAAAAATCAGGCCTATATCTTGAAAACCCGTTATGGTCCAAAAAAGAAGGACATTAAGGCTTATATGTTAAACTATTTGCCGGAACAAGATAACATTTATATGAATCCTGTTTTGAAGTGATTTTTTTTTAATTAAAATGTAAATGGACACGATGGAACAATTTCTGGATGAAGTAAACACGTTTTTGTTAATTTTTTATTTTCATTACGTCTAAAGCAAATTTTCAAGTCGAAAAAAAAAAGAAATATTTTTTTCTTAATCTATAATAAGTTTCTTTAAACTGCCGATAATTATTTAATTATAATACTGGAGAAAATAAAAGATTTAATAACAATGACAATATGCTAACGCAAACTTTAGGATGTTGTTTTGGTCAGTTTTACTTTTCTAGATTTGGCGCGCTCCAATAGGCTGGTAACGTCTTGTCAGGCAACTAACCAGACAATCCATTTATTGCAAGAAAAGTTTTCTGGTCGCAATATTTCGCCAAAGAGTAATGTCAATTTGCTGGAATATAGCAACCTCGCTGTGTTTTTAAGTAATATTGGGGTTATTATACTGAGGAACACAAAATGTGCAATAACAAACATTAATATTTGAATCAAACTATGAAATACTCGTAAAATATATCTTGAGTATAGAAACTGATTCAAAGTAATGCAACTATGAGGTCTTGATCGAATTAGTAATACCCCGACTTATGCTCCCCCGTCTTACGCAAATTTGGAGTTAAGCACACCGGTTTCCCCCTTCCGCTTGGCTCGAATTTGTGTTCGGCTTACGTCATGCACGGACATGTTTCGCGTAGGCACGACGTACGTTTACAAATTGTTTTGTTCATTATATCAAAGAATATATTGGTAAAGACGCTGCGTTTCTTTAGCCAGATAAATTCAAAGTTATGATAGAAAAATGACGGTTGCAAACCTGACGGAAGTCCGCAGTTCGTTTAAAAAGGGTTAGAAATTTTAGAAAACATAGAGACTCGAATGAAGAGCACGTTTCAGTTACAAAACAGTGAGTAAAAAAAGTATTAACATGCTCTGAAGAAATGTTGTTTGAGAACAAAAAATCTTTGACCCATCAGACGACTTTGACTTTATCAAGCCCTCTTTATTATAAAATAACTTCGGTCTATGTTTTTGCATTAAAATAATGTTATAATTTGTTTAATTATCGAAAATTTTAACACACAATTTTCTTCTCAATTATTGTTTCCTTTAGCTCTTGGTTCCAGTTCCAGAACAAAATTTGTATACATTTATATACGAAATTGTACCCCGATTTACGTACGACTATCGCGTAAGTTTTGTTTAGATTTGTTCATGGACATATCCGGCAGATGCGTGATATTTTTTTGCAACTACAAATATCTCTTTCGAAGATTACTTTTAAGTGTCATTTTTTTGCAATGGGGATGCGTGTTTTCCATCATTATTGGGTACATTTTCTTACAGGGAATATTAGAAGACACGTCGCTAAAATGATACTTAGCTAGAATTGATTGGGGATCTGAAATCGAACTGTATTTTCTTCAGTGATTGATATAGATATTATTTAGTAGGTCATCATGGATGCGGATGACTTTGACGTGAACTAATGAGTGGCCTTTTTCCTTAGTATATAACACAATATATAATTATTACCGGAATGCTAGCAGTATTATGTTCTAATGCGGAAGTTAAATAGAGGAAATTTAAATGCATCCCATATGTAACAGAAATATTGTAGCCTGTTGTTAGACTATTTCAGCAAACCCGTTCAAAGCTCATTAAAAAGCTTGAGATATCCATACTTGTCACCTTTAAAACATGGATGTTATAGTATGGATCGATCTCTTGAGCGCCAGCAACTTCAAATGAACTTTAAGTATATATGCCTAGTTGAACTCCCTAGATGTTGTTGAAAGTATCTCCCCCTTTCCAGAGGGATTAAGATAAAACCCGATTTTCACCAACAGGATTACCTATAGTTTTCAATTTATCACGAGATTACAGAAACATTTTAGAAAAAAACCTCTTCAGAAACAACAAACTCTAAAAATCATGATGGCTTTAAAGACACATTAAAAAGTACGCAAATGTAAAATATAATTATTAGTTGCTTTAGAATTAAATGTAATCATCTTTTGATGATGTAAACATGATTAACGAAACGTTCATCGAAGACTATATAAATGACATATTATGTGGAAATTTTTCATAAGTTGAATATGTTCGTAATTAATATTTTTTTATTGCACCTTTTACACGTACTTTGATAGGTGTTCTTTATACTGCACCAGTGATTAACGTAAGGCTCGTTTAACTTCCCTTAATGGTGATTTTATTCCCAGTTTTATTGAAACGAAGAGCAGTATAAGATTATCGTTGCTATGCCGGAGATCGTATAATAGTATCCCTATAGCGAAATTTTACGCCGACTCGTAATTGGATCATATCCGGATCGTAGCAATTCGAACACTTGCCCATATTCGAAATGATAAATGAGCCTGCCGGGATGTTAGTTTGATCATATTCCTCGATTTACGTCTAACAATTACGGCTGGAATAATAATTCGGAAAATTCTGATATTATTTGTTTCATGTAACTCGATTTAGTCGAGTAGAAACAGCGGGAATCTGAAGGAAATAGTGCCAAGCAGTTTCATCTAATTACATTTGTTTCACGTAGCCCCAAAATAGTTTTATCAGAGCGTATTTGACTTGTTTTTGAATGTTACAGCAGAGTGATATATCCGCAAGTCAGATATAACCCCAATAAATGGTGGTGTGATCGCAAAGGTGACTGCATTTCTCAAAAGTAGCATCCTTTCTAGTAACACTTTATATATCTTAATTCGATATGATGTTTAGATACATAGTTTGTGCATATCTTGAAAACTATTCATACGAATTTTTTGAAAAACCAGTGGAATTTTTGGAATAAACATGACTTTTATGGTTCAAAATTTGTTTAAAACAATAAACGTGTAGTGGAGGGATTGGGGGGCAACATTACAGTTTAGCGACACTGTGTGTCGTCATACTTTATGCACCTTCATTTGAATGCTTAATCTTATTCTTGGTAATATGCATTTTGCTAGTCGGAACTTGAGTTATAACACAACATTCATCATAAGAAATATCCAATATTGAATTTAGAACGTTTTCTATTAGTTATTTTTTTAATGAAAGAATTTTTTTACATTGACAATATTTTAAATTTTTTCCTAACTAATCCAGCTCCACAATCCGTCGACCACTACGCAGGTTAGGAGAGTCTTCAGTCTTTAAAAGTCGTTGAGAAACTTGGACAAAAGTTTACCGTAAATATGTTTATCTTCTTCAAAATTTTGGAGAGGTTCCCAGTAAATAAGAAGCATATCCTGATATTCGAGTACTGAATAAATTTCTGGTTATAAATTGAACTAAAATGCATGTACTGAAACATTAAAATAATTTTTGTCGTTATATTAAAATGACAATATTTGTCAAATTTTCAAATAGGTATGAGCTATTTGAAATAGAAAGGACCATGACCTTTAAATCTGTTTATAGTTCAAGTCCATCCTCCTAAATTTCTGAGCAGCAAAGTGGTGGATGACTTGATCATTAAAATTTGAAATTGACTTCACAAGTTTTTTTTTTAATAGATAGCATTGCTAACGCGCACAGCCTTTCCTGGTCCATAGTATTTGTTAGAAATGTTTGGATTCGTTTGAGAGTAAAGAAACATCTTTCGCTTTCCACAGCTTTTTTCAGGGATAGTACACAAAACAGTCAGCAACTCCACAGATTCAAAAAAATGTTGATGATAAATTGTGTTGTATAAACATTTGTAACATCGGCACAGCCCCACTGTGTTTCATAAAATCGTCCCGTGTGTACATTACCGAGAGTTCATTTTTTAATGTTAACTAATTTACGTTTCCAAACAGGTTACAGACGTCACGTCACGACAGGTTACATTTTAATGTCTTCATTTGGAAAGAAGGCTCGATATTCACCAAATTTTTCAGATTCAAATAAATTATTACTTATTAAATTATTAATTATTAAATTACTACAATCAGTCGCCTTGGGATGTGAAGTTTTTTCATTTTCCCAAGAATGAAGTTGTGTGTAAGAAGTGGATCTATGCCACAAAAAAGACAGGATAAGTTTAACCTGAAAAGGGCTTTTATTTGTTCGAAACACTTTTTAAATAACAATTTCAAGGAAAATTTTCAACATATATTGTTAAATTACACACCAAAAAGTTATCGAGAATTGAAGGATAATGTACCGACTAAAAATCTGGCATTTAGTTCTAAAAAACCAATATCGAATGAACAATCTGCAAGAATTTAAAAAAGGGAGAGGAAACAAGTCGTCGCCGAGTTGTTAACCAGGTAATTATCACAAGAGAAAAATAATTAAAATATAAATTAAACCCAAAAACATTGAATCATGTTTATAAATTTGTTACTTTAAAAAGTATGGTGTTTTATTTATTTATGCTTGATGGTAGTAATATGTCTAATATTCCATGTTTATACCCCATATTTGCCAATAAGTGGTTCAATGATCAAGAAATTGATCTCCAAAAATAATGTTGAACAGTGCTCATGAAGGAGATATTGACGAGGATCAACATGAACTTGAATATGATGGGCTCGAACATTATGTTTCAAGTTAAACGATTCCAGTTTAAAAAGACCCAGCACGTCCAAATATACCTGGACTGATTGTTTAGTGAAGGAGGTTTACACAAACCTTCTGAAGATTTTCTTTCATAAATGAAACAGCTTGAACAAGTTTTTAAGTCTGTTAATGGAGAAACCGCGACTAAAAATTATTTGAATAATTTGATGTTTAGAAGTAGCCACATTGGACGCCTAGAAAAAGCAATACATTTTTTTTTTGATCGCGAATGTAGTGTAAAATTAGGTAAAATAATGATAATTAAAACTATTACATAATTACACTTATAGCTAATTCACAATGGACATAAGCTTAAGAAATATGTACAATTTTAAATTTAGGAAACAAAATGTTGTCATTTTTAATACCAATATAAAATATGGCTAGATATGTGTTGAATAATTAATATTTTAATTGTGACAAAAAATATTGAATTTAGCTGGATATTACATTTAAAAACCAATATTTACAAAACTTTCAATTTGAATATTGCAATTTTATTTAGCAAATGTATATTATTTTTTACATACATTTTTAACTTGAGAAACAAAATGATTTGTTTATATACATTTCAAATACTAGTAATAAATAATATTAATCTATAAAACGAAATGTTTTTGTCGATAAATAAAAACTATTCGAACTATCGAAGTTGTTTTGTTCTGTAAATAGTTTCTTAAATTCAAATAAAATTGTGTACTCGTCTGTTATGTACAATTTTGTAGTCTGTTGCCCACACTGATAAAGTATTTGTCCTCAATATAAAGTCTTAATTCCAAACAATGCATTTAAATTGTATTTCAAAGTCTAGCAACGAAGATATTTGAATTTTACCCAACGAGTGACGTCATGCGCAAACCGGACGCATTTTGGTATACGGGAGTATCAGGCCCTGGACAGTTAGGTATACATCGAAACTAAAACGATCATGAACCTGTATAGTTCAGGTATCACCGGGATTCCCTTGCATATCTTGACATTCAGATCGGGGTCCTCCTTGTCAATAAAGTTCCGTTTCTTTTTGTGATACTCTATGATCGTTGTAGATTCTTCACTAGTTAAGTTACCAAATGCTCGATTAATTTGAATTTCTAGATTGTCTCTAATATTTTGAATGGAATGGTAAAATCAAATTCTTATTAACTTTAAGTGCATCTAATTGCCTGCTCTGCAGTTGATAAAAGAGAATGTCACAGTGAGGCATTATTTTATTGAAAACAAACAAACAAATCATCCATATAACAAAATATCATCCACCAAATAATTTATTAACCCCTGAGCTTGATTAATAGAATTTTTATCCGACTCGGCATCCATAATTTCTTGAAGACGTGTTTGCTATTCTTCTTTGTAAATGTAAACAGTATTCACACATTTAGACGCAAAGTTCCATCTGGTAGGGGCCACACGGGATAGGTGCTTTTTCATAACGCTGACCAGAACAGTTGTTCTTTTGGATGATTGAGAAAAGAAAGCTGGAAATGTAGACAGATTTGCAAAAAATACCTATACATTTTTTTTTATCGTAGAACACCTTTCAATTATTAGATTTAATTGGTGTGCATAGCAGTGAATATACTGTGCAATCTTATAAATATTTTTAATTTTGGCTTGTACTCCTCCGACTGTACCTCCCATCATGGAAGCACGATCATAACTTTGGGCTATAAGTTTCTTAGTTTCTTTGTCTATTCCTAACTCGCTTAGCACCGTCAGAATTTCGTCTGCAATTCCATCTGCTGTGGTATTAAAAAGTCCCAGATTCGCTGTTAAATTTCGCCATTTTTAACATATCTGATTATAAAAACCTGCATTTGAGTAGATGCATCGATTGTTTCATCGGTCTGTATGGCAACATATTTTGCTGTGTGAATTTTCCTTTTTAATAAATCTCGACAATCATGCAACATTGAATCATCCAGTAATTCGTTCTGAATTTGCCTAGAAATAATTTATTTTTAGAGTCTTCTAAATGAGCTTCTAAAATACTGTCTATTTCGGCCATCAAATTTACTAGCCCTCTGAAAATGCAAGGATTTTCGGAATTGTAGGTTTCGTCATGCCCATGTAAAGGAAGCTCAAATGCCCCACAGAATTTTATACCGTCAATTAACTTAGACAATATGTAATGATTGCTATCCACAGTTTTATTGTGCTTTTTAATAGAGTCCCGATGTGCACTACTGAGTTGAGAACGAACGTCTGTCTTCCCAAACATATTAATTTCTAGCTCATTTTACAAATGTCTTTGTGAAATAGAATGTGATTTTAACTTTGCGTCTAAATGTTTCAAATCATTAACACCGTGTTTAATCCAGCCAAGATCAAGGTCGCCCGCACTCACTGGTTTTGCGATTTGTGCCAAAATGCAGGGAAAACAATAAAATGTATTTGTTGTCTCGCAACCACATAACCACGAATACTTCTCATAGACGGTTTTATTGCATGCGTGATTGTATGTTCTTTTTTGAGTAATATTAACTTGCGCGATTTGCAGAATCGGTGTCGGCCGTTCAAGATTTTTGATGACAATTCGGTCCTCAAATGTTAATAAGACATTATTTCTATTCATATATTACACTGAATACATTTTCACTATTATAATCGTTCAAAACATTCACTCTACAACCACTCGAAAAGTCGAAAAGCGAAAAACACCTGACTATTGAGAATTGGGCAGCGCCCAAGATATGACGTTATGAATTCGTTTAATGGAGATTAAACTCCGGGTTACTAGTGAAGCGATGCATTGCTGTCATTGTTTTTCGCACGCGATATTAAAGAAAAAAGTAGCGGCACAAACTTGTCTGTGCCCAAAGCACGTATTCTTTAATCGGTGCGCAGGCAACCCACGACCTATTTCGTTACCGCGAATGACTATAGAAGTCGCAAGAAGCGTGATCATAGACAAAACAGAGGATAAATTAATATAAAATATGACATTCTTTTTTCCACTTAATTTTTTAATTTTTTAGGAGGGCACGTGCCCACGTGCCCCTATGGACCAACCGCCTTTTTGTTTACCGCCAACTGTTTGCTTAGCTTATTACTTATTTTAAGAATTTGGAAAAATTTTGGATTGGTGATTTAATAAATTTCCAATTTTCTCCTCCTTAGAACCCTTAGGCTTTTAACCCTTGTAAGGAATTTTTTTCTTTAAAATAGTGTGAACAATCTTTGGTTAAATTTACGAAAGTACTTTTCCTTACACCCTGTATATTTTTCAGACCTGATGGGAGGAGTATGGTCGGCTGGTCCAGTTAATTTGGCTCATTGCTTTTTACAATAACTGAGTAATTAGTTGAACTAGTGGCGGTAATTTCTGTAGTTTGTCACCATAGTAACGTGGTTTATTTTCATAATTTACAATCAACTGATGTTCGGTATTTCTTTGTAAATAACAAGCTTAATTAATAGGAAAGTTCCGCAAACACTTGTAAATTGCGCACAGATTTTTTTTCAATTTAAGACATTGAACGCAACGAGTTTTCAACGGTCCTTCTAACTGAGAAAGACCGAATTCCACCGACGGAAACGATCTCCACAAAAGCAAGAAATCACTCGGCTCTAGTGCTTTTATGGCGCTATTTCCCACTCAACTAAATAAAGGAGGCCCTCGAGAATCTAAAAAGTGATTTAGCCAAGGATAAAATTAACTTTTTGCGGAGCGAGACCGTCAAACTTTTCTCCCCTTAAAAGCGTAATTATTTCGGGGCATTGTATTGCCATCGTCCCCAGTTTGTTTGTTGTTGTTGTTGTTGTTATATTGTTCCACGAAGAAAACTTTTATCTGGATCTAATCCTTCGAGATAAAAATATGAAAAAAATAGACTAAGGTGTGACTGAGTTGAATAACTAAGTTAAAAGATAACATAATATACGCAAATACTTCATAAATATTAGAACGAATAACTTTCTACGTTTTTCAGATATTCTTGAGTATTATGGTAGGTCATCAACTAGATTTTCGGGTTTTATGTTCCATCGTCTGCAGGACCTATTCTAATTAGATTTTTTTCCGCGGTATAATTATTTCAAAGAGCTTTCTTTTTGCTTCAAAACCAGGTGAAATATACGAGTTCCATCGTACTTTAATCTCATCCTGTTTCTGCAATATTATCTGGTTGATAGATCTGGTTGGATTCTTAAAGAAGCCAAAAAGGCTTTCTCATATCAAAACCGCTACATTTTTCTTTTCAATCTGACATTTGACATTTGATAAAAAGATGGCGAAAATTGTGCATTAAGTTAGAGTGATTAAGATTAAGCTAATAAAGGCCAAGTTTTAAGTATATGATCTAATAGCTTGGAATTTTAGACATTGCCTTATATTGTTATAAAATAGTAGTTATATGGAGTTACTTTCAATTATACTGACCAACAATGCAAATATTTGGGGCTCAAAAATGGCAATACAAAATTATTATGTATTTCTACATGCTGTTGGAGATACAGTGACGTCATTTTTTATAGTTTACATTTGAGGGGAAAAATCAGTTTGGGGAAATTTTGTTTTCGGAAATTGTCACACCTGCCAACAGCGTCGTCTTAAACATATTCGGTACCGGGTTGCGAAAATCAGTCTGCACCCTCCTTGTCGACCCAAGAAAACGTCATATAATTTTTATGTTTCGTATATTTATTTATTACTCTAGAATCATATATTACGTTTAATTACGAGAGTTGATCAATAAGTACTCTGTCTGATAACAGACGGCGTTGACGAGTGAAATTGACATTAACATCGTGTACTGCGGACTGTTACGACCTCATGCTGAATTTCAGATAAATTCATAGGTTAGTTTTTTTTTGAGAACCAGTTGTATCATTCGCGTTTTGTATTTCTCGATAAAATGGAAAAAGAGCAATATCGATCCGTATTTCGTTTTTTATTTTTGCGAAACATGCGAAGAAATAAAAGTTAAGTTGGATGCTGTCTATGGTGACCCTTCACCATTTATGACAACCGTGAGATGATGCTTTAACGAGTTTAAGCGTGGTCGTACAACTGTTTTCGATGAAGAACGGCCATGACGCTCGTCAGACGTGGTTACCGAGAAACTTGTCGAAAAGGGCCATGACATGATTCTCGCTGATCGCCGAATGAAAGTGCGCGAAGTAGTTGAGGCCGTAGGTGTCTCGTACGGAAATCAACATTTTATATGATAAGATATGTGTAAAGAAAGTGTCAGTCCGATCGATGCCGCGATTGGTCAAGTGAACAACAAGCCGGTATGACTAACAATGTCAAAGCAGTGTTTCGACCGCTTTAAGCGAAATCCGCAGGACTTTTTACGTCGAGTCCTCGTCGTTGATGAAACCTGGATTTATTATTACAAGCCAGAGACCAAGAGATAGTCAAAACAATGATTTTTTCCGGATGAATCTGCTCCGAAGAAGGTAAAAACGGTTCCATCAGCCAGAAAGATTATAGCCACAATTTTTTAGGATTCCAAAGGAATAATCCTCATGGACTTTCACAGGGCAATACTACAGTGAGTTGTTGGACAGATTTGATAAGAAATTGAAGGAGACACGGCCCAATTTGGCTAAGAAAAAAGTGCTCTTCCATCACGATAACGCACCGGTACATTCATCTTTCATTGTTGCGGCCACATTGTACGAACTACGCAACGAATTGCTTCTACACCCACCTTATTCGCCCGACCTGGCACCCAGCGACTTTTTACTGTTCCCTAACTTGAAAACATGGCTCGCAGGAAAAAAAATCAGCTTAAATGAAGGGGTTATCGCCGAGACAGAAACGTATTTTGGAGAGTTTAAAAAATCGTATTTTGTCGACGGGTTAAACAAATGGCACCAATGTTGCGAAAAGGGTATAGACTTTTTAAAAGTTTAAAGAAAAGTAAAAAGTTTAAAAAGTTAAAAGTTTTTTTAAAAGTGTATAGACTAGAAACTACGTTGAAAAATAAAAATAAATTTGTGAAAAAAATTACGTCTTTATTTCAAACACGGGTACTTATTGATCAACCCTCGTATGCATCAAACTAAATTTTTCTAAACGTCAACTTTTGATTCTATATTTATAATGGCCAAGTTTGTCAACCTGTCTTGGGTCATGGTGGACCGTAGATAATTTTTTATTAATTTCAATTTTGAAAACGATTTTTTGCCTTCTGCAACTGTCACAGTACCTGTTAAGTATATACGTAAATAAGTTGAAATGTGAGGAAACACGGACATTAAAGTATTTTGATATATGTAACTTAAAACATCGAGTGGATTTGTGTTTTAATTAAATAAGCAAATATTAATATCTAAAAATTTCCACTATATTTAAAATTGTATGTATGACTATTGTTTCGACACACAGTGCCTTTTTCAAATACAAACTATACTAAATGTTAGTTTAGTATCTGCATTGATAATTAATTTCAACAAAATTTTCCTTTTGGATTAAATTTGTATTCATTGTCGTTAAATTCACTGAGTACCGTGGTTAAGTATTGCTAATGATTTTATTAAAATAGCGAAACTTGTAGTTAAAGCAGTGTCAATCAGAAAGGAGTTAATATCTACATTTTTACTTATCTGAAATACATTTATTTCCGTAAAGAAAATGGGTATCGGTTCTAAATGTATATATAAGGTCGGTTTCTCAAGGAAATCCAATTAATTTAATATAAATGTTCAAATTTTCTTGGAATGGGAAACGATTAAGCCATGTATCGGTTGCATGGCACTAAATCACAACGATATGTCTTCGTAATACCTTTTGAAATATGTACGCACACATTTAATTAGTAAATTTCACCCACTCCTGTTTCTAAGATGTCTGCTAGTTGAACGATATAGTTTCTAGGGCAAATGTTGCAAGAGTCGCAAATATATAACTGAAATAATGATTAACTTGATAAATTGTGTTCTAATACTCAGGGATACTAAAACTCTATATTAGAGATACTATTTACCAAGAAATAAATAAAACAATTGATCTGTACGTCCGTTACTTTGTGACCGTACATTTTAACTATGTAAACGAAAGCACTTCAACTTTGTTTTAGATCACTACATTTATTATACAATACAATTACAATGATTAATGATTAAAGCAAAGTTTAAGTGCTTTTTTTCACATAGATAAAAAAGAATACTGTTAATAATACCTATTTAAAGTGAAGTTATGTGTAAATTATTTATGATATATTAATTATGAAATAATTAATTCCTTTCATCGAATATCACGTTTTTTTCATCCTACAAAAAAAATATTTTGTACGAAAAGATACAATCCCTACGATAGCATTAAACTAAAAAAACTGTTTAATGTGCTTGAAGTATCCTTTATTGATATTGATATAATAAAGACAACAAAAATAAGATCACTGTAAAATTTAATAAATTGTTAAGACATAGTTTCAAAGCCAGAGAAAAGGGCTTTCGAAGGGATGTAGTATATCACGAATTTTTTTATGAAAATTCAGAAAATATATATAGGGGATAAGACAAAGTGACATAATCGCTCCTAAATGGTAAACTGTTCACATTAAACTTAGAAGATACTTTTAAAGAACTAAACTGAGAAGATATTCGCAGAAGATATCGCAGGGCACAACCAAAAGCTCTCAGACAATAGATGGAACCATGTCATCCAAAACTGGCGCCCATATCAATGTCAAAGAAACAGAGAGCGAACGCAAATGAGATGGTTGGATGACATAAAGAGGCACGGAAAATGGGCATAGGAAGAAACGGCACAGTACAGGTATAGATAGAGAAAACTAGAAGATATCTATACTCGGATATACCTGGATGAATAAATAGGGTGATGATAATATATATATATATATATATATATATATATATATATATATATATATATATATATATATATATATATATATATATATATATATATATATATATATATATATATATATATATTGACAGAGCCTTTATTATTTAATCACGTAATCTATGTGACTAAGAATTTATTTAAATTTATTTTATGTTGAATTATTTAAATTGGTATTTGTCAGTAGAACTGTTACCCTAGCCTTCCCCTAGATCTGCCATCGAGGTTATGATGTGGTGTAATATTATTTAAAGCACCTTAAACATATTTGATTATTTAAAATAAATAATTTTCGTTGTGTGCATTTCATCAATATATTTTCCAAAAAAAATCAACGACATGCTCTTCTTCTTTTATCCGTCCATGACATCTACTATGATGGAGTTTTTTTACTTTAGGTTCAAAATAATGTAGGACAAGTCAAATGTTATGGTTATTTTCGTTATTGGTGTCAAACTGTTTGCATAATTCAAAGGAAAAGATTATTTATAAAAACTGAACAAAAAAAAACAATAAACGAATGTTTTAGAATAAGAAAATTAATGATTTCGTGTTAATCATTACCAGATTGTCGTTTTGTTTGTCCACATTTGTAGGTCACGTAGGTTTCAGGATTAAATTAAGGATCTGTATATAAATATTACTAAAACAATATCATTTAGGTTGGGTTAGAAATTTCAATGTGAAACCGAATTGATTTACCACTAAATAAAATTTTTTTATTTCTTCTTTTTTAATTCTAATGTCTTCTTTATAATGTCTGATTGGTCGGATTCAGTCATTGCTGACTGCGCTTTGAAAGTAACAAAAGTAGCGTCACTTAAAGCACAACAACTCTGAAACTAGTACACAGATTGTCAAGAAATTTTGACTATTAACATTTGAAGCACAATAGACCACCGGTCGTAATGAATTTTTCGTAAGTGACGCCATCTATATGTCAGACCCGGGACTTATTCACTGATGTGTTATTTATGCATAGGTGCCCAAAAAGCTTCATTTGCGAATAGGGACATACCATTTTTTTTGTAAATAACATGTACGAATGTAAGAAGAAAAACAAAAATGCATAAATTTTTGATTATTTCACTCCATTTGTAAGGAAGGAATCTTTTAAATTTAAATTAAATAAAAGACACGTTTCCTGATTAACGATACATCTTTTACGATTCAGTGATCCTATTGCGATATGGCTAATCGTCTCGAAATAATATCCTTTCCCTAAGGGTTTTTCATAATAGTGGGATTTTCTATTTCCTCGCAATTCCGACCCGACTCACTGAAATCTTCTACTTTATTTACAGCGGTTCCCAATCGAGATAGCTATCGATAAAACAGACCTCTATGTACCGGTCCCAGATTATCTGTAATGGGCTCAAATACAAAATCACTAATGATATTTCACTCGGAGGAGCCTTTTTCAGAAAAACTCTTTTCCCGATGAAAATAATAAATAAAACCAAAGAGGTGAAGGAGGTGAATAAATAGTTTAGGATTGGAACAATGAATTAGCTGTTATATTGGATTTTTTCTTGTTGTTCAAATTGTAGAGTCGATTATAATATCGTAAAAGCTGAGCCGCATTCCGAGAAAATTGTTTGATTGCATGTGATATAGAATGTTGTTGCATTCAACTTCTTTTATTACTTTTAGGTTACAAAAGCGTAAGTATAAACTGGGCAGCGTTGCTCAAAACATTATTTATTTTGTTTCAAATATAGTTATTCATGTATGATCTTTTTAAAAGTGAACCGTTTTATTCTAGCTCGCCAACTTGCTCTCCTGGGTCTCGTTTTTCGGCGGTGAATTTAAATTGGTGAATTGGTGAATTTACAGAGTTTTTTGATTCCAAAGAAAATTATTTGATTATAAGTGATTTAAAGTTTTATTCGGTTCAAGTGTTGTTACTATTGAAGTAATGAATATTGGCGATGTTTTATTAATAAGGCTTTTACAGCCAGTTACGGTTAGCTACAAAAGTTCAAAACTCGTTATGGTATCACATTTGTTAAAATTACGAGCGAAAAATTATTATCTCAGCCCGACTGTTCTGGATGCTCCTTCCCGACAATTTAGAAATCCAAGGGCACTGAGCAATTTAAAAATCCATTAATTTACAAACATTCCAATAATTCTTGAATGACCGTAGAAACTTTTATGAGTTGGCTTTTTGAAAACTTTGTACCTGAGGTAAGTTGCGTATATACAAATTTACATAAATAACAATTACGTATATTAAATAATTTATTTACAGGTAAGAAGATTTCTAAAATCCCAAGGGTGGCCTCCAAGAGCCTTACCTTTACTTGACAATGCTCCTAGTCATCCACCAAAAGAACAATTAAGAACAGCTGATGGAAAGATATTTATAACGTTCATGCAACCCAATGTGAGGCTGTTGATTCAACTATTAGATCAGGATGTTTTAAAACTAACAAAACTTTACTATAGAAAAAGGCTTCTCAGCTCTGCGGTAGAAAAAAGCAAAAATCTGAAACGTTTGACGATAAAGGATGCTGTATTATATCTGGCTGTGGCATGGGAGAAAGTAACCCCCAGCATAATTTGCAAATGTTGGTGCAACATTTTAAAATGCAATAAACCAGATAAGGAAGATGCTCCATTGTTGGAGAACTTAAGGAAAATTAAAAAATAAGCAAATAATGTCTGGGTACTGTCGCTTCAGTGCCCGATTCTAAGCCTATTCCACTTTACAAAAAGATGACGCTCGAAAGTTGGAGAAGAAAACTAAAGTATCCCAGTCGAATTGAACAATATTTTGAACAATTAGTGAGATTGAGGAGATGGAAAAGGGGCAAGATGGCAAGATTTTCTTTTAAAGCCATTTTGGCTCAGTAGTTTGCTCATTCATTATACTATATGACTGCATGGCCAGGAATCCAAAGGAATTTTACTGTTGACGCTTTAGATTGGGATTCCTGTATGAGGGAAAAAAAGTTAACAATTAGAGACAAAGAGAGGGGAGAAACAAGAGATTCAAGAGAACTTAAGGAATCAGAGAGGATAAGGCAATTGGATGTTGGACGGGAGAGTGTAAATGATGTTATCAGGTCGGATGTCTCGAATAATTTTAGGAAAAATACTAGGTAGGGAAATGGTGATAGATAATAGTAGAAAAACGAGAAGGAAGACTAGAAAAAGGTTTATTATATGAAAGGAGGCTCAAATTAGGGATACAGAGGAGAAATAAAGATGGCGGCTTATTGGAGAATGTTTTTGGAGACAGGGATGCAAAGATATAAATACCAGACTCAAGGAGGAAATTGGAAAGAGCAGTGATCGAACTCTTTAATCGATGAGAAAAAACAATGTTGGGGAAATTAAGAGGGCCAAAGAAAGACTGAGAATAAGAGAAAGAGAGAGAGGGAATTAAGGGTCTACATCTGAGACTTACTGATATCACAAAGGCAGATCCAACCTTCTTATATTAAGTGGTGAAATTTCAGAAATAGAATGAAAATTGGGTATGAAACTGGTTCTGAACGCCCCTAGACCTAACTAAAGGGTCTCTTCTTAAGGGTCAATTTCTATCCGACGGAGATAGCTTGCAGCGGCAGGCATGTAGGCGATGAAGCCATAGTCAACTTTTGGCCTGATAAAGGATTTGTAAAGTTTGAGAAGGATGAGGTGGTCTTCCCCATTTTGATGAGATAACCATTTTAATATTCCAAGGGCCCGAGATGTATGGGATTTTTATAAGCGAAAGATGTTCTTTCCAATTGATTCTGCTGTCGAAATTGAGGCCAAGAAATTTTATGGAACAGGAGAGTTGCAAAGGGAAAACAAATGGAGACGAGAGCAGTTTCGCTTTCGGCAGAAGTGGACAGAAGAAGATGAAAGTGCTCTTTCACCACGACAATTCACGTGCTCATTCATCCAGCATTGAGACAACAAAATTGGTCAACTTGCGATACGAGTTGATGCCGTATCCACCCTATTCTCCAGACCTGGACCCCTTTAATAAATTTCTCGTTCAGAACCTAAAAAAAAATGGCTGCATGGGAAGAAGCTTACATCAATTGCAGAAATCATCGTCGAAATGGAGGATTATTTTACAGTTTAAAAAATTGCACTTTTCCGAAGGCACAAAACAGTGACAGCTCTCATAGGCTATCTGAAAAACCATATTTCATTACTTTTCTACCGTACTGGTGTTTTATGTTTGATTTTTAAGAATAGGTTGAAAATCTTTACCCGATTTTATTATTTTTGTATTTGTGTTACTTTTGAACATATCACACATTTTTTGAACTACACTAGTGTATTATTTTCTTTAATTGATTCGCCAAAAATTTTTGAATTGTATATTAGCTGAGGCAAGATGTGTTTGGGTTAACCGTTATTCAGAAACATATATAACTGTTTTAAATCAACATTTAACTGACTTCCATGACTGACAATTTTTAACTTATTACCGTATATATTATTATATTTCATTGGATGGTTAGAACAGTAATTCAGAAACCTACCTGATGTGCCTTTTTGATACTAATCTAATATAATGCTGTTATCATGTTACCTTTCTTATATTAAGAAGAGGTTTACTCGAGTATTTTTTTTTCTTCCGCTGTAAATTGTATATTTTTATGAGGTTTTAAAAACCCAATCCCCATATTACTTCATTGAAGATCGTTTTCAGCACTGTTTTTTTTCTTAGCTGGATTTTCTCTTTCCTTACTGTTCTACTCCGATTCAATGAAACTTCCAACTTTATTTACAACATTTTCCAATTGAGATCTCTATCAGTAAAAACACAGTCTCCCCCAAGCATATATAAAGGGCTTAAATGCAAAATCGCTAATGATATTTTCCTCGAAGGAGTCTTTCCACGATAAGGCACTTTTCTGATCGAAACAGAAAACAAAAATAGAAGGTATACTTACAATATTTTCGTTTAAAAGTGGTGGGGAATAGAATGAGCGATTAGGGTTGAAATAATGTAGGTGGCTCTATATGGGCTGAACAAATATACTTTCGAACTTGGGACATATTAGTTTATTAGTTTTAAATAAATAAGTTTAAGAGCAATTTTAAATGGTAAAGACTGTAGCAGGAGTGAACCTACCATAGTCTTAGAAATCGTACTGTCAGATAATCGTTCTCGTTATCGCACCAACGCGACTGGCAAGTTATTATTACACCTTGTTATTAATAAATAAAATCCGTTAATAAAAAAATTATATTCAGACATTCTTGTAACGAGTTGGACCTTGAAATCGTGTTGGACCATTATTAATGCGGATTACAGTGTATGCGCAATAACAAAAATTGCTTCTTAAAGGGGCTAGAGCCGGGGGTTAGAAAATGTTTATGCCAAAGTCGTGAAACTTGATATACTTCAATAAGTTGGAATAGAAAAACGTTTTTTGTGTTAATAATTGATTATTTTAGTCAGGAGCGTCATATACAGAGGTGTCTTCTTGGTAAAAGCTACCATAACTTTTTTATTTGTAATATTTTTTAATTTTTTAAATCAAATTATTGAATCGCAGATATTTCTAGGTAAAAAAGGTCCTCTTATTTCATTTTGTCGTTAGGATAGACCGTTTTCCAGAAAACTGACTTTTTCTAAATCGATGCACTATTACATGGACATCGAAATGCATCTTAATAACTAAGTAGGCGGCTGTCACTGTTAACCTTTATGTTTGACATTTCGTAAAACTGGACCATTTACGCAAGAAATCTATATTTTTAATTTTTAAACTGCATAATGACCCATTACTCCTTCGAAAAAATGGAGAATATGCATTTTATATACGGGAAGGCGAATGGGAGCGCGCGTGCGAATCTAGAAGATTGTATGCCGACGCTTTTCGCGGAAGAGTTCTTGTTTGTACAGAAACATTTACAAATCTGCATAGAAGATTATGGAAAAAGGAATCTTTCATGACTGAAAAAAGTTTTCTACAGTACGCATACTGTAGAAAATGAAGAACAACATTTAGAAAATGTAGTAGAAAACCTAGGATTAAGTGTCAGACTAATTGCTGTTCAAGAAAGCATTCCTGAAAGTATCGTATGGGAAACTGTTAGAGAGAAAGCGCTCTAGCCATCTCACTTGCAGAAAGTTCAAGCCTTAGAACCTGATGATCTGCCACAAAGAATCAAGTTTTGCCAATGATTAAGGCAACAATTGCGTTTAAATGATAATTTTGTACAGAACATTCTCTTTACAGACGAAGCTATGTTCACAAGCAATTGCATTTTTAATTCTCACAATACTCATCCATTCCACATGCATTTTTTTAATCGGGGCAACAGAACAAGTTTTCTATCAATATCTGGATAAGGATATTAGGGATTTTTTTTATCGGGCCGTTTGTGCTTCCCAGCCATTTAAATGGACAATAGTATTTGAACTTTTTCGAAAACCATATGCTGGACCTAATGGCTCTGCTTCATTTTTCTGTAAATGTAAGAGCGCATTTAGATGGGTTATATCCAGGACGATGGATAGGACATGGTGGACAAGTGAATTGGCCACTACGTTCCCCAGATTTAAATCCTCTCGATTACTTCTGTGGGGATACTTGAAGGTATTGGTTTATTCTATTCCAATTGGCACTGTAGATGAATTGCAGCAATGTTTATTTACTGCTTGTGATTATATAAAAAAAGCCTGATATTGTCGGCAGGGTAAGATCTTTTATGAAGAAAATAATTAGGGGGTGCATTGAGATTAATTGAGATCATTTTCAACATCTCTTGTGAAGAAGTGATAAATCCTTAATAGTGATTAGTCTTATTATTGTTCGGTACTAAATGACTATTTTATTAGATTATTATAGATATTAGAAAAAGATATAGAATTTAGCAAAAGTCAGGTTTCTGAAAAATGGCCTATCGTAACGAGATGAAACAACAGGACCTTTTTTACCTAAAAATCTTGGCGATTCAAAAAATTTTAAAAAATAAAATATTACAAACAAAAAAATTATGGCAGCATTTGCCAAGGAGACGCCCCTGTGTGACACCCCTGACTAAAATATTCAATTATTAACACAAAAAACGTTTTTACATTCCAACTTTTTGAAGTATACGGAATTTCACGACTTTAGCATAAACCGTTTCTAAAATATATCGAAAAAACAATTTTCAGAATTCCCTCTTTAAGAGGCTCTAGTCCCTTTAAGAAGCAATTTTTGGGATATGTTTATAGGAGTCTTTTTATGGTTTAATTCATACACTCACCTCCCAAAATATTTAGACGTTATTTCTGGACACCTCGTATATGCGTAAGACTAAACCGGGACGTTGGTATCTGCTATAATGCGACGATTTGGAGGTCGAAATTCAGCGTCGATTGTTGCAATCAAGGTTTGGATGGGTGACTTTTCGCCGAGAAATCAGGCTTGCATGTTCTATTTCAATAGGCAAGACTGCAAAATCTGACAAGGAATCGCCCCTCAGTCATGCCAGTTTAAGGATGGGTAAGGCCGGATGCCTTCTGAGAGGCTTCTTCTACGTTAATCGGAGGCTTCTCGAGAGACTTAAGGGTAAGCATAAATCAAGGGTTGATAGCTCGAGGTGGGCGCTAACCGAGGTTAAAGTGATGAAATAACCGAGGTGATGAACGTGGTCGGAACCTATGTTAAACTGTAGGACCAGTCGCTAAATATCACCTAGTGCAGCGACGGCGAACCAATGGTACGCATGCTATTGATAGCATGCGACAAAACAATTTAGACACGGCATTAACTAAGGAATTTAATTACCTAATCGAAACAATGTATTGGTTTTCGTCTACGTCCACATTTTTTCGTTCAACACGACTAGTTTGGCAAAAAAAACAAAAAGTGCAAGATAAGTGTAATAGAGAATTTCAAACTTGGAGGACTGAGAAAAATGGCATGATTAGTAAAGGTGATAAAGCAGTGTGTTTTATATTCTGGAACAGAACTTTATGAAACAAATCACAAATATCTTTGCTAAAAAAGTGCACCAGAGCAAAACTAATTTATTGCATGATCAATTAAAGAGAAATAAACCGTCAACGTGTAAAATTAAACATGTTAGTAAGGACTATCATGCAGGTGCCGCATGTTTTTCGGCTGCAAATATCATTGCTGAAGGTATGGTGAACCTCTTAACGAGGGAGAGTTTTTGAAGTTTATAGTGTTTAGTTTTTTTTCTCCATTAATCACTAAGTCAAAATTGTTTGATGGCACGTAGTTCGAAAAAGGTTCGCCATTCCTGGCTTAGTGTATCTAATTTAAATATATTAGCTAATTAAAGTTGAAAATCTTGTATGGTTTAGCATTAACGCTAAGCCATACAAGCCCTAAGTCTACAGATAAGGCTACCAAAAGTTCCAAAGGAATGAAAAAATAATAGTTTAGTAAGGTGATATATTTGTATGAAGTTAATTAAATGTTAATTACTCTAAACAACACTAAAATTTCTAAATTTATTAAAGTTGCTGTTTTGTAATCATTCATTGGATTTTACACACCATTGAATAAAAAAACTATGTCACTTATTAATTATTTATAAAAATTCAATTATTTACCATAAATTAAAGCACATTCAATCATCTAAATAACTGATGCATATTTTACGATTCAGATATCCCCATTCTGATACGTCTAATCGTCTCGAATTAAGACCTTTTCCCAAACGGTTTTGCTCTTACCCGCTTTTTCTATTTTCTCACAATTCCGGTCCGATCCTGAAACCTTCGACTTTATTTACAACGTTTTCCAATCGAGATCTATATTAGTAAAACAGATCTCTATATTCCGGTCCCAGATTATCTCTAATGTTTCCAAATACAAAATCGCTAATGGTATTTTACTCGAAGGAGTTTTTTCCCATAGAGCACTTTCTCGATAGAAAAGATAAATACAGACAAAAAAGTTCACTGACACTGAAAAAAGCTGACAAAGACTCATTGCTTTTAACAAAATAACTCAATATTTAATTTCTAATAAAGAAAATTCTTTCCACACCAAATCACTTTTTTTAACTTCGCGACAAGCATTTGGCTATCATCAAGAAATGATTCAACATGATTGAATCAACTCCTGGTACTATAAACACTATGTTTATTGAAATGTTTCAAACCTACTGCCATGCCTAATTTATTTTATTGAGGATTATCTTATTAATAAATTCAATGATTTTTTAAATATTTACCCACATAATTTTTTATCAAAGAATTCAAGCTTAATTATATTTCTCGTTTCAACGATGCACATGAAACTTTATCACATTACCACAAAACAGAAAATAATATATTCTCTTTATAACTAATTCCTTCTAAATTATATTAGTAAAAGCAGTTTACTAAATCAGTTACTAATTCCTTTGTTTTGAACCTCCTCCATCGTTGGAATAAGAGTTACCTTGGAAACCGTACCCTTAGGCTGCAAAACATCTTAGAGACAGAGCTGGAATGTGCTCTTTAGTCTTATGCGTGCATATTACAAAGGTATCAAGCACACTTACTATGAAGATTTATGGCTAAACAAAGAGTAGATTATTTTATCGCTTCTCATTTCGGGAATATTCCAACATTTACATAAAAATAGATTAATTTTCTTTGTTGTGGGAACAAGTCTACTTATAAGATACTCATGTATTAATGCATTAATAACGAGAACATTATCTTGCCTTGGTTTTATACTGTTAGGTTATACTACTTATTTTTACCACAATGTCTTTAAACCAAGGTCTGCATAAAAGTAAAAAAGAAAATATATGGAGAATGGACAAACAGTTTTAGCATTATTAAAATTTGATCAGCTACGAAACGATATTATGTATATATATATATATATATATATATATATATATATATATATATATATATATATATATATATATATATATATATATATATATATATATATATATATATATACAGGGTGTTAGGTAAACATGCGGCAAATATTAAAGTGGTTGTTCCTTGACTTATTCTAAGAATATTTTGTTTGTTGAATGATGATTTTTGAAAAACCCCTTTGTTTCGAAGATACAGGGTGAACAAAATTTACGACATTAACAACATTTTATTATCAAAAAGTACATGTAAAGTTGCTCAATCTACAATAAATGTTCGAAATGACTTCCTCCAGCCTTGATGCAAGCATTCAATCTTCTCGTCATTGACTGCCGAACTCTTTCAAACACACCAGGGTCGTTTCTAATTGAGTTACACCCAGCAATTATCCGATTTCGCAAATCATCCAAATTATTCAATGGAGTAGCGTAAACTAAACCATACATGAAGTGCATGTCAGTCATCTCGGCGTTTGTATATATTATGATAGAGGACTTCACTCACTATTTAAGATACGTCAAACAGCCAAACGTCACTCAATCTATGTAAACAAATGTGACCGATGAAATCCACTTACTAGATAAAACAGCCGTTTCAAGTGATCGAGATCGAAAAAAAAATGTTAGTACTTGATAAACCCATTGACGTACATCCTACTTTTATTTACATGAATGATTTCAACAAATATCGAATATGGTTGTCGCAAATTTTGTTCGCCCTGTATCTTCGAAACAAAGGGGTTTTTCAAAAATCATCATAGGACAAAATATTCTTAGAATAGGAGAACGAATAACCCCTTGCATTTTTGCCGCATGTTTACCTAACACCCTGTATATATATATATATATATATATATATATATATATATATATATATATATATATATATATATATATATATAGATATAAAGTGGAGAATATATAATAATTGACATAAAAAAAGAACACCCAGTAAAAGTTTTGCATTTTAATTATATTTTGTGTACTTGTTTGGTAGGTAATGCGAAAACTCAGCGGTATGTCGAAGTAATTGTAGACTCCCATTTGTTGTACCCTGACAGTTTTACTGTTTAACAATAACAATAAATCTATTAAATAGTTAGGAGCCACATTATCTGTGGTGTCTAAGGCGTCAGCCTTACGTTATAGCAGTTAATGTGGAGCGGGTTCGAATCTCGTACTAGGCAAAAAAGTTTTTCTAAAATTCTTGTGAATGTTTCTAACGTTGGTCACTCGCCAGTCGGTAGGCTTCTCGAGATACTTTCGGTTAAGCACAAAACCAAGGGTTGATAGCCCGAGGTTTTTGGTAGCTGATAACTGTGGTTCGGAACCCACGTTCAGCTGTAGGTCCAGTCGCTAAATAGCCTTCTCAGTTGCTTATGCGACCCTAACCCCAAAACTTTACTATTCTTTTATAAAATAGTTAAAATTGTTTTATTATTTCTTGGTGTTCTTTTTTCTATGTGACTTATATTTATGTCAGTATATTTATTTAGAATATTATACTTTAATTAAGATGATGGAAAATTTATTTTATTTTTAAAAGGAATTTCCATTATTTTCCGAGCGTCATTAATAAAAAAGTCTAGAAAATGTCTTGATAAATAATAAGTTTGATAATAAATCTTTATTTCAGTTTTTTTATTTTTTTTTATTTTAAATGGAATAACTACTTTTGCGCCATCCTGTAAATATTATATTTAAGACACCATTATATACTTGAAAAAAAAATCACTACTACTACTCTCATAGTAAACTTGAATAAATCGAACATGATATACCGTACTGTATGATGTCTTTTTATTAACGACAACCATTCAATTTCCCAAACATCAAGAGGGGGAAAATACGTCTGATAAATATGCAGTTGATTGCTTCTCAATTTCAATTCCGACCTTCATTAAATAGTTTTAAAGCGATTCAAGATAAAAAATATGTCATAAACTTGTTTCCTCTCATCAAATATCCAGCTGACTTGTAATTTCATTTTTGCCGTGTTCTAGGTCATATTCGTTTTTCCATCAATCATCGGCTCGGCTGGGTTAAGCGATGCATCAGGACTACTTTATAGTCAGCTGCTCTGCTCTAAATTTCGAAATTTCGCGATCAATAGGCCATACGTCATTTCCTGGAGACAAGCGACACCCTTGTAATATTTTTATGTCATTAGGGAGTTTAGTGTCCGCATTGCGGACATGTTTCTTGAGTTTCTTTAAAAGTCGTACTAACCGCAATTTCTTAGATGGGATTTTTTTGAGATATGATTATTATTAAATATAGAAATCATCTATTTTATAAAAGTGTTTATATACAGGGCCTCTACATCTTCAGACGGATATTATATTAGGATGATTTATATTTTGAGGTGTTTCTTTTGTTAGATATTTGCGAACTAATTCAAATTTCATTCAAGTCATTTGTGTCATATGCTAGTTTATAGCTCTTGAATTTTTCTTTTACAGTTTTAATTACGTAATTACAGGTTTTCCTTTTTACTATTAAAAATAATTGAAATTTGTTAAGTGCTATTGTTTGGGGGGCATTATTGGAAGCAGCAATAAAGACCAAACAAAATAATTTTTATAGACATATATAACATATGTGGGCGACACAAATTAAGTTTCTTCATGCTTTCCATTTGCTAAATCTGCGAAAATATATATATATATATATATATATATATATATATATATATATATATATATATATATATATATATGATACAGGGTATCTCGAATTGTATGGACAAAATTATATGTTCTACAACTAAAAATAATGTACTTTGTCTTATAAATCTTAGTCGAATTATGCGCTCCAAAGCAGCTACGTCCGTCCAAATGGAACATCCCGAAGATGGTTTTTTACAAATATTTCCGAAACCATTTGCAATAAAATTATGTTATGTGATTTTCGTATATTTTGAGCGTCGAAACTAACTGTGTATTTCAAATTTTAAAATTTCATAAAGGGTCGTGATATAATGAGGGGTCCAATGTAAAAATAGTCCCATTTTTTTTCAAGTATCTAATTTTGAAATTTCAATTACAGATTATGAAAATCTTGACTATTTTACGTAAAAGAGGTTTTCGAGTAAATCGCTTTTAAACTTTTCGTACACCGCACAATCTGCTGTGCAAATGAGTCAGAAATGTGTTGAAGTTGAAGCAATGTACTTTGAACAATACTTGTCATTTGTAATTCTTTTTAATGACTTAATTAGTTAATTTCCATAAAGTGTCTTCTTCTTTTATTTGAATGTGCGTTAGTGAAGCCAGTATTACATTGCATCGGTTGTGCGAAGAGGTCGGAAATGTATTGTAAAGTTTGGTCCATACTATTCAGGACACCCAGCACACAGGACAATATATATACACTAAATAACACAAAATATTGTGTTATTTAGTGTACGAATAAAGGGTTGGTGACTTGAAAAAAAGTATACATAGTTTTTTTTTATAATTTTATAGTTTATATTCATTTATTCACCAATCTCCAACACCTTATCCACCACTCCTTATTCCCATTTATTTGCTCTCACCAAACTCCTTTTTTTTATGGAAAGAAACATTTTCCATATTTCTTTTACATATTCGTACGTATTCATTCACGTTCCATTTATTTGGAAAATGTTTCTCAATGGTTTTCTTTTATTTGACGAATCTTCATCCCAAATATGTTCCTTACCTTTAATGTGTTTGATACTGCATATATGTTAGTCTCTTGTGTTTTAAAGTTGAGTCATTTATCTCAACTTAACTCTCAACTCAACTTTGAAAACACCCTGTATATAAGGTGCATATAGACTCGGTTGGATCACGGAAAGCATTCTGACTCATTTTCGAGTGTTCTTTCTGATCCTCCTTTGATCCTCCTTTCAGATCCACTTCTCTTATCCGTTCTCCATGAATTCTCTTTCTCTCCTCCGTCCACTTTGTTCCCGATCTCCTCGAAACTTCGCTCTCTGATGGAACGTTCCACATATGTATTTTGTTTCTGTACGTTCTATCCTCTATCTCCGTCGGACCCATTTGTGCCTTTTCCAGATCAGCTCTGACTTGTGTGATCCATGGTACGGTTGACTTGACTCCTTGTCTGTATCTAAGAATTCTGTTGGTGAGTTTTGTCGGTGGGAGTCTACTGATATGTCCATAGAATTTCAACCTTCTTTTTCTGATATCCGCCGCTACGTTGGACATTCTCTCTGTGATCTTTCGAGAATGTAGTCTGTATTCTTCTTCTGTCAGTTTTGGACCGAGAATTTTCTTCATAATTTTGCGTTCTTCTTTTAGTATGTTTTCTATGCCGCTTTTTGTATGAAGTGTAAGTGTTTCGCTTGCGTTTAGTACTTCTGGTTTGATTACTGTGTTGTAGTGTCTTATTTTTGCGTGTGTGGACAGGCATTTCTTATTGTAGATATTGTGTGTCTTGCCGTATGGCCTCTTCATCTTCTGTAATCGAGTCTTCTGTGCTATCTTCTCTCCTCCTGTGGGTTCGAGGATCTCGCCCAGGTATTTGAAGTGAGTGAAAGCAGATTTTAAAAGAAGATTTGTAGGCCAACTTTCTCTGCACATTCCTTGAAGAGTTCGATCTGTTTGGTTGCTCTTTTTTCATAGTCTGCGAGTATGGCTAGGTCGTCTGCGAAAACCCGGCATGATATTTCTATGTTGTTTTTGGATCGTCCGAGTCGTATTGGTTTCCAGTGCCCTTGATTTTTCAGTTCTTTTTCCCATTCCCTTATGACTTTGTCCAGGACTAGGTTGAAGAGGAGTGGGGATAACCCATCACCTTGGGGTACTCTAGTTTTAATCAGGAAGGGTTCGGAAATATCTCCCATAAATTTTACTTTAGAGGCTGTGTCAGTCAGTGTCTGCTTGATTAATCGTAGTGTTTTGGGGTCGAGTCCTTGTTCTTCTAGGATGTTGAACCAAGATTTTCGGTCGATGCACTCGTATGCTTTCTTGAAGTCGCGTTACTCGCCAATGTTGTGTTCTAATTGTTCTTGTTGTTCTTGTGTTCTCTGGAGAAGGCATGCTGAGCGGATTTTGTAGGTGACTTGTAGTAAGGAGATTCCTCTATAATTGTTCACATCTGTCCTGTCTCCCATATATATATACACATAATATGGTTTCCCCATAAGTAATCAATTATTAATAGTGTGAAATATTTGCTTCAGTTTAGTTCAGAGTGTAAATTTAAATATGTTTAATTACGCAATATTATAATACGAGACCTTGATATTTGTGACAACTAAATTCTAAACGTTGAGAAACGTTGAGATTAAACGTTTTTATTACATCGGTGTAAAATGGCAGACAATCAACCAACTGAATAATATTTACGTCATATGGAGACGTATTGAAAGTCAATAAATGCCAACGCTGGTTTAGAAAAATTTCCAATGATGATTTTGACTTATCTGATAGCGATCGAAGTGGACGCCCTGTAGACTTTAATAATGACGCTTTAAAATCACTGACGGAAACTGATCCCAAACTGAGTATCCAGGAAATAGCAAACACTCTTCAGGCTTCTTGGTCAATAGTCCAAAGACATCTTCAAGAAATCGAAATGGTTTACGGGCGGGGTATATGGGTTCCACATCTATTGTCGGAGATGAATAAAGAACAACGGCGTACGATTTGCACACCTCTATTGTGCAGACAACGAAATGGTCCGTTTTTACGAAGGGTTGTTAGTGGTGATGAGAAAAGGGTCTTGTACAACAACGACAAGCGCATCAAACAATGGCTTTCTCCAAATCAACATACGGGATACGTTTAGGAGTGGTCCTAAACCATCCTTCAGTTTAAATGAGGTATTACTATGCGTTTGGTGGGGTTGTGGTAGCATAGTTCATTTTGAAATATTGAAACCGGGAAAAAGAGTTACGACTGAATTGTATTGCCAACAATTGGATAGATTACGTACAGAATTGTTGGTAAAACGCCAGCTCTGGTCAGCAGAAAGGGAGTAATATTGAAATGCGATAATGCCAGGCCGCATGCAGCAAGATTAACCCCAGAAAAAATAAGACAGCTAAACTGAGAGATTTTACCACATCCCTATATTCTCCAGATATAATAACATCCCATTTTCATTTATTCCGATCCATGGAATATTCCCTATAGAATACAAATTTGAAAAATATCGATGATGTGCCAGCTCACCTAGAAACTGTATATGCTTCTGTAAGTTTACAGAATAAAAGTTCAAAAAGTTTCGTTAAAATATTTGTCCAAAATGCAACCATTTTTGCGGAAAATAGGTCAATATTTTTTGAAATTTTCTTAAAATTTGACGTCATATCATCGTATTTATTTGTTTATTTTCGGGTTGAACGGAATTCAGTTTTTTAGTCTCTTAAGGTTTTTTTGAAAATAAAATGAAATACTTTTACGTTTCAGTATAAATTTGGTTTTTGTTACGAAAAAAAAACTTACACATTATTATCGTTGAATATCAAAATCTGAAATAAGTAGTACTAATTTTTCACACCATAACACGTCTCAAAATGTCGACCATTTGAGTTTATGCAAGCCTGACATAGTTTTAACCGGTTTTCCCGAACACGTTCAAAAAGTCCTTGCACATTTCTAATCTAGTCGGCAGCATTTACCATTGGAAATTCATAAACTCTATATCTAGAGTTCCCACATTTAAAGTGTAGGTCTTCTTTTGGACAGCCGGGTGTGTACAATAGGCCATAAAGTTACACAAATAAATCGGAGTCGAATCAATTTATGTTGAAATAATAAATTCGCTGGCAACGTCCTTTTATAAATGATAACATTTTCTCCAGACAAAATCTCATTTCATCTCAGTATATTCCCATATTTTCGAATTTTCTACACATACATACTAAAAAAACCCAGAGAAGAAAAAACTAAGGGAAATCTAATAAGACAACAGGCAATTTCACTGGACCGTGTTGGTTTTCGCATGGAAGTGGAAAAAAAATTTAGATATCCTAATCAGCGATTCTCGCCGGATTTTTCGAGGACAAATTTGCAATAAAACTCGTCGTCAGCAGGTAGTGGAAATGGAGATAGTTGGAATACGATGCACATACGTGAGCAGCATTCGAGATAGATGGCGAATCGACATGTCGCGCTGAGAAGTGTACGGGGAGAATATTTGCCAAATATGGCAATGGAAAACAGCATTGCAGTTGTGGTGGTTGCTATTTATGTATCCGAAATAATAAATAAAAACAAATAATGGTTTTATTCTTGTTCAAAATATTCTCCGCGATGATCGATTCACTTTTGCATATGTTTGAATCAATTTTCATAGTACCTTTTCCATCCTTTTTGCTTTTTTTAGTAATTTCCATTGCTATTATCCAATCTTTTCCTGCATCAAAGTGCAAGGGCCTAAGGTAATGGCCTGACGGTACCAGCAGCAACTAAGGCAGTTTAGATTCCAACAATCGGTGTGGATATTTTCGTGTGTTTACATGTAAACAAAATAGTCTACCTGTTCTTTAACTGAGTTTTTTTTCAGGCTATTATGATTTAGAAATATACTACTAAAATTAAGGTGTTTTTAGAAGTTAAAAATAAGGTCACATTTATTATAAAAATTCGCGCGATTGATTCGACCATGTGTTTGGTAAGTTGGTATTTTTGAAAAAAACGCTAAATATTCTTGGACGTTAATGAGTCTTAAAAATTAACTCAAGAAAAAATAATTTGTTCGTATAGATTCAAATTTTAACGATACAAAATAAATGATCCTACTGTTTTCTAAATGCGAGCGTATCAATATTGTGAGTGAAGTAATATTTGACCATCATATATGTAGGAAAAACCATTACTACCGCAAATAAATGACGAGAAATAGTCGGTTCGTAGTGTGTCCCATTCCCCGTCTACGTCATCCATTTTCACGCCAGTCCTCGCAGACATCAATATCTCCAGTGTCGATATCTCGCTAAATATCCCTCGCTGCTACCGCCGCTCTCTTGTCTTCTGGCTTGGGTGATGTCCCACAGCGGCAATGATCTCCTATGTTATCTGGCGGCCTTGTGATTATCCAGAAATTGGACGATAAATTTACAGGACGGGACACGAAGACGACGAGATTTATCGAACGTACGAAATGTCTTCCGATATAGATTCGGAATAGCTAGTGGAATTACTAGCGATTAGCAGTTGGAATATTGTTATATGGGTAGTTTTATAAATAGTGTTACGCAAATTGTCTAAAAATAAGGAAAACTTTAAAATTCGCCTTGCCTTGCCATACATGACAAATATAAAATAGTTTGCCTGTTTACCTTGGGACAGCCAAAAGGAAAAGAAAAAAGCGTGTTTAAAGGCCAACGGGCCAACAACGAAGATAATAATAATAACAACAGTCAAATAAAAACAGAATCTGAACTTTAACGCCTTTCTAAATGTTCAAAATGCCTTCCATCCTTAGAAATGATTTATTTTTCGACGAGTACTAAAAACGGCAGCTTCAATTTCCGCTCTTGAAATGCTGGTTATTGAATTTTGAATTATTTCAATCATGTTTTCTCGTGTGGTAGGACGAGTCTGAAAAACAAGGTCTTTTAGTCTTCCCCCCAAGTAAAAATCGAGGACTGTCAAATCCGGTGAGCGCGCCGGCCACGAAAATATACTACCCCGTCCTATCCAACGATTTGGAAACGAAGCACCCAAGAAGTTTCGAACCACCTGCGAGAAGTGGGCAGGGCATCCATCATGCTGGTACCACATTTGTCTTCTTGTTTCCAACGAAACATCTTCCATTAGTTCTGGCAGTCCATTTTGTAAAAAATTTAAATATGTTTCACTATTCAAATGTCCATTAAAAATAAAGGGACCAATAATTTTGTCTCCCAAAACACCACACCATACGTTCACACTCCATCTATTTTGGTGGTTGATTTCTGTGGTGAAGGCATTTTGAACATTTAGAAAGGCGTTAAAGTTTTTTGATTTTGTTAATTATTAGACTGTTGTGCTGTTAATTTTATTTGACTGTTATTATTATTATCTTCGTTGTTGGCCCGTTGGCCTTTAAACACGCTCCAAATTAATATGGCACGAAGAATTTGGACCAGTCCTAAGCCTGGGTAAAGTGTGAAGGAAGGCAAACATTAGGTTAATATTTTTTTAACTTAATGCAGGTAGTAGTGAAATAATAACTGATTTTTTCAGAAAAATCGAAATATCTCTTGACATGTCAGAGATATCGATTTCGGGTTTTCACTGGATGATTCCTCTTTAAATTACCTTTCTAGTCATGTAGAAAAGCTGTACCATTCCATTTGAAAAAACTGAACAAAACTTCAAAAAAACTATTGTTGAATGTAACGCCACCTCGCGGTTTCATTTATAAACTAAATAATCCCAGATTATCTGATTGTCCCATCAATTGCCTTTTAAATGAATCCAAATTGAGGAAAATCGGTTAAGGCAAACGGATATTAGACGACTTTTTATTCGACGACCCCTCGATTCGTGAAATTACGACAAAATGTCATAAAACAAAGTTGTAGGAGACAGTTTGCTAATTATAACTGAGAATTTTTCTTACTCGGTTAACACTTGAAAATACACACAAAAAAAAAAGATTTTTAAAAATGTTTAGCTCATCAGGCCCTCTTGCGGTCGTTTTAGAAGCTTAAAAATATTTTTGGTGAATTTCTCATTATCATTTTTAGTACGATTTTTTTCCCCAAAGCTGTGGGATAAATAGTTTTCAAGATACGGCCGCGATCCATCCTTAATGGGACACCTGGTATATATATATATATATATATATATATATATATATATATATATATATATATATATATATATATATATATATATATATATATATATATATATATATATATATATATATATATATATATATATACAGGGTATCCGGAAATAACATCTAAATATTTCAGCTAGTGACTCTAAGGATTAAAACATAAAAAAAAAGTTTCTAGAATAGTTGGATAGGACGGGGTAGTATATTTTCGTGGCCGGCGCGCTCACCGGATTTGACAGTCCTCGATTTTTACTTGGGGGGAAGACTAAAAGACCTTGTTTTTCAGACTCGTCCTACCACACGAAAAAACATGATTGAAATAATTCAAAATTCAATAACCAGCATTTCAAGAGCGGAAATTGAAGCTGCCGTTTTTAGTACTCGTCGAAAAATAAATCATTTCTAAGGATGGAAGGCATTTTGAACATTTAGAAAGGCGTTAAAGTTCAGATTCTGTTTTTATTTGACTGTTGTTATTATTATTATCTTCGTTGTTGGCCCGTTGGCCTTTAAACACGCTCCAAATTAATATGGCACGAAGAATTTGGACCAGTCCTAAGCCTGGGTAAAGTGTGAATGAAGGCAAACATTAGGTTAATATTTTTTTAACTTAATGCAGGTAGTAGTGAAATAATAACTGATTTTTTCAGAAAAATCGAAATATCTCTTGACATGTCAGAGATATCGATTTCGGGTTTTCACTGGATGATTCCTCTTTGAATTACCTTTCTAGTCATGTAGAAAAGCTGTACCATTCCATTTGAAAAAACTGAACAAAACTTCAAAAAAACTATTGTTGAATGTAACGCCACCTCGCGGTTTCATTTATAAACTAAATAATCCCAGATTATCTGATTGTCCCATCAATTGCCTTTTAAATGAATCCAAATTGAGGAAAATCGGTTAAGGCAAACGGATATTAGACGACTTTTTATTCGACGACCCCTCGATTCGTGAAATTACGACAAAATGTCATAAAACAAAGTTGTAGGAGACAGTTTGCTAATTATAACTAGGAATTTTTCTTACTCGGTTAACACTTGAAAATACACAAAAAAAAATATTTTTAAAAATGTTTAGCTCGTCACGCCCTCTTGCGGTCGTTTTAGAAGCTTAAAAATATTTTTGGTGAATTTCTCAATATCATTTTTAGTACAATTTTTTTTCCCCAAAGCTGTGGGATAAATAGTTTTCAAGATACGGCCGCGATCCATCCTTAATGGGACACCTGGTATATATATATATATATATATATATATATATATATATATATATATATATATATATATATATATATATATATATATATATATACAGGGTATCCGGAAATAACATCTAAATATTTCAGCTAGTGACTCTAAGGATTAAAACATAAAAAAAAAGTTTCTAGAAACATACCCCAAAAATTGCTTCTTAAAGGAGCTAAAACCCCTTAAATGGGGAACTCTGAAGATGGTTTCTTCGAAACGGTTTATGCTAGTGGCTCTGTAGAGATATTGCATCAACGCGTATTTACTTCTTGTGATTATACAAAAAATAAGCCTGGTATTTTCGGCAGGGTAAGATCTTCTATGAAGAAAAAAAATTGAGGGTGCATTGAGATGAATGGAGGTCATTTTCAACATCTGTTGTGAATAAGTGCCAAATCGTTAATAAAAATTAGTCTTGTTATTGATGGCAACTAAATAAATATTTTCGTACAAGGGTGCCTATTCAATTATTAAAATGCATTTCAAGATCCACGTAATCATGCATCGATTTAGAAAAAGTCAGTTTTCTGGAAAACGGTCTATCCTAACGAGATAAAATAAGCGGGCTTTTTTTCCAAACCTAAAAAACAAAACAAAAAATTAAAAAACAACCAAACCTAAAAATCTATGCAATGAATTAATTTGATTTAAAAATATTAAAAATATTACAAACAAACAAGTTATGGCAGCATTTACAAAGGATACTCCCCTGTATGTAACGTGCCTTACTAAAATATTCTATTATTAACACAAAAAACGTTGTTCCAATTCAACCTATTCAAGTATACCGAATTTTACCACTTTAGCATAAACTGTTTCGAAAATATTGCGAAAAAACCATCTTCATAATTCCCCTTTAAGGGGCTCTAGCCTCTTTAAGAAGCAATTTTTGGGGTATGTTCATAGGAACTATTTTTATGTTTTAATCCCTAGAGCCGCCTTCCAAAATATTTCGACCTTATTTGCGGACACCCTGTATATAGTTTTTAAGTATGTTTTTCTAGTATATCTGTATAAATTTCCATATGCAAACTTTATTATCATCTATTATTTCTCAATAGGGAGACTATTAATGCATAAAAAAAATGAAATATTGCGTTGCGATTCTCGTACAAAGCCATAACATTCGGATCAAATACAAAATTAAATTTACCAATTACGCATTTTCAATTAATACAGTGGAAAGTTTCGAAATATAATTTCCAATTGTGGAGTCGAATTAAATATAACTAACAAAGGGTCCTGTTATAAAGATAATCCGCAACTGAGTTCACTAGTTCGAAAGGTTGGGTCTAATAACGCCACTGTTTGGATTCGATTGTTCCTGAGCAAACAAAACTAGTTGAACGCTGTAATAAAAAAATGGGTCTTCGCAAATAAAAAGTAAACTTTAAATGTATCCATTGAATATTATCATATTTTGCTTGGAGGTGTTGTTATTTCTTCAGCTTTGGGCGTAAGAGTAATTGATGGCAGTCAAATCCGCTGAATGTCATTGATTTTTGCTTCAAGTGAAAACTTGAGGCATGTGCGCAGGCTCATGAGCAAGAATATTCCTCTATGTCAGATATGGGCATTTAGCCGGAATGGTGGCCTTCTCAACAGACGTTTCGGCTTTTCAAGAGAATCTAGTTGATTTATTCCGAGGCCTCAATCTGCCTACTCTACCGAGTTCACAACTAGAAAAGAACGTGGACGGTGCGACCTCTGTATTAATAAGTGAGGTTGTAGATTGGGCTCTCGGTTGAGAGGAGGTGGACGTTTGACTGGAAGGGTTTCGGATGGGCAATTTGGAAATGAGCGGTTTCCATGTATTTGGAACTCTAAGACCATCGTCCCTCTTGTTTAAGCAGTCTTGACTTTTTCGATCTCAATTGTTTCACGAATTATGCGTGGTTTGTTGGAATATATAGATGCGATTACTTTATATATATATATATATATATATATATATATATATATATATATATATATATATATATATATATATATATATATATATATATATATATATATATATATATATGCTCGGATCTTTGGTCAATCCTCTAATTGCTTTCGAACGTTCAGCTTGAACCCGACTGATGACGGCTTAAAACCAGAAACCGTTCTCGAGAGGTTTCTGCTAACGTTTAATTGCGCTTTGGGGATTGGGTAATCTTTACGAGGAGCACGGAAGAAATGTCCTTGTTTCTTAAATATTTTCAGAATAATATTCACAATTCTGTTTTTGGTCTATTCCCTTATCTATAATAATTGTTTTTACATGCATTCTTTTTACTATCTCATTTCAATTACTTCCTGTATGTTTGGTATATATTTAATTAATCACTTTAACATAAAAAATATCGGTAATAGGTATCACAAACCTTAATAGAGTTCATTCTTCAGTAAGGTGCTTTATATAATTTATTAATATCCACTTACCTCTGCTTATTAGCGTAGAACCGTTATACCAACTAACCCTAGGAATTGGTTTACCGCTACCAGTTTCGCAAAAAAGATCAACTTCTTCACCTTCTTCTTTAGGACCAAACGTTGAACCATTTTCTATTGGCACGCCATCGATATCGATAATTCTCACCACTTCAGGTTTAACTGAAACAACAACAAGAACTCTCTTTATTATTATATATTATAAAGAAGCATCAAATATATTGACTATCGAAATTAATAATCTATATGGAGAAATTAATTTACAAACCGAAACGAATGACTGTGTATATATTATATATATATATATATATATATATATATATATATATATATATATATATATATATATATATATATATATATATATATCATCATCATCATCATCATCATCAGCCCGTATCGATCCAGTGCAGGATGAAGGCCTCTTCAGCATGCTTCCAACCTTCACGGTCCTGGGCTTTCCTCTGCCACTCGGGTCCAATATACTTAACGATGTCATCAGTCCATCGTGCTTTCGGTCTTCTTCGCGGACGTTTGCGATCAAGCGGTATCCACTCCAGGATTGCCTTGGTCCATCTGTCGTCCCATCGCCTCGCTATATGGCCTGCCCATCTCCATTTCAACTGTTTTACTCTTCCAATGATGTCACAGACTTTTGTTTGTTCCCTGATCCATGCGCAGGACTTTCTGTCTCGTCTTGTAATGCCAAGCATACATCTTTCCATTCCCCTCTGTGCCACCCGAAGTTTTTGAATTGATTGCGATGTGAGTGTCCAGGTTTCACTTCCATATGTCATAACGGGTAGAACGCACTGATCGAATACTTTTCTTTTCAGGCAAAGTGGGAGTCTGCTCTTAAACACTATGTTGAGCCTACCAAATGCCTGCCAGCCACATTTAACACGCCGTTCCACCTCCCGGGTGGTATTCCCCTCCATGGAAATCCTCTGCCCAAGATATACAAAGCTGTCCACAATCTCCAAATCCCTTCCTAAAACTGAAATTCTTCTGTCCTGAGCGAAGTTATTGAACATAACCTGACTCTTTTTCAGGTTTATTTTCAAGCCAAATGGTTCGCCAGCCCTTTGCAGTTCTTGTATGCGTCTTTGCAGCTCCTCTGGGTCTTGTGAAATGAGAATAATATCATCTGCAAATCTAAGATGGTTTAAGTTTGCACCATTGATCTTTACCCCATCCTGTTCCCAATCCAGTTTACGGAATACTTCTTCAAGGCCAGCCGAGAAAAGAATAGGCGATATTGCGTCACCCTGCCGTACACCTCGTTCTATATTAATTCCCACTTCAAGATCATCAAGGTGAATTGTGGCTGTAGCTCCATCATATATCGATTCTAATAGGTTTACATATGCTCTCTCTACACCTTGGCTAAGCAGTGCATCCATTATCGCATGCTTTGAGATGGAATCAAATGCTTTTTCGTAGTCGATAAAAGCCAAGCACAGTGGCATGGTGTATTCGTTGTGCCTTTCTATGACCTGCTGTACAACCTGGATGTGATCCATCGTACTGAATCCACTTCTGAATCCTGCTTGTTCTCTTGGTTGTGCGTCATTCAGTTTTTTTAATATTCTTTTAGAAATTATCTTAGTGAAAACTTTGTACATCACTGACAGGAGGCTTATTGGACGGTAGTTCTCTAAATCTTCCTGTGCTCCTTTTTTATGTAAAAGGATCACTTCTGCATTTTTCCATAAGTCAGGTACTTTTTGTTCTTTGAGGCATTTTGAGTATAATTTTGCCAGTGTTTTATGTAACGTCCGACCACCAGCTTTTAGCATTTCGACAGTTACACTATCCTTTCCTGGAGCCGTGCCGTTCTTCATCAATTCTATAGCATTTGTTACTTCCTCCACTAGGATATCTGGTATTATATATTGTTCTTCCGTGGGTATTGCTGTCCCTGACTGGCTCTGATCTTCATATAACTGGGAATAAAACCTTCTGACAATCTCTAACATTTGGGTACGCGTCCTGCACACTGTGCCATCCTCACGCTTTAAAGCATATATTTGCGTTCTTTTGTTTCTCAGCTTCTGTTTAGCTTTGTTAATTCCTTTGCTTTCTTCCAGGGTTTTTTGCACTAACTGCATATTGAATCGGCGCGTGTCCTCTCTGATACGTTTTATATATATATAGTTTTGCAGAGCTCAGTGTACTCGACCCTGCCAAAAGGACTACCTGCATTTCTCATTGCTCGCCGTTTCTTCATTAAATCAATGGTCTCACTGGAGATTTTTGTATGTTTGAGACATTTTTCCTCTGGTGCTATTGAAGCAGCCGTTTGAAGTACATTGTTGGCGATTTCTTCATATTGAACTGATATTTCCACCTCCTCTGGATCTTGTAACGCAGCAAACCGGTTTGACAAAGCAATCTCAAAATCGCTTCCTCTCTCCAGCAGTTTTCCAGAATCCACCTTGCCCTTCTTTGATCTTACCATTTTTTCGCGCTCTTTTCGACAGTCAATCCGAACCCTTGCTCGTACAATTCGGTGGTCACTTCCAACATTAAAATTGTTAAGGACAGAACAATTGGTAAATATTGTTTTATCGTTGGTCATGATGTAGTCAATTTCGCTTGTGAGCCCAGATGGACTTTTCCATGTCCATTTTCTGCTGATATTTTTCTTATAGAATGAATTCATAATATATAGTTCTTGTCCTTCAGCAAAATCAACTAATCTGTCACCTCTATTGCCTCGCTCACCAGTTCCATATGGGCCAGTTGCATTTTCATCTGTTCTTATTGTTCCAATTCTGGCATTAAAATCACCCATCAGGATTTTGTACCTACATTTCTCCTTGTATAAAAGCTGGGCCACATCATCATAAAATTCCTCAATTTCCTCATCTTTATGGCTTATAGTTGGTGCATAAGCTTGGACGATTTGAAGCCTAAACTTTTTATTCAGCTGAATGACGCATTGGGCTAATCGGTCGGATGTACTTTCAAATTTTACCACACTGTCCTTCAGCTTTCGATTGATGAGGAATCCTATTCCGCCACATCGGCCATTTTCCGTACCTCGAGTGTAGAGTACGTGTCCAGTTGGTTCCAGTTTGATTAACTGTTCACCCTTCCTTCGTGTTTCACAGAGCCCAATAATATCCCAATGTATGTTGTCAAGTTCGATTAACAGTTCTTGCAATCGGGCCTCTGTTTTCATAGTCCGTATATTTAACGTTGCAATGTCAAAAGTCCAATGGCAGCCTGATCTAACCCGGTGATTCTTAGCACCCTCTGCCTTAGGGCAGGTCTTCCCGCTGCCGTAGGTAGTTGCCCCTTGGCCTCCGGGGAATGAGGGCCGTGTTTGAGGTTGTACTGTCATATTTCAACATACTGAAATACCATGTTGAAGGTATGGACCGTAATCTGCCACGCTGGTCCAATGCGGGTTTGGCAGATTTTGGATCATGTTAGTCTGAGGCCTCCGCTTTGACCTGTCCGCCAGGGGTGACCCTCCCAGGAGCATAGACTCCAGACGGCATAGCTCAAAGCTTCATTGCCCTACTCAAACCCCTTTACCACGTCAAGGTCTGATCCACAAAGGAGATATATATATATATATATATATATATATATATATATATATATATATATATATATATATATATATATATATATATATATATATATATACATAACAAATTATGACGTAGTAAAAACGAAATAATATTGGACAAAAATTAGAAAAATGCTGGACATAGAAATGAAAATCCCCAGGAAAATATAATTTAATAGACAGATATAAAATAAGAAAACATATTGAGGAATACAGTCAAAGTTGCAGACATTATTTTCTTTGGGGTTATTTTAAATATTTAGCCTATGCCGAAAAACTAGCAACTTTTGACTCCTTGGAAGCCAACATAACTCAGACAATTGCGAAATACAACTCCAATTGCTTGAACAAGTGGTCGGAAATTGAATGGACAGAATGCGCTTTGTCAGAAGTAGCCGCGGTGGACATTTGTCCGAAATTGTTTTCAATCGTTAATGCCATTGAATCTGATAAAATAAATAGTTCTTCTGATTTAGTTCATCTGATAAAATAAATAGTTTTAAGCCATTTGATTTGGTTGTCACTTAATTTGAATTTAAAATTCGGACGTACTAACGAAATCACCCTATATACGCTTCTGATTTGTAAGAATAAGAAAAGCGACCTAACGCTGACGTAGAAAATCGATTTCTCCGAATTCAACCATTTTACGACGTTTTGTTTATAAGAGGATCTGTTTACGTTGCAAATTTTTTAGACGTTAATTTAACGAAATAATTCAGAGCCTTCAGCTGATCCTGCACTATCAAAAAGCTCTTAATACTTCACTTGACGATTCCGCTCACGAGTGGAAAACAAATAATCTCCCTCTAACATATTTTCGTGGAATTTTCAGGGAAACACGGTCGGTGTGGAAGTTTCCCGACCCTTTATGACGTAAAAACGTGTCGCAAAGGCCTATTTCCCGACGTTCCCTGAGCCGAAAAGATCAGCTCTATGTATATTTATGCCCGTTTAACCAATAAGTTTATCCCATTCTTATATATAAAAAGCCCCTTTTTTCTCTTTTTTATTTGACGGCAGTTCTTCGGACCGTGCTGCCTTTCTCCTTTTTCCCCCTTCAAAAGATATGATGATGCGGAAAGAGTTGGAGAGGGATTTGAATATTATTTTAATAGTAATGGGTTGTTTACACGCCACTTTAACTTGAAGGATGAGTTTCGAGGCTTTTATTAAAAAAAAAGAATCGGGTCATCTCGGAATAAATGTTCTTATAATATATTTTTGATCTAATTGTTCTTTCCGTTCTATTTCAAATATAAATGTAATTAAGATGTTTATTATTATTCACGTATGGGCCCTGGTGGACCACGCGAAGTACAATTAGAGGCGTTTGTTGTTGTTAGTCTTCCTTTGCGCCCATACTAATTTCATTCTTTCGCTATGAGCTTTTTTCCATTCGTCAGACCAAGTTGTTCCAGTCTTCCTACATTTTTCTCTCTGGCCAACCTTCCAAACGTTAACCTTGTGTCTGAAACAGCCTCTATCCTGAATTTCATTCTGTGTAATATTTGCTGATCTTAGGTCCTCTTTAATTGCCGCAATCCATTTAATTATTTCTACTTTAGCTCTACTCCTATTTTCATAAAATTCGACTATTTGTCTAGTTAGCCTACTCGGATTCATCCGTTTGATGTGTCCGTAAAACTTAAGTCTTCTTTTTCTCATATAGCTATGTATATCTGTGTATTGTTTGATTTCTTGGTTTTCTCGAAGTCGGTATGTTGTGCTATTTATTTGTTTGGAGCCTAGGATTTTTCTTATGATTTTTTTTTCCTTCTTTTCAATGTCCTCGATGTCCCTCTTTCTATTCAAAATGAGCGTTTCTGCAGCATATAGACATTCTGGCTTAATAACCGTGTTGTAATGTCTCAGTTTTGTGTTTTTAGATAGGCATTTTTTGTTGTAAATATTTTGTGTAAGTCTCAATGCCGTTTCCATTTTTTGACATCTACCCTTATTGGCCGCTTTTTCCAACCCATTTTCCATGATTATTTCACCCAAATATTTGAATTGAGAGACTCGTCTGATGTTACCATATTTTGTTTTTAGAAATGGTGTTCTTAGTCTGTTGCAAGTCATGTATTGTGTCTTTTCAAAGGAAATTTGGAGTCCTACCTTTTCTGCTGTTTCTTTTAGGATTTCAGTCTGTTTCTGTGCCGTTAATACATCTTGAGCTAAAATTGCTAGATCATCAGCAAATGCCAGACAATCAATTTTGATGTTGGTTCTCCCCAGTTTAATGGGCTGGTCAATATTAAGTGCTGACTTTTTTCCACGCCACTCCTGTATTACTTTTTCTAGAACCCAGTTAAATAAGAGTGGCGAGAGTCCAAGATGTTTATATATAAAATATATATAAAATTATGTTTCTATTAATAGTCGTTAATAAACATTTTCTACTAATTTAATAATGAAACTTTATAAAACAAGTGGAAAATTTCATTCCTCAATTTATTTCTGTTTTCCCGATTATGTAAACGATTTAGATATCATAGTCCTATCAAAACGGGTCTTTGTCAAAGTTTTCAGATAATTTGTATATCTAGGATCCTAAGGCAGTTATATAAATAATAGAGGTACAGGCAACATTATATATATATATATATATATATATATATATATATATATATATATATATATATATATATATATATATATATATATATATATATATATATATATATATATATATATATATATATATATATATATATATATATATATATATATATATATATATATATATATATATATATATATATATATATATATGCTAGACTATTAGTCTAGCGTATTGTTCCATCCGCGAAACACTACGAACTAACATATATATATATATATATATATATATATATATATATATATATATATATATATATATCAACAACTTTCAAATTTCTTCTAACAATAGAAATCTTTTTGTCTTGTTTGCAGCTCTTGCATGGATGTTGGCAGTTCCTCAGAGTCTTGTAAAAGGAGAACGATATCATCCAAGAATCCAAGATGGCTTAGGTATGCACCATTGATATTTACTCCATCCAGTTTTCTATCCAAAATACCGAATACCTTTTTAAGGTAACTTGAGAGAAGAACAGGTGAGATTGTGCCACCCTGCCGTATACCCCATCCAATTCTGACCTCAAGATCATCAAGGTGAACTCTCGCTGCAGCTTTATTATATATAAACTTAGTACTCTCTCTCTCTACACCTTGACTAAGCAATACACCTTGCCTCCACTATGGCCTGCTTTGAGATTGAATCAAATGCTTTTTCATAATCGATAAAAGCTAAGCACAGTGACATAGCGTATACATTGTGCCTTTCTATGGCCTGCTGAACAACCTGGATGTGATCCGTTGTATTGAAGCTACTACTGAATCCTGCTTGCTTTCTTGATTGTGCGTCATTACATTTTCTTAATATTCTTTTAGATATTATTTTAATGAAAACTTTGTACACCACTAATGGTTTATTGGACGGTAGTTTTTTAAATATTTGTGTGCTCCTTTTTTTATGTAAAATAATCATTTCGGCATTTTTCCATAAGTTGGGTACCCTTAGTTTTGTCCCTTGAGGCATTTTGCTAGTGCTAAAGTGTTTTATGTAAGATTTGACCGCCATTCTTTAGCATTTCAACAGTTATATTATCTTTTTCCGGAACCTTGCAGTTTTTCATGGAATCTATACCCCTTGATATTTGCTTCACTAGGATATCCGGACCTTGTTCTTCTGTGGATATTTCTGAACACAGTGCCATCCTCACGTATCAAGGCAAACATTTGCGTCATTTTTTGCATTAGTGGCATGTTGAATCAACGCGTGTCTTCTCGAATACGTTACCTTATAGTTTTCCAAAGCTCAAGGTATTCGACTCATAGAAGATCTTTGACTGGTAGAACTCATAGGAGATCTTCTGGTGCTATTGAACCAGGAGTTAAAATTAACTAATTAAAAGACGATTTCTTCATATTGATCTGTAATTCTCATCTCCTCCGGGAGATTGGGGGATCTCTGGGTATTAGTAGAATAAGTATCCATAAGATTTTACATGAACATTTAGTCCAGAAAAAGATTTGTGCGTGTTGGATTCCGCATATTTTGACAATCGCTCAGAAAAAAGCTCGTGTCGATTGGTGCAAATAAATGGTCAAAAAATACAATCGTGGTACGTCAGAAGTCGTGCATAACATCTACACAGGTGCAGAATCTTGGATCTATGCGTATGAGCCCGAAAGTAAAAAGCGGTCGACTGTATAGGTATTTCAAAATGAGCTAAACCCAACAAAAGTTCTTCGAAACAAATGGTCACCTATTTATTTGGGATAAGTGGGCATGTGGCTAATCTTAATAGTACACAACCATTTGTTTGCCAGAAATCTTTGAAGAAATAAGAAAAAACAACCAGCGACCCAGGATCATTATTCACCACGACAACGCAAGCTCTCACACATCGGAATGAACAACTCAATATTTAAACGGTCAAAACATCGAATGAATGGTTCATTCGCCGTACAGTCCTGATTTGGCACCCGATAATTTATTTTTGTTCTCGTTCGTGAATAATAAACTACATGGTCAACGATTTTCGACACCAGAAGAAGCGACTGATGCGTTGAAAATGTGTTTTGGAGATCCCTCAATCGGAATGGAAAAAGTGCTATGAAAATTATTTCAAACTGATGCAAAAGTGTATCGATCATCGCAGAGAATATTTTGAAAAACAATAAAACCATTTTTAATGATAAATATTTGTTTTTATTTATTATTCCGGATACATAAATGCCAACCCTCGTACAAATGATTACATTTTAATAATTATAGTTCATAGAGTCAATTTTTATCAGTTTCGACCAAAATTCTTGTTAAAAGTGTGTTAGAAATTATGCTGTTTCCTATCCTTTAATTAAAGTAAGATGGGCCAACAGTTTTGTGGATGCGGACACTGCGAAAAATAAGTTTGCGTCGTAATTAACATACTTTGAATTAATTTTACAAATTGCGCGCCTGAATGTTCCAAATGCTTCGCTAATGGGTTCGCGTTATGGCGCAATGGAAGATGTTTAATCGCCATTTTCACAGACGCCTAAAGGAAAAATGATGGTGGATTTTGCTGCAAGTCCCGCACGTGTACCCAGTTGTAGTTTAGACTTGTAGATTTAAGTCTGAAATTTGGTTGGAATTAGTTACAGTTTAAATTTTGGAACTCAAGTCTGAGTTTTATTTTAGTTTGTATACGGGCTGTGTCTTGGAAAATGATAGTGATTCGAATTTTAAGCACTGCAATATTGTTGAATATATACATACATTTTATTTTATCGTGTATCACACCTTTTGAGCATAACGTTTTTGCTTTTTAAAATACTTGTAAATATACATATTCTATTTCAGATTCGAACTGGGTGGTCTACCGAATAATATTTGTATAAAAAAAACTTAAGAGGTTAAGTTAATAATTGTAATAACTGTAGACTACAACAAAATGTTGGAATATCGTAGTATTTAATAGAATACACTCGATCCTGTGGCCATTCAAATATCCAAATATATTCTCGAACTATTCCAAAAGCAGCGGCCGTCAGGCAAATCCCCTCGCGTTTACCTTTTCTCCCCATCCGTTGTCAACACGAAAGCTTGAACTTTAATTAGGAAGGTGTCACTTTATAGTATCGCCACCATAGCGGTGCTTTCTCGCCTATTTGCACCAAGTCGTGTCGGTGTTTTTGGTTTCTGAACCCATGGACCGGGCTTTAATACGGTTTTTTTGGGGCAGACGGTGGGGATTGGGGAAGGGAAGGGATCACCTGAGTGTCGCTCCGGTAACGAAAATATTTTGGCCTGACCGTAAACACGTTGTTAAAATTAGTTCTGGACCTTCGTCTGGCGAATATTTAATTAGTCCACTTCAGGTGTGAAGCTTTGTTTTATTTGGAACTGGCGACGCTCTGGAGATGTCAGAGGGAAATTTAGAATATCTAGGGAATGTTATTTTTACAAATTGGCTCTAGAAATTTCTATTTAAATTGTTAATGCTTGATTTTCTGTCATTCTATATTATATTTAGATGTAATATTACATTTTTTTGGACTTCGTCCAATGAGACAACAGCAGCTGAGTGTCAAGTACACCCAACTACTGGATTCTACACTCTCATGTGGAACACACAGCAACCTGCGTCTCCGCCTACATGAGCATTTTTGTTAGGTACTTGACCGGGAACGAGCTCCAGCCCTCCAATCAATATATATACCGTTGTCTTATTGGGCGCAGTCCCAAGAAGTAAAAAAAAATCCATGCATAGGCCATCCGACGAGAAGTCGGCGAAAATAAGGGTTGTTTGATTGTGGAGATGGACTTCCTATTCTTGGCGAGAGAGCATATGTCGGTACCCTGATGAGGTAACCACCAACAGACGAAACATGTGCCCTCCAATGTATGGGATGGGTGGGGCTTTCTCGAGGTCAAGGAACTAACCAATGCAAGGTTGTTGTGTGTTCCACATAAGATTGTGAAACCCAACAATCAGGGGTGTATTAACTCCTGACTACTCTTACCTCATTTGACGCAGCCCAAAAAAGTCAAAAAACTCCATGTATGGGCTATCCGATGAGAGGTCGGCGAAAATATGGTTTGTTTGATTGTGGAGATGGACTTCCTATTCTTGGCGAGAGAGCATATGTGGGTACTCTGATGAGTCTGACCACCAACAGACAAAACATGTGCCCTCCAATGTAAAGGGTGGGTGGGGCTTCCACCCATCCCCTCCATTGGAGGGCACATGTTCCGTCCCTTGATGTGCTCTTTTGAACTCTACTAAATGACCATCTCATTCACCAGTACCCCACGCTTCCATTCCACTTCATTGGATCTGCTCATCTGTTCTGAAGAGCCCATCAAGAGACGAAACATGTGCCCTCCAATGGAGGGGATGGGTGGGGCCCGTCCCCAGTCAAGTAATCAGCGGAATATATATATATATATATTTATATATATATATATATATATATATATATATATATATATATATATATATATATATATATATATATATATATATATATATATATATATACAAACTGTGTCTCACCAAAAACAAAACAAAAAACACAAACATTAATTTTTTCGCCAAAAATCATTATTTGTATTCAAAATAGTCTCCTTGCAAGTCAAGACAATGCATGGTGAAATAGTATATATAGTATATAATAGGTGAAATAGTTTGACGAATGAATTTTTGAGCGTAGTCAAAGATATGTTCTTCAGAATGGATGTCGACGCCTTTTAAAAGGCTTCATCCGTAAATAAAGTTTTTCGAAGAGGTAGAAGTTGTAGGGAGCCAAATCAGGCGAGTATGGTAATGATTAATGGTTCAAATGCTATTTTTGGTCAAAAAATTAGTGATGAGTGTCAAATGATGGGACGGCGCATTATCTTGCCATAAGCGCCAGCTACCTTGTTGACGATATTATGGCCAAGGTATTGATCGTTTGAGCAGGAACGAACATATATATATATATATATATATATATATATATATATATATATATATATATATATATATATATATATATATATATATATATATAATGAAATCAGTATGGGCACAAAGGAAGGCTAACAACAACAAATGCCTCTAACTGTAAACGCGTGGTCCACCAGGGCCCATACGTGAATAATAAAATAATATATATTTATTATTATTTTTTATTTATTGCGATTTTCGGTCAGTTAATAAATTAATTTTTTTTTATTGCTTTGTTAACGTTTCGGTTTAATAATAAACCATCTTCAGAACAATTCTACAATTACTTCTACTACCTGTCTACCTTATTTTTATAAAAAATACAAATTTACATCTAAAAACCTACCAATATCTAATTAAAAAATTAATTTCCTAATTTTTTTAACTAAGAAATGATATTTTTTTAAAATCTTTAATTGACGTATATCTGACTGGTATATTTAAAAAAAAAATTACCTTTAAATTTTTGTTTCTTAATATAACCTAACAGTTTTGGATTTGCTACGTGTAATGGTATAAATATATATATATATATATATATATATATATATATATATATATATATATATATATATATATATATATATATATATATATATTTTCCTTTAGGTTAATTTTCTTGGGTATATTGGTCTGTATACATTTTAAGAAGTAAAAGATGCGTGTTCCGGTTTTTTTGTTCCTTGTTTCTAATTCATGTTTCGGTCCTGATTTGACATTCATCAGAAAACTGTTTTCTAAGGAAATTTCATTGCTGTTGGTATAACATAAGGTTATTATATTTAATTTAACTTAACCCTTGTAGGCATCCCATAAAGAATGCTTGTCATTATATTTTAAAACTGTTTCTCATCTCATCAGCCCAACTCATACCAAGTGTTAGGATAATTTCTCAGTTGGACTCTTCACCCGAAGCGAACAACCCTTGAGAATGCCAAATGAGATTTTAGCGAACTCTCTCACTCTCGCACTCTTCACCCAACGGACGGATCGATATTCGGAATAACTTAGGACCATTACTTATATCATCTATATCCATCCATCCATCCATCCATCCATATTCATCACAATATTTATATTGTGATATTTATATATTTAACACAAAACGAGGCGTTCCAAATATAAAGGAATAATCCTAATAATAAACGTTCCTAATAATATTAGGAAAGTTATTGGTATATAGAACGAGACATTCAATGCAAGAAATAATACTATTTTAGGTATAAAATAAAGCCAACAAGAAATAAAGATAAATGGGAATATTTAAGAAAGTTATTCTCCCGGTTCCAACTTTGGTATCGGAGAGCTTATTAACAAAATAAAGCAAGATTTAAAACTAGGAAAATAAAATTTCTTAGCCAAATAGAGGGAAAAACAAAAATGTATCCAATTAGAACTAATAAGAAATAGATGACGCGCATAATAAATAGTTTGGCAGTTCATCGATAAAAAGAAACTGTGAGAGTTAGGAGGTAAATAAAGAAACTGAGAGAAAGACCAAGAGGCACTTGAATAGAAATAAAACTAATTAAGAAATGTTTATCACTTTTTCTCTTCGAAAACATAATTTTTTGTTGCAGTAACACTGCAAACTTTAGATGGACTAAAATGATTCTAGCGGATACCAGGTTATACTACTTCATCTCCTTCACGTAACAAACTGCTATTAAAAGCGAACCTAGACATATCTCGCTATTTAAATTAACATCTCGGACATAGTCATGTTTCGCAGGAAATGAATATTTTGGTGACAAGGATGCTCCCGGAGGGATTTATGGCCGTCGCACGGAGATGGGGTGGGTAGCAGATCGAGGAGGATACGGGTGATATTGAAAGCTGGCCGCCTCGCAGCTGTACCAGATATGATTTACAGTTGCCATATCGAATAGGAGAGGCGGACAATCGTGGGGTTGATTGATATTTCTACGGAAATCGACATATAATTTGTCTTAATTTTTGGGAAACCTTGTTGGTTCAAATATGAGTGTAAATAAAAGGACTCCTCTAATTTTAAACTATAACTTGATATGAAATACAAATATATCCATATCTCTACAGAACTAAATTGCTTTAAAACCAGCATTTAAAACTACACACAAGAAGCTCGACAGGCCTTAAAAACCCATGGTTTCGACTTTGTTTACTATTTTTCCCAATTTTATTCTGTTCATGGCTGCATCCCGCCATCCTACCACCATTTTTTTTTGGTCGTTGTCTTCCTCCAATTCGTCCTTTTCCTCTCGACAATGCTTGTTTTGCTCATCTACTATCTGGCATTCTTACCATATGACCTAACCACCGCAATCTGGAGGACCTTACTATCTGACTTATAAATGGTTTCCCTATAGAAGTTTAATTTCTGTATTAGTTCCTCTCCATATTGCCTCTTGTACTTTTACTCCTCCAAATATCTGCCTCAGTATTCTTCGCTCCGAGACATTAATTTTTCTTCCTTCTTTTTTGTTCATTACCCAACATTCACAGCCATATAGTACCATACCAGCCATATAGTACATTCACAGTCATATAGAAAACCTCAACTCCCATTTGAAAGATTATTTTCTTATATTCATTAATGTGTAGGCCATATTCTTGAGCTTCAAATAGTCTAAACATTCTTGCTAGCTCTGTTGTTGTTCTTGACGTGAGCACCACATTCTCTGCGTATGCTAATATTTGGCTCTTGCTATTGTAAATAGATCCTCCTGCTCTTATTCCGCTTTCTTGGAGTATTGCCTCTAGCACATGTTTAAAAAGAACTGTAGGCAGAGGATCCCCTTGTTTCGACCCCTTTCTTCCTTCAATTTTTCCTGTGGAAAGATACCCCTTTACCACCACTCTGTATTCTGTTTTCATTAGTATCATCTTCGTCATTAGAATGATCTTCAGGACTTGGAGCACGTTCAATGCTTGGTACAACTTCCTCCTTATGATTGAGTCATAGGCTTGTTTAAAGTCGATGAACAATAACTTCAAGTTAAGTTTCTTTCTGTTTATACGCATTGTTTTGGATCATTTTCAGGATGAAGACCTGATCAGTAGTGGATCTGCCTTTCTTAAACTATTCTTAGTATTCTTTCACTTGTCCGTTTAAATATATCAGCCATTACCATCGTGTCAAAACAAGTATCTCCCAGGACCGGTTTCTGACCTAACAGCCGTCGTCAGTTGACTCGCGCATGATTTGAAACGAGCAGAGGTACGTGGAGAATGGATGAGGGATTCCTGTTACTTTGATATCTCTCTCCACGACCCCACTATGCTGTTTTCTTATATATAAGAAGAATTTCTCTGCCACTTGGGTCCATCGTACTATCGGTCTTTCTCGCGGACGTTTGCGATCAAGCGGTATCAACTTCAGGATTGTCTTGGTCCACCTGTCGTCCCATCACCTCGCTATATCACCTGCCCATCTCCACTTCTGTTGCTTTATTTTTCCAATGATGTCACACACTTTCGTTTGTTCCTCCCCTATCCGGACATCAACCTGCCTATTGCCGACTCAAATCGAGAAAGACTTTCCTGCACATAACGGAGAATCTTATCAATACTCCTTAACACACTAGATTGGAAACGTAGCAAGATAGAAACGTCCATCTTCTAGACTGGTTTATACCAAGGGAGGAACTTCCCCCAGGCCACACAGAGGAATGTGATATATGGAAATTTTTGAATAAACTACTCTCCGGGATTGAAAGGTCCAAAAGTAATATGAACAGTTGGGGGGGTTTCAGACGAATCAATGTTGGGCCATTGCGGAAATGAGCAGACTACTGCCCATTTGATGCGATGGGAGCTATGCCTGCACCTGCACCGTCGATGAGCTCATGAGGGCTACTCCAAATGCGCTAGGTTTGGCCAGCTTCTGGTCTAAAACTTGTTAGTACTTATACTCTGTGTTGCTTTGTATCGTTATGTCTTATATAATTTTATATTTACAAATTTTAACTACGGAATTTGTGCTGTTCATATGGTTTCGGTGTTTCTGACACGATTGAATAAATACATAACTAAATAAATAAATAAATAAATAATATATATATATATATATATATATATATATATATATATATATATATATATATATATATATATATATATATATATATATATATATATATATATATATATATATATATATATATATCCTGGAGATGGTAGGTCCTAGAAAATTTGACATATAAAAAGTAGAGTCTTTAATCACTGCATCCTTCTATTAATAACGTAGAGAGATCAAACTTGACCCATTACAATGGTAAATCTGGCCAAAAATGTTAAAACACAGGTATCCATGAAGAGAATGGTATTAGTAGTAAGATTAGCTGACCAAAAAACAAACAAATGAAACAGGAGCGAAAGAAAATTCATAGATGCAGAGAAATAATGTACTTCATCAAGCTAAAGTGAAGGTATGCAGGATACAGTGTAAGATAATAAGATGAAAAGTGTAAGATAAATAAAAGTGTAAGAAAAGTGTAAGATAATAAGAAGATGGAATACTATTCAAGATTAAAGAGTTTGAAGGGGACGCAAAATCACAGAACGGTCTTAAATAAAAAAAGCTGATGATGATAAGATAATAGATAATAGGCTAAATCGGAAGCAACCAGCACAGGAGAGAAATCGCAGGTAAATGTTCTGAGAACGTTATTCAAAGTTGAACCACCAATGGCGTAAGAAGACGCATCAAAAATATTATAATTTTATGGAAACATCTTGAATATGAATATGGAATTCCGATTTTCTAAGTTGTTAAACAGAAATATAACGAAGCGAGTCGATTTTGTGAATACCGAGAAACCGTTTTCTGAACTACACTTAACCGAGTATCTATCTGTTTAGCTGATATAATATAGATAGAAAGATATACCCGATACGATATTGGAAGGAAAATGTACGGTTCGCGCGACCGGATTAAAACCGCTCGAGCGAAATAAAGCCGCCAAATTTAATTTAATGTACTATCCGACGATCTGCTCCCGCTTTAAATGCTCTAGATTGAATTATTGAACGGCATTATAACGGAACGGGGAGGGAATGGAAGATTGACTAGGGTGGGGGTCTGTAATGTCGAGTGTTTAAGCGAAAACACTAAAATTGCCTACATATAAGTATTTTTAAAACATCTATCTTATTGCCACACCAATTCGTTATGCTATCAACTTTTAAACCCATCGTTATTTGCGTGTCATTCGAAAATAACCATTGTGGTATATTTATTAACCATACGTCACACAAAAAAAAAGTATAATCGTTATTACGAGGATTTCTTGAACATTTTTCAGCCTGACCCAGATATGGCGCTAGTGTGATCAAATGACTAGAATATTTGTTAAGTATGAATCATTAAATGGCGCGCCGTGAATTTCACACGTTTGTGTTAAGTTGCATATTTGTGGCGATACAGTAAAAAAAAATATTTGTTTCAGAGGGTGTAACCTCGATGGACATACAAAACGAATTAGGTTCTCCTTTCAAAGACACTTTGCCTTTGCTGCCAATGCTAAAAGAGTGAATTTAAACATGGTAACAAGGTAAACAAGGTGATAGGGTCACTAAAATAATGATAGGGTCATTAAAATAAGGTAAAAATAGTCAAAAAATTGTAGTAAATGATCGCTGACTAATGGCATGTGAGTTTCTTGATATTGAACATCTCGATAGACCGTATCCATTATATTCTACACGATATTTTGAGTATGAAAAAGCTTTCTTCTTGATGGATGCCACGTTTGATAACAGTCAACTAAAGACGGATTCGAATGAGTACCTCTAGATTGTTTAAACATATTTGGATACGATTACGCAGTTTCTTTGGCGTTTTTTAACAGAAGATGAAACTTGGATTCGCCACAAACATAGTAACATAAAGCAGGTAAAAGTGCGTTAAAAAAAGAACAAATGGTTTTATCTTCAGCAATAGTTATATTTGCGGTAAAAATTATTTTCTGGAATTCTCATGGTGTACTGCTCACAGCCTACTTGGTAGTAGACAGGACCATGATCGAGGAGTATTATATCTATTAATCAGGTTAATCTGAGGGAGGCGAGAATATTAAATCTTCAATGGGGATGACATTGTTGTGGGGCTTGACAATAAACGTAGCAAAAATCAAGATAATGATAGCCAATAGGTCACTGGAGGGGGAGACCTTGGCCAATTTCCCCAGATGGGATTAAAATGGTTAAGGGCTTTATATACTTGGGCGCAAAAATATCAAACACAGATAGCTGCGAGCCTGAAATAAGAAGAAGAATCGCTATGGGAAAAACCGCCGTTACCAAATTGACATGCATATGGTATTTCCACGAAATAAGGAAAAACGCCAAAATGAAGCTGACGAGAACACTCATATTTTCTATCGTAACATATGATGCTGAGTCTTCGACGTTAAAAACAGGTGATAGAAGGCATCATGATGCCTTCGAAATGTCCACATGGATGCGTGTGCTCAGGACCACGTCGATCGAGAAACCTACTAATGAATCCATCACTCAGCAGAACAATTTAAAAATCTATTTTGAAGTATTTCAGTCACATTTTGAGAAGAAGAAAATAATAAGAAAAAAAATAGAGGGGAAACGGCCTCGAGGCCCACACGTTACGTTTTTTTATACATGGAAATGTCTGCCCAACAATTACAATTGTTCTACTATACATTGTTGTAATAAAAGTTTTAACATCAACATGAAAAATATATTCTAAAAACATATCTTGAAGTAGTTTCCTCTTCAATCTTGTATGTATGTTTCTCCGTCTGGATTACTTCTGGATTACTTCAACATTTTTCGTATGTGTGCTATGGTCACTTTTTTCTATTCTTGTGCACTTAATGAAATGTTGCAACCGTTCGGCAAAAAGTTCTGAAGTTATCCATCCACTTTTCGAGCATCTAAATGCTGTGTTAGGCGGAGTTTCTTTTTTTAGGCATCATTCAGTCTTTTCCGCTTAAATATTAACATGGGTGGTCACATACATCGCACATCTGCCTGTCATTGTTAGACCCCTTTATTCGCTTATGATTCCACGCATCCACTTGGTATTTGTCCTTTTGAGCAATAACTTTAAAAGGTTTGTGAATGGTGGATAATGCAGTTTCATCCATATTATATATTTGGTCAGCAGTAAACTTGTATTTATCCAGTATTTCTTCATATTTATCAAAATGATCATTAACACGCTTTTTATTGAACCCTTTACTTCTAGGCATCGATGTTGGTTCTGGAACACGCTAGAACAAAGTACGATGGTCTTTCATAAACCTGTGATACCACTTTTTGCCGGTTATTTTCTTCTCCTTATTAAAGCGATGAGGTAATTGAAATTTTTCAGCATGCTCGAAGGCAAGCTTCCTAAACTCAGTAGTAGTTAATCCAAAGAAACTGAACTCGAAATGTATCAAATGCTGTGCTAATTCCTCTTCCATGCTTGATAACATATCGTTAGGTCTACCAAATGGTGTTTCATTCAAACCTTTCAAATGTCGTCGCAGTGTAGGCTTATCTTCTACATGCTTCACTAAATCCAATTTCACCATTCTGATGTTTCAGTAAAGCTTCGTCAATATCCTTCTGCTTCCAAGTATTGTACTTTCTCTTCGCCGTATTCATCAGCTGATAAAAAAAATAGTAAACAGGTAAATACTGAAATCGTACCGGTACGATTAAAGAATTATTTAGAAGTATGACTTGAGCGACAAGGTCTTCAAAGTTTCAAACCAAAACCACTGACATAATCTAAAAAAATTCTACCATTTGAATAGGACTAATTGCCAGAGAACGATAAAAACAGACGTAGATCTAAAAAATATTTTTACCTCGCGAAACCGGGTGGCTGGGTTCGTTTAGTCGTACGACTAAATAGTTCAGGCTTACGGTACGAGATGGTGCTTTGTACAAGTTTTAAACGAGATACTACCGGGGTACGAATTAGGCCGTGGTTCGACTTAAGCAATTTTACCATATGTTCTTTATATCTGATTGATATAAATTTTTGATCGATGGATCTTATACCTTCTATCACAATCTTGACAACTAATTCCATAAATTCCCCATTCTTCATGTTAATCTACTTTGGATTACCCAGAACTGCTTTTAGTCTATTTTATTATTTATAGGAGTGGCGGCTCGTGAGGGAGGGCATCGAGACGCCGCCAGTCCAGAATTTATCACAGTAAACAATTTTTCAGAGCGAAACACCATATTTTACCTTCTGTATAGGGTTTCAGTAGTACGAAAAGTAAAAAGGAGGAAGGGGAAAGCAAAAAAAAATCTTCAGCAGCACTATTTTCTTCTATGTTCTCCCATTTTAAAAACCCACGAGCAGCCATTGGTTTGTAGACTACCCTAAAGTCCACTGTTTTCAAAGTCTAGTCCTTGTGTTAATTTGGTGTTAATGTTGTTTTTGAAAAGTCGAATATTCTCTCAGTTAAAATATAAATATTGATTTTGGTTCATATAAAGGGTGCTCTAATAATCATGCCGGTTTTGAATTGCGCGCCATCTGTAGCGTCACGACATAAAAAAAAGGCCGTTCGTTAGTAGACATCAGGAGGTTAAGTAAAATGGAGAGCTACAATATACAACGACCAAATGTCATTGTAAAAATTATTATCAAAGTGGTGAAAGTGTAGCACAGTTCGTAAAATGCGTATAATTATGAACGATCGGAATGCTCCAAATGATGCTACTGTGAGAAGATTAATGAAAAAAAATGAGCAAACAGAGTCTGTTAATGACGTGAAAACAGAAACACGCGTTCGTCTTGATCCCTCGACTGAAAATATCGCAGCAGTGCGTGCAAATGCTGAGGAAATCCCAATCGCATCAATTCGGCATAGAGTTCAGGAAATTGGTGTTTCCACAACCACTATGCACCGAATTTTAATAAAAGATTTGAAACTACATACGTACAAACTTCAACTGACTTAAGAACTGAAGCCGGAAGACCATGGGCAACGAAGAGCGTTAGTTGATTGAATTTTGGAACAACGACAATTGGATCATGATTTTTCAACGAAAATCATCTTTAGTGACGATGCTCATTTTCATCTTGATTGAGCGTCGTTAATCGGCAAAATTGTCGCATGGGATTCCGAAAATCCACGAGTGGTTGTTAAGAAACAGACGCATCCAAACAGGGTCACTGTTTGGTGTGCATTTTGGACTGGAGGCATCATCGGGCCATTTTTCTTCGAAAATGCAGTTGGTCAAGTATTAATCGTGAATGGTGTTTGTTATCGTAAAATGTTAACTAACTATTTTGTGCCCAAATTGCAAAATAAGGATCTCAACAGCATGTGGTCGCAGAGAAACTATTGAATTAGTGCACGAGTCATTTCCTAGTCGTGTTATTTCTCATTTTGAAGATTGGCATTGGCTGCCCAGATCATGCGATTGCCTTTGGACTTTTTCTTTGGGGTTTTTTAAAGTCACAAGTTTATGTGAACAAGCCTACAATGATTGAAGCCTTAAAAGACGAAATTCAACGCTGTATAACTGAAATACCGCAAAATTTATGCGCAAAAGTCCTTGAAAATTTCATGAAAAGTGCACGTATGTGCTAGCAAAACCAAGGCGGTCATTTGTTCGATGTCTTATTAGATTCATAACGTCATGATGTGTACTTCATTACTCAATAAATGTTTCCAACTTATGCCACACATAAATATGTTTTATTTAAAACTCAAAACCGGCGTTCTTATTGGAACACCCTTTATTTGAACAATGAGATAAATATTCGAATATAGTGGATTTGTAAGTAATATTTTTTATATCAATCAAAGGTTACAACATTGGAAGAAAAAATAAAGAAAGTAGAATGTACATATTGGATAGTCGCGATTCAATGATACAGGGTTAAAAAGATAAAAACAAGGAAAACCAATGACAAAATGTTACGAATTTACGTCTTCCTTTGACTACTCGCAGCTTTAAGTATATGTTTATACATTTTTTTATCAGTTTTTATCTCATTTGTCTGCCAAAGCCATCGATCATATTGAAATATGCGTCGTGTTATTTGAAAATGTAGTCAGAGCAAAAAATCAGAAATTTGTCAGACTTGTTATTGTTTCTCTTTCGTGTGGTGAGGTAAAAAAAAATCTTACTCGGGTTTGCAAATTAAGGTCGAGGTGGTATTTTTTATATTTTTTTTTGTTTCATGTTGAACTAAAATATTTTTTGTCTTGTTGGTTGCAAACACCCGTCTGTAAAATTTGTATTTTTTTCCTTTATTTTGTTTTTTTCGCCGCGATCTAAAACTGAAAAAAAATCTGTTCTTATGTAAATAAAGAATAACTGGGTAAAAACAAAAAATCGAACGGAACAAATTTCTCAGTGATTCTTTTTTGTAATAAATTTGCCTAACGAATAAAATTTTTAAAATATAACAATGTTTAAACAAAATAGAAATATACAAACTTTTAACGTTAACGTTTCAGGAAGTATTTTCCCCCCGTTTTCAAAACGTATCTAAAAATAAATAATATTAATTTCTATAAATTCTGAAAAGATAGGAAGTAAATATATTTTTTAAGTATGTCAATCATAAAATGAGTTTTTTAATGACATTGACATACTACCAAAAAATAAACATATAGGTGAGGTTTACTGTGTGATTGTGATTATGTATTGAAATACTTAAATGTTTTTGATTGTATTCTTTAGAATCGAGAACCATATTGAATTTAAATCTACGGAAGGCATACTAATACAGTTATTTTTATTTAAATTAATTATAGCGGTTTCCTTTAATCTTCTGTATTTTGTTACCGATTCTTTTAATACCGTTTTGGAATTATTCCAATTGATTTTATGACTCGATTCCCAGGCGTGTTGACAAATTCTAGATTTATTAAAATCGCCCTTTCTAAGAAGGTTTTCTCTTTTATTCTAACATTTAACGGTCTAGATATCTCATCTATATAAAATTTGTCACATTCGTAGGGAATTTTATAAACCACATTTTTGGTATTTTGTTGTGTGTTGTTTGGTTGAGTTTTGTTTAATTGTGTGAGAAATACCGCGGATGTAATTGTAATTGTGAGGTTAATTGTTTGAGAGTTATTGTTATTGTTATTAATAACTTGTCTGTTTTGTCTGGTATCTAAAGTTCTAATCAATTTATCTATAAATTTTTTTAGGTCATTGTTTTTTATTAAAATGTCTTTGATGTGATTTGTTTCTTTTTGTAGTGTATCACTGTCGGTACAAAAAAGTTTTGCTCTATCATATAAACTTTTAGTTATTCCTATTTTGAGTGATTGGAAAAGAAATTGAGATACCTATCTATGTTTGTCGGTTTTCTGTAAACTGTAGTTTTTAATGTATTTTTTTATTATAATATTAAAGTGTCGAGTAATGGCAATTTATTCTCCTTCTGCATCTCAAAAGTAGGCTCTCAAGAATTTATATCTTGAAAAAAAATATATAGATCGTCAATGCTATGTTGCCATATTATCAAAAATATCATCAACATATCTAAGCTATTTACTTAATATGTCATTCTCGAATTCCTCCATAAAAATATTACTCATCGAAGGAGAAAGAGAAGAACCCATTGCCATTCTAAAATTTTGTTAATAATAATTATTTTCTAGTTGAAAATATGTGGTTTTTAAGCACAGAGTTAATAATTCCAAAATTGTATTTTTGTTTAGTTTAGTTCGGTTTTTTAATGTGGTGTCATGTTCTAATCTCTTTCTAATTATTAAAAGTGATTTATCAACTGGTACATTAGTAAATAAACTCACCAATGTGTTTAATAATGGTCGAAGTTTTATCTAAGAAAACTATTAAAAATATTTTTATTATATGTGTTTGTTCTACCCGAAAATGGATTTAAAATGTTTAATAAAAATTTTGCAAGTTTATAACACGGGGAATCTATACTACTAACTGTAGGGCAAACTGGTATATTAGTTTTGTGTAGTTTTGGTAGACCATAGAAATGAGGTGGTTTACTATAATGTGGTGTAAGTTATGATCTTTTTAGATCTGTAAATTCATGTTTGTGCTTATATAATTTATTGTAAATTTGTCTCTCTATATTTAATGTTGAATCTGTATGTATTTTAGTCTAATTTCTCTCATCAATTAAAGTTTTAATTTTGTTATTATATTCTGTAGCGTCCAGAACAACTGTGGCGTTACCTTTATCTGATGGCAATATTGTAATAGATGTCTTTTTTTAATTTATCTATAGTTAACCTTTCCTCATGGTATAAATTTGAATGGATTTTAAATTGTTTTTCTAAGATAAGTTTTAATCTGATTCTGTATTCATTTGCACTTTTCAAAGATAATTTTTGAGCAACAGACTCTAGTGCCGAAATAATGTCTGAACATCTTTCGATGTAATACTAAAATTTAGTCCTTCAGAGAGTACATACTTTTCAGAATGAAATAATATTTTACATGAAAGGTTAACTATAGTTTTATTAATGAAATTTTTGCAATCTCTTAAAAGTGCTAAACTAGCCCTATGTAAAATATATATGCTTCTGTTTGTATTATATGGTTGGTATATGTAAAGGTAAACCTTTTGGTATTGTCACAATCTTTACATTTGTAAAGAAATGTTAACCTGTTTTCAGAATGTTGTAGTTTAATATATTTACTTTTTAAATATTTAAATAAAAAACATATCTCAGGCCCATACCTGTAATCTATTATGTGTCTCTATTATATTGTAATTTATTAAAAAAAAGAATCACTGAGAAATTTGTCTCCGTCTGGTTGTTTGTTTTTACCCAGTGATTTTTTGTTTACATAAGAACAGATATTTTTGATATTTTTTGAGTTTTAGATCGTGGCGAAAAACCCAATTAAAGAAAATCCAATCCAGGTCCATCTTTCGTCCCATCGCCTCGCTACATGACCTGCCCACTTTCATTTCAATTGCTTTATTCTTCCAATGATGTCATTCACTTTCGTTTGTTCTCTGACCCAAGCATACATCTTTCCATTCCCCTCTGCGCTACTCGAAGTTTTTGAACTGACTGTGATGTGAGTGTCCAGGTCTCACTTCCGTATGTCATAGCGGGCAGGACACACTGATCAAAGACTTTTCTTTTCAGACAAAGGGGTAGTTTGCTCTTAAACACTATGTTGAGCCTGCCAAATGCCTGCTAGCCACATTTAACGCGTCGTTCCACCTCCCGGACGGTGTTCCCTTCCATTGAAACCCTTTGCCCAAGATATATATAGTGATCCACAACTTCCAAATCCGTTCCTAAAATAGAAATCCTTTTGTCCTCAGCAAATTTATTGGACATGACCTGACTCTTCTTCTGGTTTATTTTCAAGCTAAATGTTTCCCCAGTCCTTTGCAATTCTTGCACCTGTCTTTGCAGCTCATCTGGGTCTTGTGAAAAAAGAACAATATCATCTGCGAATCTAAGATGATTTAGGAACGCACCATTAATCCTTATTCCATCTTGTTCCCAATCCAGCTTACGGAAGACTTCTTCCAGGCAGGCTGAGAAAAGAAGAGGCGATATTGCGTCTCCCTGCCGTACGCCCCGCTCTACATTTATTCCCACCTCAAGATCGTCAAGGTGGACTGTCGCTGTAGCTTCATCATATATCGATCCTAGTAGGTTTACATATGCTTTCTCTACACCTTGATTAAGCAATGCATCCATTATGGCCCGCTTTGAGACTGAATCAAATGCTTTTTCATAATCGATAAATGCCAAGTACAGTGGCATAGTGTATTCGTTGTGTTTTTCTATGACCTGCTGTAGAACCTGGATATGATCCAATGTACTGAATCCACTTCTGAATCCCTTGGTTGTGCGTCATTAAGTTGTCTTAGTATTATTTTAGATATTATCTTGGTGAAAACTTTGTACACCACTGATAGGAGGCTTATTGAGCGGTAGTTCTTTAAATCTTCCCGTGCTCCTTTCTTATGTAAAATAATCACTTCTGCATTTTTCCATAAGCTGGGTACTTCTTGTTGTTTGAGGCATTTTGTGTATAATAAGGTCCGACCACCAACTTTATATATATATATATATATATATATATATATATATATATATATATATATATATATATATATATATATATATATATGAACACGTCACAATCATAGAGTCATTACTTAACAAAATTTATGATTTAAGAATTATTCTGGTTGATTTTTGCAATCGAAAATTTGTGAGTGCTTTAGAAGTTTTGTTGGTGTCAGTAACACATGCGACTAAAACGCAGCACGTGAGAACGTGGTTTACGATATATGATATATGGGATATGAAAGCTTTTAAGGTATTATTTTCACATTTACATACAGATAGAGTGTTTAAAAAAATATAAAAACTACAAAATATCAGGTAACAATAGCATTAATTAATATATAAATGTAGAGGATCTATCAAAATTGGCGGGTTTTTAAAGTTTTGAATAAAACACAGAATTGATTGTTGATTTGACGTTGATTTCAAAAAAATTTTTATTGTATTTATTGTATTAATTGAAGCCTAGCTTAGGAGTGTACTTAAACACGAAAGACAATAACTGCCAAATGACCACTTCTTGCAGCTCCACATACCTCCATCATTTTGTCAAAATTTTGGCTCGAATACTTTCATCCTTTATTTCAGGAATCGATTGTGGATTGTTCCTATAGAACTGGTTTTTTACGTAACTTCAAAGAAAATAGTATAATAGTGTCAAATCACATGATCTTGATGGCCAATTAACATCACTGTTTCTTTCAATAATTCGCCCAGGAAATGTTTGTCTCAATAAATCAATTCTATCATTAGCAGAGTGAGGTGCAGCATCTTCGTGTTGGAACCATAATATTCAATTCAGCCCACGAAAAATCAGTAACCATCTCACGATATCGAACACCACGTACAGTTACAGCCTTACCAGCAGCATTCAGAAAGAAATACGGTTCAATTACACTGCCTGGCCAAAATGAAAACCAAACAGCTACTTATTTAGGATGTAAAGGTTTCTCATGAATCAATCGTAAATGTTCCTCACCCTAAATGTGGTAATTTTGTTTATTAACAACAGAATAGTAACCACCAATTTCAAAATGTGCTTCATCTGAAACGATGATTTTTTTGAGAAAAATTATCTGTTTGTTCTTTGATCAACTTGACAAATGCATGACGTTTTGAATGATCCGTTGGCTTTAGTTCCTGTGTTATCTAAACCTTATATACCTTCAGAGCTAAATCCTTTCGTAAAATACGCTATGTTGTGGATTCACTGAGTCCAAATTTTTGTGGACGTCGACTAATGAAATTTCTAGGTCTTCAGCAACACTTTCACGTATCAAATAAATATATAAATAAAATGGCGGTTATAAAGTGGTTTCTTCAATGGAATGAACAGAAAAATGTTATATCTGACCAATATGGTGTTTATATATTTAAATTTTAGCGAGACATTGACATAATTGTACGATGGTGCAATTATCATATTGCAAAAACCTGGAATTGTTTTGCAACAAATTTAATATTTAATCAGCAATTAATCAGTTCAAGATCTTTGAAAGCAGGAGTTGGAGGGGGTTTTTAAGGAATCAGGTATCATAGATATCATCAAATCCCAAATACTGAGATGGCCAGAACATATTTATAGATTTTAAGATGTTCAAATCCTCGAAAAATTACTGGAAAGTAGGTTAGGAGGCAGGATGAGGGGCAGGTCAAGATCAAGATGGAGAATAAAGAATTATAGGTTTTAGATGAAAATTATTGGTTTGGATATTATCATCATCATCATCAACAGCCCGTGTAGATACATGTAGTTACATGTACACGTGTAGTTATATGTATTTTTACGTATAAAAAGATATCCTGACACGCATATTTTTGAATGAAAAGTGCCATTCTAACTTTACAAAACACAATTTAGTATTGAAGGAAGGGAAACAATAATAAACGATTAAAAAATATTCCATAAAAATAAAATATTTCGTGTATTAACTTCATTTTCTCACGTTTTCAACAAGTTTTTAAGGTATCTCAACTTACCCGACAAAACATTTTTTTACCCAAAATGCAGATCGTTGGAAAATTGTATATATTTTTTTGGACTTTTGAAAAATTTAAAAAACGTTTATTATCGAAGTGTTGGTATGGCCTCTAGTGTTCCGTTCTTTTCGATATCTCTACCCAGTTAAATTTTATGACCAAAAAACAAAAGGTGTCTCAACCAACTCCGCCTTACCCTAGTGCTTTGTTGTTTCCCCATCCGCCATCCAAAGCGCCAGCAAGCGTCATCCAGGACCGGTTTCTGGCCTTAAACCGTCATCAGCTGGGCTCAACCTGAACGCCCGGAGAGCGGATAAAGGGAACGACTAAAGTGTGTCGAAGCGACCACACTTGAAAATGCCAAATGAGATTTTGGCCGAACGTCGTGACTCGTGATAATGACGTCTGGCATTATATATATAATGCCAAATTATAAGATTAATTTACTATTTTGCAAATTTATATTGGATATTTAAAAGGTGTCTCAACTTACTCCACCTTACCTTATGTACAAAACAAAATTATGTCAATTCCAGAATACACTTAAGCTTTTTTACTCAGTAGCTGCTTTTTATATCACCTAAATTCTGACTTGGTTTCCTGAATATTGAATAAGAAGATAATAAGAACACATGAATTTTCTCCCGGTAACCGCTATGAATGTGACTGAATTCAGATTAGATTGCTTACTTTCTCGAATAAAATTTTCTACCAATATCGATACTTAGATATACTCTAAAGAGCTAAATCGCACCACAATCCCACCATTAAGTTTCCATCCCCTCACGCTTCGAACGGTAACATACAGCAATTCTACCGGTTGCGGAATTGGATCTCGATTGTTCCTGCAACTAGAGACGACTATCCAGACTTCTAAGAAGGAAGACTGAATTGCATAATAACCGATAGAAAGCCGAGCATTTGGTCGAAATAACTTTAAACTTTGATAAACTCCCGGATTAGTCGGCGACGAACTCGCCATTCAGAATAACCAATTGATCTGACACGATGGCCGGAGTTTCGTTCCATATTAACTTGCCTTCTGCTCGGTAGGGGGTCTTATTTGGAATGTTCCTGCGAGTTAATTCGCCGATAGTTAAAGTGCTGAAGTTTGAGCAATTGAATCCAAAGTTTCAAGCGAGTATTTTATTGATGTTTTTTCCGCTTTCTACACACCACCCGCCTTAAATTATCATGTTTCAATTAATATACGGGCTATGGGGGTCGTTCTAAAAGTGTTTGAACTTCCAGAGATAATGTAAGAGTGACCAAATGCCTACGATATTTGTCACTATGATTCGTTTTTCGGAAAGCGGACAAAAATGTCCGACAGACCATAAAATGTTTCATTTTTCTAAAATAATTTCTAAATATAATTTCTTATATACGAAATCGTTCGAAAAGGTCTCGGCTTGACATAGAGATGACGCAAGTATGACCACATTTGACAAGTATGATTCATTACATGCTATGCTGCGACGTTTTAGACGCGTAGGTTTATTTGCCTGTTTGTTGTAATTGAAGAAACCAGACCAGAATCGACAGTTTTTGAAATTCTTTTCTATGTCTTGACAGCCTATCAAGGGCCTTTGCCTCCCCCTAGGGGTCTCTAGATTTATGTTTTATAGTGGGATTTGACTCATGAAGTAAAGGAAACATACAACAAAAAAACAATAGCAAGATAGTTTTGTTTAATTTGCAATTGACACAGTATATATAATAAAATTATGAAGACTTTAAAGATATAATTAATAAATGAGTGAATATAAAATATTGTTTTCAATATTTGTTGTTCTTTCTTGAATATCAACGCCACTTACTTCTCTTCGATATATTCTGTGGTAAAAAAGAGTGTGTGTACTTATATAAGCACGTCAGAAGCTATACTTCTTTGGCGTAATACATATAAAATATTCTTTTATGCATTCAAACAAATTTTAAGTGAGCAAACGACCAATTGATGAAAGTAAATACTCTAAATAAACAAGTTTTGGCAAATGGTGAAGGTGGCATAATTTTAAAAAGAAAATAATAAATTATGTGTTACTTCGGCGCGCGCAACTTCGTCCCCCACTAAAAATACACTCTGATCTGTTTTCCCAAATGCGCCATAAGAAGTATAACTTCAAAAATGTTTGTAGGTCAGTGTTATTGCTCTTCGAAATCTCCTGAAATCAAACTACGACTATGAGGTGATATAGACAGGTGAAAAAGTACCAATATATCAAACTAGTAAAGTGAACCCAGATTAGAAAAAATCATCAAACTCACTCTATAAACGATCCAACATCCTTTCACACCAATTGATATAAATACCAACTGAATCAAACTATATTGTTTACTTGCACGGAGATAATTCTTGATTTCATTTCCATACTTATATAGATTGAAAAAGGCCGCATCGTACAGAAACCCCGAGTTCAAGTTCTCGTGTCTTCGCGCTCTAAACAACAAACTGCAGCTGTACCCGTTGCGGGGTTGGAATTCGGTCGTTCCTGATGCTTGAGTCGACGATCCGGGCTTGAGAAGAAACACGAGCTTCAATAATAACCGATGGAAAGTAGCGTATTAGAGAGAGATAATTTTAAACTTCGAGAATCTCCTGGATTAGTTGGCGACGAACTTTGCATTCAGAATAACTTATTGATCTGACACAGTGTGATTGTGGCTGGAGTTTCGTTCCATATTAACTTGCTTTCTGCTCGGTTGGGGGTCCCAACTGGAACGTTTCGACGACTTAATTTGACGATAGTAAACGTACGGAAGTTTGGAGACCAATTGAAAATGTATTTTCCACCGAAAAATATATTAGTAGATGAGAGTATAGTCCTTAAATTTATTTTGAATTTTTCCTTCTTTTAGTGGTTTCAAATATACACATCACTTGAATCTATATTGTTTGAGTTGTTGAGTTGATATTCAGGGTGTTTTCAAAGTAGAGTCATTTATATAGTAGGTTTTAGAACTCATAAAAATAAGTAATTTTTCGAAAAATCATTTACATATAAGTTGCAAAATAAAGAAGTTATTAACAGTTACAAAATTTGAAAACAGGCCTAACATTTTGATATTCTCGACCACTACGTTGTAAATACATAAAAGTTTTGTTTACTGCTGATACTGGGTATGACTAGTTTTTTGTATTCTTGTACAATATTTCTTTTCAGTGCGCTGTGCGATTTGTCGAGTGGTAATAATTCCTTAATAGTGCGTGTTTAATTTTTGACTATTTTCTGCGATTAAAATGCCACACGTTTATGGAAACAATGAACTAGTGGACATAATATTAACTTACGGGGAGTGCCAACAAAGTCGTATGTCGTTTCTACGCGGAAAGGTTTCCTTTAAGAGATCATCTGACCCCGCGGACGTTTGTAAATTTAGTTACGTGACTTCGAAGTTCACGAACATTTAAATAATAAATTTCCGTCACATTTTAGACGAGAAGTTCACGAACATTTAAATAATAAATTTCCTAACAGATGGAGAGGGCGCAATAGCCTCATTTCTTAGCCTGCACGCTTCCCGAATTTAACGCCTTGTGATTTTTTTGTGGGGCTATTTAAAACAGCTAAGTTATCACGATGGAGAAGTAAATACAGAAGAGAAGAACTACAACAACGCATCGAAAACGCTTGTGATGTTATTCGTTGAAACCGGGATTTTATTTTCGACGCGTGTAGTAATGCATCGGTACGCCCAGCAAGATTTTGTGCTAACCGAACAAATGGCGACGATTTTGAACAATTTTTGTTTTTATTATTCTGCAACTTTTATATTAATTTTTTTTTGATAAATTGACTTCTCTTTGCGAGTTCTATAACGCAGTGGCCGAGAATATCAAAAGTCAAGTCTGATTTCAAATTTTATAACTGTTAATAAGTTCTTTATTTTGCAGCTTTTGTATAAATGATGTTCGGTAAAATTACTTCTTTTTATGAGCTCTACAACCTGTTAAAATAAATGACTTAACTTTGAAAACACCCTGTATATACAGTGTAATTTTTTAAAGGCTGACATAGGCTAACTTTTTTGCTTGATGTGATAGACTAGTACTTCCAAATACAAAGTTGTAGAAAATAACTTTACTAAAAAATATTTACAAACAATGCTTTCCGGTGTTGCCAGATTTCTTCAGTAGCTAGTAGAACAATATTGTTTTTAAATGGCAACACCATATTTTTTTAACATAATTTGACAATTCTTAAAATTCCAAATAAAAAATCTTTTGTCACATTTGTTTATTGGAACAGCAGCCGTTTTAGAACAATTAGTAAAAACAACTAAAATAATCTGCAGTTCGCAGGAACTAAAAGAAGCTAACATGGCAACAGTAGGCCTTGGAAATCAAACAAAAATTGTGTTGTTTGAAAGGAGCCATCATGATTGTACCGTCACTGTGTTATTTGAAAGCTGTTGTATTTGAATGTGTATAAAAATAACGTTTTAATGCAGTTGCTAAAATAAATCAGATAGTTAATCAAAAAGAGAAAGTTGAATTAATTTTTCTTCATGTTGGTGGCTTGAGTTTATTCGATGCGTGCGCTGAATTCCACGCAAGACGACCCAATAAGTCTCTTTCAAATCAGAAGTTTTTAAGTAAAACTTAAAACAACCGGTAAGGCTCCGCAAAAGGCGCCAAACTGTTGTTACTGAAGAAAATATTATTCTTTGTAATGTGGAAAATCCTCACGAGTCAACGCACAAAATTGCCCAAGACATCAGTTGTTCTCAGTCAAAGGAGTGGGCTGTTTTACAGAGGAACAATTATCATTCATACAAAATGATAAGCGTACAAGAATTGCATGATGATGATTCTCATAGAAGATTGGAATTTTGCTACTGGTTTTTGGAGAGATAGCAATCCAATTTTAAGAAGGACATTTTTTATAGCGACGAAGCAACTTTTTATTTAAATGGCATAGTCAATAGACAAAATTACATATATTGATCTGACAGTAATTCTTGTTAGGCTGCAGAAATAAGAAGAGAAAATAATCCAAGAGTTGACATACGGTGTGGAATATACAATAGAAAAGTGATCGGACCTATCTTCATAGAACAAAATTTAAATGGTGAACGTTATTTAGAGTTATTAACAAATACATTTGAATTGTTTATTGATGAACTACCGTTAGCAGAAAGAAGGCTATACTACTTCCAAACAGGATGGAGCACCACTTCATTTTACGTGAAATGTGCAGGATTATCTTTATGAACTTCTGTCAGAAAGATATGTAGGAAAACGGGATTCCGTTGAGTGGCCTGCTAGGTCGCCTGATCTCACACCTTTAAATTTTTTTCAGTGGAGTTTCTTAAAAACCAAAGTATACTTGACAGTTCCTAATTCTGTTTATGAATTAAATCAATTCGCCGAGAAATTAATAAGATTACACCCAATATGTTAGGAAATGTTAATAATAATATTGTTAAAATAGTTCCTCATTGTAGATTTCAAGGAGGGCACCAGTTGGAGTATTGTCAAAAAAAAATCATTGATTAGTTTATAAGAGTTATTTTTTATTGTATTTTAAAATAGTTTCTTTAAGCAAAAAAAAATGTATTGCTGTTGAATAATAATTGATTGTTTTAAAACAGCTACTCCAATAAAGAAATGACAACATTTTTATTTCGAATTTTAAGATTTGTCAAATTATGTTAAAAAAATACGGTATTGCCATTTAAAAAATAATGTTTTAGTAGCTACTGAAGAAATCTGGCAACACCCGAAACCATTGTTCGTAAATTTTTCTTAGTCAAGTTATTTCCTACAACTTTGCACGTAGAAGTACTAGTTTATCACTTCAAATAAAAAAGGTGGCCTTTGTCAGGTTTTAAAAAAATAGACTGTATGTATATCTATACTCGTTTACCGGCCCTTGTCAGTGTCGAGTCAGTGTTGTGTTAGTGTCGGTTTCTTAATCGCCTGTCACTCTCTTCCTCCACTTCCCTCTATCCATCGCAAGCTCCTCGGCCCCTCTCAGTAAAGTTCCACTTCTCCAAGATACTGGTCAATGTCATCGTTCCATTTCTTTCGTGATCTACCCCTCGAGTTCCTTCCAGTTTTTCCCATTTTCCACACTCTCTTCGTCAGTCTCGTGCAAGGCATTCTGCATACATGTCCATACTATCGCAATGTATTTTCCCTTATTCTTTCTTCTACAGATTTTACCCCCAATCTCCTTCTAATTTCCTTGTTTGGTACGCGATCCCTCAGAGTTAGTCCTATAATTCTTCTCAATACTCTCATCTCACAGGCCTGTATTCTTTCTCTCTGATGTCCATTTAGCTTCCATATTTCGGAGCCATATGTCAAAGTTGGGATGCGAAGTGCATTATGTACTCTAATCTTAGTATCTGTTTTCATTCCTCTCTTGTTAATCAATTTCTTAATTAGAGAATAATATATTCTGGTGTTGGCTATTTTTCCATTCCATTTTCCGCTATAGCTATTCCTAAGTATTTAAATTGCTTATCTTGTTCCAGCTCTGTGTTTTCTAATGTAGTTCCTATGTTCTTGTGTTTTCTCGATACCACCATTATTTTTGTTTTAATCTGGTTTATTGCCAGTTGACTATTGCCTAGCTCCTCGTGCCATACATTAGCAGTACAATGTCATTCGCAAAAGCTAAATGATTAATTTCTACCCTCTCTAGATTGATATATCCCCATGTTGTTTTCTTTATTCTTTTGTTACACTTCTTAATTATCGCGTCCATTATTATGTTAAACAGATAGAGACTTAATGTTTCTCCCTGACTCACTCCAGATACCTTTGGGATAATCTATTTTTAGTTCGGACATGACTTAATTATTTCCTTATTTACATTATATTTATCCAGTATTGTCCAAATCTGCCTTCTGTTTACTGAGTCGAATGCCTTTGAAATATCTATGGTTTCGTCTGTGTCTATTGTTCTCTCAATTAATTGCTGTAATACAAATATGGCATCGTTTACTCCTCTGTCTGGCCTAAATCCGTTCTGTGCCTCATCCAAGTCCTTATTTGCTTCTTTGCTTTTAACCTTTCCGTTAATATGCTTTCATATATCTTTTTGGTTAAACTCAGTAAGGATATGCCTATATATTTTTCACAGTCTCTTGTGTCTCCCTTCTTGAGTATCGGAATTATTACCGCTAATAGCTAGTTCGCCGGTATTTTATTGCCTCTCGGTATTGAAGTAAAATTACTTTTCCTGTTTCTCCCATATATTTCATTAGTTACTTCGTCATGTCCTGACGCTTTCCCCATCTTGCCCAATCTACCCTCCCCATTGCTCTCTCCAATTCATGGATCTCTATAGGTTCTCTGCTCATAATTTCATTGTTCATTTCTATATTACTCTTCTCTACCTTCCCGTTTTAATTCCACAAGTGTTCCTCATTCCTCGTTCTAACAATTCCTCGAACTGTTCATTCCATCTTTGCATGGTTTTTTCGTCGTTGATCAGTAGTTAGATCCTTATTTTTATTTCTAATATAGGTAATCTCGTTTGTATTCAAATATATATATATATATATATATATATATATATATATATATATATATATATATATATATATATATATATATATATATATGAAAATGACCTGTCTAAAAATTAATGTTGTAGGAAATTAATCAATTTAGTATTGGGCAAAGGGTTGCTTTGCATCCTCTCAATTCTGCATAACAAAATACTGCAGCTCTATCGATTGCAAAATCGGAACTGCACTGTTCGAACTACATAAGGGGACTATTCGTGCTTCAGAGACGAAAAAAAAGTCGAAATTGAATAATAACCAATGGAGGGTGGCGCATTTGGTTGAGATAACTTTAAACTTCAATAAACTCCCGGAGTAGTTCGTCGAATTTTGCATTCAGAATGGCCAACTGATCGGACGCTCGGTGTGTCTCTGTCCGGAGTTTCGTTTCATGTTAACTTGATTTCTGCCCGAGTGAAGTCTCAAATGGAACGTTTCGACGATAGTTAACATACTGAAGTTCAAGGACTAATGGAGCGTATACTTTTCAATATAAAAATATATATTAATGGATGGTGGAGTCAAGTCTTAAGGGCTGTTTTGAATTCTTGCTATATTATAATGCTATATTATTAATAACACTGGTCAAAAGTTACCAACTTTTATAAACCCATGAAATAACTTTTAACTTTAGAACTAATTTTGAGAAAGCATTAAAAAACATTCATAGTGGTACTAACTTCAATATCTTCTGGGTAGCTCAGGTTTTTTGTGGATATTATTAACAAGATTTATAACCCAGTTAAATATTTATTTAAATTAATAAATTTTAATAATTTTAAAACTGTACAGTTGAAGTGTTTCTTCTTTTATAATTAATATCTACAGTTTCTCTTCTTAATGTCCAATAATAATCTGCTAGAATTGCAGGGCATTCTAATTGACATTTTATAGCCAATAGCGTGCAAGACTTGAGTCATATTTTTTACTAGTGTTTTATAGTTTTCAGCTCTCAAATTCCCTAGAAAATTTGTAAAAACTTGCACCATGAATTTCCGAGCCCCATTCTCTATTTTATTAAATTTAGTCTTAAAGGTATTGTCCTTAATCAACTCTCATATTTGAGGCTCTATAAAAACCCCCCTCTTTTAACTTTGCATCTGTAATTTTTGGGAACTTTTCTTAAAGATATTGGAAATCACCTTCGCGGTTAAGAGATTTCCCAAATTTTTCATAATTCCCAATTTTAGGTGCCATGTTTTCTAATCCTGGAGTGACACTTTTTCTAGGTGGTCAGACTTTTCGAACATAATGATTTCCTCTATTGCGACTATTCCAAAGGAGCAAAAAACAACAGTATGTTAGGATAACCTTTGTGCCTTTTGCTAGAATATTCCATTGCTTCAGACGCAAGTCAAGAAGTTCTGCTTGTACTTTTGATAGATCTAGGTCTCCAACTAAATCATTTAATTCAGGTTGAGTGACTAAATGAGGTTCAGATGAGTGAAGAATAAAGTCCCGATCTACGCGATCATTGCTTTCAGATTCCTTTTCAGTACCATCGTCGGAAGAAGACAATGGAGACAAAAGTGTAAAACCATACATTGGTTAAAAATACATTTAGTATACAATTTAAACGATTTGTTGGTAAAATATATAATAATCTACGGGTTCAACAGTGTTCTATTAAATTGTTCTTGCATGTCACAGTCGCCAGAGATAGCAATAATATGTAAAGTTGAAGAATATTCCCGATACATGTTTTAACCTGCATGACTCGATAAAGTCCACAGACTTTTTTATGTTAATTTTTAAATCTTTTTTTGAAAAATTCCAAAAGTCAGCATTGAAACTTGAATTAAAACAAAAATTATTGGTATAGCCTCCAAATATTTTTTTTATTTTAATGTGTAACGTTGTAGGGTTCTATGAAACTTTAGATGCAAGCTTCATCTACTTTTTTTTTATATACTCGCAAAGTTTTCGGAAAATATAAAAATAAATTTAAAGCCCAATTTGAATTGCATATTAAAAAAAACTAAAAGCGATCATGGTCTTCGATTTTTAAAAAAAAATTGTGGTTTATCCTCTTTCTAACGGTATGCATTCGTGCCATAAAAACGTTTTACTAACTTCACTAATGTGCTAATTTGTATCGAGACGCATTAGGCTGATATTCGATATTACTTATTTGCGTAAATAACATACGCTAAGTAGGTAGAAAATGATATCTCACTCGCACAGTGAGATATCATTTTCTTCCTTGAATAGCGCTAAAATCTGCTCATCGATTTCAACATTGTGTCGCATCACAATCCCTCTTGATTCATTAATGTTCAAATTCACAGTTTCGCGTAAGCGTCGGTAAGTGTTTTGGAACGTGTAGCGGAAAGGTAAGCATCTATTAGGAAAGCGTTCTTGATAAATTCTTTACACTTCTCCATACTTTAGTTTACTTTACGCTTCTATATGTTATCAAAATGTCCGCGTGTTCTTCAATAGAGAATGCAACCATCATCAAAACAACAAAATGTCACAAAAACACTTACAAAACTAAACAAAAACTAACACAACTCAACAAAAACAAGTAACAGAACTTGAAGAAATTTACCACTAAACACCAAACCACTTTTTTGAACTTCTCGACGCACGTTTCGCTAACCGTGTTAGCATCATCAGGAGATGATTTAATCTAATTCTAAAACTAAACTATGTTTTATTTATATGAAAAACCCTACGCAACGAAGCGTGCAAAAATTATGAACCGTGAAGTTTACTAAGCCTTACATACATTAATAATTGAAAAAGTTGACTGAACGGAATAGGTCCTTTTTTTCTCGGTTCATGATTTTCTTACATTGTTCTATTTGACTGCTTTCATATGCATCCAAAACCCTATTATTATTAACACTTTTAATTAGTCTTAAATTACTAATATCTATACTGTGGTCGAATTCGATTGCATGTTGGGCAACACAAGATTTTTCATTTCTTCCATATCTAATGTGGGCAATATGTTCTTTATATCTTGTTAATATGGATCTTTTTGTTTGCCCAATATACCTTCGATCGCAGTCTTGACAACTAATTTCGTGTAAATCACCGACCTTTCATGTTGCTGCAGAACTTCTCTAAATTAATTATATGGTTTGTACACAACCTTAATGTCCACTTTTTTCAAAATTTTGTCTAGCCCTCTTGTTAATTGGGCATCAAATGGTATTACCATGAATTTCTTTGTGTTCTGATCCTTTTGAAAAGTCGAAGATTCTTTCAATCATTTTCTGAACTTATGTTTTCTAATTAATTTATCTACAATGTTCTTATTATAACCATTCACTTCAGATACCTCCCTAATTAATTTTAATTCTTTGTTATAATTATCTTTATTTAAAGGAAAATTAATTAATCTAATTACCATAAAATTTAAACTAGCTATCTTATTTTGGAAGCTATGATTTGAATCGTTAGGAATGTATCTTGAAGTGGTAGTGTGTTTTTCTGAAAATTTGACCTAATGCAAATCTAACCTATTTTTATTGTTTCTACTGACTAAAACATAAACCAGAAGTGGTAAACTATCGTTGTTTTCGAGTTCATGCGTGAATATTATATTTAGGGATTTACCATTTAAGTTCTTAATAAAATCATCTAAATTTTATCATTTATATTTTAAATGATAAAATAAAGATGTTAAAAGATTTATAAAATCATTTAAATGGATGACGTGTTAGCTATTTTCGATTCGAAAAATGAAAATTTAGATGATTTTATTAAGAACTTAAATGGTAAATGATTTTGATATTTTTGATAGAATTTGATATTTTCAGAAAAAACACTACCACTTAGAGATACATTCCTAACGATTCAAATCATAGCTTCCAAAATAAGATGGCTAGTTTAAATTTTATGGTAAATAAATTAATTATTTTTTCTTTAAGTAAAGATAATTATAACAAAGAATTAAAATTAATTAGGGAGGTATCTGAAGTGAATGGTTATAATAAGAAAATTGTAGATAAATTAATTAGTAAACATAAGTTCAGAAAATTGTTGAAAGAATCTTCGACTATTCAAAAGGATCAGAACACAAAGAAATTCATGGTAATACCATTTGATGTCCAATTAACAAGAGGGCTAGACAACATTTTGAAAAAAGTGGACATTAAGGTTGTGTACAAATCATATAATAAATTAAGAGAAGTTCTGGGTAATCCAAAGGATAAAGTAGAGCAACATGAAAAGTCCAGGATTTACGAAAGTAGTTATCAAGAGTGTGATCGAAGGTATATTGGGCAAACAAAAAGATCCATATTAACAAGATATAAAGAACATATTACCCACATTAGATTTGGAAGAAATGAAAAATCTTGTGTTGCCCAACATGCAATCGAATTCGACCACAGTATAGATATTAGTAATTTAAGACTAATTAAAAGTGTTAATAACAATAGAGCTTTGGATGCATATGAAAGCATTCAAATAGAAAAATGTAAGAAAATCATAAATCGAGATAAAGGACTTAATCCCGTTCAATCAACTTTTTCAATTATTAATGTAAGGCTTAGTAAACATCACGGTTCATAATTTTTGCACGCTTGGTTGGTATGGTTTTTCATATAAATAGAACATAGTTTAGTTTTAGACTTAGATTAAATCTTCTCGTGATGATGCTAACATGGTTAGCGAAACGTGCGTCGAGAAATTCAAAAAAAGTGATTTGGTGTTTAGTGGTAAATCTATTCTAGTTTAGTGTTTCACACCAAAGGTTCCAATGGAAGAATTGAACAAGTAACAGAATTAAAAGAATAGCGGCGCTGCGTTGGAACAACAAATGCGTTAATCAGTCAAATCTCGACTAAAAAAACTGAAACCATGGAGTGCGTTTATTTAGCTGGTTTTCCGTTTACCTAATGAAAGAGAGATGCATATGATGCAATTCTACTGTGTATGAGGGAGATAACAGTTTTTACTTCCTTTGCGTGTGTGGTTTACACAAAAACCAGTTTTTATCCTGCATCGACGGGCAGATTTTAGCGCTGTTCAAGGAAGAAAATGTTATTTCACTGTGCGAGTGAGATAGCATTTTCTACATACTTAGAGTATGTTATTTACGAAAATAAGTAATATCGAATATCAGCCTAATGCGTCCCGATAGACAAAGTTAGCAAATTAGTGATGTTAGTAAAACGTTTTTATGGCATAACGAAGAACATGGTACCTTTTAGTTAGTTTTTACATGCAATTTAAAATTGAGCTTTATATTTTACTTCTTCCAAAAACTGTGCGAGTTCATAAAAAAACTAGGGGTCACTTGCATGTAATTTTTTTCTTCTTATTGTTTTCGTATATGCAGAACTTAATGATGAAGCAATGTTTACTTTACCCAACAACTGAAAGCTTACTAAGTTGCTTTTACGTTTACGTGATTTCTCGTGCTTTTTAATTTTGTCTAACAAATGTTTTAGTTACCTCACTCCTTCGCGAGTCCATTGCTGCTCACCACCAAACAATAAACACACGAAACAAAACAGAGAATTAGTGTCTTCACAACCACATAGCCACAAAATACTATTGTATAGTTTACTGTCAAATTTTCTCGTAAAACTATGCCCTATTTTTACACTTTTTTTGAACAAATTCAACACGGGCTTGGTACTACCGTTGGTTTTTAATTCAACGTTCTCCTCCAAATAGAAATTAGTTGATATTAACTGTTTAAAATCACACACCTTCATGTTTGCAATTAAAAATCGATTATGTTTATTTAAAAAGTACTACTCAGTGTGATCTTTGATTTTGGCAATGTTTTCTTGATTGGTTGACGTGCAAGGTCTTTCTGAATGAGGATCATTTTCAACTGTTTCTCTGTCATCACTAAAGTCGTTGTACCACTTGTAAGCATTTTTTTGACATAACTTTGTAAAAAAATACAGTGCAAATCTGTTGCTCGATAAATGTATACATTTTTAAATTACAATTACAATTACAAAATAGGATATTCACTATCTGCCTTTTAGTTCTGCCTCGATATCAAATTTTTCTGTAATTCTTTCCCAATGTTAAAAGTAGAAAAACATTATATGTTTAAATATATATTGGGATTTTCTTTGTATTGTTTCAAGACTTTTTGACACTTCATTATGCTGAACATAAGTCAAAAATTTTCTTGTTAAAAATCGTCCTGTATAGCTAATAGAAAATTCTGTCCACTGCTTCAACTCCCCTTTTAAAATATTTTTTATATATGGACAATACTCTACTAAAAGCGAATCATTTCTGCTTGTATTTTATAAATGTTTGGCCATCATTTTTCGCAACCAAAAGCAATTGTTCACGACAAATAACAAAAAAGCCAATTTGGAAAAAAAGCCTCCCCTAAGTACAGAGTCGTACACAAAAAGCCGCCAATGCCACAGGGTGGCGAGGTATTGTTTCATCCCCACGTGTACTCTAGAAGGGTAGAAAAAAAATCTCATTTAAATTAGACCCTTGACATAGCTACGAATTGCGTTTTTTTCACTCGTGAATGGGGTGGGGGCGAAACAGCTTTCACTGTTATTTTAGCTAATTGTAAATTTTTTGGAGGATGGGATAAGCACTGGGTTTGTTGTGTTATAGAAGATAACGGGTAGGGTAAGTGTAACGCTTCAATTTTATTTATAACTTAAAAATAAAATAAGTCAAAATTTCTTTTTCTATAATACTAGGCTAATTGAAAAGTTCGCAAAGCGGATATGGTAAAATAAGTTGATAGATGAAACAATTACTTTATTCTTCCGTATATTCTCCCTTAAGCTCAATGTATTTTTTTCAGTGGTTCTCCAATTCATTTATTCCATCTCTAAAGTGATTTTTTGGAAATCCTTCAAAATAATCATCTACGGCTTCTATAACTTTTTCAACACTGGCAAGTTTATACCCAAAATACCTCAAACAACAGGAAGTGCCCGAGTTATGGAAAAATGCAGAAGTGATCCTTTTACATGAAAAAGGAGCACGGGAAGATTTAAAGAACTACAGTCCAATAAGCCTCCTATCAGTAAAGAACAAAATTTTCACTAAGATAATGTCTAAAAGAATATTAAGAAAACTGAATGACGAACAACCAAGAGAACAAGCAGGATTCAGAAGGGGATTCAGTACAATGGATCACATCCAGGTTGTACAGCAGACCATAGAAGGGCACAACGAATACACCATGCCATTGTGCTTGGCTTTTATCGACTACGAAAAAGCATTTGACTGCATATCAAAGCATGCCTTAATAGATGCACTGCTTAGCCAGGAGGTAGATAAAACATATGTAAATCTATTAGGATTGATATATGATGGAGCTAGAACGATAATTCACCTTGATGATCTTGAAGTGGGAATTAATGTAGATCAAAGTGTACGGCAGGGCGACGCAATATCACCTATTCTTTTCTCGGCTGGCCTTGAAGAAATATTCCCTAAACTGGATTAGGAATACGATGATGTAGAGATCAATGGTGCAAACTTAAATCATCTCAGATTTGCAGATGATATCGTTCTCCTTTCACAAGACCCAAAGGAGCTGCAAAGACGCATACAAGAGCTGCAAAGGGCTGGCGAACCATTTGGTTTAAAAATAAACCTGAAAAAGAGTCAGGTTATGTTTAATAAATTTGCTTAAGACAGAAGAATTTCAGTTTTAGGTAGGGATTTGGAGGTCGTGGACCACTTTATATATCTTGGCAGAGGATTTCAATGGAGGGGGATACCGCCCGCGAGGTGAAACGACGTGTAAAGTGTGGCTGGCCGGCATTTGGCAGGCTCAATCTAGTGTTATCAACCAGTTATGATATACGGAAGTGAAACCTGGACACTTACATCGCAATCAATTCAAAAACTTCGGGTAGCACAGAGGGGAATGGAAAGAGGTATGCTTGGCATTACAAGACGAAACAGAAAGCCCTGCGCATGAATCAGGGAACAAACGAAAGTCTGTGACATCATTGGAAGAGTAAAGCAATTGAAATGCAGCAAAGTAAAGCAATTGAGATGGGCAGGCCATATAGCGAGGCGATGGGACGACAGATGGACCAAAGCAATCCTGGAGTGGATACAACTTGATCGCAAATGTCCGTGAAGAAGACTGAAAGCGCGATGGACTGATGACATTGTTAAGTATATTGGACTCAAGTGATAGAGGAAAGCCCAGGACCGTGAAAGTTGGACGGATGCTGAAGAGGCCTTCATCTTTCAGTGGATCGACACGGGCTAATGATGATATATACATATATATATATATATATATATATATATATATATATATATATATATATATATATATATATATATATATATATATATATATATAAATATAGATATATATAGATATATATATATATATATAGATATATATATATATATATATATATATATATATATATATATATATATATATATATATATATATATATATATATATATATATACATAATGACTAATGACGAAATGACTCACGGAAGATTGTTTCTAACATTTACATGTTGAAGTACGACGGATAATGAATATGAAATAAAATAAAAATCTTATAGCAAACATTGGAAAATAAATGTTTATGTTTTACACATCCGATCTGTTTAGGCAGAGGAAGCGAATTACATCACCTAGCACCATCAAACAACGAAAGTTCGCAGTATAATCTACGAACCGTATCTTAACTCCGGATAAAAAACAATAAATGCGAAAGGCGGTTAGGCACGTTCCCTGATGGTGTTTTCCATCGCAACCAGACTGTGAACAGTATCTTTCATCAGTCGAATTGATGTCGTTGTCGGGGAGCCACTAAAGGATCCAATAGAGCTTAAAATCCGACTTTTGTAGGAAAATGAGGCGAATTGCCACAATAAAATACAGGTTAGTTCATTCAATCCATGTCGGGCATATTTACAAAGCGTTGTAGTAATTGTACTCAACATACCCACCATTCATTGTTCTACAGAATTTAAGGGGATTTTTTCCATTGCATAATACCGCCACACTGGACACAAAAATACAAAGTAACAAAATAAATCAAATAATGTTTAATTATAATAATTTGATTTTGTTCTCCAGTATGTATGTACAAATAAGAAAGTCGCTTATACCAAATAATATAGTTTCAAAAAAAATTAAGGATAAGTTGTTCTATCAAAAAAGTGATTTTGATGAAAGCAGATACGAGCCATAGTGGAACGATTAATTCCATTTCCAGAAAGAGCAGTTGCCAAGTGTTTCTATTGGAAAAAACCGTTTCGAAAGTCGATGGACACGTATCCAACATCGTCACAGCCTAAACAATTTCCACTGGCACGATGCAAAAAACAACTGGAAACAGATAACTGTCGCAATTCGTTCGTGACGACAAGACGTTCACGTGACGAGAACCATAAAAAGAAAGCACGATGCTCTCGTAGTCGTCGGGGGACGCGTGAGAACCGAACTACTTGGCAGAGAGCCAGACTATGGTGCCGTCCGCCTGCTACGAAGATATTTGTTAAGGCCTCGAGGCAAAGCGCTCTAAATAACTGGCAAATATTAAGTCGAATTGTTTTATTTTACTTCGTTTACTATACGGAATTGCTTTTGTTTTTCTCTTTCTCTAAATTTAAATTATATAAAAAAAATAAAAAAAAAAGAAATGGGAAAACGTTTAAAATTCAATCATAAAAAATCTTCTGTGTATATAAAAAATAAAATTTGAAAACCCAAATTGTGTTATGTGTTACTGTATTGTTTTTCAAGTGATTTGTAATATAGTTTAACATATCTAAATCGTTATTCTAAACGCCAATATAATTTAAACCGCAATTTTCCAGATTCAAAAGTAGATATAATATACCACCCCGTAGGTAATATCCAGTGGCGGTTCGTGGATTTTTAAAGTGGGTGGGCGTAGAAGAAAATAGTGCTGCTGAAGATTTTTTTTACTTTCCTCTTCCTTCTTTTTACTTTTCGTGGTATTGAAACCGTATACAGGAGGTGAACCAGAAAAATGAGTTAAAGGAAAAAAACTGAACGGAAATAAAATATGTTGTTTTGCTCTGAAAAATTGTTTACTATGGAGAACGCCCTCCCTCATGAGCAGTTACTGGTAATATCACAATAGTGAAAAATCAATTCTTCGACGAGACATTTGAGGCACTGCGGCAGCACTGTAGAAGCACATTTGAGGCACTGCCTTGTGTTCGCTTTTCAGTTGAAAAAATATGTTGAGGAAGATTAAGACATGATTTATGCTCCTTTAGAAAATAATGCTTTTTATAGTACATGTAAGTAGTGGTTCTAGAAATTCCAAACTGGAAATTTGAGTTTTTATGATGCAAAGCGTACGGGACAAATGAATCTACCAAATAGAGTGAAGGATGAAGAATTGGAAACTCTACAAGAATTCAAACAATAATTCGAAGTAACGCAACAAGGCATTTTTAAACGTTTATACAACCTAAAAAAAATCTGCAAACGTCGTTGTGTTTCCTATGATCTCACATATGAAAATAAGAGCAGATATTTTGACATTATTGCGTCATTGCTCTCCAGATTCAAGAAAAATAACTTCCTAACTAAGACTGCCACCTGTGTGACAAGTAGAACCTCTACGATAATCCAAAGAGAGAAAAATCGTGGGTTAATCCCGCTGAGCCATCAATCAATACCGCAATATCAAATATCCACGCCAAAAAGGTGTTGCTGTATGTAAGGTGGGATTAGCTGGAAGTGGTACATTGTGAGTGCATCGAATCTGGATAAACGATCGCTGCTGACTACAATCAGAGATAACTGATTCATGTTACCGACGCTTTGGAGGAAAAAAGACCGACGTATTCTCGAGGCCTCATCGAATTTTCATTTCTTCTAATCCCTGCAACATTATCTGATTAATAGCAGCTTCATATCTCTTGCCGAAGTCAAGAAATATCTTAATGACTTTATGACATCGAAACTACCAAGTTTTAGTTACTTCTTAATATATATACCTCTGACGTTTTATATTGGCATTGTTCTTTCGTATATTCTGTTTATTGTTATCAAAGTTATGTATTTCTTGAAATTTAGTTTACATTATTTTTTGTTTATATTTATTTGATATATTAGTTGATTATTTCATTTATTATTCACTAGTTTATTCGTTGATACAAAATAAACTTATGATTTTTAAATAATAAGGTAAGTGACCCCTCTATCGGCCAGGCTCTTGTCGAAAAATTACTTTAGAGATTAATAAATTGATAATATTCAATTAATTTATATTAAAAAATAGGGTTGCTAAGCATGAGGACAAGAAAATCATTTCTGTATGTATTATTGGCCAGACTATCTTTATGTATTTAGAGATTATAATTATTTGTACACAAAATATTCATTTTAATGTTTTAATATCTATCCATATAAAATTCCATACAACATTTTGAACTGTTGTATTACTCAATTTAGAAAAAATAAATTAATTAATTTTTTTTCACAGAATAAATATGGTGAAGTCAATAAAGAAGGGGCCTCAAAGATTTAAATACACAGTTCAGCAACTAAAGTCAGCAGTTGCTGATATAAAACGTGGGCAATCAGTGAAAGCAATTAGTAAGAAATACAACATACCAAGATCTACAATGAACTCTAAAGTCAAAGAATTATTTCCTAAAATTTGGAAAGGTGGTCCAGTGACAATATTGACGAGAAACGAAGAACAGTATTTACTTTCTTGGATGATGTTCATGAGTGAAAATGGATTTCCAGTATCTAAAACACAGTTAATTGGTAGTCTTAAGATGCATTTAAAAACACTAAATAGAGAACATCCTTTTAAGGATGCAGTTCCTGGTCGTAGCTGGCTTAGTGCTTTTTTAATTCGTCGCCCACAACTTTCTGAACGTATTGCTCAAAATTTAACTATATCAATAACCTCTATTTTTGAATCTAGTATTCGAAACTGGATTTTTGAAGTTAGAAAAAAGTGATCGAAAAGTTATTACTGAACATTGAAGCCGGTCGAGTATTCAACGTTGATGAGTCTGCGTTTATGTTAGCTCCCAAAAGTTAAAAAGTGTTGTGAAGAAAGGTGAAAAATCTTTTTATAACATTATTCAAAACGATGACAAATAATGTTTGACTACTCTGTTTGTGGTTAGTGCATCTGGTAATCTAGCTCCTCCATTAGTCATATTTTTCTACAAACGAGTTCCAAATAGTATTCGAGAAAATATGCCAGAAGGTTGGGCTGCTGGTAAATCTGATAACGGCTGGATGAATTAAGAAAATTTCTACGAGTACATTGTAAACATATTTTATCCATGGCTTGTAGAAAATAAAGTTAAATTTCTCGTAATACTTTATATTGATGGACATTCATCTCATCTGACAATGGCTGTGAGTAATTTTTGTCGTGAGAAACAGATTGTTTTAATTGCATTGCATCTTAACGCGACACCGGTTCTTCAACCATTGGATGTTTCATTTTTTCACTCTTTTAAAGTAGCTTGGTGGAAAGTTGTGGCTGATTGGCGTATGAAGAATAATGGGAATAAAATAACAAAAGAAAATTTTGCTTAACTGCTAAAAAGTGCTGTTGATACTCTTGACAATTCAAACTATAATGACGAATGGATTCAAAACAACTGGTTTATACCTATTTTCAGCAGATGCTGTGATTTATAATAAACTGAGAAATATAACTACAGGAAGTGAAGAACTAACCACAAAATGATGATCACAATGCACTATTAGCTATGGAAAAACATATTGATCCAATTACTTTGAGAAAATTTGAAGAAGTCGGTGTTTATGGAGAGTGGGATGGTGATTTAGAGGATTCAAATCTTTTTTGGTTTGGAAGTCCACGAAAAGTAATTTCCTTTAACTTATTCTTTTCTAATTCAACAATTTGGCTTACATTTTATTTTAATCCTTGCTTACTTTTTTTAAGCGATTGTTTTATTAGTTGACTAGGGTTCAGGATTCAAAATGGAGAAAATCATGTTGACGAAACAGTTTGCTGAAAACCAAAATATTGAGTATAGCTTATTAGAAGACCAGTAGCTCAGGATTGAAATTAAAGAAAGTTATGCTGAAAACAAAGTAAATAAAAATTCAAATATTAACCATAATTTCAAGAAGCGTTAGTTTGGCCTGGAAAAGCGACTGATCAAAAGATAAAAAAGAAAACAAAGAGATAAATCGTTTTCCGTAGTAATTCCTTACAATGGAAGCACTTTAATGAACGTAAAGAATAGGAAACATAAAAAAAATTACAGATATAGAATAAACAAAAAATACAAGAAAAGAAGCTGTAAATGCCAAAAAATTAGCCGCGGAAGATAAAACAAACACAAAAGCTTATTAAGAGAAAATAAAAAAAAATTATTGCAAAAATAATTTTTTTTTAATATTTAATTTTTTATTTTGCATTGTCCTTTCCATCAACTTTTTTACATAAATTTAAGCTTATTTTTATCTACTTTTTCATTTATGGATTTTCTAAATAAGGTGGTCGATAAAGAGGACATAGCCAGGCCGATAGAGGGAACAGCTAGGCCAATCGAGGGGACATCAGGAATTGGAACTATTTTCTTTATTATTTAATTTCTAATGACTAAGTTTGGATATTTTTTTTTGTATTTTAAGCTAAATGTATAAGCTTCAAAACTATATCATAGTCTTATACATATATTGGTTTTTTATATTTAAAATATTAATTTGAAAAAAACAGTTCTCTTATTTTATTTGCTATAACTATATATATATATATATATATATATATATATATATATATATATATATATATATATATATATATATATATTTCATCTGAAGAAAACCTGTCTAGCTTTATATATATATATATATATATATATATATATATATATATATATATATATATATATATATATATATATATACATATATATATATATATATATATATATATATATATATATATATATATATATATATATATATATATATATATATATCATTCATCTGAAGGAAACCTGTCTAGCTTTAGACACACATTGAGAATGCTAAATGTGACCTTGATGAAACTTGGTCTTGCACATTTCCAAAATAACAGAATCAACAGTTAAAAAAAATCAGTTAAAAATTATCAGTTAAGAAAAATCAGAAAATCAAGAATCTAAAATGATTATTGTTATTTTCTATGAATAAATGTTGACGAAAAACTAATTTCTCTGAAGAATTTTTTTCGTAAAGGTATCAAAGGTCTCGGCCATTGATTGACCAAATGTATATACCATCAGATTAATTATGTAATGGATTATGTTAAAAAATGTTATTTGAAATGTCTCAGACGTTTCATTCTATAATAGGTACAATAAACCCTGAAACTTCTCATACTGCGTATTTTATTTTAAGTAGATCTGATAGAGCAAATCCTTTTTTAAAACGAGAAAGTCCTAATCCAATTAAAAATGAATAATCCGACGCTGACATAATTAGGTGAACTAACCTAGTTGAAATTTATGCGAAGATATATCGGACGCAAAAATGTACGTCACTAATTATTTCCTGAAGGGTCGTGACTGCTTGGCGAATGGCCAACGTTCCGGAAATTTATGGAAACACGTCACGAATTAATGCATTTGAATTTTTAAGATCTCGATGACGGGGGCGCGGTTAACAGATCCGTATTTTATAATGTACAGGGTCAGTCTTTCTTGAAAGTTAATAAAAAAATCGATCTTGATAATAAATTTTTCGGTTAATAATGTCGATTTTGCTAGGAGATGGCGTTACTAATACATTTGTTAGTATATACTAATAATTAGACTAATATTATTATATATAATAATAAACACTAATAATTCTGAAGGGCAAACATACGCTATCAAAAGTCAGTTCGTTAATAATTGTCATTGTGCAAAAAACATATTTTTTCGTAGCTATGAATACGTCAAATTATATCCAAGAAAAAGAGGTTTTGGGGGGAAGAAAATGGCTGATCGATTGTTGATTGAGGCTTATGGTGAACATGCTCTAACCTAAAAAACTGTGAACAATGGTTTAAACGCTTTAAAAGAGGTGCTTTTAGTATAAAATACAAGGATTATTCAGATCAACCGAACGCAACGTCTACACGCATTGGGAAAGATCCAAGAAGATCCAAAATTAATTTCATATGAAGCAGTGACGGCGAAAGGCAAAAAATCACTTGAAAAATTTTGCTTACCAAACAGAAGAGAAAATGGTTTTTTTTGCATAAAGTTGTCAGAGGTGATGAAAAGTGGATATATTTTGACAACCCAAAACGAAAAAAATCATGGGTAAACCCAGGCCAGCCTTCAACATGTGCGCAATATACATGGAAAAAAGACTTTGCTGTGTATTTGGTGGGATAGTAGGAGAGCTGTGTATTACGAACTACTGAAACCTGGTGAAACGATTACTAGCAATCGATACCAACAATAACTGATAAAATTAAGCCAAGCATTGTAGGCAAAACGATCAAATGTTGTTGTTGCAATCCTTGTTGCAATATGTGTAAAAAGCTATATGAAAAAACATTAATGGGATGACCTATCCCACTCTCTGTATTCACCAGACTTAGCTCTTTCGGAGTATCACTTATTTCGATCGATGCAGCACGAACTTTCAGAACAACACTTACATTTTTACGAAGAAGTGAAAATTTGTCTTAATGAATGGTTGGCCTCAAAAAACTAAAACTTCTTTTGGCGCGGAATCCATTCTTTGACAGAAAAATGGGAAAAAGTAGTAGTTAGTGATGGCTAACATTTCATTATTTTATTATGGAAATAAACGCTAAAATTTTGCGAAAAAATCGACATGTTGCATCCGTACTTCCACGTACCTCTGTTCGTTTCAAATCAGCCGCCACCATCACGTCGAGACAAGTACCTCCCAGGACTGGTTTCTGGGCGCACAGACGTCGTCAGCTGGGCTCGAGTCTAACGCAAGACAGCTGAATAGAAACGAACAGAGCAAGACTAAGTCAACTGGCCATATTGATTGCGGGGCGCAATCTCAATGCAACTCGCGCCATCCTAAGGTGAATATTCGCAGCAGTCGGAACTATGCGATACCTTCTTCCCACAACCTTGGATGGAGGTATAAGGCATGCTCAAAAGAACATTCACTTTAGGAAGGCGCGAGTTGCATTGAGATTGCGACCCGCCATCAATATGGCCAGTTGACTTGGCCTTGCTCTGTTCGTTTCTATTCAGCTGTCTCCTTGCGTTAGACTCTAGTCCAGCTGATGACGGCTGTTGACTGACGACGAGATGTTGGCGGCTGATTTGAAACAAACAGAGGTACGTGGAAGTACGGATGAAAAATTTCTGTTTTCCAAATATCTCTCTCCACAGCCCCACTACGCTATATTTTGAGTATATATATATATATATATATATATATATATATATATATATATATATATATATATATATATATATATATATATATATATATATATATATATATATTAGTTCGTAGTGTTTCGCGGATGGAAGAATACGCTGACTATTAGTCCGGGAGTACATCCGATCGTTTGTGTGTGTGTGTGTGTACTACTTCAAGAAGCTACAAACGGTTTAATTTCTTAGGTTTCAACCTCTTTAAACTTAGGTTTAGGGTTGTTTTTCCGCACAACTTCGTTATTTTCTATTGTATCCGATATTTATTTACATGAATAGAGTAAAAAAAATTTTCTTGTGACTACAATAAACTACAAACAATTTAACACTAATTTCATTTCTATTTTTCGTATTATTATCAATATTTACTCCCTTGCAATATTTACTGCATATCTATTGTTTTTCCATAATTACTAACACTACTACAAAAATGAACTATACTACTTTTATTAGCATCGTTTGTAGGCAAAAATAAGCAAAATCGAATATTCTTTAATGCGGGTTCCAGCGCGATGGAGCGCCTGTAATTATATTCAAATAATACCTTAAAAGGTCAACGCAACAAAAAACTGCATGTTGATAGATCCCAATAAACAAGACTATGAGGCGGCTCGATCGAAATAAACAAGACATTGTCATTGATGAGAAAATTAAAATAAACCTTCTCAGTGGCTTTTCATGGAAATGGTTGCATTTTAGATAAATGTTACAAGGAATCGCTGGTTAAATTTACGACAATACTTTCTCTTACACCCTGTAGATAAGCTAAAAACACTTTGCATACTACTCTGGTAACTTGAATGAATTAGTTACATTTAGTTTATTATTTTGATCGTATAAAGGAGATTTTAATTACACTAACAGGATGTTTGAAACGTAAATGTATAGAATCTGTCGGTGTGTTTAAATTACATGCATCAGATAATGATTCATAATACCGCTCAGTTGTCGGGGGCCTTGTTCAAAGTTGCACAACATGTTAAGGTTAGAGTTGAAACTGATGATGTACCACTATCAAATGTTTGTTATATCGATCATAATTAATCAGAAGGATTAAATAGAACTGCATAATAGAAATGCTCTCTGGAACGAGGGTTGCTACTTATGTAGCCGGAATTGGCAACAATGATGTTACTAGGTGCCACCTCTCATTTTGACATAGTTGACTGAATACGTACTCAAAAAGGTTTGTTATACGGACGCTATTTGTGGTGTGTAGTAACTTGAAAAGTTCATCTTAGTCAGAAAATGGAACTAACTCGTGAGAATTTTCGTGCGATGGTTTACTACGACTTTCGAGGTGGATTATCTCAACAACAGTGCACCGAACAACCCACTTTGACTTTTGACAAATTTAAAAACGGTCGTCTAAAATTCGTTGCTGTGCCAGAAAACATCAATACTGTGCACCAACTGATAAAGTAAAATCGTTATGTGATATATATTGAGGGGGGGGGGGGGGTGTGCATTAGCATGACATGGCTCCCTGGGCATTAGCATGGCAAGAATTCACAAGATTTTACATGAACCTCAAATGCTCAAAAAATATAATCGTAGTGCGTCAAAAGCCGTGTATAACATATACTCAGATGACGAATCTTGGCTCTTTGCATATGAGCCCTAACGTAAACAGCAGTCAACTGTATGGGTCTATCAAAATAAGCCAAACCCAAGAAGAGTTGTTCGCGCAAGAAGCACTTCGAATCAAATGGTTGCCTGTTTTTTTTTGGGATAAATGGGCATGTGGCTGTAGTGCCACTAGAGAATCGTAGAACGGTCAGTTCCGAATGGTACACAACCATAGCCTGTACAAAACTAAAACCGTTGCACGTCATCGATGACGCTATTAAACAACAGCAGAAATACCACTACAAAAAATAAATAATAAAATAATCAAATGGAATGTATTCAATAAATTTCAAATTTAGTGGCTGTGTTCGGTTGGCAGCATATGCGACGTTGTCGGGTTAAAAAATTTGTCTTATTGATATGTATTGACACGTTTGAAGGTTACTCCATTTGTATCTAAACATTTACTTTAATTTTTATCTTGTAATCGAAAACAGTTTCTTTAAAAACTTAAGTCGCGCCTGTAAAATGCCAAATCATTTAAATCGTCGTTGTCAAGAGTTTGTGGCCTCTCTGATACACTATTTTGAACAAGAATGAGATAATAATGGTCCATTGTTGTCCCTTGCGGCAGTTAGAGAGGTATGTTAGGTTAATTGCTAATACTTGGATATGCTTAGTATAAGTCATATTTTTTTAGCATGTTAAGCAGCCTTAAGGTTGAGTATGTCCACTGTTAGTACTATTTTACAAAAAGTGAAAAACAATGAAGTTTTAAAATCGCCTAGAAAACGCAATTTTACTAAAAAGGTTATCAATACTGCAGCTTTGGATACAAGTTCTATTTGTTACACCATTTACATCATGAACACAGTAAGTATTTGTAACCGAAGGAAAAGACTGTTCTTAAACCCATCGTAAGCTCTTACAGTTTAATGTTAATTTTCAGGGCATCATGTAACTTGGAATTTCTTACAAGAACAATTAAAAGATAAACAACTGTTTGACGGATGCCGTATGTCATTGTACAACGTATAGAAAGAAGTAGATTTTAATTCGAAAAGAGATGATTCAAAACGGGCTTATGGAACTTCCTAACGTTGCCCTAAAACATATTAGATTTTTTGAGAGGTTATATGAAGGAAAGAAAAAATGCCTTGTACAAATTTCTCTTCTTAGATGCAACCTGGATTTTTCAAAATGGTACTGTAAGTCATTCATGGCAAGATAATTATAAGAGGCGTGTAAAAACCACCAAAGTTGACGGTAAAAAGTACGTTACATAAATATTCAAAAAATATGAAAATGTTTATTCTAGATAGTGGCATGAATTTCTTCCCTTAATTATAAATACTGCAGATAATTATAAATGATAGCAGTGATTCCAGCCAGTACTTTTCCGACTCCGATTAATGAAAATAAGTGCATGCAGATATTTCATTGTTTTTTTTGTTTAGTACTTGTATATTATATATAAATAAATGTCACTGATAATTATATAATCTTTTAAGTTTAATAACCATTCAAATATTAAAAAATGTTGTCGATGGTTTTTGAACGAAGCATTTTTACGTAGAGGTACTAAATCAACGACACTTGCAAGATTTTCAACATTTGTTATAATTTTGTAATTTGCATTTAATTTGGAGATATTCTTTTAAATTGTTATTAAAGTAAAATTGTAAAAATAATCCGCTAAAGTAAGGTTATGATGTTTAATCGCAATCTGGCAACAGCATAGCCGAAATTTTGATCACGTGCTTAATGACGGTTTTAATGGTGCAACGGTTTTAATTTTGTACAAGCTATATTTGTTTGCCAAAAGTATTTGAAGAAATAAGAAAAAACAAGGTACGCAGAATCATTCTTCGTAATAACAATGCGTGCTCTCACACATCGGACCGAACAACTCAATATTTGACCGGTCAAAACATAGAATTCATGGGTCATCCACCATATAGTCTTGATTTGTTATCCAATATTTTCTTTTTGATTCCCTTCGTGAAGAATAAAGTACGTGGCCAATGATTTTCGACCCCAGAATAAACGTTTGATGTGTTCAAAATGCATATTTTGGATATACCTCAATCCGAGTGGAAAAAGTGCTATAAAAATTGGTTCAAACATATGCAAAAGTGTATCGATCATTGCGAAGATTATTTTGAAAAACAATAAAACTATTTTCAATGAAAAATATTTGTTTTTATTTATTATTTCGGATACATAAATAGCAACCCTCGTGTCTTTTATGCAGTGTATTAATATTATTTGCGTTCTGTGATAATGTTTACATCTGTCGTATAATGATAGTGCAATGGAGAGGTACTAAATTAATAAATGAGCAAACAAATTTTGAAAAAAGTACTCCAAATAAGATGAGATAAATTTTTGTGAATAGTCAATCACTGGAAGAAGTAGCATACGTCCCGTATTAGGGAAGTAAAATTTCCTGCTCGCCGGCATGAAAGAAGCGGTTATATATAGAATAAAGTGTCATGGAACCAATATTGGATGTCTAATGAGAGGAGTGTTAAGTAATCGAGAATTGAAATAACACACTAAAATTAGTGCTTACAATGCCATAACAATTCCCTGAACTGAATCCTGGATCCTAAATATAAACCAAATAAAGCATCTCGAAAGATTTCATCAAGGCTGCCTCCGGAAAATTTTGAGAATAAAATGGTTAAACTATCAGACCAACATTGACGTACTTGAGAGAGCCAACAGTTTGAACACAGAATTCTATATCACACAAACTTAGATGAGATAGTTAGGTTATTGCCAAAGGGTGAAGTAACAATCGAAAAAGATTCTCCACGGCAATTTATAGAACAAGAAACTAAATCTAGGAGATCCAAAAAGAAACTGTAAAAAGTCATTAAATCGTATATTATATATTTTATTGTAAAAACCTTTTGTATTTATATCCATTTTAATCCTCCAGGACACGCACATTATTTTGCAACATCGTGCATGCACTGGTCCACAGGACCATACAAAGTAAAAAAGGGCGCACATAAATATAATCTTAAATATAATAAGTTGAATTAATTTATACCATTAAACCACATGTATTACAGTTTTTATAGCAAAATAATAATAACTGTTGTTATTAAAATCGGTTATAAAGATTTGTAGCCTATTTTTGTTCGTCATTTTATAAATGGGTGAAAAATAAACAAAAAAAAATCTAAACTAAAAACGAAATTGATTTCTTAGACTTAACAGTCTAAACCGTAAAAACAGCAAAAAACCGTTTATTATATTTGAATAGAAGTATTTTAAAAATATTTTTTAAAATGGCTAATCGTCTGTCCAGTCCAGACATAATGGCACAACATGTTCCAAGTAATGTCTGAATTATTATGGCGTGTTCATATATTTTTTTCCTTTATTTGGGGTTTTCGCCACTATCTAAAACTCAAAAAATATCAAAAATACCTGTTCTTATCTAAAGAAAAAATCACTGGGTAAAAACAAAAAACCAAACGGAGACAAATTTCTCAGTGATTCTTTTTTTTTGTAATAAATTTGCCTAACGAACAAAATTTTAAAGATATAAAAATGTTATAAAAAATTTTACAGACTTTTAACGTTAACGTTTATGGTCCTCTCGCCCCGTTTTCAAAACTAAACTAAAAAATAAATTATATTAATTTGTAATATATACAGTAACGAGTGAAAGTAAATATATATTTTTTGTGTATGTCAACGACACTTACATTGACAACAATAGATTTTCATGACAGTGATATACTACCAAAAAAAAAAAAATATATATATATATATATATATATATATATATATATATATATATATAAATATATATATATATATATATATATATATATATATATATATATATATATATATATATATATATATATATATATATATATATATATATATATATATATATATATATATATATATATATATATATATATATATATATATATAAATATATATATATAAATATATATATATATATATATATATATATATATATATATATATATATATATATATATATATATATATATATATATATATATATATATATATATATATATATATATATATATATATATATATATATATATATATATAGGTAATGTTTACTATGTGATTGTTTGTTGCACTGATTGTGTATTCAAATATTTAAATGTGTTTAATTGTATTCTTTAGAATCGGGAACCATATTGAATTTAAATCTACCGAAGACATAGCAATACAGTTAATTTTATTTAAATTAATTATAGAGGTTACTTTATATATATTTTTTTATTATTATAGTGATTCTTTCTTTAAATAAGAACAGGTATTTCTGATATTTTTTGAGTTTTAGATAGTGGTGAAAAACCTAAATAAAGGGAAAAAACATGTTCCATGTAGTGTCCAAAGTAGTGTCTGAGTAGAAAACACAAAAAATATCTGTTCTTATGTAAATAAAGAATCACTGGGTAAAAACAAAAAACCGAACCTAGACAAATTTCTCAGTGATTCTTTTTTGTAATAAATTCGCCTAACAAACAAAATTTTAAAAATATAAAAAAGTTCTAAAAAAATACAAACTTTTACCGTTAACGTTTCGGGAAGTATTCTCCTCCCGTTTTCAAAACGAATCTAAACATAAATTAAATTAATTTCTAAAAATTCCGAAAACATAGGAAGAAAATATATTTTTTGTGTATGTCAATGATACTTACACTAAAAATTAGTTTTTAATGACAGCGACAAATGGAAACATATCACCAATATGGTGTCGAAACACAGAGATGATCACAAAATAGTGATCAAAGCAGACAAAAGACCAACAGGTTTTTATGCTATCCATTTTGTTTTAACTCGCCACTAGATGGCGCTACAGGACATTGACTTATACACCATATAATTGAAATTGGTATACATAGATATTTGAACATGGTCAATATTTTTGCGCAATCCACTTTATTGTACCTCGCCACTAGATGGGGCTATAGCGCACCAACTCGACACCTTAACTATATCTTTCCCTGCTTACAGTATTTAAATTTAAAAATGCTACCGTACGATAGACAATGTGACTCAATGGATATGGATAAAAGTGAAAGAAAATTTGTATAGGACGGGTAGCTTAACTGGATGGAGCCTTCGACATGTAACCGAACGATTTGGGTTCGTTGGCCATCGAAAAGTCAACTATTTGTTGTTCACTCCAGAGTAGGAACTCCAAAAACTCTGTACATCTATACGCGCTACGCTAGATGTTAGTACTAGTTTAAATTACTTTAAATTGGTTTGATTATATAGCGAATTGAATACTTAAAAATATTGTTCGTACATATAAATTATTAACAAGAAAAATGTATATAATTTATCATCAATTTATACTAATAAAAATATATCTTATCAATTTGAGTAAACTTTAATTTTCCCACAATTTTCTACAGTATTTTATAGATTCTACATTACATACAGACCATCCATTTTAGAGGTAAATACACATACACTGGCAGGACAACGTCTGCCGGATTCCGCTAGTCCATTATGACAACGATTAAAATTAAAAATATATACAACAATATTATCTACGTATAAGAAGAAAAACTATTTATGATGGACAACCAACTCCTTAAAAATGTATAACTTGGTCACACGCACCGGATTTATTTCTAGAAATTCAAAAAATTAATGCTCATTCAAACGGTTATGCCTAACTAAAGACATTAGGCGGACGAAACGTTACTTAGCCGTAAATTTCCTCCACTCAATGGATTAGAGAGTTATCGCAACATTTTATAAGGTACATTGAAAATAACGATTTCTGAAAAAGCTACTGTGTTAGTTAAATGAGTCAAACAGTAATAATAAAATGAAAATTTAGACAAAAAAAGTCTTTTACTAAACATCAGTACATTTTTCCCATTTCTGCTAATAACCTTACAAATTGTGCTCGAGTAAGATCAAAATTTACTGCACGTCGCTTTTCCTTTTCTCACATAACCCAGTTTATCACCGCGGGCATTGTATCAGGTCCTAAAAACCCTTTCGTTCGCGAATAAAGACAGTCCCTCCCCAGGTGGTCCCCACTACCGAATGGAGCGGCCTCTTTATTTAGCGAATGCCATCAAACTTGGCTCGTAACTTCCTCGTGTTTACTGCAATTTGCAAACAGATAGTCGGCGTAAAGTTTACGGCCGGTACGGTCCTGGACTAAAAAAGGACCATAGTGCATCTTGTCCCATTCCCTTTGCAGCAGCGCAGCGAAATGGAGATGGTGACGGTTTTGTTGTCGTTGCATTCCTTGTCGCGGGCCCCCTCGCTACCAGTTTTATTGTTTAATTACGGAGATCGTAGTGAATGGTTTTTGATACCAGACACGTAAAAAGGTTTTAAAACGAGATTGTCTATGTCTGAGGGCTCGATGGGAAAACACATAAATGTGGGAAGACATTTTGTGGTAGTAAAAATATTTCAAATGAGGAATATATATATATATATATATATATATATATATATATATATATATATATATATATATATATATATATATATATATATATATATATATACATACATATATACATATATACAGTACAATTCTTAAAACCTGACGATTACGTCAGAAAAGTAAGCTGAAAGATAGGAAATCCTTATTTAAAATTTGCAATGTGTTAGACAAAGAAGTATTACTGTAAATTCAAAAACATAATCAATGCATTTAACAAAAGTTAGAAAGAAAGAGCAACAAAACCGGTTATCCTAGCTATATCTATGATATGTAAATTTAACGTAATGTAATTTAATGTAGTGTAATTTCGTGTGTAGTTCCCATATATGGTAATTCCATTGATCACCTCATATTATAGATATAACCTCATATAACCTAAAATTATTAACGTTTTCTGTTGTTTGTTTAGTAATAAAAGTTCTATCGTATTAGTGTTTTTCAACATTTACACCACAGTTTAAGTGATAAAATAAGGATATTTTCATTATATATTATGTAGTTTATAATTTCATTAATATTTTATTCGTTTTAAATCATTATTAATATTTTAAACTACATAATCTACAAATAGGGGCTCTACTGAGCTGGCATCCGGTTGGTGGCTCGGGTCGACGAGAAAGTCTTTCTCGTTGGCCTCGATCTGCTCATAATCTGGATGGCTTTAACTTAGACATACGTACAATTCTTAGTTCAGATGGATTTTGTTTGTGACGTAATCGTCAGGTATATAATATTAACCGACCCGAGAATTGGTCAATAAAATACAAAATGTTTATTATTTATCCAAATTTATTGTATCGCCTTTAATTGTCGCCTTTAATTGTCAAAACATTTTTTAAACGCATTTTCCAGAATCGACTTCAGTTCGCGCCGCGAATCCTCTTTTATGTCTTCTATCGACTGAAAACGGGCGCATCAAAGTGGTAATTTGAGTTTTGGAAACAGAAAAAAGTCGGCTGGAGTCATATCAGGCGAATATGGTGGTTATTCGATGGTGTTTGTTGAGTTTCTGGCCAGAAATTCTTTTAAAATGATAGCCTTGTGAGATGGTGCGTTGTCGTGATGCAAAATCCAAGAGTTTTCTTTCCATAAACCTGTCTTTTTCGACGAATTTGCTCTCTCAAATGCCGCATAACGTTCAGATAATATTCTTTATTTACCGTCTAACCTTCTGGCAAGAATTCCCAGTGCACAACACTGTGATAATCAAAGAAAACAGGCAACAGACAACGCGTTTCATGCCCAAACAATCGCTTAAAATAGTTCGAATTGATTCGTGAAACACAGAAATACCAACTACTATCTCTCTCAAATTTAAATTAGGATTTTCAGTTACCATTTCCTTCACTTTAGCGATGTTGCACTTCAGTTGCAAACGTTGATGGCCGACTAGAGCGAGACAACTTTTTCACCACATCTCGACCACTTTTGAATGCACTGTATCACTCATATGAACCTGTTTTTGATAAAGTCGATTCACCGTAAGCCTACATTTTCAGCGACTCGGCACTCGAATTTCCATTTACAATGGAAAATGTAAGACAAATGTAACTAAGAACTATGTAAATCGAGCACTGTAAACAAGTAAATGACAGATGACGTTCATACTCTGCGTCAGTATAGAGGATCGTTGTGCCAACCTAGCGATAAAAAGAACTTACTAAAGTTGTTTCCTACAAATTTGCATTTAGAAGTACTAGTATGTTACTTCAAATAAAAAAGTTAACCTATGTCAGATTTAAACAAATTACACTCTATATATACACTGTATTATTTCTTGACAAAAATACACACGCATTATAATGGAAACAAGAACAAAATGATAGAAAATTTCATTTTTAAAACTTAATCGTAAAAATACAGAAAAATACTTAAAACTACTTTGTAAAAAAGTCTGTTTAAAAAATCTGTCTGTGTAAAAAATTTTGTTTGTACATTGTATACATTTCCATTTCAAGCGCTCCGCTCAAAATGTCATCTTCTGTAGTGCATCTACATTCTAAAAATCGTTTTACCTTTTTTATTACTGTTATGACATCATGAAAAGTTTGGAGCATTTCTTCTAATGGTACTTCTTCATCACTCTCTTTTTCACTCTTTTCTTTTTCACTCTCAAACTGTTAAGCTCTATCAATCAGCGCCGTAATCTCCTGGTCGGTAGACATAGTTGTCGCAAGGTCGTTATCCACATCAACGAAAGCGTCTATTATAGTGGAATTTAATTTTTCCAAGTTAAAATTATTATTAGTAAGCCAGATACTTAAAGGCAGGTTGTCCTCGTCCTCCTCAGCTTGTTTAATAAGCCATTGGGTCAGAGGCAAATCATCGTCCTGATTGAATTCGCAAAGGGAGGCCCGTGCATGTTTGAAACAATTCTTAATTGTTTTTTGAGAAACCTGTTGCCAAGCTTTACAAAATATGTTAATAGAATCAATGCTATTTTCAATGCACTTAAGATTATTGATTATAAGCTGTCGTCGATAATAAACTATCAAACTGTGAATAGCACCTTGATCCATTGGTTGCAGAACGGACGTAAAATTTGGCGGGAAAAAATCCGGTTTAATATTCCAGTCATGTTTGCGCACACAAGAACGGTTATTCCTTCTTTCCTTCGATAGTTTTTCCTCGATACATTTTTCACACTTAAAACTCATTATACGATCTGGAGCAAGTTTGTAAAAAAAGCCAAGTTCATCGGCGTTAAAAACATCGCTAGCGTCATAGTTTTTAAGATGTTGACCTAATCTTGATTTAACCCAGTCCATCACATTTTCCAGGTGTACACATACAGCTTCGCAGCGTCTCCATGAATTTTACCAGAACTTATATTGTACCGCCGTTTTGAATCTATGTAACCAAAACGAATCGCAAGAAAATCCAGCAACATTAAACATTTTCACAAACTCTTCAGGCTTTGCTGGATCCAGTAATTGTAGTATTCATGCTTCTTTGATACGTAGACCATTGAAGTAATGCTCCATCGATGTTTTTTGAACAGGTTTGCAAATTATTTTACCTTGTTTCGAATTGCAATATTTTACGTTTGTTTTTTAGAATCGTGGACACTGCTGTCTTTTTCAAAGCCATGAATTTGCAGTGTCGACTTGTTTAACACTACTTTCAATCTCCGAAGTTATTGACATTTTTTTATCTATTATTTTATCATTTTAGTGAAACTAACTTCGGTTGTTTCATATGTGCTTAAAACACAATTTGTTTATAAATCCGGTTAGACACGACCACAATCAGCACAACTTTACTATACAACAAGAACACCAACAAGAAAACTAAAGGTGATGAAACCAAAAAAATAAAGATGAAACCAAAGGCGACTGCCTGTCTTTTGCTTTGATTTCTTGCCGTTCCATCACAATACATGTTACCCAAATGAAAATAAAATTAATTCAAATTAAAAAAGTACCTTATATTTTATTACGCGGACCAGGAAATTGGATACTTTTTATCAGAAGTATTTAATAACGGCGTACATTGAAAAAATGAATTATGTATTGAATGCTTCATAATAACTGCTGGAACTTGGTTATTGGGTATGTTATATCCATAGATACGTAATAAGCGTGTGCGCTATAAATGATTTTTATTACACTTTTATCTTCATTTAACTTTGCTGCACTATTTATTTTTTTTATGAAGGGTATTAAGGCATTTTGTAAAAAGTGTAAATAATAATAAGGCGTTGGATGAATAGTGGTTTCAAGTAGCAAACTGTAAGAAAAACATGAGCCATGAGCCTGGTTAAAGAGCCAAATCCATTCAGCCATCTTTTTGAATTATTAATGTAATGTTCAGTTAACGTCACGGTTTATGATTTTACACACTTAATTAGTTACTGTTCATATAAATAGTCATATAAATAAAACATAGATTATTTTTTTAATTAGAGTAAATCATTTCCTGATGATGGTTTAGTGGTAAATCTCTTCGAGTTTGTTTACAGAATATAAATATATAACATTTTGTTAACTAATTTTTCCACAATCCAATTTCCATTCAATGAACAACATATTAAATCAATTTGAATTAAATTAATAATGATTCTAAACTTTTCCGCAGATTCGCTAAAGTTATCTTTGTCCTTTTCTTCTCGATAATGACGTACGACGAGCAAAGGACGACCGGAGAAATGAGAAAAGTATCCACTTCTTGCGTTTTCCATCGATAAATTATTCATTGGCCAGTTAAAACTCTGTTTGAAAATCCTTTTGTTTTAAGTTGGGGCCTCTTTCGTCTCGTCCGACGTCCGGATTTTCTTTTGCGGTATAATTCAGCAGAAGATAACTGTTTTAGAAATGGTAATTTCGCAAAAAAGGATAATTTAGGGTTGATTTAAAGTTTTCTCTCTCTTCCTGCCTCGGTCTCTCTTTCGTTCTATCTTACCCTGTTTTAGTTGTTTCACATAAATTATGGGTATTGATGTTGGGAAATTTTGCTGAGATTCTTGCAGGTGGTCTCAATAGTATTCGATACTGTTTCCTGTTTATCTCTTTAATGGATTCACCTTTTAACTTTGAGAAATTTTCTGTAAAGCATTTTGAAAACTTCCAAATAACAAAGCATTAAATTGCAAATTTAAACAAAATATTGTGTTATTTAGTGTATGGTTAAAGGGTTGATGATTTGAAAAAAAGTATACATAGTTTTTTTATCATAATTTTATAGTTTATATTCATTTATTCACCAATCTCCAACACCTTATCCAACACTCCTTATTCCCATTTATTTGCTCTCACCAAACTCCTTTTTTTTTCTGTACCGAAACATTTTCCATATTTCTTTTACATATTCGTACGTATTCATTCACGTTCCATTTATTTGGAAAATTTTTCTCAACGGTTTTCTTTTATTTGACGAATCTTCATCCCAAATATGTTCCTTACCTTTACGTAATGTGTTTGATACTTCATATATAGTCTCTGGTGTTTTTAAAGTTGAATCATTTATCTCAAATCAACTCTCAACTCAACTTTGAAAACACCCTGTATATACGGTGCGTATAGACTCGTTTGGTCATGCAAAGCATTCTGACTCATTTTCGAGTGTTCTTTCTGATTCTCCTTTGATCCTCCTTTCAGATCCACTTCTCTTATCCGTTCTCCATGGATTCTCTTTCTCTCCACCGTCCACTTTGTCCCCGATCTCCTCGAAACTTCGCTCTCTGATGTAACGTTCCGCATATGTATTTTGTTTCTGTACGTTCTTCTATCCTCAATCCCTGTCGGGCCCATTTGTGCCTTTCTCAGATCAGCTCTGACGTGTGCGATCCATGGTACTCTTGACTTGACTCCTTGTATGTATGTAAGAATTCTGTTGGTGAATCTTGTCGGTCGGAGTCTACTGATATGTCCATAGAATTTCAATCTTCTTTTTCTTATGCCCACCGCTACGTTGAACATTCTCACTGTGGTCTTTCTAGAATGTAGTATGTATCCTTCCTCTGTCAGTTTTGGGCCGAGAACTTTCCTCATAATTTTGCGTTCTTCTTTTAGTATGTTTTCTATGCCGCTTTTTGCGTGGAGTGTAAGTGTCTCGCTTGCGTATAGAACCTCTGGTTTGATTACTGTGTTGTAGTGTCTTATTTTTGCGTGTGTGGACAGGCATTTCTTATTGTAGATATTGTGTGTCTTGCCGTATGCCCTCTTCGTCTTCTATAATCGAGCCTTCGGTGCTATCTTCTCTCCTCCTGTGGGTTCGAGGATCTCGCCCAGGTATTTGAAGTGAGTGACCCTATTTATTTTTCCGTATCTGATGTGCAAATTTTGGACATCTAACTTTGAGCAGAAGAATTCGGTTTTTTGAAAGGAGATTTGTAGGCCGACTTTCTCTGCGCATTCTTTGAGGACCTCTATCTGTTTGGTTGCCCTTTTTTCATTGTCTGCGAGTATGGCTGGTTATTTGCGAAGGCATGATATTTCTATGATGTTTTTGGGTCGTTCGAGTCGTATTGGTTTTCGGTGTCCTTGATTTTTGAGTTCTTTTTCCCATTCCCTTATGACTTTTTCCAGGACCAGGGTGAAGAGGAGTGGGGATAACCCACCTCTTTGGCGTACTCCGGTTTTAATCAGGAAGGGTACGGAAATTTCTTCCATAAATTTCCCTTTTGACGTTGTGTCGATCAGTGTCTGCGTGATCAATCGTAGCGTTTTGGGGTCGAGTCTTTGTTCTTCTACGATGTTGAATAGATATTTTCGGTCGATACAGTCGTATGCTTTCTTGAAGTCCACGAACGTGTAGATGATTGGGACGTTCCTGATAGCTTTGTAATTCAGTATTATTTTTAAGTTAAATATTTGTTCAGTGCATGAGCGACCAGGGCGAAAGCCTGCGTACTTGGACATCTTGGATCTCTCTTTGTTGTGGGTATGAGATCGCAACGTGGTCTATCTGGAATTCTCCTATCTGTTGTAAATGCGATCTCCATGTCTTGTGTTTTCGTGGAGATTTTCCTAGGGAATGTTGACATGATTTTCAGGTTATTCTGTTGGCATAGTTCGATGAGTCTTGTGTCGTTCTTGTTACCGTGTCGTGTTTGTGACCGGGGAATTTGTCTACGGGTTTCTAATGGATTTTTTCTCTACCGACTCATGCGTTCCTGGAGTGTGTATAGCCGCACCCTCTGGGTGAACAGACGCCGAGCAGGTTGCCGGTGGTTGCCACTACAGACGCGACCTGGGTTTCTTTCTGCCAGAGCCGTGTTAGCAGTTTGTTCCCGAAATAAACGTTCGGCTTCAGTTGTTGTCCGCTTCCTGCGACGTGGATGAAAGGTTGAAACTTCGCCGAACTGTCAACCATGCGACGTCACGTGTCTCTCGGGACCGGTTTCTAGCCTTTCAGCCGTCATCAGCCGAGCTCTAGACGAACGCAATGAAAGCAGTTCGGAGAGACGATCGGGGCCAGACCAGATCAACTGGCCATTTTAATGACGGGTCGTGATCGCACACAACCTACGCCATCATACGGAGAATGCTCGTAGCAGTCAGGACCGCTCGTAACATTGTGCCTGGAACCTCGGGTATAGTACCAGGTATGCCCACAAGGTAGCGTACCGGAACCGTGAAGGGAAATATTACAGAAATCTTTCACCATTTCTCCACGTGGTGCCACCGATCGCCTTCGCCGAACCGTCAACCATGCGACGTCACGTGTCTCTCGGGACCGGTTTCTAGCCTTTCAGCCGTCATCAGCCGAGCTCTAGACGAACGCAAGGAAAGCAGTTCGGAGAGACGATCGGGGCCAGACCAGATCTGAGTTGTGTGCGATCACGACCCGTCATTAAAATGGCCAGTTGATCTGGTCTGGCCCCGATCGTCTCTCCGAACTGCTTTCCTAGCGTTCATCTAGAGCTCGGCTGATGACGGCTGAAAGGTTAGAAAGCGGTCCCGAGAGACACGTGAGGTCGCATGGTTGACAGTTCGGCGAAGGCGATGGGTGGCACCACGTGGAGAAAGGGTGAAAGATTTCTGTAATATATATATATATATATATATATATATATATATATATATATATATATATATATATATATATATATAGAGGAGCCCAGAGAGCGTTGAAGAACCATTTGACTTGATTGGACTTGAGAATCTAGACTTGACTTGAGAATTTCTGTTATGGGACGGGATTTTAAATGTGGCTGGCAGGCATTTTACACTTTGTCTGAGGAGAAAATTGAGGAAATTAAAACCAAGATAAAGGTATTGGAGAGCTTTACTGTATTGAGGTCATGTGGACTGCAACATGATCGGTCTTATCTTGTGGCGTGGAGAAAAACAGCATCAGGAATGAGGAAACGCATCAAGTCGTCTTCTGTCATTCACTGATAAACACCGGGTTTGTTTAAATGGACATAATGGCCCAAGAAGCGACAAAGAGTCGAATAGTGACATGGAAAAGGACGTTAAACTCAAATTGATTTTGAGCGCTATACACACCCAAGTCTTAATTAGTGATATAATTAATGATGTTTAACACACAACCTTGTTGTAGATTAAATTTCATTCAAGAAGCATATCTCAAAGTAAAATTTAGTTTTTCTGCTGAATGAGCAAGTTGTACGATAGAGCAAAGTAAATCAAACAGGAATCTATTAAATGAGCTTATTGGCCAATTGGATACTTTGGTTTTTATATTAACAACGCTCAGATCTTCTCGGATAGCACTAAGCCCCAATAATAAACATTTTACTAAACGTATTATAATTTTCGACATCTACAATTACGTTATTTCATCTTTCCACTTCTCCAACCGTTTCATCCCTTAAAAACACCCGTCGCGAGATTAACTCGACCTTTCGAATCACTTTAAGACCGTTTAAAAGCTTCTTATATTCCCGCAAATCGCAGCCGCTCATTTCAATTTATCGCGCGCCGAGATGAAAAACAAGTAAAAGAAGATGGGAAAGAGCTAGAAAAATCGCACCTCCGTCCCGGAAATAAAGAAAATTTTAATTATTTTTCCGCCGCCCGACGAAAAAGAAACTTCTCAGATGAATGTTAATATAATTCGGTACAATTAAGGCAACGCCGTCCCTTAAAATTTATACGGTAAAATAAAATTTTAATTAAATTTCGTCCAGGGTGGGCGAGGCGCACACCTGCCCGTTCTAGGGGCGCAATTGTAGGTGGCGGCGCCCGGGAAGAGAGCGGGAAGAATTCGTGTTTTACGATGTCGTAAAAACGGAGAACGGTGGTCGATTATATTTCCTGCTAGTTTTACGTGAGAAACCTTAAGCCGTGTCGACGTGGCCCTTTTTGCTTTGAATCTATAAAGTGGACGTGATGCATTCACCGAACTGTATAGTAGATATTTTAGCCATATAGAGAAGCGTTTCTCACATTTCTAAAATCCAAATATATTAGGTGTTAAACGTAATTTCCCTTATGTTTTTTCTTCGAAAATGTATGTATTTCGAAAATAATTAATTATTTAAATTTAAATACAGTGATTTTTTTAGTGCGCCCGAATATTAAATTTACATAAAACAACTAATTACATGCTTTCAAATTATTTAGTTTATGTGAAATAACGTCCAATGGCATTAATGCTTGAAAACAATTTTGGACAAATGTCCGCCGTGGCTCCTACTGACAAAGCGCGTTCTGTCTGTCCAATTTCCGACCACTATTGTAAGTAATTGGGATCTCATGTCCGCAATTGTCCGAGTTATGTTGATTTCCAAGGCGCCAACAGTTACTAGTATATCGGCATAGATCAAATATTTTACATAACTTCAGAGAAAATAATTTGAAGGCATTAAATAATAATAATAATAATAATAAATTTTATGCTAAGTGAGAGGAGTTGAATTGCTTTCTCATTTTGGCATTGTAATATAGACCAGCTTAGGCTGAGATGCTGAGTTCAGTACGAGGATAATAATAATAATAATAATAATACCGTCGGGAGGATTTGTCCGGGGTTGGTGAATCTGGAGCGAGTGGCGGTTCTCAACTCTATGGCACCACAAGAATGGCAATGAAAGAGGCACTCGAACAACAATTAGATCATCTAAGTCTAGCAACACCAAAGACTTTACTACAAAATCAACAGAGAGCAGAAATTAATAATGGAGTAGAAGATCAAAATACCCCGGTACTTGCTGGCTCGCCCCTAATAAGGAAGGCTGTCACTAGGACCGAACGCACTCCACGTATCAGATGGACACGCGAAATGAATATTGATGTAATGCGTGCCTATTACTACGTAAACCAGTGCGGAGATAATCCGCTCCCTGGATGGAGGCATGCACTCCACCAAGAATATAAAAAGAGGTTCCCTGAAACTCAGCTGTCGGAACAAAACTTAGCCGACCGTAAAAATGTAATTCTAAGGAAAAACTATCTAACCGAATCGGAATTAATGAACTTCAAGAGAGAAATCGGTAATGAACTACATCAAAACATTACATATCAACAACATAAAGAAGATACTATAGACGTTCTTAACTCGAATACAGAGGAGAAACAAGTAGAACAAACTCAAAATGTATCACCAGAAGCATCATCATCTAAAAATGAAGAATCAATCTCGCAACGTAACTTTTCTAACATACGAGAGAAGTTTTACAGCAATTTGGCCAGTTTTACTGGCTCAAACCCATTGAATAGACCAAAAATTCCAGTACTGCGTAATATTGCAAAATCACGTATTACTCTAATGCAGATTAATAGAGTTTTGGAATCACATCTATCTGGGCTGACAAATTTAAGCGATATACATCTTGCATTATATTGTGCAGCAGTGACTGTCATCGAAATTTCAGGTCAAAAGACTTACACCCATAATGCGGCTGGTCGTAGTATCCAGAAAAATACACTTGTCTGGAAAACGCGCCTTGAAAACAATATCAATGAGTTCCGGAGGAAAGTTGACATTATCTCAGAGTATCTTTCTGGTAATCAGTCAAATAAAGTAGCGAGAAAAGCAAAAATAATTGCCAATAAATCTGGCATTGACTTCGATGATTCAAACCTGACAGAAAAATTGTTGGATCTAAAAGATCGGTTTAGGCAAAAAGCTAAATCGAAAGGAGCCAGGCTAGCAAGATATAATGAACTAGAAAAGCGAAAACATCAAAATTCAGTATTTGCAAACAGCCAAAAGAAATTTTATAGACAACTCGAAGCAGAAGGTAACAGCAAGTCAGAACTTAAGAATATCGATGTGTCTTCCTTTGCGGAATATTGGAGATCGGCTTGGAAAAAATCAGACGGCTACGAAAAATTGGCTCCTTGGGTTAAAACCATTCAAGAACAGACAAATGCTCTCCCAGATATGGAGTCTAACGATTTCACAGAGATTGACATTTGCACTGCTGTCAGGAAGACTCACAACTGGAAGGCGCCTGGACCAGATGGATTGCATAACTTCTGGATTAAAAGCTTTACAGCCGCCTATCCCGTACTTGCAAATGCATTTAAAGAGGTTTTAATAAATCCAGACACTTTCCCTGACTTTCTAATGGAGGGCAATACATACCTACTGTTCAAAAAAGGGGACGTTAAGCAACCCAATAACTACAGACCAATCACATGTCTGTCAGTGTTATATAAACTGTTCACAGCCCTACTCAATGAAAAAATCTACCAACATTGTGATAAAAATAACATTTTTGAAGAAGAACAGAAAGGATGTATAAGAGCAAGTATGGGCTGCAAGGAACAATTGACGATCGATGCTGTAGTTCTTGAGCAAGCGCGAAAAAGAAAACGCAACTTAAATATCTGCTATATAGACTACAAGAAAGCATTCGATAGTGTCCCTCACGATTGGCTGGTTGAGGTTCTGAATTTCTATAAAATTAGCCCCCAGATTATTAATTCTTTAAAGTGCCTGATGGGGAAGTGGAAAACGAATCTTTTTGTCGGCCAACAATGCATTGCTGCTACAAATATCGAGAGGGGAATTTTTCAGGGAGATTCCCTTTCTCCAATTTGGTTCTGTTTAGCATTGAACCCTGTGTCCACACTACTCAACAACAGCAATATTGGATATAAACTTAACATGAGGAATCCAAGAAAGCTCTCTCATCTACTATATATGGATGACCTTAAATTATATGGAGAAACTAGAGAAAAATTAAACTCATTGATAAAAACGGTTGAAACATTCAGTAGGGATATCAGAATGTCATTCGGACTGGACAAATGCTCTACCATTAGTATACAGAAGGGACAGGTTCAGAGTCAACATTCAACACTTTGTAACATACAACAACTAGAACCAGAAGAGTCCTACAAATATTTAGGAATACCCCAAAAGCATAAACTTTATCATAACCAGTTAAAGAAGGACTTTTCCACTCTATACCAAAAGAGACTTGCAAAACTTTTAAACACCAAACTGAACGGAGGAAACCTCATTAGAGCGATCAACGGTTGGGCGGTGCCAACTCTGACATATTCTTTTGGCATAATTAAATGGTCAGAAACTGACCTTGATGAGCTCGATAGGTTGACGAGCCGAACATTGACAAAGTTCCGATGCCTACATCCAAACTCATCTACGAAAAGACTATACATCCCAAGAAAGTTGGGGGGTAGAGGCCTTGTAAACGTAAAAAATATCTGTCTCAATCTGCTGCCTGTACACTGGATAGTAATTATAGTCCCGTCCGTCTAGCACAAGCAAAATAATAATAATAATAATAAAATATAATAATAATCTATTGGGACCGTACTGTACTCACTGAACGAAGACTGGATCACAACAGGCCCGATATTATTACTGTGGATAAATTATCTAAACGCGCTCTATTAATCGATGTGGCCATTCCCAATAAGAATAATATATTAAAGAAGCAAAGGGAAAAAATTCAGAAATACCAGGAACTTCAAGAGCAAGTTAAAAAACAATGGGGCATTGAAAGTGTAGAAATAGTTCCCATAATAATATCAACAACGGGTGTTATTCCAAAGAGCCTGCTGAAGAACATAAAAGTATTGGGTCTCAAAGAGCAACTTTTCAAGCCCATGCAGAAAACAGCACTGCTGGGAACAGCGAGCACCGTTCGGAAATTCTTGAACAACTCAGGAACGTCATATAATTCTAGCGTCACCTTGCGGCCCGATAACAGGGAAAGGGCCTCCCACAGAGCTTAATCCTTCTGATATGTAGGATATCTGAGATAAGTCAATGTTCCCCTTAGAGGGAGTGCGAACGCCTTTAGGATAAATCAAGCAAGCGCGGGATAATAATAATAAACAGTTTCCGTTTTTCTAGTAGAAGTTAAGCTATGTAATCACTGACATATCTTTTTACAGATCCCGTTTAAAATCAGGTAGACTGTACAAATAAGCAAATCTGAACGAGGATTCGAACCCGAGATCCGAGATTAGGTTGGTGGGTGAGTGACTAGCTCACTTCACCACCGCGACCGGGTGACTATTTTTAGTACGATATCTTTAGATACAATGGATTCATTAAGTTCTTTTTGATTTTCGCGTTTGTTGCATATTACTGTTGTACATAATTTTTTATACAAAGAAGATGTGTTTATCGGCATAATATTAACTAAATGTCCTAAATATTATCTCAGATTTAGGATGTCATGATATACATACAAATTAGTGGTATATATATATATATATATATATATATATATATATATATATATATATATATATATATATATATATATATATATATATATATACACAAAATATACAAAAGTTATTAAAAGCAAATTTGAATGCAAATAATATTGTTCTACTTCCTTTCTTGACGTTTCACAGGCATTCGTTAATTGGGATCGATCCTGGTTTATAGCATAAACTAAAATTATTTATAGATAATACCGTTTTACACAATTTAACTTTTATATTTGAGCAACAGATACTTCACTGATAATTATAAAGAAGAGTTAACTAGCATCTAGCCTATCTAGGCAGGAGTGCCCTATAATACTCCACTGAGTATTCTGGGACCTGTCTTGTATCTGCAGTTCTTTACTGCAAAGTGATCTATTGTTCTAAACACGTTTACTGCTAGCTTTGCAGGTGAAATGATGAACTACAAGAGCACTGCCAGATACGTTTGTTATAACTAAATATAGAAAACATTTCTTTAACAAACGAAGAGGTAGACATATACAGAGGAATCTCTTATTATAGTGTTTTTATAACGCAAATCTAACTTTTTAAACTTTACCCCCAACAACACTACAAACTCTAATTTTGTTAGTCCTTGGCCTGACACAAATATGGCGCAAGTATATCTAAATATCTATAATATCTGACAAATGCGTTTAGTAGCATATTTGTGGTGATCAATAAAGTATACAATTTTTTAATTCTCCGAAAAATTCATAAAATCGAAGTTCCACAGCTTATTTAAATACGATTCTGGTGTGTTTTTTCGACGTTTTATAACAGTAGATAAAACATGAAGTTCCCATTAAGGTTCAAAAGCACCAAAATAGGAATATGTAGATTTTGAAATTTCTGGTCAGTAATATGATACTGTCAACATGTCCTGTTGTTGATTTGAGTAATTTCCTCTAGCCAATTAAAACTAGAGACAGCGACAATGAGGATGACGTCACCAGTACCGTAATCTATCCTATCGGTCCCTTAACTGTCGTCCAATAAAGGACTTAATGTGTACCAGTTAGGACGATAATTGACAACGAAGGCTTGAGGCCATCATTACCTTCACGAACGATCGATAATGCGATTTGAAATTGCATATTACCTCACGTGTGCACATATCTGCACACATCGGTCCCAGTTTGTTCGTTACCCGGCCTTATGACTCCCACTGTCTTTCTACGTGCCTTCCGGCAATCTGAGATCTAATGCATTTATTGATTATCTTACGTATTGCTCAAAAATAAATTTAATTTAATTTGAATATTAATTCATTATTATATTAAATCTAATATTTTTTTTATATTTCTCTTCTTATATCTCCTCGCTCTTCATTTCTACAAGGCAATTTTAACTGTTATTGCTTTGATGCATGCCCTTATGTAATGTAAAAATTCTTTAATGTTTCTGGCCTAAACTTGTTCTCCCTATAGGTAATTTAATTATCTCTATCTTAACTACTTTGCTATGTATATACAGTGGTCACTCGTTTATCGCTTCCTTACATTTTCTTCTGAATTCGTCACTCCACATTCGATCCTTCAAGTAATACTTTCAACAACATTTCTGTTTTAGATATGTAATGGTCGGGTCTTGTTTCTGATGTGTATCATTATTGGTTTATAATTCGGTCATTTTAATTTTATCTGAAAGTATAAATAAACGCATTCTGGTAATAATGTTGTCTAATGTTTATTGTCAATATGGCCCATATGTCAATTCTTCTATTGGAACCTTTGGTGTGAAACACCAAACTTGAAGAGATTTACCACTAAACACCAAATCACTTTTTTTGAACTGCTCGATGAACGTTTCGCTAACCATGTTAGCATCAGGAGATGATTTAATCTAATACTAAAACTACACTATGTCCTATTTATATGAAAAACCCTACCTAACGAAACGTGTAAAAATCATGAACCGTGAGATTTACTAAACCTTACATTAATAATTGAAAAAGTTAACTGAACGGGATACGTCCTTTTTCTCGGTTCATGATTTTCTTACATTTTTCTATTTGAATGCTTTCATATGCATCTAATGCCATATTATTATTAACACTTTTAATTAATCTTAAATTATCAATATCTATATTGTGGTCGTGTTCGATTACATGTTGGGCAACGCAAGATTTTTCATTTCTCCCGTATCTAATGTGGGCAATATGTTCTTTATATCTTGTCAATATGAATCTTTTTGTTTGCTCAGTATACCTTCGAACACAGTCTTGACAACAAATTTCGTAGATCCCCGACTTTTCATGTTACTCTACTTTATCCTTTGGATTACCCAGAACTTCTCTTAATTTATTAGATGGTTTGTATACAACCTTAACGTCCACTTTTTTCAAAATTTTACCTAGTCCTCTTGTTAATTGGGCATCAAATGGTATTACTATGAGTTTCTTTGTGTTCTGATCCTTTTGAAAAGTCGATAATTCTTTCAATAATTTTCTAAACTTATGTTTTCTAATTAATTTATCTACAATGTTCTTATTATAACCATTAACTTCAGAAACCACCCTAATTAATTTTAATTCTTTGTTATAATTATCTTTATTTAAAGGAAAATTAATTAATCTAGCTTCCAAAATAAGATGGCTAGTTTAAATTTTATGGTAAATAGATTAATTAATTTTTCTTTAAACAAAGATAATTATAATAAAGAATTAAAATTAATTAGAGAGGTATCTGAAGTGAATGGTTATAATAAGAGCATTGTAGATAAATTAATTAGAAAAGATAAGTTCAGAAAATTATTGAAATAATCTTCGACTTTTCAAAAGGATCAGAACCAGTTATATAGGCAAAAATCAGATCAGATCTGATCAGATCAGATCAGAAATATATCAGAAACAGTTATATGGCCAAGAGGGCTAGGCAAAATTTAAAAAAAAGTGGACGTTAAGGTTATGTACAAACGATATAATAAATTAAGAGAAATTATGGGTAATCCAAAGGATAAAGTATATCAACATGAAAAGTCGGGTATTTTAGGGTAAGTTAGAAATTATTATTCGGGTAAGTTAGAAACAGAATACGAGAGGCTCAAGGACTTTTGGAGCTCTAGCACCTGTGTGGAGATCAACACAATACTCAACGCAATACCAATGTTAAGGTGGTCTTGCTGTACGGATGTGAAAAGGGGAAAATAGCAAATACATTATAAAAAATCTTCAGGCCTTTATAAATAAATGCTGTCGAAAAATAATCCGCATATTCTGATCAAACAAGATTCGAAACGAAGAGTTCATTCGAAGAGAAAATTTAGCACAAGACAGCGCTTCGTAAGTGGAGATGGATCGGACACACACTCAGAAAAGAAAACAACTGTATAGCCAAAATGGCATTGGACTGGAATCCGCAGGGTAAAAGAAGTATTGGTACGTCCACACAGACTTGGAGGAGAACTATCCATGATGAATTAAAAAGAGTGAATATGTCCTGGCTGGAAGTCAAGGTCATCATTATCATCATCACCATCATCATCATCACCACCATCATCATCACCATCATCATCATTATCATCATTAGCCCGTATCGATCCACTGCAGGATGAAGGCTTCTTCAGCATGCTTCCAACTTTCACGGTCCTGTGCTTTCCTCTCCACTCGGTCCAATAAACTTAACGATGTCATCAGTCTATCGTGCTTTCGGTTTTCTTCGAGAACATTTGCAATCAAGCGGTATCCACTCAAGGATTGCCTTGGTTCATCTGTCACCCCATCGCCTCGTTATATGGCCTGCTTATCTCCATTTCAATTGCTTATTCTTCCAATGATGTCACACACTTTCGTTTGTTCCCTGATCCATGTGCAGAGCTTTCTATCTGGTCGTGTAATGCCAAACACACATCTTTCTATTTCCCTCTGTGCTACCCGAATTTTTTGAATTGATTACGATGTGATTGTCAAGGTTTCACTTCCGTATGTCGTAACGGGTAAAACGCAGTGATGGAAGACTTTTCTTTTTAGGCAAAATCGGAAGTAGTCTGCTCTTAAACACTATGCCTGCCAAATGCTTGCCAGTCACATTTAACACATTGTCCCACCTCCCGGGCGGTGACGAAGAAGAAGACGACGATGTATGCTCTATTTGTAAGACAAAATGGAGCACATATAAGGAGACTAGTTATAGTGTGTTACATGTAAGAAATGGGTTTGTGGTATCTCTCATAAAGAGAGTAAAGATCTATATTTTGTATGTGCATTTTGTAAAGATGATGATTAATTTTTTGTTTCTTTTTCACTAAACCTTTTACTTTTCAGATTTGTTGTAATAAGGATATGTTTACTACTTAATATTGTTTACTTTTACACCCATTATTTTAAGTTACCTGGTGACAGTTAATTATAAATGTGCATTTGTGTTCATCTGTCAATGATACCCCAAACCCAGGGTAACTTTGTAACGGTTGTTTTAGTGATTTTATAATTTTAATATCAATAGCACATGTTTTTGTTAGAATGACTAAATCAAAAGAGTCGCAAGTGGCATGTGAACATTAAGTATATTTATTAATACTTGTTTCAAATAGTTTGGAAAACATTAAAAATCTGGCAATGTAACTCTAGTTTTTTTACCAAGTTTACGGTAATATTCTAGGACAAAAATATTACATAGAGATAAGGGGAGATCGATAGTATTCGATTACAAAATGTTAATATTTCACTGCAATTTTTGCACTTGCAATGCAATTTTTATATCAGTTAGTATAGGGGTATAAGGAAAATAAGTTTCGTCAATTTAACCAACAATTTTTCACATCATTTGAAAGAAACATATACAGCAAGGGTTAAAAGCCTAAGGGTTTCTGTGCAACAAAATGCAAGTTATAAAATCGCCATCAAAATGCAAGTTATAACATCGCATCGAAAAGTTATGCTTAAAATGATAATATATTATATATATATATATATATATATATATATATATATATATATATATATATATATATATATATATATATATATATATATATATATTATTTATTTATTTATTTATTTATATATTTATTTATATAATAGCTGCCCGGACAGACTTCGTTCAGTCAAAAGTTAATAGTAAAAATTAAATAAGTATTCCCGAGTGATCACGTTATTTATGTCTCAACAATAAACGACGATTATTTACAAAAATAAGTTTTTTATTTCGTAGACTGCAATACTTTATAAACTTGATGATATTCATTCTAATGCTTTATGGAATACAATATGTTTGGTTACTTGACGCGTAAACAAATAGCTGACGGTTTCCCACTTGACGAAAATGGAGAACTTTAAACATGTATTGAGTTCATCCGCTGACGTTGACCGTGGAATCACTGGTAATGTTTGACGGAAATCTCCTGCTAATAAAATCATCGCTCCGCCAAATCGGTTTTGATTGTTTCGCAGATCTTTCATAGTTCTGTCTAATGCTTCCAAAGACTTTTTATGTGCCATCGTACATTGTTGAATTGTGCCATCGTGAATTGTTGCTAAAATCAATGAAATCAAAAAAGTCTTTCCTGTACCACCTGGAGCGTCCAAAAAGTAAATTCCTCCAGTTCCATCATTTACAACTTTCATAAGTGAATTAAAGACATATTTTTGTTGTTGGTTCTACAGCGGAACATGCCTAATTGAGATAATACTTTGTTTGACATCATCAAGCACATATCATCAATTATTATCAATGCCTCGTTGTAAATTCCTTCTGTGCATTGTAAATGTATATTCCCTGTTCTAGTGCACATTTGATGCAAGATATCGTCACACATATCATCTTTGTATTTGATGATAATATTTTGGCATTTCTGAGTACAGCAGTGTTCGGGCAAAATCATCATTCTGACAACTGGCCAAGGTTGTAGATGATGGTTGAATAACTCATTGTAGTACATTCTGTGCAGTAAAATATACTCTTTGGCCATTTTTTAAGTGGACTGCTAAGTGAACTACAGTGGGGTATCTTTCATGAGTGGGAAAAGAAAAAATGCGCCAAATTGGTTCGTTACTGCTAACATAACGGCCTATTTTGTATTGGTTAACTTCATCAATGGAATTCTCAACACAAACTCCAAACAGAGGCATATCAGTTCCTTTTGTTACATATTTGCAAATGTATTTTATAGATTTGATGAAATGGCATATTTGGTTTGTTTAGATTGACGTTGACAATTTACGTCTACTGTTTGACAGCTAGTTTTTATGTGAAAAGTGTTGTTTTTACTATTGTCCATGCATTTTTTTTATTAAAACTTTCCGTGTGCCTTAAGGAACATACGAAAAAAAAATTAGCCGAATTGGTCGAGCCGTTCTTGAGTTTTGCGCTTCGCAACATTCATATATATTCGTGTGTGTGTGTGTGTGTGTGTGTGTGTGTGTGTCTGTGTGCGTATTATAAAAAATAAACGTATAAACTAAATAAATAAAATATAATAATATAATATAAATTTCATAAAATATAATAAAATAAAATAAAATATAAAATTAAATTAAATTATAATAAATAAGCTAATGAGTATTGCAAAAACAATTTTTTGAAAATTATTAATCAGCCATGCATCAGCCGAAAATTCGAGGTGACAATTCGTAGTATCGTAGTTCTAACAGTATCGCCTAACACAGATGATCACCTCATGTTTACAGACAAAAACGATTTCACTGTGTGCGTATTAAAATTCCATTTAACACTCGGATACACGACGGTGGTCTGTCAATCCAGACAAAATACATAAAATGTTGTAAATTTCCAGATAAATTTTGTTAATAATTATCCTTTTAGGTACCTTGCAGATTATTTATCCCCTATTTTTTGTCATACAAAAGTGGTTAATACTTTTCTTTAATACGATGTAATCCAAGCTTTTGTCCTGATAGACCACCAATGTTACAATGTGCAATATTATTAGTGACGCAATAAGAGGTTCCACCTAGGAAATATTTGGTAAATCAAACTTTACCGACTACCGTTCGTGCTATGAAATGTTTATTTAGTCTTGTCCGGAGTTTTTTGTAAGTCTATAGTCCAGAACGCACGAAATAACCGATGGTTTTTGTTAATGTTGAGGTTAATTTCAAAAAGTCGTGATAGTGCATTTTTTTATTGCAAATAAGGTATACGTATTTTTATACTTTGACTTTCGATCTAATATTTATGATCTTCACAGTAATTTTAGATAGAACATATTAGCAGGGTCCATGCTAATATGTTATGAAAAAGAAGTCTTGTGACTCAAAGCTCTTTTTGAGAGAGTATTAACTGATGACGAGAACTCTGTGGCGGATGGCAGCATATTGTCCTATAAAGAGAATAACTCAGATAGCAGCACATCAGACAGAGATGAAGAGATCTGAGCAAGAAGGAGAGGACAAATTTTCAAATAATGAAAACTTTGATGAGGGTGATCGGAGTTTATTCTATTATGGTAAAGATGGGAAGAAATGGAAAAAAGTAGCACCACCTGAGGAAATTCGCACTAGAAGAGAAAATATAGTGCCTCGTCTGCCAGGAACTATCCGGGAAGGGAAAGAGGTAATGACTATCATCGATTCTTGGAATCTTTTGTTTAGTGATGTAATTGATCTACTAATAAAATACACAAATATCTATATAACGGAAATAACAGAACGTTACAAGGATAACGTGATGCAAAAATTACTACTGTCTCGGAAATGAGACCATTCATTGCTTAGTCTATTTAGCTGGACTGTATCATGGATCAAAAAATTAAAAGATTTCTGGTGCCAAGATGGTTTAGGAAGTGAACTGTTTATTGCAACCCTATCCCAAAGACAATTTAAATTTTTATTGAGGATCATACGCTTTGATGATAAAAGATATAGAGCTTAAAGATCTGAAATCGATAAATTAGCACCTGTAAGAGAAATTTTTGAAAAGTTAAATGAGAATTAAAGAAATATTATACTGTTGGAGCGTATGTGGCCCTCGATGAAATGTTTTATGCATTTCGAGGGAAGCCGATACTCATATGTATCACGAAAACAAAACACGTTTTATTGTTGTCATCCCTTCATCACACTGATATAGTAGACAACGAAAGTAGCAAACCAGAAATTACTTTATTTTACAACATTGAAATGTGGTGTGGACATTGTGAACTTAAAATGTTGCCAGAAATACAAAACGTTGGCTCTCAGTTATTTTTTATATAATGCAGTAACGTTTATATAATTGTAAGACACAATCATCCCACTTCTCATATAAGTAAGGAACGACGACTGTTCATAAAAGGTTTCAAAAAAGAACTACTAAAAGATCACATTCTTCGGGACTGCACATGTACATTCGCGACACCGCTGCGAAATATTTTTAAACCAGAAGGCAAGATGAAGCTGATCCTTTTCCATGCCATGGAGCACATTTTAGCCTACTGTAGAGAATGTGTTCACCAACAAGCGAATAATTAAGGTTAAAGTTTAGGTTGCTCCAATTTCTGCAAGATCTGCACCATTAAATTTTTAATGATACTTATTTGCATTTTTTGTTAGTTTTAGGTCACTTATTTGAGAATTTATTGTTTACGTTTTCATTTTGCGGTTTTTTATAACTATTTGAAAGTGTTGAAATAAAATGTTTAAATCGAGTTATATATAGAATAATACCTTATCGTGGAATGTTAAATACTGATAATGCATATTTAGTTAAACACCAATGTTTTTCAGTAAACCGATAAAATTCTTGTGCATTCGTCGCAATCCAAACAGGACTATAAATACAGAGGACCACGAGACATAATCGGAATTCAACTATTAGCTGTCACGCGAAAGTCAGTTGCTAGTGTTCGAGCCCAGTGTACCAGTGCCTCCGAGACCCAAGTCTCCGTTACCCATTACAAAGACAAGTGCGTTACGATTCAAGGCGTCCACTACTGTCGAAGACGTTTGAAGACTCAGGATGACCACACGAAGACTCAACAGAATTTCCCTTTCGTTGTTTTGTTAGAAGCTACTTTTATTTTGTAACAGTTATTCTTCATCAAGTAGAATTTACTGTACATTCATAAATAAATTAGATTTTAAAAACGGAACAACGAATGGTATTTATATAATTAACGAGACTTTTTTATTTCCATATTACAATAAAATAATGCAAAATATAATATTCCTATGCAATAAAAAAACTATAAAACAAATATAACAAATAAGTATAAAAAAAATGTTGCCAAATTTAATAATAAAAGCAAAAAAGCATTTCGTTTAATTTGATCCGAATAGACAAACTCAAAAACACAAAAAACAACGTGTACTCTTGTTAATTTTAAATAGGTCGTGCATCGTAGTGTTAAAGCCAACATTGTTTCTATCCGCTAATATAACGCTAATAACGCTTCTTATTTGCGGAGAAGCAGCAATTACATTAGACAACACATGTTAGAAACAGTGCCGGGCTTGCATAGACTCAAATGACGGACATTTTGAACATTTAATTTAATAAAACAATTAATCATGTGTTTCTTAATGAGACATTAATCGTTTAAAACGTGTTATGGTATTATGGTGTGAAAAATTAGTAGTTTCAGTAAAAACTAGTAATTGAACTTTGACATTAAAGAACATTAATGTGTAAGTTTTTCATTATTTATAAAAAATATGTTATATAAAAAAATGGCTATAAAAAGATTATTAGATTTTATTTTCAAATAATGCCTTAAGAGAACAATGAAACAATAAACTGCGTTTTTTCAACTCGCGATGTTGCCAATTGTAAGAAAAATGTCAATACGATTTCCATAAAAATGCATTTAGCTCAAAATAATATTAATAATTGTTGGTTAAAGTTCCTAAACTTATCTTTCTTACACCCTGTATATTGGAATATTTAACGTGTTGGGAAATGTCACCCTTAGGCATACATTAAGAAAATTAATTATTAATTAACATACATGTTAGTGGAATGTATTTCAAAATATAATTTCAAGCTTTTTTCGACTTAGAGTATATTACCTAATACGTAAAATCTATGCGGTACGGAAGGACCGACCGCAATAGCAGAAAATGGACATAGCCCCCAGCCCCGTCCCATAATTCATGAAGTAAGCTTGCGGTTTTTGGATGCACGCACCTCAATTATGTGCTTAATTGCGTCGTCCAAGATTTCCCCATTCCCAGTGCGTCCAGACGTCGTTCCTAATTCCACCTAACCGATCCTTGGATTTAGCTAGGGACGAGGGGATCAACTCGGGCAACCGAAATTTGCTGCGTCAGATCGAAAACATTAAACTGACAATTCTCTTAATCTAATCCATGTCAAAAATCTTCCAATAAATGATGGAGACCATACATTAAAAATACATGCAATAAAACAGTAAATTTATCTTCATTAAGTGTGACTGATTATCATTAATTTCAGTTTTAATCGCAGAAAAGTGGTAAAAGTATAACGTGGATTTTGCTCCTTCACATTTTAGGTCCACAAGTAGTTTACTGAGATGATGTCCTATACAAGATGTCCGATAAGAAGGTTTCTATTTCATTGGTTCTCTGCGCAAACACAACAAAAGTGAGGGGCGCTGCGTTTAGGAATTTAGTCGGTAGGGAGCTTTTCTCAGGAGCAGCCCGTGCGTAGGGTGTGCGGGAATTTTACAAAAACAATGATTTGAGGCTCATTTTCATCTCAGCAGAACTGTCCTTACTGGAGTGCAAAGAAACCCGAAACGCAGCATAAAAAACTCCTACATTCGCCTAAAGTCACTGTATCGGCTGTCACTTTTGAAGACGGCAGAGGACGCTCAGTTACTGTCAATTGAGAGCGTTATGTGGAAATGTTGGACACTCTTTTGGTACCTGAACTTTCAACACGTCTTTACCACGAGTTCCTGAAATTTTCCCAAACAAATTGATTTCCAGGAGAGGTGACATAAATTAGCCTCAACGTTGTTCTGATTTGAACCTTATGGACTTTTTCTTATGGGGCTATCTAAAATTGAAAGTTTGCGTCAATAAACTACGTTCTTTGGTGCAGTTAAAAGAAAATATCCGACGTGAAATGGCAGTCATTCCAGAGATTATGTGCCGAGCCCTCCTAAGGAATTTTGCTAATCGTTTAGATGAGTGCCGTGAGCGTGAAGCTTTACATTTGGATGATATTATTTATAAAAAGTAATTTCCTAAAATGTGTACTTCAATAATTAGTAGTCTTATTGATGGACTCTCTTTTATTTATATCGCTACATCAAAAAGAAACACTTTATACATCAGAAACCAAGAAACAGTAAAAAAATGCAGCCTTTACTCGGCAAACATAGAAGATGCTTCTGTACTACTGCTTGTATGTGGGGTAAACTGACCTTACGGCCCATGCTTTTGTTCATTGATTTTACCAGCTGTGTGAATCAGGACTGGTTAGATATTTATATTCTGTTGTACTTGGCTTGGTTATTAACTGTCTTTAGTCATTTGTGCTAAAGATCTATCGAGATTAATCGACTTATTAGTGTGAAGTCGTTCGACTTCATTAACTTTCAGCTCCGAACCTGGCCAGATTCAGTGGAATTAAACGTTGAAATTCGCGTGGTAAATACCTTCGTTGTTGCTAGGGCAGTCATCGTTGTCGGTTGTTCTTGAAGCGGAGATGTTGGCCTTCTCGTTCTTATTCTGGTCTTGTTTGCAGTTGTTGCTTGACTTGATGCTGCTAATGATCTTAGCAGGACATTCCTCTCCGACGTAGCATTCGAAACTATTCTCTGGGTTAGGTCGACACTTCGACTTAACCCTTACAACAAACTAACGCTTACTGATTGAAGTCTCACCGGTTTTCACGTGCCGACCCAAACGTTACTCCCCGGGAGTTACGTCCAACGTTCCGCCAAAATTAGCTGCTTCTAAAGGTTTTTTCCTCCAGGTCTCCAGATTAGTTTATCCCGTCAGAGATACACCACTTTTGCCTACACTATGCTGGAATGACTGCTAGGCACGTCTGTACGCCACAGAGTCCCACACCAAAACTAAGATGCTTCCACCTTCTACGTTTACCTTTTCTAGAAGGCGACGATGCTGCCATTGGCCCGAAAAAGTTATGCCCCTGTTTTTTGGGAGTCGCAAGGCATTATCTTCAGCAACTATTGGAAAAAGGGAAAGACGATCAAGATGAGTATTATATTGATCACATTTCACGAGGACTTGATAAAAAAACACCTTGAATTGTCAAATAAATAAGTATTGCATTCGTGCGCCGTTGCAATAGCGAAATTGGCCAATTTGCGCAACAAATTAAGGGGGCATCCACCCTATTTTCCGGACTTGGCTCTCTCCGAATTTTGTCTCTTTCCAAATGTACAGAAATAGCCAATTGGAAAAAAATCATCGTCGAAACAGAGGGCAAACTACGATGAAGTTGGTGGGCATGCCATCAAAAAGTTGGAAAATCGCTAGATCAAGTGTGTCAAATTAAAAAGAGAATACGTTGAGAAACAAAGTTATTTTCGATTTAAAAACAGGAACAGTAGAGTATATATTAAGACAAGCAGCAGATTTAAACTTGATGTAATAATGAAATCATCAGTTTCCATAATCTACGCAATAAAGAATAAAGTTCTGGTATAAGCATTATTCCGTTTCATAAAATTAGACTGAAATACTGTAAGGAAACCCATATCAAGGTAATCAAGTTCTGATGAATATTATCATCCCTGGACGGAGGCCAATATCTTCCAGACAATAAACGCCTCCTCCGTGTGGCAATCCAGCCGTCCCATTAGGAGCATTCGCGACCACGCCAGTATATCCAAATAAAGGGGCCGATAAATCAAAAAAAAAGCGCCGTTGGAAGTACACCGTTTGGCAGTGAGCCATCATGACCTCCAGCCAGCCCTGGGGTGGTAAGGGAAAGTGTGCGAGAGGTTGATTTTTTCCTGGCTTCATAAAAAATCGTCGAACCGTGATATTAAAATGAGCCACCGCCGTTGATTCCGATTATAATTCCCATAGGGTCGTGATCATTTATAAATCATGCTCGATATTTTCTCTTAATTTATTTACAGGAATGAAGTCAGGTCGGAAAACATATATTTTCGGTAACAAGTTTTGCAATACTTCCTGTGGCATAATATATATACATTACAATAGCATACAACGGTGTTATTTCTCTCCTCTTCTTTTCTTTCCAATTGTCCTTTTTTCCTATCGTTCCTTGTTTTGTTTGTGTATATATATTATATTTCAGTTGTAAATATTTTTTTTCTGTTTTTTTATATAGTATTAAGTATTTATTATGTACTTTCTTAACGATGTTCAATGCCTTATTGTTTTGGGAACAAATAAACATCATTATTATTATCACAAACATGATTTATATATCATCTCAGCCTAGGCTGATCAGGTTTACAATGCCAATATGGAAAAGCAATTCAGCTCCTCTCATTCAGCCTAGTACCGTACGAACAATGTGACAAATTTGTAAGAGAACTGCGCGTTGTCGTACTGTTGTAATCGATTTCGAAACACCAAGAATTTCCAGATTTTTGGAAAAGGTTTTGCTTTTTAGGCCTTCGGCGGATATAACAAAAGGTAATACCTCCACTTTCTGGACTTTCCATTAATTTTTCAGATCAAAATGATAGATTTTCATACTTCGTAATTTTTTCCATTTCAGTTTTTCTGGTGTTGTGAGAGAGTGGATAAGCAATGTCAATTATGAAAGCTCTCCTCTGCTTTTTACTAATTAGAACAATATCCGACCTTCTGTGGTCAACCGTCCGATCTATTGTAACTGGTCTATCATAGTAAAGAATGTATACATATATAAATATATATATATATATATATATATATATATATATATATATATATATATATATATATATATATATATATATATATATATATATATATAATCGCTCTTTCAGTCGTATAAAGTCAAATGAATAGGGGATACCGTTCAGCATTATGGAATCTTTGCCGTACAAATTTTTGCTGTTAAAAAATACTTTTTGTTAATAAATCACTTGCGTCCAAAACGTAGGACATGTTTATCAATTCCTATCTAGAAAATTTCATTTTCGTTCTACTTTCGGTTCACACCGTACTACACAATTTGACAGTTCATAAAGTCCAAATAATGGACCTTTTGGTTCATTTGTTCCTACGCAATGAATGTCTAGGGCGTCTAGGGCATCTGCGTGGTTTAAGTTGTAATTGGATATTCACATTTCTTTTCGATAGTCAAAATAACAGATAATAAAAATATTTTTTCCTATTTAATAATGAAGGAATTACACTGTTTTTAATATATTAAATAGAAACTGTTCTAAAACGATACTAGAACAATATTTGCCATTTGAATTGAATTTTACAACATTATTACTACAGCTAAAGTCCATGAAAAACGAAATATTAAAAATTAAAACCTCGGGAATTATAATAGATAAATATAGACCATGTTTAAGAGGAAAATAAGTATTTTGTCGTAGTAATATTGTGTAAAATGAAAAAGAAAATAAACATTCCATTTAAAAAACTAAGATATAATGTTTTGTTTTTTTTATTTATATCAGTTATCCTGGACATCCTGTATAATCTAGAAAAAATTTAAAAGTTCAGGCATAGTTTCACTAATATCTGATATTTGACACTGCAAAAAAACTCCACAAAATGACGGAATCTAAATATATATATATATATATATATATATATATATATATATATATATATATATATATATATATATATATATACATATTTTCCACTTTCCACAAAATGACGGAATCTAATATATATATATATATATATATATATATATATATATATATATATATATATATATATATATATATATATAGGGGCTCAAAATAGTGTTAGACTCCCACTTTGGCTGAAAAGAAAAGTATTCGATCAGTGCGTTCTACCCGTTATGACATACGGAAGTGAAACCTGGACACTCACATCGCAATCAATTCAAAAACTTCGGGTGGCACATAGGGGAATGGAAAGATGTATGCTTGGCATTACAAGACGAGACAGAAAGTCCTGCGCATGGATCAGGGAACAAACAAAAGTCTGTGACATCTTGGAAGAGTAAAACAATTGAAATGGAGATGGGCAGGCCATATAGCGAGGCGATGGGACGATGGATCAAGGCAATCCTGGAGTGGATACCGCTTGATCGCAAACGTCCGCGAAGAAAACCGAAAGCACGATGTATTGATGACATCATTAAGTATATTGGACCCGAGTGGCAGAGGAAAGCCCAGGACCGTGAAGGTTGGAAGCATGCTGAAGAGGCCTTCATCCTGCAGTGGATCGATACGGGCTGATGATGATATATATATATATATATATATATATATATATATATATATATATATATATATATATATATATATATATATATATATATATATATATATATATATATATATATATAGTTTTTACCTGTCTTAAACGACGAACCACTCTTTCCAAAGTTTCTTCTTTTGGGAAATCGTTCTTCATTAGGCCTTCCGGCTTGTAGGGCATTACATGATGCATGATGCCCTTCTATTAAATGCATGTCGGCATATTTAGCAAACGTTCCATTAACAATTGACTGATCAAAAAGAAAAAGAAGAAAAAAGGTAGAAAATTTCAGAACACTCAATTTTCAACTGACACTGCAATAAATATCCTTATTTAAATTGGTACATATCAAAAAACAAGGTATTTTATGAAGATAATAACCAATGCAAGACCGATATTTATTGAACAAACATTTTTTTCGTAAACAGATCATTTCATCGATGACAGACGTCGTAAACAGATCATTGTCTGAATGATTGTGGCGTGTTCATATATTTTTCTTCTTTTTTTGGGATTTTCGCAACGATCTAAAACTCAAAAAATATTCAAAATATCTGTTCTTATGTAAATAAAGAATTACTGGGCAAAAAACAAAAACAAAAACGTAGACACACTTCTCAGTGATTCTTTTTCTGTAATGAATACTTATTTTATTTACACTGATATACACATCCTGGTGAAAAACCACCCAAAAAAAGAAAAAAAACTTTTTTCTAGTTTGGGGTTTAAGGTGTCCGAAAATATTACTGTCGTCGTGCCTTTACCGTACAGGGTGTAAACAAAATAGCATTACTGTGGGGGCTAGGGCTAGTCCATCCCTGGCAAACTAAATAAGCCCAATGTTATTAAAAAGGGATGCACCTTTTAAGGAGACTTACCTAGTAATATTAATAAAACATTAAATTATACATAGTACTTCAAAAGTCATTTAAAAATATACGATTTATCATATTATTTTTATGTGTTATATTATTTATATCATATTATATCATATCATTTATATGTATATATGTATATGTATATATATATATATATATATATATATATATATATATATATATATATATATATATATAGGTATGTGTGTATATATATATATATATATATATATATATATATATATATATATATATATATATATATATATATATATACATAAATAAGAATACAGTGTATATGTATGTTTGATTTAATTTTTTATTGATAATCTTCAAATCTCAAAAAAAAAAAACATTTCAACACCTATTTATCCAAACGTCACCATTACCATCAGGAAGTTTTTGGGTCATCATCGTCTCATTTAATTAAAACGAACCCACGTTTTAATTAGTCGGACCGTAAGTTATACCATTCACTCGTTCCGTCTAACGCTCCATCGACATATCCCTTAATGATAAGCGCAATCCTAGACTCTGTTGAGCTTATTGTGAGGCCACGTTCGGCTTTCGGGGCGCTACGGACGCCGGAACGCTTAATGTAAATAAATGAACTGCAGATTGCCTGTTAGTCGGTGAAAAGGCGGGCGGTAGCTTTTTCTGCCTGTGTTTGGTTTCGCTAATGAGCTGTGATTTGTTTCGTAGGAGATGGAGAGTTGATTTTTTTTTTGCTTTTAGCCAGTGGTGGTTTCTGTTGATGCTTTAGGAAAACTTTGAAATGGGTAGCCCTCAAGAGATGAACTAAATTAAAGATAAATATTTAAGAAATATATTCATTAACTATTTAATGTTGTTTTTCATCTGTTGATAAATACTCTAACTGTAAATTTAGGTGTAAGAATTATTCTACTATATTTAACCCTCAAGAGAAATACTTCTGTGCATCCCTATTCACGAGCACTTGTCTTTGATTATTAATATATTTTGATTAAATTATCCAATTTAATAATTTCTATAGAATCCATAGAATGTCCCAAAAAATAATAGTACTCGTAATACCATAGAAAAAATCAGCAAAAATAAAAAAATAAATAAAATGAGGTGTTCTATTCAAACTATCATATCTACGTGAAATTAATAAATAAAAATGTTCCCCCAACGGCATTTAAAAGGGAACTTAATGTACTTTAAGATACTTATTACATAATTTAGCTTTATTTAAAAAAAAACATATTTATTTAGTTAGGTAAAGTTCACTGGTATGATGGTCTTCAAAAACCGATTCGATCTCGCTTTCACTCTCTTTGTCGTCGAAAATATCAGCCGCCTCCTATAATGCTTTTATTTCAGATGCATAACGAGAACGAGAACGCGTGTTAATTTTGAGCTAAATAGAAAATGAAAAAACCCGATAAATAAATGTTAAAAAAATTCCAAATCAAAGTTTTCAATAATAATACTATAGAAAATATAATATTTATAATTTACTTACCACAAACTGTGTCAAGATAAAAACAAAACACTCTATTTGTGTAAAAAGTTTATTTAACGGTTTATATTTATTGACAAAACACTGACACAACAACAGTGGCGTATACCCATGGACTGACTATGGTCGCTTATATTATTGTTAGTATTCACATCTTAAGATAGCTATGCTGGAGGATATTAAAAATTTTTTCCCCACTCAATGTCATCCCCTCAACGTCGCCATTTATAAGGAAAAACACTTTTAATGGTATCCTTTATCCCCGTTACACCCCTTCCCCTACCTTATCCCCGGCCCCTTGGATATCCCTTATTCAGTGCTTCTCTTGAGGGTTAATAATTTAGATGTAATGGTAGATCTTTTCACTATTTCCAATAAGAAAAGAATAAAAGAATAAGGGATATAGCATCAGAAGATCATATTACCCCTTATTATTTTTTGATATATATATATATATATATATATATATATATATATATATATATATATATATATATATATATATATATATGTGTGTGTGTGTGTCAAAAAAGGGAAACGGCATTGAGACTGCATTGAAAACGGCAAAAAATGCCTATCTAAAAACACAAAACTGAGACATTGCAACACAGTTATTAAGCCAGAATGTCTATATGGGGCAGAAACGCTCATTTTGAATAGAAAGACAGACATTGTGGAAATCGAAAAGAAAGAAAGAAAGATCATAAGAAAAAATGTTAGGTCCCAAACAAATAAATAGCACAACATACCGACTTCGATAAAACCAAGAAATCAAACAATATACAGATATACATTGCGATATGAGAAAAAGAAGACTTAAGTTTTACGGACATATAAAACGGATGAATCCGAGTAGGCTAACTAGACAAATAGTCGAATTTTATGAAAATGGAAGTAGAGCTAAAGTAGAAATAATTAAATGGATTGCTGCAATTAAAGAGGACCTAAGATCAACAAATATTACACAAAGTGAAATTCAGGATAGAGGCTATTTCAGACACAAGGTTGACGTTTGGAAGGTTGGCCAGAGAGAAAAATATAGGAACAACTTGGTCTGACGAAAGAACAAAAGCTTATAGCGAAGGAATGAAATTAGTATGGGCGCAAAGGAAGGCTAACAACAATAAACGCCTCTAATTGTACTTCGCGTGGTCGACCAGGGCCCATACGTGAATAATAATATATATATATATATATATATATATATATATATATATATATATATATATATATATATATATTATTATATATATATATATATATATATATATATATATATATATATATATATATATATATATATATATATATATATATATATATATATATATATATATATATATATATATATATATATATATATATATATATATATATATATATATATATATATATATATATATATAGTATATAATATATTAATATATATAGTATATATGCATTGGTTAGTTGCTTGATCGGGAGGAAGCCCCACCCATCCATCTTATATATGTATAAGCCATCCGACGAGAAGGCGGCGAAAATATGGGTTGTTTGATTGTGGAGAGGGACTCCCTATTCTTGGCGAGAGAGTTTCTGTTTCCATTCCCCACGAATTACCTCATATTAAAAAGGAGTACGTAAATAAGATGATGGAGCTTGATGACTAGACGATCGATCTTTCTATAAGACAAGACAATCTGTTTAGAATATTTTTTATTTAAATTTTCGCCATCACTGAAATTATAGTTCTGCTAGTTCTTCTTGACTTATTCACGTGTCCTCTTATTCTTCATTACATGTTTTTCCTTATATTTTTATTGTTATATTTTTAATTCATACAAATCCTCTACTGTTGTTTTCTTCTACCCAAGTAGACTGTTTCTCTGCAATCACATTTTTTATTTCACAAACAGAAAACATTTCGCATGGAGCTAAACCTGGATAATATGGCGAAAGTGGAAGCAATAGTTTGATGCCACATTTTATTTAAGATAAACAATTCCAACATTCAATTCAACAATTAAGGTAAACAATCAAAAAATGTATCAGTTTTTCAGTTACCACCGAATTGAAAAGATGGAAACTTGACGCATTTGGAGAATTTTGTGGATGAGGAAACCTAACCAGCTTAACTCTTTGATTTTTCCTTGGGTGATTCTGGCATCATTATGTCTTGTATTTTTGAATGTTTTTGAATCAAAGCCATGTTTACTCTATCAAGCTGAGTACGATAACATTCAGCACTTATAGCTTCATTAAGATTCGGACTACATAGTAAATAATTCCTATAATAATTCCTGTAAATACCACCAGACCGACAGTAACACTTTGTTAGGATAAAGACCTGATTTTATACGGGTGATGAGAGTTAAGCATTTCTTTTTCTTGTTGTATATAATACGCATTGCTGTATAAAATCCGTTTTTCATCTCGAGCAACAATTTGTTAAAGAAAGGGATCTCTTTCAAATGGATTTTTTTTTCAGCTGGATCATGATGTCTCATGATGTCAGATAGCTATGTTGGTTCAGTTGTTTCAAGCACAGTTGTATTGTGGACTGTGGAGTTTTAAGCTTCATAGCTGCTTTCTGGTTGGCCAGTTCAGTTTCGGCCAACAACAGATCCTTATCAAATTTAACAAATCTTCTATGTTATATTGACAAGAAGATTGAAATTACCTTCCTCATTTTTTTTACCAACGCTGTCAAATTTTTTTATTCAAGGCACCAGGATAAACATTATTAGAAGCATTGTTATGCTTTCACTAATCTAATATGGACGATATCCACACTTTGCTCTTCCATTCTTGTAGGGTTCACTTAATTTTTTTTTTAATTTTACAATAAGCACACTAAATATCAATGTATTTAACTATAAATTAACTATCCATAGGTTTGGTTATATTAAGATAAATTATTCTCAGAAGATGGCAATGTTTTTGAACTTTAAAATAAAATGACATTACTTACGGGCACGCCTGCTAATTTGGAAGTTTTTACACTGAAGGTTATAAAACACGTATAAATTACACAACGCAACATATATTATACACATGGGATTTATTTTACATTGATCCACCCAACTACTACATGAGTTATACCCAGCACTTCCTGCTGTTTCCATTTTATGCGATTGTGGTCCGGCCTTTGGAGACTTAGCGGTTTTCTCCTACCTTTCACGCACCAACGAACCAAACCAAAAACCGTTTTAATTTATCTGTAAAATTTATGATGGCTATTCTTTGGACCAGAGCCGCCTATTTTATTAGATCCTAAACGTGGGAATATCAAAATTCCTCGTCGGATTTCGACCCCAAACGTCGACGTGGTAGCTTTAGCCGGTGGGCCCCGTTGCATGCATAACAAATGATTCGTTGTGGAAGATGAGGGAAATGGGCTTGAGGGTGGGCGGCTATTTGGAGAACTATCGACCTCTGCGTCCATCAATCTGACCACGTATCCGTCGGATTTGGGGGTCATAAATAAAATTTGGCGTTCGGTTTTCAATCGAGCGATGGGAAATGGACCGCGAAAAAGAGATTCTCGTGTATCGTTTAGATAGCAGACATTTCAGATATATTTGCTTAGATCTTTGAAAGTCTTTAAAAAATACACACCAAACAGCAAATTTAATAAATTAGAATCATGGTCAAAAATTGTCAGCAATATTCTTCACATACTGTATATATATATATATATATATATATATATATATATATATATATATATATGTATATATATATATATATATATATATATATATATATATATATATATATATATATATATATATATATATATATATATATATATATATGCGTATATATGTATATATATATATATATATATATATATATATATATATATATATATATATATATATATATATATATATATATATATAGAGGGGAAAATAAAACCAGCCCTAACAGAAGAACTTGATAAACAACCAGCACAGAACTGGCAAGAATTGAAACAAAAAATTATTAAAACAGCCTTAAAGTTGGTCCCTTTACAAAAACGTAGAAAACATCCGTGGTGGGATGAAGTTTGCGAGCAAGCAGTATTAAGCCGAAGTGAAGCATTCAAAGATTGGAATAGTCAAAAAACAGCAATAAACTATAACATATTTTTGGAAGTAAGAAAAGAAACATCGAAGCTAATTAGACAAACTAAAAGAAAATATGAAAACAATCAACTTAATGAAATAGAAAAAGATTTCCAAAAACATAACACTCGAAACTTTTACAAAACATTTAAAACTAAAGTAACAGGCTATCAACCGCAAAGTATTTGCTTCCAAAAGGAAAACGGACAATTGGCTCTAAATAACCAAGATAATTGCAAAGAACTTGCTAAATATTTTGAACAAATACTAAACTGTCCTGAGCCATTAATCAAATTAGCAACACTAAAGCCTAAACAAACAAACCCAGATTCATTACCACCGAATGAAGATGAAATAATTAGGCAAATCAAGCGGCTTAAAAATAACAAAGCTTCTGGTGAAGATGGAATCACTGCGGAACTTTTGAAATCCGCTGGTCCAGGTACAATCAGGGAAATAACCAAAATTCTACAAGAAGTTTGGCGAACCGAACGGATTCCGGAAGATTGGAAAGATGCTCTAATCCATCCACTACATAAGAAAGGAGATAGAACGAATGTAAACAACTATAGAGGGATATCTCTTCTCCCAGTTTGTTACAAGATTCTATCTCAATGTCTACTAGACAGAGCACAGGGACAGTTAGAACCGAACATTGGTGAATATCAAGCAGGTTTTCGACCGGGCAGATCCTGCCCTGAACAGATCCTGAATCTGAAGTTGATTCTAAGACATCAAAAACTGTACAATAAAAATCTCGTCTGTACATTTGTGGATTTCAAAAAAGCATATGATTCTATTGACCGCGAATCTTTATTCCGAATCTTGAAAGAACAAGGACTAGATCTGAAAACGCTGGCAATTATTAAAGCAACGTTAACTAACACAAGGTCAAAAGTTAAATTCATGGGTGAGATCTCGGAGCCCTTCGAAATTAAAACTGGAGTGAGACAAGGGGATGGACTCTCGCCACTTTTATTTAACTGTGTTCTAGAAAAAGTAATACAGGAGTGGCGTGAAAAAAAGTCGGCCCTGAATATTGACCAGCCCATTAAACTGGGGAGAACCAACATCAAAATTGATTGTCTGGCATTTGCTGATGATCTAGCAATTTTAGCTCAAGATGTATTAACGGCACAGAAACAGATTGAAATCCTAAAAGAAACAGCCGAAAATGTAGGACTCCAAATTTCCTTTGAAAAGACACAATACATGACCTGCAACAGACTAAGAACGCCATTTCTAAAAACAAAATATGGTAACATCAGACGAGTCTCTCAATTCAAATATTTGGGTGAAATAATCATGGAAAATGGGTTGGAAAAAGCGGCCAATAAGGGTAGATGTCAAAAAATGGAAACGGCGAAAAAATGGAATTGAGACTTACACAAAACATTTACAACAAAAAATGCCTATCTAAAAACACAAAACTGAGACATTACAACACAGTTATTAAGCCAGAATGTCTATATGCTGCGGAAACGCTCATTTTGAATAGAAAGAGGGACATCGAGGACATTGAAAAGAAGGAAAGAAAAATCATAAGAAAAATCCTAGGCCCCAAACAAATAAATAGCACAACATACCGACTTCGAGAAAACCAAGAAATCAAACAATACACAGATATACATAGCGATATGAGAAAACGAAGACTTAAGTTTTACGGACACATAAAACGGATGAATCCGAGTAGGTTAACTAGACAAATAGTCGAATTTTATGAAAATAGGAGTAAAGCTAAAGTGGAAATAATTAAATGGATTGCTGCAATTAAAGAGGACCTAAGATCAGCAAATATTACACAAAGTGAAATTCAGGATAGAGGCTGTTTCAGACACAAGGTTAACGTTTGGAAGGTTGGCCAGAGAGAAAAATGTAAGAAGACTGGAACAACTTGGTCTGACGAAAGGAAACAAGCTCATAGCGAAAGAATGAAATCAGTATGGGCACAAAGGAAGGCTAACAACAACAAACGCCTCTAATTGTACTTCGCGTGGTCCACCAGGGCCCATACGTGAATAATAGTAATAATATATAGAGGGTGTCCCAATAATGCGATATTGGTTGATATCGCACGAAAATATATCGATAAAAAGTTTAAGAATAACAGTTGTACTAAATAAACTGCGTAATTGAATGTAAATTTTAGTATACAAGGGGTCTCCCAAACCGTGGAGAGGTATAGATTTTTTTTCTTATTAAACATCCTATATGTTCATCAATTTTTGCATTCTGCTATCGATTCTAAATATATTTCGTGGAACATGTCCTATACCTAAACCCAATGGTTTTGCTCATATCTGCCATTTTGTAAAAATATTGGAGTAGTACACTCAATTTTGCAGTGTCATATCATTTATTTTTTGATGTAGGATTATTATTTTTGGTAGGAATATTAGTAAAACTGTAACTTTTAATGCAAACAAAATTTGGGTACGTTATACAGGGCGTCCAGGATAACTGAGATAAATGAAAAAAATTGAAAACTTTATATTTCAGCTTTTAAAGAGGAATGTCTAATATTTTTTTATTTTACAATGTTCTTAAGACAAAATATTTTTATTCTTCTTAAACAAGTCCTGTACCTATCTGTCATAATTTCCGGGATTTTTACATCTTTGTTTTTAATATTTTGTTTTTAATGAAATTCACCTTAGACGTTTTAGTAATAACGTCATAAAATTCGATTCGAATGGCAAATATTGTTCTAGTATAGCTTTTAAAAAGTTTTTATATGATACAGAAAAAAAGAATATATTTTTTTCATAATTAAATAGAAAAAAATATTTTCATTGATCTATTATTTCGACTATCGAAAAGAAATGTGATTGTGTGAACAAATCCAGAATGTTCAAAATAGTGAAAAACTGAATCGAAAACCAAAAAAAAGATCGCTATTTACTAGCCTTGTGTACTCAGTATTTATGCCAGACAGACAAATCATCAAAACGTTGTTGAGATTTGTATTTGAATATTCTACCACGATAAATAGCCGTCATTTTGACCAAAAACTCAACCAAGCAGCATATTCTCCAGATGTGGTTCTAAGTGATATTTACTTTATATCTAATAATTCCACCTTATAACACGACCAATAGTGTTAAATAACAGTAAAATACGAACAATTAGATGTATATATTTTGAAAAACAATTTTGGTGGTGCTAGAACATGAAAAAGTACATGGTAAAGAGGAATAAACAAAAATGTACTGAGCATTTAAAAGAAACTGAAAATAAAACAAATTATTGGAGCACAAAAATTGTGCTAATGAGTTAGATGGTTGGGTCATATAATTTGGATGCCAGAATAAAGAAGCGTAAAGAAGATGCTGTATGAACAGAAAGGAACAAAAATAAGAGGGTGATCAGAACAGAAATAGTTGCAGAAGGTGAAGAGAGATATGGAAGAATTGGAAAAAAAGAAGAAAAGAGCAACACAAAAACAGATTGAAATCCTAAAAGAAACATCAGAAAAGGTAGAACACTAAAGTACCTTTAAAGAGATACAATACATGATCTGCAACAGACTAAGAACACTATTTCTAAACACAAAATATCAGCCGAGTCTTTCAATTTAAATGTTTGGGTGAAATAATCATGGAAAACGGGTTGGAAAAAGCGGCCATTAAGGGTAGATGTTAAAAAATGGAAACGGCATTGAGACTTACACAAAATATTTACAACAAAAAATGCATATCTAAAAACACAAAACTGAGACATTACAAAATAGTTATTAAGCCAGAATGTCTATATGGCTCAGAAACGCTCATTTTGAATAGAAAGAAAGACATTGTGGAGATCGAAAAGAAAGAAAGAAAAATCATAAGAAAAAATGTTAGGTCCCAAACAAATAAATAGCACAACATACCGACTTCGATAAAACCAAGAAATCAAACAATATACAGATATACATTGCGATATGAGAAAAAGAAGACTTATGTTTTACGGACACATAAAACGGATGAATCCGAGTAGGCTAACTAGACAAATAGTTGAATTTTATGAAAATAAGAATTAAAGAGGAGATTAGCAAATATTACACAAAGTGAAATTCAGAATAGAAACTGCTTCAGACACAAGGTTAACGTTTGGGAGGTTGGCCAGAGAGAAAAATATAGGGAGACCGAAACAACTTGGTCTGACGAAAGGAAAAAAGTTCATAGTGAAAGAATGAAATCATTATGGGCGGCTAACAATAACAAACGCCTCTAACAGTACTTCGCGTGGTCTACCAGGGTCCATAAGTGAATAATATATATATATATATATATATATATATATATATATATATATATATATATATATATATATATATATATATATATCATCATCATCATCAGCCCATATCGATCCACTGCAGGATGAAGGCCTCTTCAGCATGCTTCCAACCTTCACGGTCCTGGGCTTTCCTCTGCCACTCGGGTCCAATATACTTAACGATGTCATCAGTCCATCGTGCTTTCGGTCTTCTTCGCGGACGTTTGCGATCAAGCGGTATCCACTCCAGAATTGCCTTGGTCCATCTGTCGTCCCATCGCCTCGCTATATGGCCTGCCCATCTCCATTTCAACTGTTTTACTCTTCCAATGATGTCACAGACCTTTGTTTGTATATATATATATATATATATATATATATATATATATATATATATATATATATATATATATTATTTGTATATTGTATTTGTATATATATATATATATATATATATATATATATATATATATATATATATATATATATATATATATATATATATATATATATATACGTCCCCATTCCGGGAGATCAGCCTCTCCTGTCCTTACAAAATTCAGCTAACACAGGAGCCAGCAGACCATGGGCAACGCCGTGCATTTGCCAATTGGATCCTACAGATGAAGGCAAATGACAATAATTTTTACGATAAAATCATTTTCAGTGACGAGGCTCATTTCCACTTAAACGGTTACGTAAATAAACAAAATTGTCGCATCTGGGGCAATGAAAATCCTAGAGAAATCCACGAAATCGAGATGCATGCTCAACGTGTCACAGTTTGGTGGGGTTTTTGGGCTGAGGGTATCATTGGACCGTATTTTTTTGAAGATGAAGATGAACGAGCTGTTACAGTAAACGGAGAACAATACCGAACGATGATTGATGTTTTTTTATGGGATCAAATAATGGACATGAATTTAGAGAATATGTGGTATCAACAAGATGGTGCGACATGTCATACTGCACGTGAAACATTGACTTTATTGCGTACACAGTTTGGAGGGAGGCTGATCTCCGGGAATGGGGACGTAAATTGGCCACCAAGGTCATGCAACTTGACGCCGCTAGACTATTTTTTGTGGGGCTATGTGAAGAGCAAAGCTTACGAAAATAATCCACAAACCCCGTTCTACAGTTGAAAGAAGAAATTAGGCGAATAATTCGTGAAATGTGTTCGAGCAGTAATCGAGAATTTCAACAAAAGAATTGTGAGCTGCCAGAGAAGTCGTGACAGATGTTGTATTCCACGTATAATTGTACACTATCCAGCTTCGCACTGCCATAAATAACTTTCAGGTATGTTATGAAACGTTTCTTTTATTCGTTACCAACATTCGAATGGAATACCCATTATATATATATATATATATATATATATATATATATATATATATATATATATATATATATATATATATCCAGATATGGCTCTAAGTGATATTTATTTTATATCTAAGTTAACTACTTAGGTTACTGCTTCGGGAAAGGGGTTTTGAATCGAATGCAACTATAAAAGAAAATTCGCAGAAGGAGCTCAAAGTGACATAAGCTTCAACGTTGCGACTGGGTTTGAATAATTAGTAATAGTATTTTTTAAAAACTGTTAAGACTCTGGCTTTGCCAGTTTCGTCAGGACAAAAAAGTTTTCTTTATTGTAGAAAGATAATCCTCAACAAGATTATTCCATTACCTCAACTGTAAAATCGAAATAAAACATTTCCAATTTTCCACGAATCTGTTGTAAAATCAGCCTTCATCGTTAAAAAAAAACTGCGAAAAAAAGCACAAACCAGCTGTCAACAGTACAATAAAGCCTTCGGTTCGGCAGCGTTCGAATTTACTGCCAGATTTTAATAATACAAAACCTGTATTTTTTCGTTGACGGCCGATACTAATTTGACAGACGAACTGTTTGACGAAGCTGCCGGCAAACTTTTCGGACGTTTCACTTATTAATTCGGAATGTCGAAATTAAATGAGCGGAAATATTTTTAAAACAGTGCGAGACGAGGGAACGAACGAGACGGGAAAGTGATTGAATTTTTGATTAGGACCAGAGGGGAGAAACGAAAACCTCCGGGGAATAGGTTATGGATCCCCAAGGAATACTATTACCCGTAAGATATTTATTACAATATTTCTGGGGCATTCAATTTCATATTGCTTAGCTATTACATATACAAAAAAAACTTTGTATTATTGGGCCCTTAACTTCATTCTCGACTTTACATCTCATTGGTTGCAGAACTTTTTTGAATAAGTTTTTCCCGCAGTGGATATATATTATAAGTACCATGTTTCAGCTTTTAAAAAAGGTATAATATACAAACCTGCTATAAATATCACCTGAAAAATCAACTGTAGACACGATGACGTTTGAAAAACAACATTAGAGGTACAACTTTTTCGCTTTTCAATTAAAAAAAAAATGCGGAAGCTCAATACATAAAAGGCATACAACTTTGCTCTCGCCGTTTTCCGATAGATGGCGTTAATGATTTGTAGAATGATATATGTATAGTCGTAAAATAAAATACATCATAGACGGCATGCAATACCTTTGGCCATTTTGTAAACCTAACCCCATAGCATAACCCAATAGTCGATTTATGTTTCCATCATAAAGTTAACTGCATTTTAAAATGTCAGTTTATGAAGGAAATTCCCGTCATTTGCGGGAGGTGCTCATTTATTTCTTTAATATGAAGAAATCTGCGGCTGAGTTTCACCGAATGCTCTCAGACATTTATGGTGAGGTCGCTATGACCAAATGAGAATGCCGTGAGTGATTTCAAAGCTTCAAGACCGGTGATTTTCACATTGAAGACCGGCATTGCAATGGATGAGCGAAAGTCTTTTAAGATGAAGAATTAGATGCATTGCTTCATGAAGACTCGTGTTAAAGTCTAGAAGAGTTGGCAATATCATTGAGAATGACTCAACAAGCAAGATATATAGTAAGTAATAAGTTTGCTATCAATCTAAAATTACAAACGCCATACTTCTTTGAATTTCAAATTGTTATTAACGGAAAATAACTAAATAGAAAGTATTCAAGAATTTTTATAATTGTAAAAGTAACCTAATAATTTTGAGATTCATCAATTTTAATTAGTCTACATAATTAGTCTACTTCCGCCAAAGAATTCTTTGTCGGGACAATTTTTGTTCTTGTTGTCGGGACAATTTTTAACATGCGTTATACCAGCCTGATGGTAACCAATACCCTAAAATTTTCTACTATATTTTCAAAGTTTCTTTTTTACTAATTAATTCGTTTTTAAATAAAGGATTACTTATAAATGATAGGTATGAGTGATTCATAAAGGATGAAATTTGTCAATGCCTCATTTTGCATATACTGTATTTAAAAAATTATCCTTTCAATATATCGCATATTTTTGGGAAATACTTATTTTAAGTTATGTCCAGCGAAGCGGGCGGACAACGGCCAGTTACCCCTACCTATTATAAATATATATAAATAAATAAATAAATATATATATATATATATATATATATATATATATATATATATATATATATATATATATATATATATATATATATATATATATATATATATATATATATATATATGTTTTGAAGTCTGGAAGTCTGAAAGTCTTTCAGTTTTCAGACAAGTATTGAGAATGCCAAGTGTGACCTTGGCGAAACGTCTGCACGTTCCCAACAAACGGGACACAAACGATCGGATGTACTCCCCGACTAATAGTCTAGCGTATTCTTCCATCCGCGAAACACTACGAACTAACATATATATATATATATATATATATATATATATATATATATATATATATATATATATAATCCCCTTTGTGGATCAGACCTTGACGTGATAAAGGGGTTTGAGTAGGACAATGAAGCTTTGAGCTATGCCGTCTGGAGCGTAAGTTCCTGGGAGGGTCAACCCTGGCGGACAGATCAAGGAACAGACCTCAGACTAACATGATCCAAAATCTGCCAACCCGCATTAGACCATCGTGGCAAATTACGGTCCATGCCTTCAACATGACAGTATAACTTCAAACACGGCTCTCATTCCCCTGAGGCCAAGGGGCAACTACCTACTGCAGCGGGAAGATCTGCTCCAAGGCAGGGGGTACTAAAAATCACCGGGTTAGATCAGGCTGCCATTGGAATTTTGACATTGCTACGCTTAATATACGGACAATGAAAACGGAGACCCGACTGCAAGAACTGTTAATCGAACTTGACAACATACATTGGGATATTATTAGGCTCTGTGAAACACGAAGAAAGGGCGAAGAGTTCATCAAATTAGAACCACCTGGTCACGTACTCTACACCCGAGGTACGGAGACTGGATTATATGGTGGAATTGGATTTTTCATCAATCGAAAGCTGAAAGACAGTGTAGTCAAATTTGAAAGAATATCTCACAGGTTAACCCAATACGTCATTCAGCTGAATAAAAAGTTTAAGCTTCAAATCTTCCAAGCTTATGCACCAACTATAAGCCATAGAGATGAGGAAATTGAGGAATTTTATGATGATGTGGACCAACTTTTAGAGAAAAGGAAGTGTAGGTATAAAATCCTGATAGGCGACTTTAATACCAGAATCGGAGAAGCAAGAACTGGTGAAAATGTAACTGTCCCATATGGAAATGGTGAGCGGAACAATAGAGGTGACAGGCTGGTTGACTTTGCTGAAGGACAAGAGCCCTGTATTATGAATTTGTTTGATAAGAAAAAGATTAACAGAAAATTGATATGGAAAAGTCCATCTGGACTCACAAGTGAAATTGACTACATCATGTCAACGATAAACCAGTACTTTGCAATTGTACTGTCCTTAACCATTTTAATATGGAAAGTAACCACCGAATGGTACGAGCAAAGATTAGGATAACCTGCCGAAAAGGGCGCGAAAGAATGATAAGATGTAAGTGTGGATAAGTGGATTCTGGGAAGCTGCTGGAGGGGGCAGAGATTTTGAAATTGCTTTGTCGAATCGCTTTGCTGTGTTACAAGACCCGGACGAGATTTAATAGCACCAGAAGGTAAATGTTTAATTAATTAATTTAATGAAAAAACGCCGGACAATGAAGAATGCAGACAGTCCTTTTGGCAGGGTCGCGTACGTTGAGCTTTGCAAAACTATAAGAAAACGTATTCCAGAGGAAACGCACCGATTTAACATGCAGCTGGTGCAAAAGACTCTGGAAGAAATACCTGAGGATGGTACAATATGCAAGGAACATAAGGAAATGTTAGAGGTTGTCCGAAGATTTTATTTAAAGTTATATGAGGATCAAAATCAAGCAAGAACAGCAAAGCACACTGAAGAACAGGTGCCGGATATCCTGGTGGAGGAAGTGACAAAGGCCTCAATGAAAAATGGCAAGGCTCCAGGAAAGGATGGTATAACTGTGGAGATGTTAAAATCTGGTGGTCGGACTTTACATAAAACACAAATTATACCCAAAATGTCTCAAACAACAAGAAGTACCAAGCTTACGGAAAAATGCAGAAATGATTCTTTTACATAAGAAAGGAGCACGGGAAGATTTAAAGAACTACCGTTCAATAAACCTCCTCTCAGTAGTGTACAAAGTTTTCACCAAGATAATATCCAAAAGAATACTAAGAAAACGATGCACAACCAAGGGAGCAAGCAGGATTCAGAAGTGGATTCAGTACAATGGATCACATCCAGGTCCTACAGCAGGTCATAGAAAGGCACAACGAATACATTATGCCACTGTGCCTAGCTTTTATCTATTATGAAAAAGCATTTAATTCAATCTCAAAGAGGGCCATAATGGATGCATTACTTAATCAAGGTGTAGAGAAAGCCTATGAAAGTCTACTAGGATCAATATATGATGAAGCTACAGCGACAGCCTTCCTTGACGATCTTGAGGTTGGAATAAATGTAGAGCGGAGCATGGTGACGCCTATTCTTTTCTCAGTCTGCCTGAAAGAAGTGTTTTTCGTAATCTGGATTGGGAACAGGATAGAATAATAATTAATGGTGCATACTTGAATCATCTTAGATTCGCAGATGATATCGTTCTTCTTTCACAAGACCCAGAGGAGCTGCAAAGACACGTACAAGAGCTACAAAGGGCTGGAGAACCATTTAGCTTGAAACTAAACCAGAAAAAGAGTCAGGTCATGTTGAATAAATTTGCTGAGGACAAAAAGATTTCTATTTTAGGAGCGGATTTGGAAGTTGTGGATCACTATATATATCTTGGGCCCAGGGTTTCAATGGAAGGATATACCGTCCGGGAGGTGGAACGACGCGTTAAATATGGCTTTGGCAGTCTCAACATCGTGTTTAAGAGCAAACTACCACTTTGCCTGAAAAGAAGTCTTTGATCAATGTATCCTGCCCTTTATGACATACGAAAGTGAGACCTGGACACTCACATCACAGTCAGTTCAAAAAGTTCGAATAGCACGGAGGGGAATGGAAAGATGTATACTTGGCATTACTAGACCGGATAGAAAGACCTGCACATGGATCAGAAAACAAACCAAAGTGAGTGACATAATTGGAAGAATAAAGCAATTGAAATGGAAATGAGCAGGCCATGTAGCGAGGCGATTGGACGAAAGCTGGACCAGGGCGGTCCTGGACTAGATACCGCTTGATCGCAATCGTCCACGGAGAAAATCCAAAACACGATGGACTGATGACATTATTAAGTATATTGGACCCGAATGGCAGAGTAGAGTTCAGAACCGCGAGAGTTGGAAGCATGCTAAAGAGGCCTTCATCCAGCAGTGAATTAATGCAGGTTGATGATATATATATATATATATATATATATATATATATATATATATATATATATATATATATATATATATATATATATAGTATCTTTGGAACAGCCAAAAAAAAAGTTGAGAATGAATAATTGAAAGTACTGCTGTAAGAAAATCTGGATCGTACAGCACTAGAGTCTGGACACTCAAGCTATTTTTAAACACTTACACAAGCTACGGAAAATTCAAAAGGAGAATCGTTAGGTTACCTTCGAGACCTTACTCAGGTGAGAAAAAATGTATTCCAGCTCGCTAGATTAAAAAAAAAGAACTTCCTACATAAGATGAGTATACATGAATTAGTTGCGATAATCCGAAGAGGCGAAAATCGTGGGATAATTCTGGTGAGTAATCAACCAGTATTACAAAACCAAGTATTAGCTAATTGTCGCATATAATGTGTTGCTCCAATGTGGTCAATCATCATCGTCATCGTTCGATCTATCGTCCATAGAAGAAGTATAGGATTTGATATGTTTAATTAATTTAAAGAATTTTCAATAACTGTATGGTGCTTTACAATTTCGTTAGGATGAACTCCCTCAGGAATTTACAGATTCCCCTGATTTTATATATCCCCTTCAAATAAAATGGTGTTTTAAAGAGACAACACATTTTTTTATTTTAATTCCTTCCGAAACAAAGCCTGCAAAGCTATGATGCTGAAATTTAATTAACGTCGGTTCAAAAAAATAAAAAAAGAGTAACAAAATGAAATGAAAATACACTGAATGTCTCACTTTTCCCGAGGCTAAGAGACGCCAGACATTTTTGTGATATTCGTAAACACCATCTATTGTCCTTTTTTTATACAGAAAAGCTATATAACCAACATTCTGTAATAATATTTATGGAATCTTTAGCTATTCTTTTTTATTTTAGTATTTTTTAAATAAAACAGGTACATATAACCAGCATTCTGTAAGAGAACGTATGCTTTTTAGTGTTCGCATTCATCTCGTTTTAACTAGCACAAAAAGTGGTCTTTACAGAAATGATCTAAATCTTTTTAATTTCTGTACTGCTTCATAAGTGAATCTTAACTAAGATATGGTAAAAACCTCCGTTATTGTTTTTTTATAGCCAGTGCAGTTAAAACACCATATTAGAAGAACTGCGACATTTTAGATCATTTTATATTAGATTGAAAAGAAAAGTCTGTCTGCGGAATACAAATATACTTCTAATAATGGTCTAAATTTAATTAATTGTTATTTCTTTAAGAATAGTTAATGCTAGCGAGAATAAACCCCAATATAATTTTCGAATTAGTGAAAGTAAATTTTTAATATTCACATAGAAACATTATGAATTATGTTGTGTCAATTCAATAGAAATCAAAATTCAAATGAAATAAGAACTCCGAAGAGATCCTTTTTATAACATAAATAATTTTCCAGTATGTAGTGTCATAACTGTTGAAAAGAAGTTTCAGAACTTCGAAACGTAACAGCGCCAATACTGCTTCAAATGTAAAAGTCACTCAAAGACTGATGTGTTTATAGAAATATTCACAATACACGAATTGGGCTTTAAAGAATCTACTCTTTCACGATTCCGATGAAAGACTCTTCAGATAATTGGCAACCATGCCTTTACAAAGACTTAATTCCTCTTATACCGATCCTGGAGCAATTCTGCCATATACCGCAAATCCAATTCCCCTTCTCCCATCATCACAGTCCTCATCCTATCACCGAAAGTTACATTTGGGGACGAAAAAAGGTGGCTTAAAACCACATACTTTAACAGAAGTTAAAGACAAGTTTTAGCAACATTTTGAGAGCACAATGGATGAGTTCAATGGGCGTGACGGCAGGGAAAATCATAAATGGGGAAAAAAATAATAAATGTGGGGAGATTGAAAAGAAAGAGAAGTAGAAATTGGAAGACAGGCATTGCCTTGTTGATATTCTTTTTATTTATGGAGAAATTCATAACACCATATAATATTTGCTTGTTTTATTATGAGGTAATGAAGTGTCACATCACAAAAGTGTGTTTTTAATAATCAATGGCTGGTCCGACCTCGTTATTAAACCAATAATTTATTATTTACAGCGTCATCGAAGTAGTTTCCTGCCATAATCCAAGACCGTTAAAATTCTACCGAGATGCCAGCAAAGCAATAAATCCTTTAACGACCCAAATTTACTAAATTAATACGAGATTGTGGTTAGACCGAACACTTAACCCCGTTGACCGCTATAACGCCGAAACTGTAATATTTCTCGAGGCAAATTTCATAGTATTTTCGTTCTCTAATTGATATTCAAACTCATTGGTACTTCTATCTTTAACACCTTGTGTTTTTGTTGCGCACATTTTTTTTTATATAGGTAAATCTTTATTGTTATTAAAATATTCTCCATTGCTACTTACTGAAGTTGTTAGTGAAGAAAGCTGTATTCAATTCCAGTTAATGTAACATGAAATTTTCGTCACCTTTATCGTACCTCATAAACTTCCTCCGACAGTTGCTCGAGGGACTAGTTTTAAAGTATATAGCTACTCATACCATACTTCATAGAGGCCTATGTTCCGAAACACAACGTCAAGAGGGTGCCGGACGAAAGGCCAGGTTATACCAGTTTAGGCAAAAATAAGCATATATATATATATATATATATATATATATATATATATATATATATATATATATATATATATATATATATATATATATAATCATCATCAACCCTTATCAATCCACTGCAGGATGAAGGCCTCTTCAGCATGCTTCCAACTTTCACGGACCTGGGCTTTCCTCTGCCACTCGGGTCTATATATATATATATATATATATATATATATATATATATATATATATGCTTATTTTTTCCTGAACTGGTATAACCTGGCCTTTCGAACGAGCCAATAATGGTTCATTGTTAACCTTTGCGACTGTTAGAGAGGTAGATTAAGTTAATTGCTTATAATTAGATATGTTTAGTTTAAGTTATATATATTATAGACTAGAAGATTTTTTTAGCGTGTCGCAGCAGCCTTAAGGTTAAGTAAGTCCACTCTTAGTACTATTTCACAAAAAGTGAAAAACAATGAAGTTTTAAAATTATCTAGAAAGCGTAGTTTTACTAAAAGAGTCACCAATACTGCAACTTTGGATACAAAGCAATACAATTTTAAATATAATGGAAATTTTTTAGATATTAATCTGATTGCAGAAAAGACTGCTTTTAAACAATGCCATTGTGCAACATATTGAAAGAAGTAGGTTTTAAATGGAAAAAGATCATCCAAGACGAGGGCTTATGGAGCTTCCCAATGTTGCCCTAAAACTTATAGATTTTTGAGAGGTTATGTGTAGGAAAGCAAAATATATTTTGTTTTTATAAAAAAATAGAATCAAGCCTACAGAAAATGAAATATTGAAATGGTATGACAGATAGCATATACTTGATTGAAAATAAATGATTATATTAATAAAAATATAAGTGCATGCAAATATTTCCTTGTTTTTTTTTCTATTTTATACTTGCATATTATAAATCAATAAATGTCATTGGTAATTATATAATCTTTTTATATTAATAACATGCTGAATCTATCTAGAGCTACTAAATAGAGGACACTTGCAAGACTTTCAACATTTATTTCTAATTTTGTTAGTTACTTGGTAATTGAATTTAGAGTTGATTTTTTAAATTGTTATTAAAGTTAAATTGTAAAAATGATTTGATAAAGTAAGGTTATGATGTTTAATTGCAATCTGACAACAGGGCGGCCGAACTGTTAATCGCGTGCTTAATGACCTGCAACGGTTTTAATTTTGTACGAGCTATATATATATATATATATATATATATATATATATATATATATATATATATATATATATATATATATATATATATATATATATATATTTGTGTGTGTGTTGCATTTAAGATGAAGACACCCCCACATTTTCGCTATTTGATGGAATACAAATATGACTTTTTGCACAGTCAGACAGATGGATGGGTGACGTTTTTTAAGATACTCAACTGAAATTCGAACTTTAAACTAAGCCTACTGCGAATGCACAAACAGGGTCAATTCTCGATATTTTGCTTCGCGTTAGATATATCGAAAAAAGTTATTAGAAAAAGTTGTTCAGGATGTTATTCTAACCCACTATACCAAGTTTTATGACAACATTCGCATTTTTAATTTTGTTATTTTTTTAGTCTATACACAAAATTATTACAACAGAATCATAAAAGAATCGAAAAATGTATTCGAATAGACGGAGGACTAGTTGTGAGAGATCACATTTGATAGTTAATTATTTGTATTGTAAAAATTACTGTTATATACTAAATACTTTTTCCTAAATTTGATCAATTACCAAAAATTGTTTTCCAATAATAATAAAATAATTATTCGTTTGTAAGTGCTATTTATTTTACTGAAATATTTGAATACATGACACTACTGACAATGTGTCTAGTTTTTACTCACCATGGCACACTAATTATCAAATTAAACAAATAAACTTGTAATAATTTTGTGTTTAGACCAAAATAATGAAAACATTAAAAATGGGAATTTTATTATGAAACTCAGTATATAGGGTTAAAATAATATTCCGAACAACTTTTTTTAATAACCTTTTTGGATATCTCTAACGCGAAGCAAAATATTCAGGATTGACCTTGTTTGTGAATTCATAGTACGCTGAGTTTAAAGTTCAGGTTTCAGTTGAGCATCTTGAAAAATGTGACCCGTCCACCAGTATGACTGTGCAAAAATTCAAATCTGTATTCCTTCAAATAGTGGATACTTACAACTTTGATACCTTCCTGGATTAGACCTAAAAGATTTTTTTTTGTCTGTATCTATAATGGAACTTATCGGTCAGCCTAAAAATGCTCTGAATAATTTACCGAGGGTTAAAAACAATTGTCCAGAGAGTGTTTACAATGGATATTACGGTCGAGTCCGAAGTTCGGCTAGTTTATTATTTATAAAACGTGCCTGTCACGAATAGGAAAATAAAGTTTCGGTTTTAGGTTTTTGGGGCCCGGCTGTTCGCGTAAGAATTCATTACCTTAATGGAAATTTTGCCTCTGGCCAGGGATTAAAATTATTTAAATATTTAAGAGAATACTCGGCCGACGTGTCTGATATTGTACAATCGCCAGGGTATAATCTGCATTTTGAATTTTCCTCTAATTTATGCTAAATATCGTCGGTGCATAAATTAGAATGCTCTCTGGAAAAATCAATTATAAGTTTTAATTTTTTTTAGGATTTTATTTTCTAAAAGCCCCACTAGGGGATGATATAAAATTTAAGATTTTTAATATATAATAATTAACTGTACTATTAAATATAGATACTGGTAGTATGAGTATACGAATTATGTCTCGTTCGATTACTAGGAGGAAACAATCATCCAAATCTTAAGGATGTATCGGAGGCAAAAGTACTGAAAACTTATATTAATAAAACTGTTCAAATTGATTCGAAATGTTTAAGTTACATAATCTGAAAGTTTGGAACGCTTCGTAGGTTTTCTTTGTATTGTTGTAACGATTAACTTAGTATGTTAGTGAATCTCTATAAGATCACGTATAAAATTACGATAATTTTAAATTGAAATAACTATTGAACGGTTTATTGAATCGATTTGATTTTCACAGTGGTTTAAGGATTGAGTAAAAGATATTCTGACAAATTTTTAAACGTTTTGTAACATTTTGACATACCTTCGATACATCCTTAAAGTTTAAAATATTTATCATTAATAATCACACAGGCCGACATGATTTTTATTGTTTAAAATGCTAAATGCTAATGCTAATTTAACTTTTTCATTAAAAATAAATCAAACTATTAAGTTTTGGCGCCCTTTCCACGTGTTATGCCACCTCTCGTGAGAAAGCTTGTTGTTAACGACAGCAAAAACACTCATTTGTAACATTGTAACACTCATTACATTGACTTTATTTATAAAATTTATAGTGACATTGATGTGCTAATATTGATAGAGCATCAGGATATACAAAATATCCTTGTTTTTTATGTGAGTGGGATAGTAGAGCACACCTACACTACATAAAAAAACAATGGACTCCTCGGGATAAGCTTCAACCTGGAACTAAAAATATATTAGGAAAAAATGTAGTCGATCCTAAAAAGATTTGTTACCTCTAAATCATATTAAATTAGGTTTAATTAAACAATTCGTTTGATTAAACAGCCCGAAATAAAAAAAGTAATTGTTTATAAAAGTACAGCTCAACCAACATAGCTTGGCCTCCGAGGTTTGGATGTGCCTAACGCCCGAGAGCTCATTCGAAGCAGTGCATTCCTAGTGTTAACACTGGTTAAGTACACTCCGCTCAGAAAATTTGAAATTTGTGATATTTTGTGTATTATAAAAAGTTGTCAATTTTAAAATGCCGTTTACAACTAAAGTAAAAAACAACGTATCAAGTGGACAAAGTCGTAAGATAATTAGCAATTTATTGAATTTTATGCAAGCAGAAGCAGTAGCTGGAGAGGTTACTATTCCTCTAGAAAATTATGTTGCTGTAATATATCAATATAAAATTCCGAGTGGGTATAGATTTTGATATTAGAATTTTATTTATAGTTTCAAGAACGTGTTGAGGCACCAATGGGCGTTTCCTTTAGAAATATTCGACGAATTAAAAGTGAAGCGAAAGAAGTTGAATCGGGCCATGTAACAAAATTCGTAACAACTCCCAATAAAAAACGAGTTAAGAAAAAAATATTCTCTACGACGGATATTTGGGAGTTTTGCGAAGAACGATTGTTAATCACTGCATAACAGAAAAGACGATCCTTACATTAAAGACAGTTCATAAAAAAAATTGTAGATGATATTGGCTACCAAGGCTGTTGCCAGGCGGCTACCAGAATCTGTACATAAAGAAATTCACAAGATGGGTTTTCGATGGAGAAAATTTAGAAATAATCGACGGATGCTAATGGAACGTCAGACATCAGACTGCTTAGAATTGAATTTCTTAGAAGAATGCGTCACAACCGGGAAAAAGCTCGCCCTATAATATATATGGACGAGACATACATTCACTCATCACACATCCACGAAAAGGGATGGGGCGATGAAACTTTAGAAGGCTTACAAAAACCAATAGGAAAGGGACCGCGTCTCATCATAGTACACGCAGGTGATTCTTCGAAGAAAAGAGAGGAATTAACAAGGCTAAACAGAAGCTAAGAAAGAAAAGAACGCAAATTTAGGCCTTAATGCGTGAAGATGGCCAGTGTGCCGGGAGCGTACGCAAGTGTTAGAGGTTTGATCACTTGATTTTAACTTCCTGACGTGCGTTTCTCTAACTAATGTTAGCATTATCAGGAGATGATTCAATGAAAGGTTCCAGTAGGAGAATTGAAATATCATAGTCATTTGGTCATATTTGCATCGGACTTTTTGAACGGCACTCGTATACGGTGATGACGACTTCTCACTGATAATCTGCTACTTAATTTCATTGGATTGCCGAATGACAGTAAGCAATATTAAAGGAGGGGTATTAATTTAAACAATTTTAACTTGTTAAACTATTATTATTATTAAACTAATTTTAACTATTCTAAATATTCTTTTGTAGTTTCATGGTAATTTTGTAGTTGATATTTAAAAGGTAGAGACCCATCTTCGATCACCCATATTGTACCATTGGAAGCTTTTTTAATAATTTATTAATCATTCCTTCGGCCACCTCTTTTGTTGTATGAATTTTGTTATTTTATGGCTTAATTAACAATGGATCTTTATATTCAGGTTCTAAATATTTTTCGGTTAAGTCAGCAAAAAGAGATGTATTTGTGCCACCTGGACAAAGACTGGATGACCCCAGCTGAGAGTCACGCCGTGAATTGCAAATTTGGTTCCACTGTAAATAGGGAAAAAAGCAAAAGGAGATGTCCGGCAACAGATGAACTGTTAACGATAACGCCTTCGGAATTCCGGGATGTACTTTTCAATTCCGAGGAGTATCCCGTTTGCAATTATTTATTATATTTATTTATTTAATGGTAAATCTCTTTGAACTTACTATGGCTATATTAATATTTGGCGAGTATGAGCCGCTAGATTGCATACTGCAAAATTTCAGATGCGTGAGTTTAGTTGCTAAATTGTGAGGATCGAGTAAAATGTTAAAGGTTGACAGAAAATTTTATTCCCACTTACATGAAGATCAGAACTTCGAAGTGTTTTTTGGGCGAAAAAGTTTTATTGGGTTTGGCTCATCTTGAAAGACCCATACAGTCGACTGCTGTTTATTTTCGGGCATATACGCAAATATCCAAAATTCGTCACCTGGGTAGACGTTATAGCTCGTGTTGTCAAAAATGTCTGACCTTGTTTGTTCCTAATGCCTATATTAGATGCAAATCAAGCAGCACAAGTTGCGACTACCATCATGACATGAATTACGACAAATACAAAAAGTGGGTTTCGGATAAACTTATTCCGAATTTGCAACTGAAAAATGTTGTGGTAATCGACAACGCCCCATACCATAACAAACACAAAAAAGTGGAAAATGCACCAACGCCCTTGTCAATGAAAGCGGAAATGTAAGAATGGTTACGGCTTAGAGGTATACCTTTTGACAATAAGATGTTAAAACCACAATTTTACAACCTTATAAAAACCGATAAACCAAGGCACAAGAGATGTGAAATAGACGAAATTTTTAATGCAAAAGGTCACGACGTATTGCGACCTTCCACTATATCATCCAGATCTGAATCCCATCAAGTTGGTTTGGACCGAAATGAAACAATATGTCGCAAAAAAATGTGTTAATAAGTCCCAGGGTCTGGAAATAAAACACACTTTTTTGTTAAATTTCGACTTTATTCATCAATATATTCTCCTTAAGAGCTGTACAATAACTCCAGTGATTTTCTAACATTTCTACATCTTTTTATAGAACGATTTCTCTTTGCCTTCAAAATATCCTTCAGTTTCGGTAATTACCTCTTCATTGGAGCGAAATTTCTTTCCAGTGACTATTTTTTGAGCTCGAGAACAGGAAATAGTCACTGGGGGCCAGATCTGGGGAATACGGTGAATGAGGAAACAATTCGAAGTGTAATTTAATAATTCACGGTGCATTGTTTTGGTTAAACAGCACTTTTTTTGTTCATTTTGAGCCTTTTTTGCAATCTCGTTCTTCAAACACACCAATAACGCCAGGTAATATTCACTATTAATTTCGTGATAATCGATAAACAATATTCCATATGCATTCCAAAATACAGAGGCCATAACCTTGTCTGCTTATGGTTATGTTTCTGGTTGCATTGGACAGCTTTTAACGGCTGCTGTCCACTCAGCTGACTGCCGATTTCACTTACGCATTCCCATCCCCTCATTTAAATTTATTATTCCCGAATGTTCATGCAAGGTGGTGTAAACACTTCTTTTCGATATCTTCATAACATTAGCATCTCCAGCAGCTTCACTTTACGGTTTTGCGATATAATTTTGTGAATTTTTCTAATGTTGTCCAGCGTAATCACCTCATTTGGACATCCGGAGCGTTCAGCATCGTCGATGCTTGTACAGCCACATTCGAATTCAGCATACCAATCAATTATGGTTGATATTCCTGCAGCAGAGCAGAGTCCGGGTAATGTTTATCAAGTCATTGTTTTACTTCAACGGTATTTTTCTTTATCAAAAAGCAGTGCTTAATGAACACATGTAATTCATTTTTTTTTCCAATGTTTGTTAAAACACAACAACTCAGAAACTAATAAAGTTGTGATGAAACTTTGACACATGACGTTTGAAGGTTGGTATAATCGACCATTGGTAAGGATTTCTCATAAGTGATGCCATCTATATGTCAGACCGGGGACTTATTGACCGTGTGTAAGAAAGGGCAAAATAAGTGACAACGTCAAGAGACGTTTTAAACTGACAAACGATAATATAACTAACACAATAATGAACCATATCGCAAGAAATTGGTTAGTTACAAATCTGGTAAGAGAGAGAGAGGGAGAGCTCAATAATATATTACAGAAACCTTATAACCGTTATGAAAAAAAAAACGAACAAAAAAAGGTCGAATATATATGAAATAGACGAAAAAACCCTTCGAAGTTGGTCGGTTCAGAGCTAACGGTCTTTTGAAGGGTACAAGATGGTGTACGTAATTTAGGTTGGGGCGCGCCTTTTGCTTTTTCTATTAAAATTTTCGCATCGCGTGCACCGGCAGAGATAAATGGCCGGTAAACAATTTTATTACGTCGGCCACGTGTAAAATAAGGAAATATGTTTAAACGGCTTGAATACATTAGCATATCTTTGAGAATGTTTGACTCGGTTATTTCCGCTGGATTTTTACGTGCAAAAATATATTTCCCTAGTTCTAAAATAGTTTTTTTTTTAATTTAAGGCATTTTCACTGATAAACAGTATTTTTGACACAGGAATTTTTTGATGCTTATGGTATAATTTGATACGGTGAAAACAAATCTGTAAACATAATTTTTCTATCGCCCATAGATTTTTTGTAACACACAAATTTATATTTTGTAATATGCAGTATTTTCAACCCGATCAACTCTCGTCGTGTATCTGCAGAGAGCAGCTGTTCGTCAACATAGCTAGTTAAGTCCTGTTTATTAAATCTACAATATATGTATCCTATACATATTCCGTTCATTAGTGGGTTATCAGCTTTCGAAGTTGTACTATTTTCTATGTCGTGAGAAGTAAGTTTTTTGAGTGCAACGAAATTTATAATTTTTATTTGACTTTGTGATTAATTATAAATACAGTGATGAGACAGTACGTAAAAGTGCAATAGATTTTTTGTTATGTGTACGGAGAGCTCACCTAAATGGCAGAAATGTCAATTACCGCGCTTGTGCGAAAGGCTTACGAACTTTATTTCGGAATCAAAGTTGGAGACCAAGACAAGGCAGACAAGGCTCTCGTCTATATTGTAAATCTTGTGAAACATTTTTAACAGGTTGGTTAAATACAAAAGAACCTGAATCCGCTGATTCTTCAGGTGATTAAACATAATTTCTATAAGTCGAAAACGATCCTTTATTTGATGATTTAGAATGTTTAACAAAGTCGCATCTGATTTCACAGGGTAAACTTAATGATTTAGATCGATGTTTATAGCTATCAATGTCCAAAAGTTTCAAATATCCAAACATTTTATTAATAATAAGTTTTACTTTTGCCCGTTTAGCTAATCATCATTTTATTATAACTCATACTGGTATCAAATAAAACTCGACACCGAATGAAAAACGTGTGTAAAATGGATTTATGTTTTCGGAGTAAAAAAATTACCTTCAAAAGTAATTTAAAAATGGCTCCATGGCTCAGTATGTAGATGATTTGGCAAGCTGTCGATTAAGAGATCAACTTGAGCTTGTGGAATCCTCTCCCATTCATCACGAGCAGCATCTTTTAGTTGTCGAAGGGTAAGAGGAGGATTATTTCGTTTCTTGATGCGTGTTTTTAGAATGTCCCAAGCATGTTCAATGACATTCATGTCAGGGAAATTTGTTGGTCACCCTAACTTGGTTATTCCCTCCTCTTCAAGAAAATTTTGTACTGCTGCTGTTCGATGAGGAGGTGCGTTGTCATCCATGAAAATAAATAAGTCACCCACTGCGCCTCGGAACAGACGCATAACATTATTTAAAGCTCCCTCGATGTACACAGCACCAGTGACTCTTCTCCTCCAGGACCAGTAGAGCTATTCGTATACCCGCCATACAATCCCAAAACATCATGCTCCCACCTTCAAATGGGATACGTGGTTGAGCTATTTCTAGCCGGGCTTGTCGATCTGGAGCTCTCCAAACTAATGTTCTTCGTGAATCAGAAATTAAGCCAATTCTCGTCTCATTGGACAACATCACGTTATTTCATTTAGGACTATGACCCACCATATCTGGAGCCCATTGCAATCTTACATTTTTTTGTTGAAGGATTAGTTTGGAACACGTAAAGGTCTTCTGTGATGTAAATTTACCGGTTTCAGTCTGCATATTATCGTTTGTCGTGAAACATTTACTACTTGAACCCTAACAATCTCCCTTGATACGTCGCTTCTAGATTCCAGACGATTTCTTCGAGCTATCACTGATATCTGCCGGTCTTGTGAAGTTGCTGTACATCATTTTCTACCACTACTGGGGTGATCCTTTACGTCATGTATCTCTTGGATTTTTTTATGAATTTTCAATACAGCACTTTGGGAAACTCCTACAATTTCCGCGATATCACTGTGAATAAAGCCATGTAGTAACAAAGCAATTACTTTTCATCCGTTAAAATAAGATATCAAGTTTCTAGGCATTTTTAAACGAATCAATTGAAAAAGAACTGAATTAATGTGTAAATACCAGAATGAACGGATTATGCAAAAAATCGAAAATCCTGTGTTATCAGTAAAACAATACTTTTGATATTTTCATTTAAAAACGAGCTAAAATAAATATCCATCAAAATTTTGAGATTTTTAGACTCTCATAGGCGTAGATATCCTATTTGAAAATATTCCAAACTCTGGACACACACACAAACATATATACATATATATATATATATATATATATATATATATATATATATATATATATATATATATATATATATATATATATATATATATACATATATATGTATATATATACATATATCTATATATATATATACATATATATATATATATATATATATATATATATATATATATATATATATATATATATATATATATATATATGTGTGTGTGTGTGTGTCGAAATGATGGTATCACGGCGGAAATATTGAAAAACCTCGGAACGAATTCACTGCAGGAACTTACGCAAATTTTCACGAACATTTGGTAAACATTACCAGATGAATGGAAATGTGCTCTTATCCACCCGCTGCACAAGAAGGGAGACAGAACAGATGTGAACAACTACAGATGAATCTCCTTATTACAAGTCTCTTACAAAATCCTCTCAGCATGCCTTCTCCAGAGAACACAAGAACAATTAGAACACAACATTGGCGAGTACCAGGCAGGCTTTCGTCCTGGTCGCTCATGAACTGAACAAATATTTAACATAAAAACAATACTGAAATACAAAGCTATCAGGAACGTCCCAATTATCTGCACGTTCGTTGACTTCAAGAAAGCATACGACTGCATCGACTGAAAATCTTTGTTCAACATCCTAGAAGAACAAGGATTCGACCCCAAAACACTACAATTGATTAAGCAGACACTGACTGACATAACCTCTAAAGTGAAATTTATGGGAGAAATTTCCGAACCCTTCCTTTTCAACCTGGCCCTGGACAAAGTCATAAGGGAATGGGAAAAAGAACTGAATAATTAAGGACATTGGAAAGCAATACGACTCGGACGATCTAAAAACAACATAGAAATATCATGCCTGGCTTTCGCAGACGACCTAGCCATACTCGCAGACAATGAAAAAGGACAACCAAACAGATAGAAGAAGTCCTCAAGGAATGTGCAGAGAAAGTCGGCCTACAAATTTCCTTTCAAAAAACCGAATTCTTCTGCTCAAAACTAGATGTCCAAAATTTTAACACGAAATACGGCAAAATAAATAGGGTCGCTCACTTCAAATACCTGGGCGAGATCCTCGAACCCACAAGAGGAGAGAAGATGGCACAGAAGATTTCAGAAGATGAAGAGGACATACGGCAAGACACACAATATCTACAATAAGAAATGCCTATCCACACAAACAAAAATATAACACTACAACACAGTAATCAAACCAGAAGTACTATACGAAAGCGAGACACTTAAACTTCATGTAAAAGGCGGCATAGAAAACATACTAAAAGAAGAGCGCAAAATTATGAGGAAAATTCTTGGCCCAAAACTCACAGAGGAAGGACACAGATTACATTCTCGGAAGACTACAGAGACAATGTCCAACGTAGCGGCGGACATAAGAAAAAGAAGGTTGAAATTCTATGGACATATCAGTAGACTCCCACCAACAAGACTCACCAACAGAATTCTTACATACATACAAGGAGTCAAGTCAACAGTACCATGGATCACACAACTCAGAGCTGATCTGGGAAAGGCACAAAGGGGTCCGACAGAGACTGAGGATAGAAGAACGTACTGAAACAAAATACATATGTGGAACGTTGCATCAGAGAGCGAAGTTTCGAGGAAATCGGGAACAAAGTGGACGGCGGAAAGAAAGAGAATCCACGGAGAAAGGATCAGAGAGGTGTGGAAAGAACACTCGAAAATGAGTCAGAATGCTTTGCGTGATCCAACCGGGTCTATACGCACCTAATAATAATATATATATATATATATATATATATATATATATATATATATATATATATATATATATATATATATATATATATATATATATATATATATATAACCCGATTTTTATATTTGAAATATTGGTTCATGGCATTTTTAAAATAATTTCTTGAAAATGACTGCCTCTGGATTTAAAAGAAAAATTATAATCTAGGATACCAATTTTTGAGCACTTTACCTAGATATAAATCGGCATTTATTTTACCAATGATAAGAATGATGTTGGTTTATAGGTCATTGAGGGTTTGTGGTTTATTGGTGTAAACCAATGATTTCACATAACTCCAAAGAAAAAGTGGAGTTATATCGCATGATCTTGGTAGCTAGATATCATTGGCATTTCATAATATTGCACGGTCATTGAACTGCTCTCAATAACTTGACTGGGTCACGAGATGTATGGCACGTTGCATGATCTTGTTGAAACTACATGTTTTCCAGATTAAAATCATCCAATTCATGCCAGAAAAAAAATTAGTAATCATGTTTCTGTAGCGTTCTCCATTTTCGTTTTCAAATAAGTATGGTTCAATTATACCTTCAGACCATAAACGACATTAAATTGTTAACTTTTTGGATGTAAAGGTGTTTCAAGAACAGCATGTGGATTTTCCTTACTCCAAATGTGACAATTTTGCTTATTTACGAAGCCATTTAACCAAAAATAAGCTTCATTGTTGAAGATGATTTTTTCATGAAATAATGGATCTGTCTAAATTGCTCTAAAGCCTAATCTGCAAAATTTATACGCATCATATGATCATTTGTTTTGAGTTCTTGTGTTAACTGAATTTTTAACTTGAAATGGAAATCTTAATGAATAATATTCCATATAGTACCATAATAAGCCCAACTTCTTGAGAATAACGTGTACTTTATTATTCTGGATTTTCATTCACATTTTGGTTCACAGCATCGATGTTCACAGCATTCGATGTTTGGTTCACAGTTACGTAAACGTATTACGTTTTTGGCGAGTTGGATTATTGGCAAACTGATTCAAATTTTTGAATTAAATTATGAATAGTAAGGTCTGTAGGTCGACTATATTGACCATACATTTCACGTAAGGCGCAACACGTAGCCCGCATTGATTAATTATTTTTCTAATAACTTTGCACAATTTGGATGCGCTGTATAACTGTATATATTTTCATGATAAGTTGCCATACAATAGTAAACACAAATGTCAATTTTGACGAAAATTAGAAAAAAAAATGGCTGCTATGAATTTTTACAAAATTATATAGAAGTTTGATAACCCTTTACATGGGACTTAAAGTAACTAATTTCTAAGCTGAGAGATATATCTAGTTAAGTTTATATGCATTTTTGAATTATAACTTTCAATGCATTTGAAACTGGAAACATTTCTTATCTAGAATTTAGGATATTTTTTTGCACAACGTTTCAATCTGGTAAATTCCACCAATAAGAATAGCTCTAAACAAATATTGGTGGATACAAATGGATTGCCTATTAAATATACTAAAACGTTTAGGCTCATTTCAACGCCATTTCCCTTTTCTAATAAATCGGGTTTCTTTCTATCAGTTATTGTCTTTTTAGTCACTTGCTTTTGTATTTAGTCAATCAAACGCATAGCATACGATGCCCATCCAATTAGATACCATAATCCCCTTATATTATATGGTTTGAGAAAATCAGCTACGTCACGGTCCAATACCGAATGGATAGTTCAAATGAAGTAATAAGTCGTGTTTCTTTGTATATTGTTTTGGTGTTATTATTTTGATATTATCACCAAAGAAACATCTAGTTTTTTAATAGTCACTTGTATGAAGCAAGACATATCATCTGAAATTACACAACTTCAAAAACAATGAGTTGGACGTCAGTAGGAACAAACTAATTTACAGCACCTGTTACCGTGTGCAACATTTCATCAAATGTGATTTCAATAGTCAAAAGATTTTGAATTCTAATGCTTGCTCAGTGATTTTAAGGTAGGACCTTTATATTATACAAGTAACTATTTAATTAATGGCCTACGAGTGATCTGAGAGGCTATTTCTTATTTAATTTTTTAAATTTAGGACAGTACAAAGATTTTGATTTTTGAACTATAAAATTGTACAGTGAAATGAATATATTTTTCTTATCCTTGAACAATATATCTTAATTATGTTATCAAACATATATCAAATTAGGGAAATATTTCCCATAATATTCTTCATATAAAATAGTTTTATTTTCCAATATGGAAAAGTTTATCGTATTCGATAACATCTCTAATTATACCACTAATGCCGAACTTCACCCGAGTGAGCAGAGCTGCCCATTATGCGAGGAAACGAGTAATCCTTACATAGTACAAAATCTCATTAGTCCTTATTAGTTTAATAGTTTAATGAGAGTTTGCAAAACCTTTTCAATAAGGCAATTCTACATGAGTAGTTTTAATTGGAATGAATAAAACAATGATTAATATATTTACAAAATTGTGATTGCATTTTACAAACATGTTAAGTGTTGGCTTCTGGATAATTTGAAGATTAATTAAATTTCTTTCCTTTAACAGAGTCTCAGAAAAAGCAGTTTGCAGTTCTTTTTATAGTAGGATCTCTATGTTCAAATCTTTCTTTAAAATGAGAACACGTTCAAGAAAGAAACAAACAGCAACAGTTTTTAATGTATATTCTTTGAGTTCTCTAAAGTTGGGTTCATTTCAATAAAATTTCGTGTGTGTGTGTTGAATTAACTGGAACAATGTGTTTGAATGACCTGGTGGACAATAGATGGTTCATGTGCGTACTGTACGGCGACAATATTTGTGTGTGACCTTGTGTGTCAGAGCGTCTACATTGTAAGTATAATCACTTACAAACATACAGCCGCACAACGCAATTTTTTATTGATTTGAACCCAACTTAAGAGAGTGGAATTCTTTTTTTGTTTGAGGGCGGCCTGAGGGTTTTTCCAGCTCTGAGGATCTGAGCATCGGATTTTCGGAATTTTCTCGGCATCGTCATGTGGTAGTTTGCCAGTGATTGCTGCTGCTACTTCCAAAATGATTTTTTTTTTGGTATTGTTTTTGAAGTAATTTCTCAATTTAATCCTTTCGATAGGACTGGCTCTTGGCTAATAGCTTTAGCTCTTCGACAGTTCATATTTAGAGATATTGTGGATTATGTTGTATAGGTTGGATCAGAGTATTTTTGGTTTTTAATAGAAATATTATTTGAATCTGAATTGAAAAAAAATATTTAAGCTAAACGTTATTGGCAATATGTCAAGTTTTTAATTGGCGGTAATTGACAATGTGTCAACTTTTTTCTTTCCATGGTATACTAATTATCAAATTAAAAAAGAAATTTGTAATAATTTTGTGTAAAGACCAAAATAATGAAAACATTAAAAATACGAATTTCGTCATGAAACTCGGCATGTGGGGTTTAAATAATATTTATGTATGACTTTGTAAAAATTCAAATCCGTATTCCTTCAAATAGCGAAATTATAGAGGATATATATATATATATATATATATATATATATATATATATATATATATATATATATTTGTTTAGATTTGTATTTATATATTATAGTTTGTTGGTATTTAAGTATTATAGGTGTTGTATATATTAGAAAATAAAATAAAGACGGCAACCTCGCATCGGTGTCTGACGCGGTACGAAAGGAAGGGCAACTTAACCAAAAATAATAACGAAAACGAGGAGTCGACGTTAAGAAGTCGTCCAGTTAAGACAGCGATTCAGGATTGCCGACGAATAGTAATGGCAACTTGGTTTTATTGAAGCAGTCCATAAGTAAATATAAAATATATTAAAAGTACTCCCAATCGCAACAGTAATTCAGTCACATTCGACTGAACACTACCAAACAATATGATATATATATATATATATATATATATATATATATATATATATATATATATATATATATATATATATATATGCAATACTCACATACATAGTCGGCCCTGTTCTATCTTACAGAGTCGAGATATCATGGTAGAATTTCCAGCCAGTCTCTCATCCTGCTTCCATTCTGTCTGCTTACAATGAATAGATTTGATCACTTCACCATTTCAAGTTTTCTGGACCTGTAACTCATTCTTTTCTTGTAATTTCCTATTTTTATTATTATTAGGTGCGTATAGACCCGATTGGATCACGCAAAGCATTCCGACTCATTTTTGAGCATTCTTTCTGATCTTCAACATCTCTCTCATCCTCTCTCCGTGGATCCTCTTTCTCTCCTCCCTCCACCTTGTACCCGATCTCCTTGAAAATTCGCTCTCTGAAGCGACATTCCACATATGTATTTTGTTTCTGTACATGTCTCTGTCCTCAATCTCTGTTGGATCCATTTGTGCCCTTCTAAGATCAGTTCTGACTGGTGTGATCCATAGTAATGTTGACTTGACCCCTTGTATATATATAAGAGTTTTGTTGGTGAGTATATATATATATATATATATATATATATATATATATATATATATATATATATATATATATATATATATATATATATATATATATATAATTGCCTTAGAAGCAGAACAATGATGGTGAGATACATGATGGAGGGATACAATTACGGAGGGAGACAGAAAGTTAATAAAGAGCAAAAATTAAAAGTGACATGGGGAATCGCAAAGAGAGCCTTGAGAAGTTCTTCTTGGGTTTTTATTTTCATTACTACATAAAAAGCACCTTAGATATAGGAAAAATATAATTTGAAATTGTGTAATATTGAAAATAATGAACTGTACAGAAATAGGAACCAAGAAATCAACAGCAGACTTTATTGTATATCTACATTATGCTAATAAGAGTAGTCGAGAGCTTTTTGATCATTTGTAGCACGTATGTGGGGATTATTTTGTAGAAGGAAACTATACTACAGTAAAAGTAAAAGTAATCGCAATTAAAACTTGATTTTATGGGTTATATATTATTTATTTATAATATAGCGATACGAATTATTCTGGAAACCAAATAAAAAAACAACTTTTTAAACCTGATCGATCAACAAGGCATTCTTCAGAGTATTAAGGGCGTTACACATATAATAGAAGATTGTGTTTACTTAAGCCTCATTTTATTAATGATGAAGGTGAATGCAGGAAACTTCCAAGCAAACCGCCTAGAAACAAAAACACCACTATTAATAAAACCGAAAGACCGTATTTATAATACGTCAACGGGATCTTTCCTCCCCTAAAAACGAAATATATTGTTCGTCGTCCTATTTTTCGTAGGAGTGTTCGAATTTTCCGCTGCGTTTCGTCCGTGAGAACGCGTCATGTTTTCGGTGCTGCCGGAACACGACATCGTTGAGGATCTGGCATAGCGCATATGCCATTTTCCAGGCTTCGGTTTAACGCTTTGCTGATTACGTCGTGTACTGTCTGAGTGCCGGGAAGGGTCGGATTGGTATTTGGTCTTTTGCGGTCGAAGGATCGATTCCTTGTTGCGAAAACCATCAGTAGAGATACTGGTAGTTTTAAAAACTGTTTTTATATATATATATATATATATATATATATATATATATATATATATATATATATATATTACCATTAAATAAGAGAAGAAGAAGAAGAATTAAAGAAAGCCATTAAAATATGAACCAACAATAAAATATGGTAACATCAGACGAGTCTCACAATTCAAATATTTGGGAGAAATAATCATGGAAAACGGATTGGAAAAAGCGGCCAATGTCAAAAAAATAAATAGCACAACATACCGACTTCGAGAAAACTAAGAAATCAAACAATACACAGATATACATAGCGATCTGAGAAAAAGAAGACTTGAGTTAGAGAGATGAATCCGAGTAGGCTAACTAGACAAATAGTCGAATTTTATGAAAACAAGAGTAGAGCTAAAGTAGAAATAATAAAATGGATTGCTGCAATGGATGAAAGAATGAAATTAGTATGGGCGCAAAGGAAGGCTAGCAACAACACACGCCTCTAACTGTACTTCGCGTGGTCCACCAGGGCCCATACGCCATATCACTTTGAAGCTATTATCAAGAGAATCTAGTACTTTGTGTGGTCCACCAGGGCCCATACGTGAATAATAATAAATAATAATATACATATATGTATATATATATATATATATATATATATATATATATATATATATATATATATATATATGTATATATATATATATATATATATATATATATATATATATATATATATATATATGTATATATATATATATATATATATATATATATATATATATATATATATATATATATATATATATATATATATATATGTATATATATATATATATATATATATATATATATATATATATATATGTATATATATATATATATATATATATATATATATATATATATATATATATATATATATATATATATATATATATATATACATTTCACTTTGAAGCTATTATCAAGAGAATCTAGTTGATTTGCTCCGAGGTCTCAATCTACCTACTCCACAGGGCTTACAACTAGAAAAGGGCTCACCATTGTTAAAAAAATGTTAGGTCGGTGAAACTATGTCAAAAAGCCTTTCCACGTCAACTAGTGAGGAAAACATAATCAAAATCAAGGATCTTGTACCGAGTAATTGGCGATTAAGTATTAGAGGCATTGCAGACATTATTGCAATATCATTTGAATTAGTTGATCCAATTTTAATGAACAATTTAGATTTGCTTTGTATAATTTCTTTCTTTCGAAAACCGTGAATTATTTAAAAAAGTTGTCGTGTTGATGTTGATGAAGAATTGCTTAGATGATGACGTTCTGAAATGTATAATTTCTGGTTATGACATGGATTTACGTTTTATTATCCAGAAACAGCTCTACAATCAAGCGAGTGTCGTGCAAAATACGAGCCAAAACCGAAAAAAAAACCACTAAATCTAAACTAAGAATACATTGCATAACTGGGGCAGATGCTCGATGTAGTTCGGTGAGACAATCCACGAAGAGTCTTCGAGGGCATTCATTTATTATGTGGTTTGCGGCCTGCTGGTCTGTGCGGCAGTTACACAAAGGAACATCAGTTCTACCACATCGGTACAATAAGTGGTTCATTTTACTTATTTTATGGAGCGTATAAATCTCGAAATAGAACATTCAACAGCACCCGAATACAAAATTGCGAAACGACTATATAAGCGACCCAATTGGCTTAATACGTCAAATCAGCCGATGCATCGGATTACGGCCGGCAGATGGCGTCATCTCCAACAAATAACCCGTTAAAACCTGTCGAGAGTCCCCATTTTATCCCCGGCAGTAAAATCACACACACGCCTATACCGTCCCCTACCACCATCATCCCTCCCCTATTTTTTTCCAAATGTACGCGTTTATATGCGTGGGTAATTTTTTGAAATGTACAAAAAAAAGAGGCGAAAAATATGAATTTAAAATGGACGGGTAATACATCGCTTTTGTTTCATGGGTGGCCCGTGTTGTCGACAATTTACGTTGTGTTGATTAAAAAACAAACGAATGTTGACAAAGATAAATGCCATTAAAAACGGGGGGAAATAACGCAAAGATACCGTTCCGGAGTTTTCTCCACGGACCCCCGTAAATTTTTTATCCTTCGTCTCCTCGTTTTTTGTTTTGATAATTAATTCCCACGTTAAAAAATACCGAAGGAGGAAAAATAATAAAGCTATCTCGGTTTTTTTTACGATTTTCGTGAAATACGGCGATTTAATTCGGAACGGAATGTGCGGAAGTCTGCTTCTCTCTGTTCCTAGCTTTTATTTTTGTTCGGAATCTGGACTGCTGATAATTAATTCCCCGCTAATTAATTAATGTTCTCGAATCAGAATCCGAAGCTGCCGCCGAAATCAAAATAAGTCTTGAAAAATTCAGGGATTTCCTTTCCTAATTTAGAATGCGGTGCAACCAAAGAAATAACTGGAAATTATAAAAACGATATTCTAATTAAAATCAGTAAAAATATGCTGGTTTTCTAACTGGTGACTTTTTAAGTGTGTCCGAACTTCCGATAAGGGTCGCTATCAAACAAACTGTGAGTTTTGCGCGCCTCTAGTATCAGAATTATTCAGCATTGTCTTGCAAATCATTAGGGAATGCTTAACATCAGAGCAATGCAATCGAAATTTATTATCAAAATCAGTATTCGGGGCTCAAAAACTTATAGAGCACATCGTACATTTTATTGTGCATGTAATCGCCCAATCAAACGATATATTCACGGAATTATCGACAAATTTCGAATGCATTTCACGCTGTTCGATATTAAAACAATAACAAGATAAAACACTGTGCGTTTCGAAGGATATATCACCCTTTTTACTGGAAGTGTTGATGAAGATCAAAATTTATCAATTCATGGCCGTTTTCAGGAAGTTGGGCTTTGTTATTTGTCGTTACGTTATTCGTTTTTTGTAAAGATCCTGGTCTGGGACCAATATTGGGGACAATATTCAGTTTGTCCAAGAACTCAAGCCGCAAGACCATCGTTTGAGTTGTACGGTGAATGGACTCAAAATTAATTCAACTTGACCCGAAATTTAACCGCAAATTTTTGTTCAGCAACTAAGTTTATTTTTGCCTGAACCGTTATGTTAATAATCAAAATTGACGCATTTCGAGTGAAAATAATCAGAAAATAGTCTAATAATTCTCGTTGTATCCAAAAAAATGTCCCGTATGGGACGAATTGCAAGCTGGTGGCATCAGTTGGACAGTATTTATTTTAAAATCAAGCTGGAAAGTACGTACCGTTAATGGGGATCATTGCAGAGCGATGATCAATGATCCATTAATAACTGGTTAACTTTTTCTTCTAAGATAGCTGCTAGAGCAAGTTCCTAACCGACGTTTTCAGTAGGGAAGAGCCTATTCAGACTCTTTAAAACCAATAGCAAAACCCTTTACTTAGAACCTCTGGTACATCGTGGAATTGGTCGACTTATCAAGATCTCTCTCCTTTCCTTTTCTCTCTTCCTGCTCCCATTTCTCTAAAAACTTTAGTTTCCCCTCATAATTTCCATCCTCTCAGCTGAGCTCTTTGCTATTCAAGTAGCACTCCAGAGCATCTTTTATGAACGAAACTGCACTTTTCTTGTTTGCTCTGATTTTTGACTTTATAGACAAAATTCAAAATCAAATTATAGCGAAAAAAAGAGACTACTTTTCTCAATTATCGTCCCTAAATAGACTTATGATTGGTTACTGACTTTCCCATCTGTACGCCATGTAGATTTCCTCTAACAGTCTCCAAATATTCCTTTCCTGTACTTCCCTAGCCGCTTCCCGTATAAGGCTCGGGCTAATGCCATCCCTTGTAGGTTTATTCAGTACCCAAGGACGATAAGGACGCTTCCTCATCGGAAGTAAATGCTAATTAACAATAATTGTTTTTGTACGGCAATAAGTCTAAGACAGTGTTTGTCTAATTAACAATAATTAATTGATTTTGTACGGCAATAAGTCTAAGACAGGGTTCGTCGAGTCTTCAAACTATGTTAACTATGTTCTCATGGTGATAGAAATAGCAATGTCTAATTGTTTTGCTATTACATGAAAATTAAGACCACTTTCTTTCTAAACATTAGCTCATCACCCAAATTGGGATAACTACCTGAAACGACGTATCACATAAAAACGTGACACTTTAGCGCATTTGATAGAACCGTAAGAATACTGTTCAGCTTGATTATATGCATAATGCAGAAGTCATATGCTCCTAAATTATGATGATGAAAATTAAAATTGCCTGAATTATTCCAATCCATAATCTGTGATTTATTAATATACAATATACAAATTGACATGTCTATTCGAGCTAACATTATTGCTAATAAGTTTGTTTATTTAGTTGGTTGATAAATGTTCTGGACAGGATTTGGACCGATTTATAGTAACTGTAGTTTCCTACCATGACCGTATTACTGTTGACTTATTACTTATTTCTTTCATTGTTTTTATAATTAGTTCTTGTTTTACACATTACCGAAAAAATAGAGACAAACAACTGCACTTACTTGTAGCCTGAACACAAATGGTAAAATATACCTTGATAATGGCAGAAGTATTATTTAAACTGTGTTAATTTCAACGACTTTTTATCGTTAGATATGATCCTTCCTAGCACTGAATATGGAAATTGTTAGCCTAATATTTGGATACTGGATATGTGGGGTGACACTAAAAAAAGATGTAAACAAATCAGCTAAAAACGGGAAGGTCGACAATTTTGGACGCTTACTAGAACATGAAACCCACAATTTATTCATAAAAGGTCTTTCCATAGAGGTAAATTAACTAGAAAATGCACAATCTCCCCACAAAGTATATTGGACCTTTCTTTTTTACTTGCTTCAATTAAAAAATACTGTGGTGCAATGATTGCAGTAGGATGACGCTACTGCTTATTCTGCAACGGTTCCAGTAGGGCTTTTGAAGCAATATTTTCATAATCTATTAACCTACAAAAATGGAGATGTGAGATGGATCCCAATATCTCCGAATCACATCGCCCATGATTTTTTCTTTTGCTTAACCGACTTTATTTTTTGAAAGTAATTAATTAAAAACTGCAGGATATGCTTTTCGTTATTTTAATTGGGGTATCTACTTTTGTATAACCTTGTATATGTTCTCCCTTTGTTAATAATTAGGATTTACATATTATAAGTTTTGTTAGATCATAATACACTTAATTTCGAATCAATTATAGTTTAAGTTTAATATTAAGGTAATTAGTAACCTGACTCTGGAAATTGGATTTTTAAGAATTATTTACGAATAACTAACTCTAAAGAATATAGAGTAAGCTTGGATCTCCTTTACTTCATATATATTAATTATGTTTGTTTATTCATTTCAATTGAAAATGGCCCGGATTTGTAAGACAATTTTATTCGAAATTTCGCCAGATTTAATTTGTATTCCTTTTTCCTTCCACTTTTAATTTTTGTAGGGCCTCTTGTGTGTTTCAATCTTGGTGTTCTGCTTTCGTGTTTTTTTGTCAATTTCATATTTACAATAATCAGCTTTGCTTGCATGAAATAGTTCGTTAAATTACTCAAATTATATGATCTTTTTTTCATGTCAACTACGTTCCAAATATAATATTTTATAGTCGTGTATAATATTTGAAAAACTTGTATGTGCAGGTCAGTGCTGTATCAATATCCTACATATCAAAAAACCTTAAACCTATTAGTTCTTTATCAGAATAATATAAATATTTAAACATTGTTTGCAAGTGTTAAATCTATTATCCACTTCAAATCTGATATTGTTAAAAATAGTCAGTTCGGCTGGCGTAAATTTAATATTTCGATTTTGCGATGCGACTTTGTGTGTGCACCGAACAGACCAACTATCCAGATAAATATTCGATGGATTTTCGTTCACGCTTCGAGGTTGACCAATTTGGACGGGCAACGGCATCTATCGACGTCTGTAGCGATGGTCCGAGTTACGGGTCGATGCTATGCCCGACGGAGGGCGGAATTTTTTCGAAAAATATGTATTAAAGCAGTCTCGGTAGCCTCTTAAATCATTATAAGATATCGGTGACCGCTGTTGCCTGTTCGATACGATTTATTATAGTTTTGTTTTCATATCTGTTCTTATTTTGCTATTATTCGCTTAGTCAGTTTTTAGTTGGTCAGTCAAAAAAGTCTCCATACACTAGTAATTTGTTAGTATTTTTTTAGTCTTCTTTTTTATTTAAGTTTAATTAGAATTATTCTCAAAATAAATATCGGCGTCTCCTAAGGAATAGTAAAAATAAAACTAAAGTCGTTTGAAACACTTTATTTGAACAATGAAAAATAAAACGATATTAGTAACAAAAAATTATATCAAAAAGTCTCCATACACTCCAACTTTTTTAACGCTAATATTTTGTACAATTGCCATTTGCTTTAATGATGCCATTAAGCCTTTTTGACGGACTTAAGACAAGCTTTCTTGTAACTTTTGGTGTATGTTCTCCCGCTCTTACCTTATTTTATTTTTGAGATCTTCCCTATTTCTAACTTGGTGCTTCCTCACACGACGCTTTAATTCTACCTACAGGTGTTCTATTGGATTAATGTCCGGTGATTGCGGTGGTCTATGAAGTTGTTGACGGACATTATGGATCATCCATTCAAGTACTAGCAGTGCGCTTGGGATCGTTATCTGGTTGGAATAAATAACAATCTTTAAGGTCAAGTTTTTAAACCCTTTGGTTTAAATTATTACTTAGAATGTTTAAATAGCCATGTTGGTTCATAATACCGTCGATGAAAACTAAATTGCCTATTCCACTGGCTGCCCTGCACCCGCACAATAAAAAACACCCTCCTCCAGGTTTCACTGTAGGACAAACATTTTCAATTTTCAAAGCTGTTTTTTTCTCCAGACTTTATCCCGGCCATCCGACGCAAAAAGGCTCATTTTTGTTTCGTCATTAAAGATAACGCTTTCCCAAAAGTCACTGCTTTTATTAGCATATTCTCGGGCAAATATGAACGGTTTTTTTTCCATTTTCTGAAGTTAATGGTTTTCTTCTCGCAACGCGTCCATTATAACCCGCTCGACGCAAGCAGCTTCTAATTGTTTGAGGACTAACATTTTTTGAGAACTCTTCCTTGAAGTTTTGAAGGGCTTATTTTATTTGATTATAGAATTGATTCTAACCTTTGGAATTAGGAATTTGAAAAATTCAGAAATCGGAATTTCCCAATTTTTATCACTCATTTTGCTTCAACTACAAAAACACAGATTTAAAAGTGACACTTTTAAAGAAGTATGATTCATTTTGCGAAATTTGACATAGGCCAACTTGATAAACTATTGATAACTTATGAGGCTGAATAGCATATTATTAAAGTGTATGGAGAATTTTTTGATATAGTTTTTTGATGCTAATATCGTTTTATTTCTCGTTGTTCAAATAAAGTGTTTAAAATGAACTTAGTTTTATTTTTATTATTTCTTGGGACAGTGCCGATAGATACTTTGAAAGATATTTTTAATTAAACTTGGACCGTGGACCGGAACTAAAACCGCGAGAGTATATATATATATATATATATATATATATATATATATATATATATATATATATATATATATATATATATATATATATATATATATATATATATATAAGCGTGATATATATATTATATTATATTAAAGCGTGAGAATGGCACAGTGTGCAGGACGCGTACCCAAATGTTAGAGATTGTCAGAAGGTTTTATTCCCAGTTATATGAAGATCAGAGCCAGTCAGGGACAGCAATACCCACGGAAGAACAATATATAATGCCAGATATCCTAGTGGAGGAAGAAACAAATGCTATAGAATTGATGAAGAACGGCAAGGCTCCAGGAAAGGATAGTGTAACTGTCGAAATGCTAAAAGCTGGTGGTCGGACGTTACATAAAACACTGGCAAAATTATACTCAAAATGCCTCAAAGAACAAAAAGTACCGGACTTATGGAAAAATGCAGAAGTGATCCTTTTACATAAAAAAGGAGCACAGGAAGATTTAAAGAACTACCGTCCAATAAGCCTCCTATCAGTGATGTACAAAGTTTTCACTAAGATAATTTCTAAAAGGATATTAAAAAAACTGAATGACGCACAACCAAGAGAACAAGCAGGATTCAGAAGTGGATTCAGTACAATGGATCACATCCAGGTTGTACAGCAGGTCATAGAAAGGCACAACGAATACACCATGCCACTGTGCTTGGCTTTTATCGACTACGAAAAAGCATTTGATTCCATCTCAAAGCATGCGATAATGGATGCACTGCTTAGCCAAGGTGTAGAGAGAGCCTATGTAAACCTATTAGGATCGATATATGATGGAGCTACAGCCACAATTCGCCTTGATGATCTTGAAGTGGGAAGTAATATAGAACGAGGTGTACGGCAGGGTGACGCAATATCGCCTATTCTTTTCTCGGCTGGCCTTGAAGAAGTATTCCGTAAACTGGATTGGGAACAGGATGGGGTAAAGATCAATGGTGCAAACTTAAACCATCTTAGATTTGCAGATGATATTATTCTCATTTCACAAGACCCCGAGGAGCTGCAAAGACGCATACAAGAACTGCAAAGGGCTGGCGAACCATTTGGCTTGAAAATAAACCTGAAAAAGAGTCAGGTTATGTTCAATAACTTTGCTCAGGACAGAAGAATTTCAGTTCTAGGAAGGGATTTAGAGATTGTTGACAGCTTTATATATCTTGGGCAGAGGATTTCCATGGAGGGGAATACCGCCCGGGACGTGGAACGGCGTGTTAAATGTGGCTGGCAGGCATTTGGTAGGCTCAACATAGTGTTTAAGAGCAGACTCCCACTTTGCCTGAAAAGAAAAGTATTCGATCAGTGCGTTCTACCCGTTATGACATACGGAAGTGAAACCTGGACACTCACATCGCAATCAATTCAAAAACTTCGGGTGGCACAGAGGGGAATGGAAAGATGTATGCTTGGCATTACAAAGACGAGACAGAAAGTCCTGCCCATGGATCAGGGAACAAACAAAAGTCTGTGACATCATTGGAAGAGTAAAACAGTTGAAATGGAGATGGGCAGGCCATATAGCGAGGCGATGGGACGACAGATGGACCAAGGCAATCCTGGAGTGGATACCGCTTGATCGCAAACGTCCGCGAAGAAGACCGAAAGCACGATGGATTGATGACATCGTTAAGTATATTGGACCCGAGTGGCAGAGGAAAGCCCAGGACCGTGAAGATTGGAAGCATGCTGAAGAGGCCTTCATCCTGCAGTGGATCGATGCGGGCTGATGATGATGATGATGATGATGATGATATATATATATATATATATATATATATATATATATATATATATATATATATATATATATATATATATATATATATCCATTTAAATATATGGCTAGGTGTGGTTTCCTCTTCACGATGTCAGAGATATCGATTTCGGGTTTTCACTGGATGATTCCTCTTTAAATTACTTTTCTAGCCATGTAATAAAAGCTGTACCATTCCATTTGAAAAAACTGAACAAAACTTCAAAAAAACTATTGTTGAATGTAACGCCACCTCGCGGTTTCATTTATAAACTAAATAATTTATCTCGCAGATTATCTGATTGTCCCAGCCATTGCCTTTTAAATGAATCCAAATTGAGGAAAATCAGTTAAGGCAAACGGACATTAGACGACTTTTTATCTCAATAGGTAAAACTCTACCGAACCCCCCCCCCCCCCCCCCCTATTCGTGAAATTACGACAAAATGTCATAAAACAAAGTTGTAGGAGACAGTTTGCTAATTATAACTGAGAATTTTTCTTACTCGGTTAACACTTGAAAATACACAAAAAAAAAGATTTTTAAAAATGTTTAGCTCGTCACGCCCTCTTGCGGTCGTTTTAGAAGCTTACACATATTTTTGGTGAATTTCTCATGATCATTTTTAGTATAATTTTTTTTTCCCCAAAGTTGTAGGATAAATAGTTTTCAAGATACAGCAACGATCCATCCTTGTGAAGTGAAATGTATATATATATATATATATATATATATATATATATATATATATATATATATATATATATATATATATATATATACATTTCACTTACACCGGCCTTCCACCAATCCGCAATCATACTTAACCAACTTTAGACACTTGTATAACGTATGGCCTTATAGATAAGCGCCTCCTGAAAAGTACATCGACTAGCCGCTCGATAGTAGCATTCCGGAATCGGGGTCTGTTCGCGTATTCTTGTTGAGTCGTCAATAAGAAATAGGTCGATCCGTCAAAATTTAACATGACCCTATACGTACGTATTGGACCAGTGTAATAATATTTTTTTACTAAGAGAATATATATGTTATAAAATGTCCATTCGATTCAGTTAAAATAAATACACAGCAATTAAAAACAAACGACTAAATTACCTTTTTAATTAAATTTCTCATTTTGCTTTTCACTAACTATCTTAGCATTACCTGGAGGCAATCTATTCAATCATGATGATGCTAACATGGTTAGCAAAACGCGCGTCTAGAAATTGAAAATAAGTGATTTAGTGTGTTGTTAAAAATCTTTTTGAGTTTAATGTCTTTCACCAAACGTTCCAAATAGACGAATTGATCAATTAAAATTAGGTCAATATTTCTTTTTCGTAACTTTCCCTTACATAAACCATTTGAGTTCACTGAACGCTTTCCAATAAAATTAATATGGAAAAGAGTGTTATGTAGAGATATGTGCTTTCACCACTGTAATTTACAATACCTTTTAAAAAGGTGAATAGCACATAAAGAGGACATTTAATGGTATGTAATAATCGAAGCAATTCAAGGCTGAAGAAGAATTCTGCTACCTAGATAACTAAGTCAGAGTGGTTCTGAAGTTTTCTTCAGAGATCAGTCAATATTTAAAGTAGAATTCAAATACTAAATCAGTTTTGGTATACTGACAGAAGCTTGGAAATCCACCGTTATTAACAAGTACAACATATTTAGTTCTTCAATCGTAGAGTATAATATGTACTCCCATGTGCTTGAAAAACCTGGAAAGGCACGACGAAAACTGAACGAAGACTATAGATAGGGACTAAAGTAACTAAACTCTTTACTCGGTTAAATTTAACTCTAACCTTTTACCTCTTGGTTACACTCGTAACTAAATCAATGGTTTCGATTGATTGCGGGGTTGGCTTTTAGTGAATCATAGTAACAATTGGTATCATAGTAACAATTGGTATTTGTTTCACAATATATTCAAAATATTCTCTGGCATATTTCGGCCTCGCGGCTACTCTCAAAGATAGTTGTGTAAAAACTAAATTAAAGCTTTAGTCTGTTTTTTTATTAGACTATCTCATTAAATTTATTATATTTTCAATAATTGGGGTATTTCTGAATTCTAGCTGGATGTTTGTTACATTTTAATAATATGGTTTATTTAAATTTGAAAATTTTCAAAGTAATTTAATAGCCTGTTTTTATTGCAGCTATGTATGGATCTGATATTATTGGTGTTAAAAAGTGGGTCTAGTCTATACAATGTTCAGCAAAGATCGTCTTTCTGTGGTTGTAAAAATTGAGTATTTATATTCTTGTAGTCTATCATTGACGGCGCAGATCTCCGTTTCTATATAAATAGCGTCATACATATCACATCTTATTTCGTATACTCCCGATTTGTCACAAAATGTTGTGCTATATTTGTTATTATTTAGTATTGATGCCAGATTGTTCTTATTAACAGATAATATTCATATCATCTTTGTTTAAATGATTTGTGATTTCGGAACTTTATTTGTAAATTTAGTTTACAGCATGCCAATTTTTAGAATCCTTTTCGGTTTTTGCGACAAAAAATGTGTTGCTTTTCTTAGTTTTGTTTTGTATCATTTTATTTATAATGCTTGGCTGTTGTCCATTATTCTTTGCAATACTTTTATGCATTATGTATACTAATTATGTTGTTCTTTTTCATAGCTGTCTTTTTTAAGTGCAATCGTAGAAGTCTGTGGGTCGTGTTATGAAAGGCGTCCACTTTTTTTTTACATTCTATGACTGATTTGAACTTTCGTGAATAGTTGTATCGATATATGTAGATACTAAAGTCATGGTCGAGAACTTCTAACTTCACTTGAACTTCACTTGAAGATGCTAAATAAGATTTTGGTAAAACATCGTCAAATTTTCTCCAATGAATGGATGACGCCCGGAATATCGGAGAAATCTGGCAACACCGGAAAGCGTTACTTGTAGCTTTTATTAGTCAAATTACTTCCTACAACTTTGCATTTGGCAAGTACTAGTTTCTCACTTCAAGGTCAGGTTTTAAAAATTATACACTATATGTATATATATATATATATATATATATATATATATATATATATATATATATATATATATATATATATATATATACATATACATATATATACATATATATACATATATATATATATATATATATATATATATATATATATATATATATATATATATATATATATATATATATATATATATATATATATGCGAAAAAAGTATACTCTTCTCGCGGCACTTAAACATTTTCAGCTATTTAATATTGATGATAATGCAAGGAAAATCAGAAACAGATGAGTGACGTATGCAAAACGCCTAACAATATTGAAATATTCAAACGAAATAACTTAACATGTAATTACGAGGGGACTGTTCAAAAGCGAGTAAATTGACACGCGATTAATTCGGTTACGGCGAGGCAGTTCAAAGCGTCAACGTTGCCGACACGAGACCACAAGCCACAAGCAAGCGAAGCTATTTCGCGACGGGACGTATTAATAAGCCATCTCAAAGTTAAAACCCTAACTTTGCCTCGGAACGCCCACTCTATATATATATATATATATATATATATATATATATATATATATATATATATATATATATATATATATATATATATATATTTTCAAATATATAAAAACCTAAATTTTTTTTATTACCGATAATTGATCCATTAACATTTTTTATATTTTGGGAGTTTAATCGGCCATTACTTAGTAGAAGATCCTGAACAAGGTTCATCTTCAACTGATACTCAATCATTACTAAGTCTTTGCTTCAGTTGTAAATACGGCCGGGAAGTTGGCATTTCCTGTAATCCGGTGACTGGAAAGTCAAAGTACAGCGTTGCTTATTGCGGATAACACTTGGATGAGTCCGAGACCATCCGAGGAGAGACCAGGCTTGCATACTGCATTTGAACAGGCAAGAGTGTAAAGTCCTACTAGGAATTTCCCCTTTGTCACGCCAGTTCGAGGCTGGATATGACTGGATGTCTTCTGAGACGTATTCTACGTTGGCCACTTGCCAGTCATTATGAGTAGCTAATGATAGTGATTCGGAACTCACGTTAAGCTGTTGTTGATCGCTGATCTATTTGCGATCTTAGTTGCGCGCCTATAATTTTAAAACCGCCAAACCCTTAATATTTTGTGTACATAGCTTCATACCTATAACTCTTTCTTAATAATTACAACAGACGCTGCAATTTCTAAGTTAACTAAGTGAAATTATATAAAACTTCTGTAAAATATCAAGTCAACAGCCATACTAACTTAAAAAAAAACAAATGCTTATGTTAATTTTATTGGAAAGGGTTCAGTCAGCTCATCGCCTTTATATAAATGAATGTTTCGAAAAAGTGCAATATTTTTAAATATTACCTTAATTTAAGTGATCAATTTTTCTATTGGGGTTTTAATGAGAATCATTAAAGTCAAATAGACTTATGACAAAACAATAAATCACTTCTTTTCAATTTTCCACCCATTTTCACGGGTGGTAGATATACCTGGAGATGTTTAACATCAAGAGAGATAAAAATACTGTTAATTCCAGGTCTGATATAGAGGGGGTGAGTGTCATCTATTGCAACATTTTGGGGAAATGAAAAAGAAAAAAGGAAAAATAGAGATCCTAAAGAAATCAGAAAATATTCTGTCGAAATATATTGAGAGTTATCAAAGAAAATTAATGATATCTTAGTATTAATTCATAAGAACAGACCGTATGCCCGAGATTCTGCTCCTATATATATATATATATATATATATATATATATATATATATATATATATATATATATATATATATATATATATATATATCATCAGCCCGTGACGATCCACTGCAGGATGAAGGCCTCTTCAACATGCTTTCAACTGTCACAGTACTTGGCTTTCCTCTGCCACTCAGGTTCTATATACTTAACGATGCCATCAGTCCGTCAAGCGTTCGGTCTTCGTCGCGGACGTTTGCGATCAAGCGGTATTTACTCCAGCATTGCCCTGTTCCATCTGTCATCCAATCGCTTCGCTACATGGCCTGCCCATCTCCATTTCAATTGCTTTACTCTTCTAATGATGGCACACACTTTCGTTTGTTCCTTGATCCATACGTAGGGTTTTCTGACTCGTCTTGTAATGCCAAGCATACATCTTTCCATTCCCCTCTGTGCTACCCGTAGTTTTAAAATTGATTGCGATGTGAGTGTCCAGGTTTCACTTCCGTATGTTATAACGGGCAGGGCCCACTGATCGAAGGCTTTTCTTTTTAGGCAAAATCCACACAAGTTCCACCTCCCGGGCGGTATCCCCCTCTATTGAAATCCTCTGCCAAAGATATATAAAGTGAACTTCTCCTACCCTCAGCGAATTTACTTGAAAATAACCTGACTGTTTTTCAGGTTTATTTTTAAGCCAAATAGTTCGCCGGCCCTTTGCAGTTATTGTATGCGTCTTTACAGTTCCTCTGGGTCTTGTGAAAGAAGAACGATATCATCTGCATCTCTAAGATGGTTTAAATTTGAACCATTGATCTTTTCACCATCCTGTTCCCAATTCAATTTACGGAATACTTTCTCAAAGCAAGCTGAGAAAAGAATAGGCGATATTGCGCCACCCTGCCGCATACCTCGCTCTACATTAATTCCCACTTCAAGATCATCAAGGTGAATTTTCGGTGTAGCTCCATCATATATCGATCCTAGTAGGTTTACATATGCTTTGTCTACCCCCAGGCTAAGCAGTGCATCCATTATGGCATGCTTTGAGATTGAGTCAAATGTCTTTTCGTAGTCGATAAAAGCCAAGCACAGTGGCATGGTCTATTCGTTGTGCCTTTCTATGGCCTGCTGTACAACCTGGATGTGATCCATTGTACTGAATCCACTTCTGAATTCTGCTTGTTTTCTTGGTTGTGCGTCATTCAGTTTTCTTAATATTCTTTTAGATATTATCTTATTGGAAACTTTGTACATTACTGATAGGAGACTTATTGGACGGTAGTTCCTTAAGTCTTCCTGTGCTTCTTTTTTTGTAAAATGATCACTTTTTTCCATAAATCAGGCAGATATATAGGTACAATATATATATATATATATATATATATATATATATATATATATATATATATATATATATATATATATATATATATATGTATATATCATCATCAGCCCGTGTCGATCCACTGAAAGATGAAGGCCTCTTCAGCATCCTTCCAACTTTTACGGTCCTGGGCTTTCCTCTATCACTTGAGTCCAATATACTTAACAATGTCATCAGTCCATCGCGCTTTCAGTCTTCTTCACGGACATTTGCGATCAAGTTGTATCCACTCCAGGATTGCTTTGGTCCATCTGTCGTCCCATCGCCTGAATATATTTTAATCAACAATTTTAACAACCAAGAAACTAAAATATATAATTGGCATATATAAAATCATGGATAGAGTATAACTCAGATAATTAAAGTTTCTATTAACGAAAAACTGTGCAATCCTAAATTAGACGAGAAACAAAGCGTGCCATAGGTCGAGATGGGTCATCGGTGAACTATTAATACAACGCGATCTATCCAGCGCTCAACAGCTGCACATTATAGCCGAACCAATGCAATAGATTTGCCAAAATGTCGCATATATATCGTGGTATATGTAAAGTAACATATATTTTCGAATAAATGTAATTGTCATGTAATACTACAATAGATAAAATATGCGAATCCTCTGCGGTAATATTTCAAAATAAAATATATATTCTAGTTTTATGTTGTTTTTGGTAATTTGTTCTTTAATATAACTGTAAAATGTAAATCTAATCATTGATAATGCGTAGTTCAGCAAGACAGGAAGTTTTTTTACACACTACTTTTACATTTATAGATACAAATTTGGTATTCAAAGGCTAAAATTGACATTTGTGTTTAGTATTGTTCGGCAAATCATCGTGAATATATATACAGTAGCACAACGTACAAATTGTTCACTTTCTTACAAAAATAATGAATCTGGTCGGGCTACGTTTCGCTCCTTACGTGAAATTTATGATCAACATAATCCACCTACCTTACTATTTGTAATTTAATTAAAAAATTTGAATCAAATGGTAGCGCTTGTGATGCTAAGAATTCAACCCCTCAAAATATTAAACGTATTGGTGAAAACATCGATGCTGTGAATCAAAGTGTGAATGAAAATCCAGAACAAACAATTACACATCGTTCTCAAGAACTTGGGCTTTCTTATGGCACTTCATGGAATATTCTTCATAAAGATTTGCATTTCAAGGAGTATAAAATGGAAGAACAAACGCCAGATATGCTAGTAGAGGAATAACAAATGCTATAGAATCGATGAAAAACGGCAAGGCTCCAGGAAAGGACAGTGTAATGTTGAAATGGTAAAAGCTGGTGGTCGGACGTTACATAAAACACTGGCAAAATTATACTCAAAATGCCTCAAAGAACAAAAAGTACCCGACTTATGGAAAAATGCAGAAGTGATCCTTTTACATAAAAAAGGGAGCACAGGAAGATTTAAAGAACTACCGCCCAATAAGCCTCCTATCAGTAATGTACAAAGTTTTCATCAAGATAATATCTAAAAGAATATTAAGAAAACTGAATGACGCACAACCAAGAGAACAAGCTGGATTCAGAAGTGGATTCAGTACAATGGATCACATTCAGGTTGTACAGCATGGCATAAAAAGGCACAACAAATACACCATGCCACTGTGCTTGGCTTTTATCGACTACGAAAAATCATTTGACTCCAGTTCAAAGCTGGAGCTAATTGATGCACTGCTTAGCCAGGGGGTAAATAAAGCATATGTAAACCTATTAGGATCGATATATGATGGAGCTACAACGCCAATTCACCTTGATGATCTTGAAGTGGGAATTAATGTAGAACGAGGTGTACGGCAGGGTGACCCAATATCGCCTATTCTTTTCTCAGTTGGCCTTGAAGAAGTATTCCGTAAACTGGATTGGGAACAGGATGGTGTAAAGATCAATGGTGCAAACTTAAACCATCATAGATTTGCAGATGATATCTTTCTTCTTTCCTGAAAAAAAAATAAACCTGAAAAAGAGTCAGGTTATGTTCAATAAATTCGCTCAGAACAGAAGAATTTCAGTTTTAGGAAGGGATTTGGAGATTGTGGGGCACTTTATATATCTTGGGTAGAGGATTTCAAATGGAGGGTATATATATATATATATATATATATATATATATATATATATATATATATATATATATATATATATATATATATATATATATATATATATGTTTAATATGTACGAAGACTAACATTGAACCCACTCTGACACCTTCATTGTCTGAAAAACTCTCAATGCGATTCGAAAAAACTTCGGATCGTTAAATTCCGACGTCTCTCAATAAAAGAGTACGAATCCGAAACAATTTCCGCACGTCTGGTAGATCAAAGACCAGCGACATGACGCTGGATGTAAATTAAAAATTCTTCCCGCGACGCGTTGAAGAGACACCGCACAATTGGTATTGTGTGGCGCATTGTTCGAGAAGGCAGAAAAACAGGAGCTGGTGAATTGGGCCAAATTATTTGGTATCTAATTAGGGTGAAGTGGAATTAGAAAAGAAAAGCTTTTTTAACAGAAAATGGATAATACATAGAAATATTTATTATCGAAAACTTCTTTTCTTCAGGAGAGTAGTGATCTCAGCTATTCCCAACTCATTCTTCGAAGCAGTTTTTATACTCGATTTCTGATATTTTTTTCAAAGTGGCTAGAAAGCACTTGGAAAGCTCCTAGGGGTTTAAAGAAGCGTCCACGAGGCGAATATATATAATTTGGATGGGGGTAATGTGGGTGGAATTGTCTTTGTTGAATATACGTTATTCCATTAATCGTATTAGAATTCGTGTCATATAGAGACTTCATTAAATTGGCTATACTCAGGATAGATCATTGTAATTTCTTCTCACGAATTTCTCTCCTCCTCCCTCAATTTTTTTCTCAAAATAGACAACTCCTCTTGCTGTGAGTTTTGTTTAAGACTGTCGCTCAAACTATTTTTCTTATCTCATATTATTTCGAACTATTTTCAAGTGGCCTCAGTAATGTTCTATTTCAAGAGGTCAAGGGCTTATATGAATCAAGGAAAAAAGAGGTAATAGATAGAGGTACGAGATAGAAGAACAATCTCATAAAATACAGGAAATGATGAAAATGATATACCACGATATGCGACATTTTGGCAAATCTATTGCATTGGTTCGGCTATAACGTGCAGCTGTTGAGCGCTGGATAGATCGCGTTGTATTAATGGTTCACCGATGACCCATCTCGCCCTATGGCACGCTTTGTTTCTCGTCTAATTTAGGATTGCGCAGTTTTTCGTTAATAGAAACTTTAATTATCTGAGTTATACTCTATCCATGATTTTATATATGCCAATTATATATTTTAGTTTCTTGGTTGTTAAAATTGTTGATTAAAATATATTCAGACATATATATATATATATATATATATATATATATATATATATATATATATATATATATATATATATATATATATATATATATATATATATATATATATATATATATATATATATATATATATATATATATATATATATATCACTATTTTTTAATAGGATATAACGTGTACAAAACGATGATTAGAAGAAGATTTAGAGTCCAGTTAGAAGGAAAAATTGCATGACACAGACTAATAACATAATCCTAATATAAGAAATCTGGTTGAAAGAGTAATGAAAATCAAAGAACAGTGAATAAAACACTCAGAACTGATAAAAATTAACATTAAAACCTGTGCACAGGTAATGAATGGGAGATGATTGGAAGTTAGAGGAATTCGAATTGAAAATTGGAGTAAAACAAAGCCGGTTTAAGCCCATTATTGTTAAGGTTAAACTAAATAAAAGTAAAGGAAAAAAAATGGTAAAAAAGAAACAGATCTACAAAGGAAGTTACGAGTCTATAAGAGAGTGGTACTCTATATAACCAACATTATTATATGCAGGAGAATCGTGGATGCCGCTAAAGAGACATGAGAATAAAATAAACGCAATGAAAATGAAATTCCTCAGGAAACTCACAGGTAAGACAAAACTTGACAAGATAACGAATAAAGAATTTTGGAGTATAACAAAACAAGAACGTATTTTTTTCAAACTAGAAAAGAGACAACTAGTATGGTTTTACTGTTAGAATGAACCTTAGGTAGACCAAGAAGTACCTGATCAGGAAGAATGTAGGAAATATAAATTAGTGTGCATAATAAATGTAAAGGAGAAGATGTAGAACTGGATGCAAAAAAGCCTATTTGTTTGGGAAGAAAGGACTGTTGAAATGTTTTCAAATAGATAGTATATTTATATATAGCTTACTTTCCAGATTTTTTACTCACATTGATTAATGTAAGCTAACAATATAAAACAAAGTTGTTGAAATTTAAGTTAAGTGTCATTATTGTGATTAAACTCAAAGAGATATTTACTTGTACATCAGGAGATAATTGGGTTGGCGATGTTCATAAGGAGGACTAATGGTATCGGTAGTTAGCGCGGTATTGGGTCCAACTCCCATCCTTGGCGCAAAAACTGTGATTTTCTTTAATATCATCGATCATAGAAAATTGAGAAAAATGGGAAAATACCGCATTGAATTGAATAAGCGACTTTGGGCATGGTTCGTACAGTGGGTTCGTCGAGAAAAGTAATAAAAATTTAAAGAAAATTCATCCACGCCCCACGTGGGTGTTTTGCCATTCCCTCATCCGCCACCCAAAGCTCCAGCAAGTGTTTCCCAAGACTGGTTTCGGGCTTTAAGCCGTCATCAGTTCAGCTTAAGCTGAGCGCCTGGAGAGCGGATGAAGGAACGACTAAAGCCACGACCATATAAATGGGCTATATCGAATGGTGGCTGCAATCACATGCAGTTATGCCATCCTGCGGTAAACGACCGTTACTAAGAGCGTCTCCAGGCGTTCAGCTTGAGCCCAATCGATGACGGTTTAAGGACAGAAAGCAGTCTTGGGAGACGCTTGCTGGCGTTTTAGGTGCGGCGGATGAGGGAATGGCAAAGCACCCATTTGGTGCAGGGGTGATTTTTTTCCCTTTTTTATTGCTTTTCTTTTATATTATTTTTATTCTTAAAACATACCTTTTTATAACAAAAAAATAAATTAAATATACACTATGTAGAAAAATAATAAATATAATAATAAAAATAATATATATATATATATATATATATATATATATATATATATATATATATATATATATATATTTATATATATATATATATATATATATTTATATATATATATATATATATATATATATATATATATATATATATATATATATATATATATATATATATATATATATATATATATATATATATATATATATATATATATATATATATATATATATATATATATATATATATATATATATATATATATTACACTGTTTCAAAAAAATATTATATATAAATTAGATAATGAAATTTTTGTTTTTTGTTTTTGTGTTTCGCTCGTTTTGACCTTGAAATCATTTCGCAGAAATAAGTAAGGTAAATCAATATTTTTTAACTTAAATAAGTACACGTTTTTTTTAACAATTAATTAGATATAATAAATAATTTTCAGTTGAAAAATTGAATACTTTTAATTATTGAATATAAAATGATTCGATAAAATTGATAGTTTCATCGAAAAAATAAAAAAAAATAAAAAATGTATTATGCATTCAACTTTAGCCTCAAATAACTTTTCAAAAAGTAAATTTATCGAAAATTTATAAGAGACATTTTTTGAAGAACGTTTAATTTCTTACAAAGATATGTAATAATCTTTCTACAGTAATGTTAAGCTGAAGAGCTATATAATCCCAAATTTCAAATAAAATCTCTATGAAACAAGATGTATATTATCAACTGTCAGTTTTTGACATTGAATCTCTTAATGTATGATAATAATATGCCGTCAAGAAGTTAAAAAATGTAAGTTGGTGTTAAGTAGTAATTATCTTTGAGATTAGCGTTTCACACCAAAGGTTCCAATAGACGAATTGATAATATAGTAACCTATATTTCACTTTTTAGTTGAAAATGCTTACCGATTAATCTGAAACGTTGATAATAACATTCTAGCTGTTAGTTCCAGTGATATTTTTTGCTTTTTAAAATTTTTAGGTCCATATTGATGAATAAGTTATTAACATTTCGTTGATTAAACTGATTGTAACAATAAAACAGAACATTTCTATCACTTACCTAACGTGGTAAGATTGACGATCTGGACCACTTCGTGGCAACTCTCCTTCACTTCGATATACGTGATTTCGCATTTGTAAATCGCTTCATCTTCTAAATGGACGTCTTCGATTTGCAAGATAGCCTGGCCCGCTTCCGTCGGATATTCCACCTTCATTCTGAAAATAATAACGATGATGATGAAACAATATCGTGTTGTGGCGCAATTTGTCAGGAACCAAAATAGATGGTAAATATCTCTATTACCAGTATTATAAATTAGTTGAGTCGTTATCTGTAATGACAATCGCCTTCCTTCTAGTTGTATTATTTCTCAATTTATTTGTGATGATTTATATGTTCATTGCTAGGAAAAAATATAAACAACTGTATAAAATATAAACAACTGAATAATGACGTAAAACAAAATGTATTGTAATTATTTATTGAGAAAACTGTTATTCTATTATCATAAGTTTGAAATAAAGATTCCTAATGATGTAAAAAATATTATCTTCTAGTTTTTTATATATTTATCCTTCAAGTCTGACAAAACACCCTTTCGCGATCTCTTCCTTAGTCGCAATCTTCTTGTAATTTGAGTTTTTCCAGGGTGTGATATGGGTAGGATAGAGCGGGGCTAGTTGATCGTAGGGGTAAGTTGTGCAATCGAAATATCTTAAAAACTAACCAACCTACAACAAAAGTGTACATGACGAAAAGAAGGGGTTATGGGAGGGGAATACACAACGAGACTGTCAATTGCTCTCCGATAAAATAAGAGAAAGCTTTGTTTTTTTTTCGGCGTAAAAAATATTACAGGTCATCATAATTTTTTCCACCTACCACGGAAGTATTTAAAGATTACTTAATTATTGTTTTAACTAACTTTTATTTTGTTGCCTCAACTGGGGCTAGTTGAGCAACGCGCGTTCAATACTTGCTGAACTAGCCCCACTAGATGTTCATTGTAGAAAATCAAATGTTTCTTTAATACATTTATAACCATCAATTAATTTGTGCATGAGATGATTCTACACCTATACTGATAATTACGTTAATGATTATTATTATATTTTAGGATGCGTACATATAAAAGAAATACCTCAAGTTTCTCATCAATATGATGGTGTTGGTTTGCTTGAATTTGGACTGTTTTGTTATTTGTTTTGTTCTTAATTGGTTTAGGACATAGGGCGGTTTTATTTGTCTTTATTAATCTGTAATCTATTTCTTTTTCTTTATCGCATTTGTTCTGTATCTTCGTTCTCATATATTCAAATACCATCTCATATATACCAAACCTGTACTTCCTCAATATTAATTTTTCTTAAACGTTTTTCTAATTTTGACATAGTACTGGGTCAAGATTTCATTCCTATTACTTAACACTTCTTTTGACTTAGTTATAATTTCCACCAGACTGAATAGTGCTTCTTCCAATTCTTTGATGTTTCTTGTTATAATAGCCATTGATATACCCCACTATTTGTTAACTCTTATAAAGTATATTGCTTTCACGACATATATTACTGTTAAGTCATCAATGAAATTCTCAGCATTTTTAACTATATTTGTCAATTATTTATAGAAAAAGTAACACAAATATAATTTTCGAAGTATCTTCCTTACTTTGTTTCAAGCAACTGTTGAATCTCAGATTGAAAAAAAATGGCGAGTTTGATGTGATAGGGTTATTAAGGCTTTTTTCGATTTCCTCAAGAGATGTGAGCAGTTCAATCAGGTTATATTGCAGGGATCGGAAAGATCTAAAAATCCGAAGGAAGTAAGTCTGGAGAAAACGCTGGGAGTGCCAACTCGATGATCCTTTCCAGAGTCAATTTTGCTGTATTGGGCTGTGTGTTGTCTTGAGCGACATTAGTTCCATCTTTTTTTGTCAATACAAAGTCTTTTCCTCTAGAGCATCATTAACACAAACTAGTTGCTACTGATAACGATCAGCAGTGACTGTTTGACCAGATTGGAGAAACTCATAAGGCTTAACGTCCAGCTGATCCCACCATATACGCAGCAACACCTTTTTGGAGTGAATATTTGGTTTTGCTAAACTCGTTAATAGCTCATTAGGATTAACCCATGATTTCACATCCTTGGATGATCATAGAGGATGCACTTTTCATCACAGGTCACAATCTTATTCAGAAAGTATTTTTGTTGAATTTGGATAGTAATGACATAACAACGCCAAGGCCTCCGCTCTTATTCTCAGCTGTGAGTTCATATGGGCCTCACGATCCTCTTTTTTCATGTTCTCTAGCTTATGCAAACGTTAAGAAATGGTTTGGAACATTTTTCCAAGTTCCTATTTGACTTCTAGTAGTGTACAACAACGATTTTCTTCAGTAGTGCTTCTAATTCTTCATCATCCATTCGTTTTGGGATTGTTTCGGACGTTTTGCAGCATTTAAACCAACATTTTCAGTTCCAAATTGCTGAAACCACTTCTTACAAGAACTGCACGAAAGGACATTATCTCCTAAATCTGCCCGTATCATGTTCTGCGTTTCAGCAGCATTTTTTTATTTGAAAGTCGAAAAAACCTTTTGAGATTGACGTTTTTGGGATATACAACAATATTATCACGAATCGAATCAATATTTTTTTTTTAACGACTAGAATGAACGCTGGTAGGATGCTTCGTATACTAAACAGATGCCCTGACTTCAACATTTTTAATTATTTTCCTTAAATTGGTTCGTAGTGTATCATATCATTTTGAAAATTGTAAATTATTCACATTGTGGAATATCAAAATTAGGTAATACCACTTTTAAAAATATACTAGCTTAGTCAAAAATATTATGCTTGAAAGAGCTGGTAAATATAATATTTGATTTGTACTTTTTGTACTGAAACGATTTGTTTGTTCAAAAGAATAGACAGTGATGTATTACTCTCACCCCCAGTTCCGAAGGACAACTTTAGAACGCATATGTTTAGAAAGGGGTATGTTCGAATGCAAATTTCAAAAATGTTAACTTTATCATTGAGACCAACGATCAACTATAATTCACAATATGATAAAATAACTCTAACGAGTGACCTACAAGTATTTAATATTGGCCATTCTCCAATACCGCATATTTAACAATATTTCAATATGCCCTTGATCTAAGAATATGCAGCCATGATAATACAACAACTTCATAAACTTCGACTAGCATATTGAGAAGTTTACGATTATAACGCCTTACTTAATTTATCGAAAAGGGTGGCGTTAGGGGGCTGGTTAAGAGGCGGAGGGCAAGAGCAAAATAGAGCGCGCAGTTCGAACATTACAGATGCAAATTAATTTCGTGCAAACTTGATATTTATGAAGGCCGTCGGTTGGCGAAGTGTCCGGCAGAAGTGGCGCCCTCTCACCGAAACTCGGATTAGGCGACTGCTCGGGGGCCCTATTAAGGGGCTGGTCTGCGGCCAACGGCGGACTGTTTAATCGAATTTCGAGTGGTTTACGGGCCATTCAGCGCCGATTCTGCTCTATGAACGTCTTCTCGGTCAGTCGAACGCTTTATAATACCTTAAATTAATACGGTCTGGCCCCCGACGGAGTCCTTGTAATTTCCGTCGTATGTTTTCGCCTAGGAAAGCCGGAAATATTGCTGTTGTCAACCTGGATTTGATCTAAAAGTTGTGTTTTTAATAAATCTGGAAATGCAATTTTGTATTTGGAAATATGAAAAAATAGTTACAATATTCTCTTCATTTCATGCTTATTTTATACATGAGTAGCCTCAATAAATAAACTACGAATTATATATAAATTTCCACTAGATTTAAAATTGTATGAAAATACGAACTATATTAAAGTCACAGTAAAAAAAGTAGTTATAACCTAAACCAGCGATAGCGAACCAATGGCACGTGTGCCATTGATGCTACGCAACAGAATCATTTGGGCACGGCATTAATTAAGGAATTTAGTCATCTAACCGAAACAATTTATTTTTTCGTTCTCAGTATCTTTTAACATGACTAGTTTGGTAAAAAAACAAAAAGTGTAAACTTAATGTAATAGAGGATTTCAAACTTGGTTGATTGAGAAATATGGCATGATTAGTAAAGGTGATAGAGCGGTGTGTGTTTTATGTTCTGGAACAGTGGTATGTAGAACATCGTCTGTAAAACGGCATTATTAAACAAATCACAAATATATTGGTCAAAAAAGCGAACCAGAGCAAAAGGAATTTATTGCACGTGCAATTAAATAGATAATTGAACAGTTAACGTCTATGATTAAATATGTTAGCAAGGATTGTCATACAGTTGCCGCAAGTTTTTCGGCTGTAAATATCATTGCTCGGAAGCAGGAAGATAGAATCCTAAAACTGACGGGAAATGTAAAAGAACAACAAACAAAATGACTCCAACTCCTCTCTTTATTATATCGCTATGTCTGGACGAAAGTACTGATGTACCTAAATCTGCTCGTTTAGCTGTTTTGCTCGATATGTTGTAGTAAAATTAATTGCGATAACATCGTTGCCAACAACTACTAAGGGCACATATATTTGTACGGCTGCTAAACATTCACTTGCTGAGAAAGAAATTGATTTAAGCAAAATTTGTTTGATAACAATTGATGCTGCTCCAAGTATGGTGGGCAAAAAAAATGGTTTTACCAGTATATTTCCAACAGGCATAGGACATTCAATTCTTGATTTCCACTGCATCATTCATCAATAAGCCTTGCGTGCTAAAGGTGGTTTTGCCTCCCTTGATAATATAATGGCCGTAGTCATAAAAATAGTGAACCTCATATCGTCGCAGGTTTTAAATAAGCGAAAGTTTGATGTTTAGTTGGATGAAGTCAATTAGGTGTATAATAGTTTATTGATGTATAATAATGTTCCCTGGTTGAGCCGCGTTAACGTACTTCAAAGATTTTGATTGTTTGGAAAAAATCTGACTGTTTTTTACAAAATGAGGGAAAAATTGTAAACTACTCACAATTGATGGATGTTATGTGACTTATAAAATTAATGCTTCAAGGCGCAAATAAAACAACTATCGTTATGATAGATCTCATTCGTGCTTTTGAGGCTAAACTGCAAGTTTTCAGTACTGATATTGTTACCAAAAACTACAAGTGTTTCCCAAACTTGAAAAAAATCATCAGAGATTCGGATTTACACGAAAAACCAAACCAAGCAAAAGTCACTGAAGAGTTAAATTCGGTATTTAATTCTTCAATCAAAGAATTTTCATCGAGATTTTCTCAGTTCAAAGAATTATTAGAAACACTCAAGTTTATTATGTATTTTGATGAAACTCGACTTGATAAACTGAACTTGTCCAAATTTGATTGGTTGGAAATTTAAGAAATTGAAATGCATCTGATTCATTTCCACCTTGGATTCAAAAATTTATCGAAAAAAGGAAAGAGTTGGAATTAAATGAAATAGAAAAACTATCAGGCAATGTGAGTAAAACTGACAATACCAAAATTTTGGAAACGTGGAATTCAATTCCAGACACATTTAGCTGTCTGAAGAAGTTGGCTTTTGCTACCTTAACAATATCATCTACCTACGCAAGAGTCATTATTTTCAGAAATGAATAACATTAAAGACTCGCTTAGAAATTGTTTGCCAGATGACACCAGTTCAGCACGCATTTGGCATCTAATTTGCAACAGCAGAACTCGCATGAACTTTTTTTTTTCATTCAAATCAACGTAAAACTGTTAATGTTACTATTGCTGTACAAAATCTATATTTCTGATTGTAAATAAAGAGTTTTAAGTTGATAGTATTTAGTTTAATCTTTTTTCCTATTAATCACTAAGTCAGGATACTATCCGAAGGTATGGTTGAGATATGTGGATGACATTTTTGCCATTTTTGATTCGAAAAATGAAAATTTAGATGATTTTATTAAGAACTTAAATAGTAAATCCGAAAATATAATATTCACGCATGAACTTGAAAACAACGATAGTTTACCATTTCTGGATGTGTTAGTCAGTAGAAATAATAAAAATAGGTTAGATTTTGATATTTTCAGAAAAACCACTACCACTTCGAGATACATTCCTAACGATTCAAATCATAGCTTCCAAAATATGATGGCTAGATTAAATTTTATGGTAAATAGATTAATTAATTTTCCTTTAAATAAAGATAATTATAACAAAGAATTAATTAGGGAGGTATCTGAAGTGAATGGTTATAATAAGAACATTGTAGATAAACTAATTAGAAAACATAAGTTCAGAAAATTATTGAAAGAATCTTCGACTTTTCAAAAGGATCAGAATACAAAGAAATTCATGGTAATACCATTTGATGCCCAGTTGACAAGAGGACTAGACAAAATTTTGAAAAAAGTAGACATTAAGGTTGTGTACAACCATATGATAAATTAAGAGAAGTTGTGGGTAATCCAAAGGATAAAGTAGAGCAGCATGAAAAGTCGGGGATTTACGAAATTAGTTGTCAAGATTGTGATCGAAGGTATATTGGGCAAACAAAAAGATCCACATCGACAAGATATAAAGAACATATTGCCCACATTAGATATGGGAGAAATGAAAAATTTTGTGTTGCCCAACATGCAATCGAACATGACCACAGTATAGATATTAGTAATTTAAGACTAATTAAAAGTGTTAATAATAATAGGGCTTTGGATGTATATGAAAGCATTCAAATAGAAAAATGTAAGGAAGTCATTGAAACGAGATAAAGGACCGATTCCTTTCAGTCAACTTTTTCAATTATTAATGTAAGGCTTAGTACACTTCACGGTTCATGATTTTTACACGCTTCGTTAGGTATGGTTTTCATATAAATAGAACATAGTTTAGTTTTAGAATTAGATTAAATCATCTCCTGATGATGCTAACATGGTTAGCGAAACGTGCATCGAGCAGTTCCAAAAAGTGTTTTGATAATAATAATAGTAATAATAATTTATTGAATCTTTAAGACAATACAAATATGCATGGATCAAATGAAAACAAGAGCATGCACAGTGCCACATTACTGGGTATTTTAATAATATTTTATTCTTGATAAGGTATATAATTTATTCAATTCCTACAACAATACAAAATATGCAGTAACACGACCTCAAAAACAATTTATATATATAATAGACATAAATAAGTATTTAATCTAATTATTGATAAGACATATATTCTTCTAAACTACTACTGACCTAAACAGTCCATCGACCCAATAAAACCACAACCATTTTTTATAATGGTTGTGGTTTTATAATAAGGATGAACCACTCGAGTCATTCATTGTGGTTACTTTAATATTTAATTTTTCTAATAGATTTAATGTTTCCGGTTTATTTTTATTAAGTAACATTCTAAAATTTTCGTTAAAAATGTGATTTTCCGCAATTAAATGGTTAGCATAATGGAAATTATTGTGTTCCTTAATGTAACTTCTTTTATGTTCGTTGAGTCTAATAGAAAAAAAATCTTTCTGTTTGATCGACATAGACTTTTGGACACGAACCGCACACAATTAAATAAACTCTCGATTTATAATATTTATTCGTATGACTTTCATTGTTTTTAATGAGGCGTCCTAGATTATTATTTGTTTCGAAAGCAATATTTATATTGCTAGTTTTTGATAAATGTTTGGAAACTAATTTGGTAACTTTTCCTGCATATGTAATTGTTTTGCCCGCTGTATTTTTAACATTATTGACAGGATAAATAAATTTATTATAACACTATTTGATATTTAATTTTTATTTATAATATTTGTGCCGTGTTCCTTTATTTACTGTGATTTGTTTGATGACATTCAATTCTGTGTCATAATAACACAGGCCGACATGATTTTTGTTAACATTGAGAAAAAGCTCTTTTTGGGTTTCATTTAAGTAGTTATTAAAGCACTTTTTCACAGAAATGGCCTAGTACGTCCCATTTTCAAGTACTGCTTCTTCTTTATATCATTGAGTCATTAAAATTATTTTTACCTTACTTTGAAGTACAAAAGTAAGAAGTACTTTGGTACAAAATATTGCTATTTTTTGTGTCTATGTGATAATAGGGCAACAAAAGAACATTACAGTAAGAAAAATTAGTCTTATAGAACTTCTTTTAAACCTGGTACTTCAAACATAAAATATGCCCCCCTTTTTAACCCAAAAAAGGTGCTTCTTACGCCTCTCCCTATTAAGGTTGGACTAATGAAAAACTTTGTCAAAGCCATGGACAAACAAGGTAATGGTTTCAAGTACCTAAAAGAAATATTTCCTTAATTAAGTGATGCAAAGCTAAAAAAGGAATTAAAAACTAAATGAAAAGGAACTGAGAGCTTGGACGTGTCTTGTAAGTGCAGGAAAAGGATTTCTGGGCAACAAGAAAAATAAAAACTATACAAATCTCATAGATAAACTCTTGAAAGCCTATGAAATACTAGGGTGTCACATGTCCGTAAAAATGTATTTTTTTACACTCTCGTTTCGATTTTTTCCGGATAATTTGTTTTCTTTTAAATCTATATAATATGACTTATGAAAATTGCAAAATCATGTTTATTGCTATTTCTAGTAATTTTTAAATCTAAAAAGTCGATATTATTATTTTGTTCTTCTTTAATTGTGAATTTAATGTTCTTATGTAAATTAAGAATTAATTTAGTTACCATCAGGGCCTGAAAAGAAAACTAAAAGGTCATTAACATATCTGTATTACTAAACTCAAAGAGACCACTAAACACCGAATCACTTTTTCAATCAAGTTCTCGACGCACGTTTCGCTAACCATGGAAGGTTTCAATAGAAGAATTGATATCTGTATTAGTAGACTGATGATTATATCCATCCATATTTATATCCGTCCGTTTTATTTTAAAATAAAGGATAATTTTTTAGTGTATCCGAATTTCCGATAGAGATCGCTGTCAAAGCATAATGGCAAAAATCATCATGGGCAATAATCATGGCACATCCAATGTCTTGTAAATCATCATGGAACGTTCAACATCAGAGCAACACTTGTAAATTGTCGAAATTTATTATCAAAATCAGTGTTCTGTGCGGCAGATTTATAGAGTGTTTAATGATGTACATAATCGCCCGTATGTGACGCTCAAGCGATGTATTCGTCGAATTACCGACAAATTCCAAACACATTTTACGCCGCTCAATATTAAGACAAAAATAAGACATAAAACTGTGGGTTCCAAAAAAATATCGCCGTTGTTACGGACAGTTTTAATAAAGATACAAATGTATCAATTCTTGAATGATGATCATTACGCAGATATGATCAATGATTGTTTAATTACGAATTTGGATAGTATTGATCTAGAGATGTGGTTCCAACAGCACATCTGCACATATCATGCATCCAACGCAACAATCGATATATTGAGGCTAAGAAAATTGTTTCGAAGAAAGGACCTGTTAATTGGCCATCTCGATCATGTGGTTTAACACTTATGGATTATTATTAAATCTTTAGTCTACGCCGATAAAGCAGGAACTACTGACGCATTGGAAGCCAACATAACTTGGAGAATTGCGAAATAAGACCCTAATTGCATGAAAAAGTGGTCGGAAATTGGATAGAGAAAATTCGCTTTGGAACAAGTAGCCACAGCGAACACTTGTCCAAAATTGTTTTTAAATATCAGTGCCATTGTATCTTATTTGGTTGTTGTTTCAGTTGTATTTAAAGTGCAAACGCACTAAAACAATCATCTTATATAATAACAACAGAAAAAAAAATATTGAGGTATGATGATAAATGCGAAAGGAAATATGGAAACGGAAATTGATAACAAAATATATTGTTATGCATTGAATAAAACATTTATAAGGAAGAAAAAAATAAGCACATCTACAAAGATTAAAATTCTCAATCGTGCGAAGCAAGTGAATTACGTGACATAACAACCTGGAAACAGACCAGTAAAATTCTCTATTTTAGAGCATTAATATCCGTGATCATAAAGAATCGTATAAACAATAACCTAAGCCATGAGCAACTCAATGCGAAATTAGTATTTTAGGCAGCCGAGATTCGTCTCGTTTCTTCTCTTTTTTCGTGGTCACGTCTCTTTGGGGTGGGGCACGGGCAATGGCGTTCGGGCACATGGTGAAAATGAATGAACATACAAAAATCTAGAGTTATATGAAAAATGGGAAACATGGAAAATTATATGAAACAATCGTAGGCAGATTCCCGGGTCACAAATTTACCAACAAGAACGGCACAAGACTCATCGAACTATGCCAACAGAATAACCTGAAGTTCATGTCAACATCCCTAAGACAATCTCCATAAAAATAGAAGACATGGAGATCGCCTATACAACAGATTGGAGAATTCCGGATAGACCACGTTGCGATCTCATACCCACAACAAAGAGAGATCCAAGAAGTCCAAGTCCGCAGGGGTGCGAACATTGACTCAGACCACTACCTAACACGAATCAAAGTCAAGTTCACCCCAAGGAGAATTAATTGCAAGAAAACTCATCTGCACAAATTCGACACGAAATAGATCAAGGAATCCAACATAACAGAGGAATGGGAAAAGAAACATGCAGATACATGAAAAAAATTACACAAAAAGCACAGGAACTGATCCCATTGAAAAAGAACACAAAACATCCTTAGTGGGACTCGGAATGTGAAAGTGCATTGCAGCGACGCAAACGAGCATTTCGGGAGTACAACACTAAAAAATCCCCAGAAAGTCAACAGCTTTTTGACGTGAATAGAAAACAGACCGTAAAGGTTATCAGGCAAACTAAGAGGAAGTACATGAAGGAACAACTAGACTTTATAGAGCAGAATTTTCGCAATTACAACATGAGAGACTTTTATGGGACTTTGGCGAGAGAAATCCATGAATACACAGCACAAAATATTTGCTTCAGAAAGCGGAATGGGAGATTAGCGCTAACTAATCAGGGGAACTGTCAGAAGCTGGCACACTATTTCTCTGATCTCAATTGCCCCGAACGCGACACGATTCGCCAAGAAAAATTGTATCTTTACCCACTCAGAATCACTACCACCAATACAGGAAGAAATCCACAGGCACATACGCAAACTAAAGAATAACAGGACATCCGATGAAAATGGTATCACAGGGGAACTATTGAAAAATCTCAGACGAAATTCACTGCAGGAACTTACGCAAATTATCACGAACATCTGGCAAACAGAAAAATTATCAGATGAATGGAAATGTGCTCTTATCCAACTGCTGCACAAGAAGAGAGACAGAACAGATGTGAACAACTACAGAGGAATCTTCTTACTACAAGTCACTTACAAAATACTCTCAGCATGCCTTCTCCAGAGAACACAAGAACAAGTAGAACACAAAATTGGCGAGTACCAGGCAGGCTTTCGCCCTTGTCGCTCATGCACTAAACAAATATTTAACTTAAAAACAATACTGAAATACAAAGCTATCAGGAAGGTCCCAATCATATATACGATCGTGGACTTCAAGAGAGCATACGACTGCATCGACCGAAAATCTCTGTCCAACATCCTGAAAGAACAAGGACTCGACCCTAAAACACTACGATAATCAAGCAGACACTGACCGACACAATCTCTAAAGTGAAATTTATGGAAGAAATTTCCAAACCCTTCGTGATTAAAACCACAGTACGCCAACGAGATGGGTTATCCCCACTCCTCTTCAACCTGGTCCTGGACAAAGTCATAAAGGAATGGCCAAAGGAACTGAAAAATCAAGGACACTGGAAACCAATACGACTCGGATGACCCAAAAACAACATAGAAATATCAGCCTAGCCCTCGCAGACGACCTAGCCATACTCGCAGACAATGAAAAAGGGGCAACCAAACAGATAGAAGTCTCAGGGAATGTGCAGAGAAAGTCGGCCTACAAATGTCCTTTCCAAAACCGAATTCTTCTGCTCAAAATTGAATGTCCAAAATCTGAACACCAAATAAGGCAAAATAAATAGGGTCACTCACGTCAAATACCTCGGCGAGATCCTCGAACCCACAGGAGAAGAGAAGATAGCACAGAAGGCTCGATTACAGAAGACGAAGAGGGCATACGGCAAGACACAGAATATCTACAATAAGAAATGCATATCCACACATGCAAAAATAAGACACTACAACACAGTAATCAAACCAGAGGTACTATACGCACGCGACACACGTACACTCCAAACAAAAAGGGGCATAGAAAACATACTAAAAGAAGAAAGCAAAATTATGAGGAAAATTATCGGGTCACAACTGACCGAAGAAGGATACAGACTATATTCTAGAAACACCACAGAGAGAATGTCCAACGTAGCGGCGAACATAACAAAAAGAAAGTTGAAATTATATGAACATATCAGTAGACTCCCACCGACAAGACTCACCAACAGAATTCTTACATACATACAAAGAGTCAAATCAACAGTATCATGGGTCGCACAAGTCAGAGCTGATCTGCTGATCTGAAAGGCACAAATGGGTCCGACACAGTTTGAGGATAGAAGAACCCACAGAAATAAAACACATATGCGGAACGTTGCATCAGGGAGCGAAGTTTCGAGGAGATCGGAGACAAGGTGGACAGAGGAGATAAAGAGAATCCACAGAGAAAGAATGAGAGAGGTGTAGAGGATCAGAAAGAACACTCGAAGGTGAGTCAGAATGCTTTACGTGATCCAACCGGGTCTATACGCACCTAATAATAATAAAAATAGGAAACTACAAGAAAAGAATGAGTTACAGGTCCAGAAAACTTGAAATGGCGAAGTGATCAAATCTATTCATTGTAAGCAGACAGAATGGAAGCAGGGTGAGAGACTGGCTGGAAATTCTACCATGATACCTCGACTCTATAAGATAGAACAGGGCCGACTATGTATGTAAGTATTGCATATACAGTGCTTTCATTTAAAAGTAGCCACCCTCATTATTCCTTTTAGAGAATTTTTAGAATTTTTTCTTTCCGTCCTCATTATCGATGAGGAAGTTCAAAACCAATGTCCGTTATATTTTGTGTTTCACCTTTTTACCTTTAGTCACCTGTACCTAAAAATTTTAAATGGGAACCCCTATCTTGTAATATATCATTTTAAACGTCTTGAAAATCTTAATTAAACCGCGTTCGATTGATTCCTTTTCGAAATAGATGGAAAAATTATAGTGTATTACTATGGATGGCTGTAAACAGCATTTTGTGTACGAGTGAAAAATGTTTAACCAAAACGCAAAAATAAATTAAAGAAATAAATGTACTTTTAAAAATAAGGATTTAAAAATTGATTCTATAAAGTGCTAAAAATGTCCACCACTGTTAGCTAAACAATAGTATAATCTGTTCTTGAATTATTTTCGAACGTTTTGAAAGATGTCTTATTAATTAATTTGCATGTCTGCGTAATTCTGGTTCTTAGGATCTGAATATCCTGCGGTGGAGTTTTGTATACAACTGTCTTTAGATAGCCTCAAATAAAGAAATCCAGTGGCATTATATCTGGAGATCTCGTCGGCCATTCTACGGCGTATCTTCTGCCTATCCATTTGTCAAGAATGTCTATCCCACTGTCGAACTTGTAATGAGTACTGTATCATGTTGAAAGTATAAATATTGTTCATCCAACAGTGGGTTTTCTTCTTCATCGATTTGGTTTTCTAAGGACTGTATTATGAGTGGATCGACTTCATCGACTTCCAATAAGTTTAAGTATAATTCATCATTTTAATTTTCTTCAATAAAAATCGGATCTATTTTTTAATTTCCAAGAATTCCAGCCCAAACGTAAACCTTTTGGCGAAACTACGTATGACCTTCTCGAAACACATGTGGATTGTTATAATCTTAGTATCTACAATTATGTTTATTTCGCTGAAACAAATATTCTTTATTAATTCGGGTTATTTTGGATTCTCTCAGTCATTATTTCACAAAACTGAATGGTTCTGTCATAATTATCTTCGCTGAGCTGCCGAAGAATACTAAATTTGTATGGAGATAATTTGTTTTGTTTTAAAATTTTGTCTATGGAGCCAATGGAAATATTTGTTAAATTAATGACTTTTGGGATTGATGTGGTTGGAACAACAGGGAAATAGCCTAAAATTTCAGTCAGTGTGGTTTCATAAAAAACTGTCGGCTGCTTATTCACTTTGTTACACACGGACCCAGTCTCTGAAATTTTTGAACAACTTTTATTACGTATTGATGTCTTATATTTTTGCCCGCATGCTTTTCATTAGAAAGTCGGGCTGGTTCTGCCAGTACACCTAGCTTCAGCACCATAAATAAAAATAATTTCAATTTTCTCTTATAAAATATACATCGATAAATTCTGTCACTGTTACTGCAAGTGACACCACAAACAGTCGAAATGTTTTTAATTTCAGGGGCAATGACGAATAAAGTGTGCATCAAAACACAAATGAGCGACGAGTTAAAATAAAAAATATCTTATCTTACTTTTTATATTAGGAAAATAAAAATGGGGTGCGTAAAAAAAATTAAATCAAATATTGTATACATAATGTTGCGATTCCCTTAAATAATTTTTAAAATCAATTTTTCCTTCTATTACGAGAACGGATCAACCGATTTTAGTTTTCTAAATGTAGTTTAATTAGGATTTTCAAGACCTTTAAAATGATATATATATATATATATATATATATATATATATATATATATATATATATATATATATATATATATATATATATATATATATACATTATTATTATTCACGTATGGGCCCTGGTGGATCACGCGAAGTACAATTAGAGGCGTTTGTTGTTGTTGTTGTTGTTGTATATATATATATATATATATATATATATATATATATATATATATATATATATATATATATATATATATATGTTACAATATAAGGGCTGCCATTTAAAATGTTTAGGTAGAGGTGAGTGAAAGCAAGGAGGTGAAATATAAAATTTAACGGACATTGGTTTTGAACTTCCCCCTTGATAACTAAATTGAGGTGTTCTTTGTCTAGAGCTAATTTTCATTGCTAAAAGATATAATGAGAGTGGCTACTTTTGAAATGAAAGCACTGTATAAAAAATAATATTGTCTCATACTCTATTAAATTTCATAGTAAAATGTAAATTATTATAAGTACTTCTCTTGATCTATAGATAACTTATTAGTCCAGTTTGTCATTTAGGTTTATCTGCAATTAGCAGGAAGAATTCTAAATCCCATTTGTTCCATACATTTTTATCTGCTGGAAAAGCTAATGCCTAAACAAAAGCCTCTCAAAAAGAAAAACAGAGGGGAAGCAATAAAGAATATTAAAATCCCTATCCACGTGGAACGTTAAGAAAACGAATCCTCCATTTTTGTTTACTCCCTTTTAAAAAAACGTAGTTCCATCTCTCATATCAGCGAAAAGGCAAAAACAGCAAATAGTATTTGAACGGGAAAGCTTCTTACTTGGGATTTAAAATGGAATTCAATCTAAGAGGTACAATAAATATTAAGAATGTAAGGGGAGTCGCCTTGCTGCTTCTCTGTCCGTTCTCTTGTTTGGGTCGACTTGATGTTATGATGGTCAATTTTCCAAATCATTCAAAAACGATTTATCGTGGATAGTTCAGATATAGAGTAAACTTTTGTTCGATAAGGGACCAGAGCGACTGGTCCCTTATCGACTCCCCCCTCGACTTTTCCACTACTTTTTTTTCTTTAATTTTTCGTTAAACTAAAAGTAATATCAAGAAATCGATGAAACGAGCTTATTTCTTGATGTTTTTTCGTATCTATCCGTGATGGCCATAACTGCCTGCTCGAGATGGCAGTTTCAGAACGTCATTCCAAAATTAAGTTGCTGAGCTAACAAATTCGGTAATTTAATCAATATGAGGCGACCAACGCACAGATCTTCTCCATGGTTAAACGGCCCTGTTTATTCAACGTAAGAAAACGAAGCGGCCATCCGTGCATCGGGGACGATGGTTCATTTTCCGGAAGAGCGAGCAGTCACGCTCGGAATTTTCCATGGGAAACACACCGGACCTCTGAGAGGAATTTTTGTTTGTGTATCGGTATCCTGAATAAGATTTATCTTAAAGAGACGCGAACTCGTTGTCCTCGAATTCTCCCATATTAAAGATCGAATGTTTTAAGTTCAATTGTAATGGGGAGAATAATAAAAAAACCATGAATTATATATATATATATATATATATATATATATATATATATATATATATATATATATATATATATACCGTGAAGGTTGGAAGCATTCTTTCTGAAGAGGCCTTTATCCTGCAGTGGATCGGTACGGGCTGATGATGATGATGATATATATATATATATATATATATATATATATATATATATATATATATATATATATATATATATATATGTATACATGTATATATATATATATATATATATATATATATATATATATATATATATATATATATATATATATATATATATATGTATATGTATATATATATTGAACAAATACTAAACTGTCCTGAGCCCTTAAACAAATTAGCAACACTAAAACCTAAACAAACAAACCCAGATTCATGAAATAATTAGGCAAATCAAGCGGCTTAAAAATGACAAGGCTTCTGGTGAAGATGGAATCACTGCGGAACTTTTGAAATCCGCTGGTCCAGGCACAATCAGGGAAATAACCAAAATTCTACAAGAAGTTTGGCGAACCGAACGGATTCCGGAAGATTGGAAAGATGCTCTAATCCATCCACTACATAAGAAAGGATGTAAACAACTACAGAGGGATATCTCTTCTCCCAGTTTGTTACAAGATTCTATCTCAAAGTCTACTAGACAGAGCACAGGGACAGTTAGAACCTAACATTGGTGAATATCAAGCAGGTTTTCGACCGGGCAGATCCTGCCCTGAACAGATCCTGAATCTGAAGTTGATTTTAAGACATCAAAAACTGTACAATAAAAATCTCGTCTGTACATTTGTGGATTTCAAAAAAGCATATGATTCTATTGACCGCGAATCTTTATTCCGAATCTTGAAAGAACAAGGACTAGATCTGAAAACGCTGGCAATTATTAAAGCAACGTTAACTAACACAAGGTCAAAAGTTAAATTCATGGGTGAGGGGATGGACTCTCGCCACTCTTATTTAACTGTGTTTTAGAAAAAGTAATACAGGAGTGGCGTGAAAAAAAGTCCGCCCTGAATATTGACCAGCCCATTAAACTGGGGAGAACCAACATCAAAATTGATTGTCTGGCATTTGCTGATGATCTAGCAATTTTAGCTCAAGAAGACGGCACAGAAACAGATTGAAATCCTAAAAGAAACAGCAGAAAATGTAGGACTCCAAATTTCCTTTGAAAAGACACAATACATGACCTGCAACAGACTAAGAACGCCATTTCTAAAAACAAAATATGGTAACATCAGACGAGTCTCTCAATTCAAATATTTGGGTGAAATAATCATGGAAAATGGGTTGGAAAAAGCGGCCAATAAGGGTAGATGTCAAAAAATGGAAACGGCAATGAAACTTACACAAAATATTTACAACAAAATATGCCTATCTAAAAACACAAAACTGAGGCATTATAACACAGTTATTAAGCCAGAATGTCTATATGCTGCGGAAACGCTCATTTTGAATAGAAAGAGGGACATCGAGGACATTGAAAAGAAGGAAAGAAAAATCATAAGAAAAATCCTAGGGCCCAAACAAATAAATAGCACAACATACCGACTTCGAGAAAACCAAGAAATCAAACAATACACAGATATACATAGCGATATGAGAAAAACCAGACTTAAGTTTTACAGACACATAAAACGGATGAATCCGAGTAGGTTAACTAGACAAATAGTCGAATTTTATGAAAATAGGAGTAAAGCTAAAGTAGAAATAATTAAATGGATTGCTGCAATTAAAGAGGACCTAAGATCAGCAAATATTACACAAAGTGAAATTCAGGATAGAGGCTGTTTCAGACACAAGGTTAACGTTTGGAAGGTTGCCCAGAGAGAAAAATGTAGGAAGACTGGAACAACTTGGTCTGACGAAAGGAAAAAAGCTCATAGCGAAAGAATGAAATTAGTATGGGCACAAAGGAAGGCTAACAACAACAAACGCCTCTAATTGTACTTCGCGTGGTCCACCAGGGCCCATACGTGAATAATAATAATAATAATATATATATATATATATATATATATATATATATATATATATATATATATATATGAGCATTCGGAGAGAGACCACAGTGCTTGGTATAATTATACACCCAATTGTTGGGTTCCACAACCTCATGTGGAACACACAGAATTCTAACACTGCATATATACGCCATCCGACGGGAAGTCGACGAAAGTATGGGTTGTTGACTGTGGATAGGGACTCCCTATTCTTGACGAGAGAGCATATATCGGTACTCTGAAGAGTCTGGAACATCAAGAGACGAAACATATGCCTTCCAAATTGCAGAGATGCAATTTGGGGTCCTGTTCCCGGTCAAGCAATCAGTAAAATGCTCTTTTGGGCGGTGACGCAGGTTGTTGTGTGTTCCACATGAGATTGTGGAACCCAGCAGTTGGGTACATGATTACACCAAGCACTGTGGTCTCATTGGGTGCAGTCCAAATAATTCTAACACTGCATATATACATATACATTGTTGTGTTTGTGTTGTTTAGGTGGGGTGTTGGTTAGGTGTTTTTTAGGTGTGATCTATGGGGAATAAGCAAATTGAGGCCTCAGAGTAAATCAACTAGATTTTCTTGATAATGGCTTCAAAGTAGAAGCCGAAGCGTCGAGATTTTACAAATCTAAAACGCAGTTCTATCCGAGAACCTAATATTACCGACCGCGGAAGCCTTTCCGAATATATATTTCGAATAATGAATAACAATTTCGAATAAATGAACATTATTTGTTATTTGCGAATAATGAATTAATTATTATTCGTTATTCCCAATAAAGTAAATAGAATAAATTATTATTTATTTAAATTTGATAAAAAATCGATCTTTCGAATAATTGTTAAAAAAATGAAGGACATTTTGAATAACATTTCAAACATTAAATTAAATAATAATATTCCTTATATTATTATTATTATTATTATATTATAGAGTAATTAACTAAATAATTAAACCACATAAATTAAACTTATTTTATATACAATTTTTATTATTTTTATAAAAACTAATGCCATTTTTATTTAAAACTAATTAGAAAAACCATTTAATTTTTTTTTTATTTAACAATTAAAATTCAAAAAAGCACCAAACGTTTTTCAAATAATTTGTCTGAAAGTTTATGTAATTTTGGTGTATAGAACGTGGTGGTAAAAGGAAATAGCTCTACAGGCTCATCAAACGGTGTTAACTAACGTATTGTGCTTAAAGAAAAATACCCTTGGGAATAATGGTTAGCAATAGCTCTACTATCCACTTTGGAAAATTTTTTAATGTTCTTTGTTTTAATGTTATTTACAAGGAAGTAAAATACTATAAACAATATTTTTACTCGCTGCAATATATCCAGTGGTTGAGCCACTAGTACTATGATTTTTCTGCCCAGCTCCTTAAACAACTGTCCACATTACTCTTTTATACCCATTACTTGTTTTAGGCTTTGGTAAAAGGAATTCCATCGCATCTCTCCAGGTCTTGACAAGGTATGGTTGAGAAGGCTGATTTCGATATCTGAGCAGCATTTTTTGAACCATTATTGAAAGTTCCTATATATATATATATATATATATATATATATATATATATATATATATATATATATATATATATATATATATATATATATATATATATATATATAGATAAAAGCCAAGCACAGTGGCATAGTGTATTGGTTGTATCTTTCTATGACCTGCTCTAGTATATATATATATATATATATATATATATATATATATATATATATATATATATATATATATATATATATATATGTTTTTTTTGTTTAATCAAATATTTTTGTCTAAGAGGTACGTCTGCAGAAGGAAGACAAGAAAAATACAAGGAAAATAACATTTAGAAACTTATTTCTCTTGGAGCATTTTTAAAAAGATTATTTTTTTTTTGTTTACTCCAGTAGAAAAATGTAGTCTCATTTCTCATACCATCGAAAAGATAGAATACAATAAATATCATTTTAGCTGGAAAGCTCCTTATTTCGGATTTGAAAGTGAAGTTAATAGAAGTGGCACGATAAATAATAAGAGTGTAATGGGAGAGGCCTTGTTGCTTCTTTGTCCGTTCCCTCGTCTGGCTGCAGTTGACGGTTACCGAGAACGCCGAAATCATTCTCAAAGAAGTTTTCGTAGTTACTTTTGCTCGATAATGCTCCACAAGTTAATAGTTGGTGTTTTTTTTTTTTGTTAAAATAGGTAGGGAAAGAATTGTATTGTTACTGTAGAAATAGTTTTTTTGATAGGTGATACTGGAAGTGATACTAGAGTACCCTTTTTTATGTTATGATAGTTATTATGATGTATTTTGATAACTATCTTGAAAACTTTGATAACTGATAACTGATTTTAAGTGCTGAGATATTCAAGAATATGATCAATAAGAACAGTGTCATTCAAAAATGAGTTTATTTATGTGACTTGAAGAAAACATTGTGTGAAATTTTTTCAATCAGCATTTAAAAACTGCTATGTCAGATATACTCTGTTTATCAATGTAATTTGTATACTGACTCATGGTATATTTATTTTGGAACTTTATCCAATTTTATTATTTAATTAATATGATGGGACCAACAACTGAACTCTCTCACTATCAAACGGGTTCTGTTCAATCAATGCAGAAAAATTTCCATCCGCGCACCGGAGACGATGGTTCATTTTCCGGGAGAACCCACGCCCCGAATTTTCCTTGAGAAACGCGCCGGACCTATGCGAGGAATTTTCGTTTGTGCGTCGATCCTTCGAAAAAGATTTATATTGAAGAGACACTAGGTTGTTCTCGTCGAATTTCCCGACACAGAAAAACGAAAAAAAAAAACTCTTTCTGCCCTTGTCACGGCGTATATTTTATTGTCGGTCGTAAAGGACGGTAATTCCGAAAAAGGAGCAAATACAGATTGCTGAAATATTTAAGCGTACTGTGTGCGCTCTTGTTTCCTAAGTGTTTTTGAATTGTACAGCAGAAAGGGGATATTTTACAGCTTATATCTTTGACAGTTGTATTTTTGTCTTGACATTTGAGGAACTGAACAGTATGAGAATATAGTTGGTGTTATACGAGGTGTTATACGAGGTGTTCCTTATCCTTGTGTTCAAATTTTGGAAGAATATGGAAGACTTAATTCTAAGACTAAAAACGCAAAAATAGAAGGTGGATCTTTATTTAAAACACAAATCGCCAATTTTTTATGTTGGGCTACTGTGTATCCCTTGGATTACTCAGAATTAGCTTATTAAATGATACCTTATTCCAAATTTTCTAAGCATCCTGTTAATTACGTATCAAACGGTATTACCATGAAATTGTTTTTGTTTGCTTGGAAACTATTTCTGTTGTTCTGTTTCTGAAACTGTTTGTTTGAAAACTGTTGTTTTATTTTTGGTGACTGTTTCTTTCGAAAAGTCGAAGATTCTTTGAATAATTTCTCGATATTATGTTTTTTAATTTGTTTATCTACAATATCCTTAATGTAACCATAAATTTCGGCCACCTCCCGAATCAATTTTAAATCTTTATTATAACTGTCTTTAAAGTTTGAGTAAGTTTGAACTTGAATCTATTTTGAATGAATTGAATATATATATATATAATACAAACATCCCCCTTCCAAAAACTCTAGATATTCTGAAAAACAAACATCACATATCAACGGATATTCTTAGTTTTATTCAACATTGCATGTCGAATACATATTTTCTCTTTAAAAATATGTTCACATCATCATCCATCCTAATTAAATTCGGTGGTCAAAACTTTAGTCATAAGGTCCTTAAGATTGTCGGACAAGGAGCATAGGCAAACTATACTTAATTCTCTAGAAATGGTAGTGATTCAAAATGGTTACGGCAGCCGTCAAATAAAAAGACATATTGATAAAGTTCAGGCAACAAGTTATATATATTTCACCAATCCACTAAGTGATTGTTCCAAAACCCCAAAGTTCTTTTGCCATGTATCCAGGGTGTCACAGATAAAACTTGCCACGGATTCAGATCCTGTAATATAGAAACGATATTTACAACAGAAATAAATATATCCAGTTTCCTTAGGCCAGTGAAAGATAATATCCACATGGTGTCTTTGAGATTCCTTGCAAAATCACAAAAATATATTTCGACAAGGCCAAAGTAATCGCGCCTATATATTCTTACAAACCCCGCATAATTCGTGAAGCATTTGAGATCGAAAAACGCCCAAATAAGACGTCTAAATAAGAAGGTCGGCGGTCTTAGAGTTCTAAATACATGGAAACCACTTATTTCCAAATTGCCCATCCGAAACCCTCCCAATCAAATGTCTTTTCTCACTCTTAGCTCTCAATCGGGCGTCCCACCCAAAACCTCAGCTATTAATCAAGAGGTCGTGTCAACCACTTAGTTCTTTTATAGTTGTGAGCCGTGTGGAGTAGGCAGATTAACACTCCAGACCAAGTTCCTTACAAGTGTCAAAAACATAAGGATTTCCTCGAACAAAATTGCAAAGTTAAATAAATCTAAAAATTTAGAATTACTCACAAAATGGCAACGTCGATTTGAGATGATCGCACGACAACAATTAATTCAGTATGTATATAAATTCAATTTAAAACCAAAATTGAATTCTGTACGTGAATATCACGATATGTTTCTTATTTACGTACAAACGTTTGCCAACCAAATTAGAAATGTATCAGGACTTTTTCAACGTGTTCGGAAAAATAGGTTAGAACGGTACCAGACTTGCGTAACCTGGTGGACATTTTTAACTTTTAATGAATTAATTAATTAAATTTTAGTGAATTAATGTTTCATCTACTGTTATAAAACATTGAAGAAACTTAACAAAATCGCGTGTAAATAAGTCGAAACATTCTTGAGAAGTGTTAGGAAAACGATATATCGATAGGAAAACTTTTTCATACTTAAAACTACTATAAAATGTAGTAGACGATCTACTAAGATGTGGATCTGATTTATAGATTAAATCATCTCCTGATGAAGAAGATCTCTCTGATAGAAGAATTGATATATTTTTGTTGTTTTATTTACTTCAAACTAGCTCCAGTTTAAGTTTACTGTAAGTAAACTGGCTCCAGTTTAAGTTTACAAAGTTGGTCAATTTTTTACGTTATTAATAAAGAATTTATAGCAGTAAGTACAGGTATCGGTAGTTTTTTTATTCAATAGTGGTTTAGAAGGTAACAGTTGAAGTTTTTTGTTAAAACAGAACGAACATTGCCTCCACGGTACTTAATTTTTATAGATTCTATCTTTAGATAGACTCAAAATACACTGGAAGCAAAGAAAAAGAAAAAATTTGTCATTTTTATTACATATATACAGGGTGTCCCGAAACTTAACGTCAAGTGGGTGCCGGGCGAACAGCTAGGTTATACCAATTCTGACCAAAATAAGAAAAAAAAAATTATGTCACCGTGTTAAGTGATAATAGGCATATTTTTGAAAATCTTGATATTCGACACCTTAGGCTATATCTTTAGGTACTGTTATCACAAACTTTCCAATTGTTCAGTGACATATTTTATAACGTGATCTTAAATAACCGTGTTATTAATCGCAATCACAAATCAATCAATGAACGTTGTTAATTTAGTAAAAAATAAGTTTCATTGAGTCTCGGTTTAAAAAATTATGTCAGCTTATTTTGATACTTCATCTTTAAAAAAAAAGTATTACACTACCCTGGGCAAGTTATTTCAGAAGATGGCCCATTTAGTCAACAGTGGTATAACAATTGGCAGTTTTCTTTCCACAATAAATATTATTGCTTATTTATTATGCAAAAGGACCACATCTCAAAAAACTCATACCATGATGGACATCCCAGTGTAAATGAGATAAACAGATGTGATAGATTGAGGTAGACGACGACGAATTAGATTCAAAATTATATAAAAATTGGCATTTTTCTTTTCACTTTCAATGGCGCCAACTACTTGGATTTTCTCTAAAACGATTTGCAGACTTTGTTAGAAGATGTACCACTCAATATCTACAGAGAAATGTAAATTCAACAAGATGGTTGCCTAGCGCATTATACTCATCCTGTACAGGATTATTTGAACAGAGAATACTATAACATCCACCGAAAGGTGGATTGGGCGCCGTGGTTCAATTGAGTGGTCTCCTCGCTCTCCGGACCTAAACCCTCTTCATTTCTTTTATTGAGGCTGCATAAAAGAAAAAGTGTATTCACAACCAATATAAAAATCTAGCCGAACGGCGTCATAAAATGGCTGAAACAGCAGAACAAATAAATGCAAGGAGATTCGCCCGACTTGTGAAAGATATTTTCTGAGGCGATGCAGAGCATGTACTCGTGGCGAACGCAAACAATTTGAATATTTGCTTTAGTTTTAAAGAAAAATATTGTGAAAAATAGAAGTATTAGAATAATTCCTCTCATATCATTTTGATTAAGTTTTATTTTAATAAAATAATAGACCAATTAATAATTTGACTCGCACACATTGTCTTTGGGTTGAGTTTTTTGAAATTAGGTTCTCGGCAAAAGAAAGGCAATAATATTTTTTTGTGGAAAGAAAAATGCTGTATCATTTTGAAATATTTGTTGTATCATTTTGAAATATTCACTAAATGGACCATCTTAAAGTTTACTGTCAATCTGGCTATTTCGTCGTCGAACAGCGTCACTTACTATCTCACTTTGTCACATCTGTCATATAACTTACACTGGTGAAGTCCATTTTTGGGCACACAAAAGTATTTTTATCATGGTATTAGTTTTTTGAACGAATGAGATCTGAAATGTATGGCTGGCACGCATTTGGCCAAGTTCAATATAGTATTTAAGAGGAAACTCCCACTTTATCTGAAGAGAAAAGTTTTTAATCAGTGCGTGTTGCCTGTTTTGATATATGGAAGTGAAACAGGGACACTCATATCACAATCAGTTCAAAAGCTTCGGGTTGCACAGAGGGGAATGGAAAGGTGTATGCTTGGTATTACAAAACGGGACAGAAAGACATGAATATGGATCAAAGAACAAACGAAGGTATGTGACATCATTGGAAAGGTGAAAGAATTGAAATAGAAGTGAGCTGGTCATAAGCGAGACGATGCGACGACAGATGGACCAAGGCAATTCTGGAATGGATACTGCTTGATCATAAACGTCCGCGAAGAAGGCCGAAAACACGATGGACGGACATCATCAAGTATATTGGACCCGAATGGCAGAGGAAAGCTCAGGACCGTGCGAATTGGAAGCATGCTGGGGAGGTCTTCATCCTGCAGTGGATCGACAATGGCTGAATGATGATGATGATGATGATTCCGTTCGTTTTTCGTTCGATTTTCCGTTCGTTTTCGTCCCCAGTACTCAGTCCCAATTCCGAATTTAATTTTCAGAGTCGCGTCGATCAAATATAAAATTTCCAGTTAATTCTTGCCTGATTTTCCGATTATAGCGATTCTTCACCTGGACCTGGCGCGAACAACGTGTCGAATTCGATGGAAATTATGCGGTCGAGAGTCTGAGAAAAATTTGGATATATGGCCGTCGGTGTCGATTGCTCGCCTTCGTTAAGAAAGATAAAAAGATTAATGTTTTTTCCAATGAAATTTCTGCTACATGACATCTTTTTTCCGTGAAGTTTACGACCCTATTTTTATAAAATTCTATATCATTTAATAGTTTCTTTTTCTTTCCCTCTCATTATAGTTATTGAATTAAATTGCATTATATTAAACACGACTAGAATATTTACAAAATAATATGCATCCAATTAAAATCAGCAACAAAAAATTGAATTTTTTAAATTGTTTATCATTTTTATTCAGGTAACTTCTAAAATAATGGTAAGTCACGCTGTATCAGTCTCCATTTTAATATGAAACCAAGAAGAATTTTTAAATCATATTCTTACAGTTGATATAGAAATTGCTATTATTATTGCTATTATTAAATAACAACAAAAAACTTCAAAATTTGCAACAAAGTATCTAATAAATCAAATCAAAGTCGATTTAAACTTTTCTGTCGAACTAAAGAAGCTAAAAGTGATACATTAAAATATATTTTTAAACTTGAAACATCCAAAACAATAGAATGGAATAGAATAGAGATGAATTATAGTTACAAATTAATATTTATAACGTTTTAAATAACAACTTGGAGATTATTCAAGAAAACCCCACGATTTCTAGTAAAATAAAACAATTTTAAATATATTGGAGAACAAAATGCAAAAATGCACGTGAATAGAAAGAGAGGCATCGAGGACATTGAAAAGAAGGAAAGAAAAATCATAAGAAAAATCTTAGGCCCCAACCAAATAAATAGCACAACATACCGACTTCGAGAAAACCAAGAAATCAAACAGTACACAGATATACATAGCGATATGAGAAAAAGAAGACTTAAGTTTTGCGGACACATAAAATGGATGAATCCGAGTAGGCTAACTAGACAAATAGTCGAATTTTATGAAAATAGGAGTAGAGCTAAAGTAGAAATAATTAAATGGATTGCTGCAATTAAAGAGGACCTAAGATCAGCAAATATTTCACAAAGTGAACTTCAGGATAGAGGCTGTTTCAGACACAAGGTTAACGTTTGAAAGGTTGGCCAGAGAGAAAAATGTAGGACGACTGGAACAACTTGGTCTGACGAAAGGACGTTATTTAGGAACACGTAATAAGAAATAACACTGCAAAATTGGGAAACTTGTGATCATAGTACCCAATGATATAGCTAGGGTGTCGAATTTCAAGATTTTCAAAAATATGATGACATGGATTTGTTTTTTCTTATTGTTGCCAAAACTGGTATAACTTAGCCTTTCGCCCGGCACCCGCTTGACGTTGTTTCGGGACACTCTGTATATATGGAATCAATATATATTTGATTAAAAAAAGGTTCAAAGACGACAAAAAACGAATTCTATTTCTACCGAAAAAACTCACATCGACTACCTTTCGGATTATTATCGGACAAAAGCTTATTCTGTATACAGACTAACTAAACAAATAAATATATCGTTTAAGAGTAATTTAGGAAATTGACCGTCTCAGTAAATGTCAATTTAGACTAGGCCAGAGAACAAATAGCGAAGCAATAAGGCTTCCCTCGTTATGCTTTTAATATTTATTGTATCTCTTAGATTTAATTCGAATTAAAATCTGATATAAGGAGGTTTTTAATAAAAATGCTATTTACTGTTTTTGTTTTCTCGATGGTTCGAGACATGAGACTACATTTTTGAAAGGAGATTAACTAAAATTAAAGCAATGTTTATATTTCTGATTTAATTTAGACAATGCTTCAAAATATCTGAAAATGTACCTTCTTACTGTTTTAGGTTTCTAAAAATCACGTATTTGGATAGTTATTTTCGTCGCGATTTCACCTAGCAATAAGTCTAAGATGTTGTGTATTACATCCTTAGATACGTGGAAAGTTGCATAGTGAGTTCATCAAGGATATTAAAAATATTTAAAAAACGAAAAATTCATCCGTGCTCTATGACCAAAACGTTAGCAAGTATCTCCCGAGGTAGGTTTCTCGCCTTAAGCCATCATCAGTCGTGCTCGAGGTCGAAAGCACCTGAAGTAATGATCAAAAAAGGTACCACTATACAAATCGATCATGCAGACGATATAGGGGGGTTCATACTATGCAGCTAACTTTTTATGCATACCCGGTACCTAAACAGGGTCTGGACGGGTTATGGACGGTTTCGCGCAGTCTGACTATTGTAGAAGTACAGCACAGAATGGCTTGAACTGCATAGTATGACAGCCTACATAGGCAATCTATATGGTCGGAACTTTGGTCATTCCTTGAACTGCCTTCGAATGTTCAGCTCGAGTCAGACTCTTAATGGCTTAAGTCCAGAAACAGGCCTCGGGAGATATTTGCAAACCTTTTGGGGCGTTCGGCATCGTTTTTTAAATATCCTTCGATACTTATAGGACGACCAGATTCATATCATTTAACGATAGAAGCTGTAATACAATCGTTTTACTGTTTCACAACTAAACCTGCTTGTTTTATACTAAGAGCTCATTTTTCCAAATCGGATAATTACTAAGAAGTCGTGCATGAACTAGTGCTATTTTAGCACATTTAATAGAACCACAATAACACTGTACAGCATATAAAAAAAATGGTAACAAACAAAGGTAAACAAGTAAGTTTTCAGTTTTTAAATCCAAGATGTGCTATGCGTGAATATTATATAGATATGCTATGCGTGCTCTGAAGTGAATATTCATTTAGTTTCAATCAAAATATGTATATTGGATGTTGCATTTTTTTATTCGCCAGTATATGGTGTGCTTCTTAGATTAAATTTTATTTAAAATCGGAAATAGGGGGGTTTTCCGGCTGATATTGTTTTTGAATTTTCTGTAGCATCGAAGATGAGATACAGTTGGGGAAAGGAGGTAAACAAAAACGACAAAATCGTTCTCTTAACATAACATACGAACATGAATTTTGATATTCTTTGCTGTGTTGTTATCTGATCTTTTATTCCAGCACCAACCTTCCCCGTAGAAATTATGAAACTTACATTACACGGTTTATTTATCCCAATAGTACAATCAAAATTTTTTATCATGAAATTCTAATTCATGATATATAAATATACAAATCTATATATATATATATATATATATATATATATATATATATATATATATATATATATATATATATACAAATATATATATATACAATATATATATACAATATATATATATATATATATATATATATATATATATATATATATATATATATATATATATATATATATATAATACGCCGTATTAAACTTTGCTCCCGTCGTTCTCCTATAGATGACATTAGAAATCAAAATAAATAAATATAAATAAATAATTATACACTTTATTTAGCATATGCAGCTAATAGTAACATAACAAAATCAATATATAAAAAAAAATAAATAAAAGTGAGAAAAATTCTAAGAAATCTTAAAAAAGAAAATAAAATCAAAAGGCAATAACTAACACTGTTCAAATGATAAAACACTCTATTGCTTCAAATAATAATTTAACAGTCTATTAAATACATACACATTAACAGTCTATTAAATACATCCGCTCCCTATGTAGGCGGACAAAGCATTGAAGAGGCAAACACCTTCCCAAAACAATGTCTTCTGGAGAGCAGTAGTTCTCACAATTGTTACATTATAACTGTTCTTAGAATGGACATCGTAAGAATGCATATTTACTCTTTGTACAAAAAAGTATTCAAATAATGATAATGGGGCAACAAATTATGTTTTATTTTATATATCAATCGAATGTTAGCCCCTTCAACGGCTCGCGCAACTAAAAACCAATCCAATGAACGCAACATTACCTCTATCGGTGTATACCTATTACAGTTCAATAGTACACGCATAGCCTTATTCTGCTGTATTTGGAGTCTACCAATACTCTCCTTATTACATGATATCAGTAAAATGGGGTAAAACTAGAATATTATATATAAGCCTCTTCGACTAGGGTGAGGTCTAGCTGACCTTAGCTGAGGATCCAACAGTACTCCTAAGTATTTTACTTCATTTACGATTTCAATATCACAATTGTTTATGTTTATCTCTAACCCTAACTCATTAAACCTTTTGCAGTTCGCTTTAGACCCTATCACCATGCACCTTGTTTCCAGTTCGTTTAGTTTAAGTTTCTTTTTGCATAACCATCTAAATAGTATTGCCAGTTCACTATTCAATGTTTCAACCAATTCAGGCAAATTATACCCAGACACAGATATGAGAGTATCATCTGCAAAAAGACTAATAAAGCATTTATCCAATATTGTAGAAATATCGTTGACATATATCAAAAACAGCTACGGGCCCAAAACACTTCCCTGAGGAACTCCCCAAGCACTTTCCCTCTTTGCCGACACTTTTTCCTCAACCCTCGTCTTATGATATATGTCTGTTATGTAACTCTTGATCCATTTCAAGGCTTTTGATCTTACACCATAACTTAATAATTTTTTACACAGAGTATCCCGGTCAATAGTTTCGAATGGTCGCTTTAAATCCATAAACACATTAAGCACACTTTTCCCGTCCTTTATATCGTTCCTCCATGTGGCGCATGCATACTGAATAGCCTTCTCACAAGAATGTTTTGTCCTAAACCCTGACTGAGCAGAAAATAACAATTCATTGGTTTCAAAATAGTTTTCAACTCTGTACATACGACAGTCTCAATGGTTTTATCAACAACAGGTAATAAATTAATTGGTCTAAAGTCAATTGGTACACTAATACATCGCAGACGACAAGCAATACTTATGAGCATCTTATAAACATACAACCAGTAGTCGATTGGTGTTTACATCATAAAGTTAATTTATTTCTTTAATATGAAGAAATCTGCGGCTGATGCTCACCAATGGCTCTCAGATACTTATGGTGAGACCGCTATGAGTAAAAGAACGTGTCGTGAGTGGTTTCAAGGCATCAAGAGCGGTGATTTTCACCTCGAAGACCGAAAAGAGCGAAAGGAAGAATAAAAGTTTTTGAATGACTTAACAAGCAATTTCAAAACGCCTCAAAGACCTGGAAATGACCCAGAAGCAAATAAGATATTGGGTATAATACGAGTTGAAACCGAAATATGTTGAACGCCGTTTGTTTGCTTCTGAACAGTTACTTGAAAGGCAAAAACGGAAGGGATTTCTACATCGCATTGTGACTGGAGACAAAAAATTAGGTTTATTATGATAACCCCCAGCATCGAAAATCATGGGTATATCCTGGCCACGCTTTCACGCCGACGGCGAAACCGAATATTCACGGCTATACACTACACCAAGCTCGGTGTAGTGTATTGTGAGCTGTTAAAACCGTCTGAAATAATCACAGGGGATCGTTATCGAACGCGATTAATGCGTTTGAGCCGAGCATTAAAAGACAAACGGCCGCAATACAGCGAAAGACACAATAAAGTTATTTTGCAGCATGGCAATGCTTGCAATGTTGCGAAAATGGTTAAAACATACTTGGAGACGTTGAAATGGGAAGTCCTACCCTACCCGCCGTATTCTCCAGACGTTGCTCCCTCTGACCATCGGTGCCTGTTTCGATCGATGACACACGGTCTGGCTGATCAGCACTTCCGGTGTAATGATGAAGTCATAAATTGCTTCGATTCTTGGATCGCTTCAAAAGATGACCAGTTTTTTCAACTCGGGATTCGAATGCTGATTGAATAATAGGAGAAAGTAGTGGCCAACGATGGAAAATCATTAATTTTAATTTTATGAAAAAAAAATTGAATGTACTGTTGGACAGCAACAAAAATTGAATAGTATACATAACTTTGACGGATACACTTTTCAATAGCTGGTATTTATTTGCCTAAAAGTTAATCAATCTGAGTCTGTAACGCAGATTCAATAAAAATCCGAAACCAAAAAGGAAAAATGATAAAAGAAGAGGTAACCATTTAATTTTTATTGTTTTCTGCACAATTATTATCTTTTATTGTTTCTTGCAAAACAAAAATCATCATTAGGGTGGGCCGAATATTCGTTTTTTTCGAATTTCTTTTAATAATACCGAAAATATTTTTTATTATGCCAAAAAAAAAATTGTGCCAAGGGAAAAAATTTGAAGTCGATCGATCTTAGGCTCTTCAAAGTTAGTCAAAGTTCAAAGTTTTGAAAAAAAAAAATTCTCAACTTACATTGATCGGAAATTTAATTCTGTACAATAAAGGTCCTTAACCCAAATTAAGCATAAATAAGGAGAAAAAAGTTTGACTAACTCTGAGGAGCCTAAGATATTGACTTAAAATTTTTGCCCTTGGCACAATTTTTTTTTGCCGTAATGAAAAATATTTTAGGTGTTATTAAAAGAAATTCGAAAAACACGAATATTCGGTCCACCCTATTGTAGAGAATTAAATTTCCGACCAAAGTAAGTTCAAAAATTTTTTTTTTAAACTTTGAACTTTGACTAACTTTGAGGAGCCTAAGATATCGACTTATAATTTTTTCCCTTGCCACAATTTTTTTTTTTGCCATAATGAAAAATATTTTCGGTATTATTAAAAGAAATTCGAAAAAAACGGATTTTCGGGCCACCCTAATGATCACGTGCTATGTAATTATTTGTTAACAGTTTATCCAATATCCAAACTAACTACACTGTAAACTATTTAAGAATGATTGGGTCATTGTGTCAAGTCAGCTCAAGTTGAACGAGAAAACGGACGGAGAAGCAACAGGGACTCCACCATTACATTCTTAATATTTATTGTGCTTCTTTGATTAAATTCCATTTAAAATCCGAAATAAGGAGCTTTTCTGTTGAAATGCGATTTGCACAGGACTGCGGTTTTTGCTCAGGAGAAAAGATATATTGTAATATTCTTTGTTGTTTCTCTTCTATTTATTTCTCTTTTATTATTTTGAAATTGTTGATTATTTGTTTAGAATATTGTATATATATATATATATATATATATATATATATATATATATATATATATATATATATATATATATATATATGCATACATACAATATATTCCGAGTACTATTCCAAACAGATTCCGGAAGATAGGAAAGATGCTCTAAGCTATCGACTACATAAGGAAGGAGAGAAAACGAATGTAAACAACTACAGAGGGATATCTCGTCTCCCAGTTTGTCAAGATTCTATCTCAATGTCTACTAGACAGAGCACAGAGACAATTAGAACCTAAAATTGGTGAATATCAAGCTGCTTTTCGACCAGGCAGATTCTGAATCTAAAGTTGATCCTAAAACATCAAAAACTGTACAATAAAAATCTCGTCTGTACATTTGTGGATTTCAAAAAAGCATATGATTCTACTAACCGCAAATCTTTATTCCAAATTTTGAAAGAACAAGAACTAGATCTGAAAATGCTGGCAATTATTAAAGCAACACTAACTAGCACAAGGTCAAAAGAGCCCTTTGAAATTAAAACTGGAGTAAGACAAGCGGAAGGACTCTCGCCACTCACTTGATCCTGAATCTAAAATTGATTTTAAGACATCAAAAACTGTACAATAAAAATCTCGTCTGTACATTTGTGGATTTCAAAAAATATATGATTCTATGATTCATATCATATGATTCTATTGACCGCAAACCTTTATTCCGAATCTTGAAAGAACAGGGACTAGATCTGAAAACGCTGGCAATTATTAAAGCAACGTTAACTAACACAAGGTCAAAAGTTAAATTCATGGGTGACATCTCAGAGCCCTTCGAAATTAAAACTGGAGTGAGACAAAGGGATGGACTCTCGCCACTCTTATTTAACTATGTTCTAGAAAAAGTAATACAGGAGTGGCGTGAAAAAAAGTCGGCCCTGAATATTGACCAGCCCATTAAACTGGGGAAAACCAACATCAAAATTGATTGTCTGTCGTTTGCTGATGATCTAGTAATTTTGGCTCAAGATATATTAACGGCACAAAAGCAGATTGAAATCCTAAAAGAAACAACAGGAAAGGTAGGACTTCAAATTTCCTTTGAAAAGACACAATACATGACTTGCAACAGACTAAGAACACCGTTTTTAAACAAAATATGGTAACATCAGACGAGTCTCTCAATTCAAATATTTGGGTGAAATAATCATGGAAAATGGGTTGGAAAAAGTGGCCAATAAGGGTAGATGTCAAAAAATGGAAAGTGCATTGAAAATGACGCTAATTATTTACAACAAAAAATGCATATCTAAAAACACAAAACTGAGATATTACAACACATTTATTAAGCCAGAATTTCTATATGGGACAGAAACGCTCATTTTGAATAGGAAGAGAGACATGGAGGAGATTGAAAAGAAGGAAAGAAAAATCATAATAAACATCTTAGGTCCCAAACAAATAAATAGCACAACATACCGATTTCGAGAAAATGAAGAAATCACACAATACACATATATACATAGCGATATGAGAAAAAGAAGACTTACGTTTTAAGGACACAAAACGGATGAATCCGAGTAGACTAACTAGACAAACAGTCGAATTTTATGAAAATAGGAGTAGAGCTAAAGTAGAAATAATTAAATGGATTGCTGCAATTAAAGAGGACCTAAGATCAGCAAATATTACACAAAGTTAAAATGCAGGATAGAGGCTGTTTTAGACACAAGGTTAATGTTTGGGAGGTTGGCCAGAGAGAAAAATGTAAGAAGACTGGAACAACTTGGTCTGACGAAAGAAAAAAAGCTCATAGCGGAATAATGAAATCAGTATGGGCGCAAAGGAAGGCTAACAACAACAAACGCCTCTTTATGTGAATAATAATAATTATTAATTAATAATAATTATTAGGTCCCTCATCTTGGACTAATTTTTTTTGCAATTATCGAAAAGCATACCCCTTATTTATTTGTATTATAGTTATACTTTAAGGTATACTTGAAGAAAAAATTTTAACTTTCTAGGTTAATGTTAACCCGTGCCGACAGGTCCCCAAAAATTACGTAAACTACTGTTTCTGAACAGTTATTTATTAGGTAGGTCATCGCAAGTATGCATATCTTAGGTTAACTATTAATGACAAAGACAAGCTTAAGTAATGGATTTAATTATATTGACAAACAAAATAATACAACTATTCAGGATATTTTCATTTTAGGGTCCCTTTTTTGGAGTCTGGATACATCTTTCTATGTTCTTGGACACACCATGGTAGGAACTATTTTTGTTCTTCTTCTGCAGCAATCAAACCGTGAAAGTCTTGCATTAGTTTAATATGTTCATTGAACATGATTTCCGCGAAAGTCGGCACGGGTTGCAGTGCTCCAAAATAGGTAAAGACATATATATATATATATATATATATATATATATATATATATATATATATATATATATATATATATATATATAATCATTTCAGGTATCGATCCATTTATTCTGTGAAGGGTCACAACGTTTCGCTAAAATCTCATTTGACATTATCAAGGCACAACATATGTAGAGCAAAATCTATAATAAACGTTTGTAGTATTAAAAAGCTACAAGTGTGTCATTTAAAATCCTAGTATTTTCAAAATGTTTCACAGGGAATCGATAAACTTATTTTATTATTAAATGTTTATTTGTTGGAGAAAAAAGGTAAAATCGGATTAAACCGCCGAGAAATGACATAAAGAATGGAAAAATGCCAATACTTTTGTTACACCATAGTAGAAAATAAAAGCTTGCGATCGATCGGTCGATATAATGCAACTCTTGGAACTAAGGCTCAACCATCACAAAACCGTATTGGTGTATTCTCAAAAATAAACTTCAATAGAAATATAAATAGCCCTCGGTGTTGTTAAAGTGTATTATTAAAAAATACAATTTAAATATTACGAAATAATTTTGATTACAACAGACTATCTGAAGTTAGAATAAAGCTAGATATATATTGAGATTCGCAAGTTGGGGTAACAATCCGAGTTCACGATTGTAATGGTCGTTTTTCCTCGTTATTAAAGTAAGTTCTCCAATATATTCGAGGGCGAAATTGAATGTAATTCCGAACAAGCTCGCGGAAATTGAAAATAATTGCTCATTAGAATGAAATCCCGTCTAGTAAGTAGACAATAATTAATTACCGCACAGTCACATTGATTAATAAAGGACCGTTCATTAGGCGGATGCCCGAAATTCCGCGGACGGATCAAAAGCTCGCTGCTGCTGCTGCACCGGCTATCTCCCTCCTTCCCTCTCGACCCCGCTCGATCCTGATGCGGCGCTTTGTCAATAACATGTGATTACATTCCAGGTTCGTATTAGAGCGGGCACGATGGGAATATGGATATCGCACTCCATATAATTACTATTTGTTAAAATGCAATTGGCCTGCTTTAATATGTGGTTACAGGATGGTGATCGGTTTGGTTCTCAAACCAAAAACGATACCCAATGTACAATATAACAACTAGACATAGTAGAATTATAATCATCATAACTGCATATTAGTTTTGGAATAATATACGAGAATCCAGTGAAAAGTTACGCACTTTTCCGATAGATGACGATGCGTATAGGTGATGACATTTCTTCGATTTCTGTTCTGTTTTGACAGTGTTCGAAATAAAGCCAGCGCGCAACTAGATGGAAAGTAGTAACCAAACCTGCATCAGTTACGCTCGACGCTCAAGATGCTCCGTTGAGGTCAGTACTAAGAAGTAGTCTACAATCCTGTTGGTCGATTCTCGCAATCAATCGAAAGATGTCAACTTGATGGATGCCGCCCTTGCTCACTATGGACCGTAAACGGAATTTAGTGTGAGGAAAGTATTAAGTTGCATCATTGGTTAAATTTCACGAAGGGTTGATAAAAAATTGCCTTTATTTGACGAAGAAAAAGTACTATTTTGTCATAACGATGCATTCTCCTATTCGTTAGTCGTTGCAAAACACAACAGTTGGTTAATTTGCGCTATGAGTTGATGCCAAATCCCCCTTATTTTCGGAAATTAACCTCTTTCGACTTATTTTCTTTTCCAAAAATTAAAAAAATAGCTGGCTGGAAAGAAACTGATGAAAAAGAGTATTTATTTTGCAGAGTTCGACAAATCGTATTATTTGGAAGTCATAAAAAATTGAAAAACTGTTTGGCAAAAATGTATTGGGCTAAAAAGATATTACCCCCAAATTTCAACAAATAAAAATAATAAATATGAGAGTTTTGAAATCTGACGAAAATGTTTATTATGGCTTTCGAATGAACGCGCTAAAAGTCCTAAACAATCGAAGCTACGGAATCGCCATCTTGGAGAATGGGTGCTAGTTATGATTTTTATCATATATATATATATATATATATATATATATATATATATATATATATATATATATATATATATATATATATATATATCATCATCATCATCATCATCATCAGCCCGTATCGATCCACTGCAGGATGAAGGCCTCTTCAGCATGCTTCCAACCTTCACGGTCCTGGGCTTTCCTCTGCCACTCGGGTCCAATATACTTAACGATGTCATCAGTCCATCGTGCTTTCGGTCTTCTTCGCGGACGTTTGCGATCAAGCGGTATCCACTCCAGGATTGCCTTGGTCCACCTGTCGTCCCATCGCCTCGCTATATGGCCTGCCCATCTCCATTTCAACTGTTTTACTCTTCCAATGATGTCACAGACTTTTGTTTGTTCCCTGATCCATGCGCAGGACTTTCTGTCTCGTCTTGTAATGCCAAGCATACATCTTTCCATTCCCCTCTGTGCCACCCGAAGTTTTTGAATTGATTGCGATGTGAGTGTCCAGGTTTCACTTCCGTATGTCATAACGGGTAGAACGCACTGATCGAATACTTTTCTTTTCAGGCAAAGTGGGAGTCTGCTCTTAAACACTATGTTGAGCCTACCAAATGCCTGCCAGTCACATTTAACACGCCGTTCCACCTCACGGGCGGTATTCCCCTCCATGGAAATCCTCTGCCCAAGATATACAAAGCTGTCCACAATCTCTAAATCCCTTCCTAAAACTGAAATTCTTCTGTCCTGAGCGAAGTTATTGAACATAACCTGACTCTTTTTCAGGTTTATTTTCAAGCCAAATGGTTCGCCAGCCCTTTGCAGTTCTTGTATGCGTCTTTGCAGCTCCGCTGGGTCTTGTGAAATGAGAATAATATCATCTGCAAATCTAAGATGGTTTAAGTTTGCACCATTGATCTTTACCCCCTCCTGTTCCCAATCCAGTTTACGGAATACTTCTTCAAGGCCAGCCGAGAAAAGAATAGGCGATATTGCGTCACCCTGCCGTACACCTCGTTCTATATTAATTCCCACTTCAAGATCATCAAGGTGAATTGTGGCTGTAGCTACATCATACATCGTTTCTAATAGGTTTTGCATAGGCTCCCTCCACACCTTGGCTAAGCAGTGCATCCATTATCGCATGCTTTGAGATGGAATCAAATGCTTTTTCGTAGTCGATAAAAGCCAAGCACAGTGGCATGGTGTATTCGTTGTGCCTTTCTATGACCTGCTGTACAACCTGGATGTGATCCATTGTACTAAATCCTAATGTAATAAATATATATATATATATATATATATATATATATATATATATATATATATATATATATATATATATATATATATATATATATAAATTCTTCTATTGGAACCTTTGGTGTGAAACACTAAAGTTGATTTGGTGTTTAGTGGTAAATACCACTGAACACCAAATCACTTTTTTGAACTTCTCGACGCACGTTTCGCTAACCATGTTAGCATCAGAAGATGATTTAATCTCAGATTAAAGTTTAATCATATAACATGTTAATTATAGATAATATTAGGAAAATTGCCAAAATAATTATTCCCAAAAGAGCATTCAATTCTCTTCGAAAAAGGTTCAATAATTTTTTTTCGTAAAACTAATAAATTGTTGCAAAGCAGCTTTCTACACATGTACACTTACAGATATCATGAGCTCGTATATATATCCTGCCCTGGTCCATCGTTGGTCCCATCGCCTCGCTACATGGCCTGCCTACTTCCATATCATTTGCTTTATTCTTCCAATGATGTCACACACTTTCGTTTGTTCTCTGATCCATCTTTCTATTCCCCTCTGTGCTACTCGAAGTTTTTGAACTGACTGTGATGTAAGTGTCAAGGTCTCACTTCCATACGCCATAACGGGTAGGACACACTGATCAAAGACTTTTCTTTTCAGGCAAAGTGGTAGTTTGCTCTTAAGCACTATGTTGAACGTGCCAAATGCCTGATGCCTGAACGTGCCAAATGCCACCAGCCACATTTAACGCGTTGTTTCATCTCCCAGACGGTATCCCCTTATATTGAAATCCTCTGCCCAAGATATATATATATATATATATATATATATATATATATATATTATATAATATATATATATATATACTATCATATATATATATATATATATATATATATATATATATATAAATATAAATATATATATACATATATATATATATATATATATATATATAAATATATATATATATATATATATATATATATACATATATATATATATATAAATTATATATATATATATATATATATATATATATATATATACATATATATATATATATATATATATATATATATATACATATATATATATATATATATATATATATAGTGATCCACAACTTCCAAATCCGTTCCCAAAATAGAAATCCCTTTTGTCCTCAGCAAATTTATTAAACATGACCTGATTCTTCTTCTGGTTTATTTTCAAGCCAAATGGTTCCCCAGCCCTTTGCAGCTCTTGTACGTGTCTTTGCAGTTCCTCTTGGTCCCTCATTAATCCTTATTCCATCCTTCTGTTCCCAATCCAGATAACGGAACACTTCTTCCATGCAGGCTGAGAAAAGAAGAGGCGATATTGCGTCATCCCGCCGTACGCCCCACTCTTCATTTATTCTAACCTCAAGATCGTCAAGGTGGACTGTCGCTGTAGCTTCATCATATATTGATCCTAGTAGATATACATAGGCTTTCTCTACACCTTGATTAAGCAATGCTTCTATTATGGCCCGCTTTGAGATTGAATCAAATGCTTTTTCATAATCGATAAAAGCCAAGCACAATGGCATAGTGTATTCGTTGTGTCTTTCTCTGACCTGCTGTAGAACCTGGATGTAATCCATTGTACATATAATATATATATATATATATATATATATATATATATATATATATATATATATATATATATATATTTCGAAAAATTATATCGCAAAGGAAACGTCTGCAGGAAATCGCATTCAGACAAATCTGGTGAGCGTGGAGACTAAGGCCACGGCTAAAAGGTAAGATTACGTGTTGGGAAAATGTTTATCGAATAACTGTTATCAAATTTTTTATCGTGTCTGTCTTCATCTTGTCTAAACCATGTTTTTTCTATATTTTCATGTAAACGTCCAAGTTTTGGATGAAAAAATTGTGCTTTGATATCATTGTTACTGCATTCTCCTTCCCCCCTTCTTTTCCACAAAAGTAAGATCCAACGACTCCTAGGTTCGAAATGAATTACGAGACTATATCTTCAGCATAATGGAGACATTTTTGCTCTAATTCTGATACACTCTATGCTGCCCGAAATCGACAGTTTTGCTCATTTAACATCATCACCCAAATAGAACTGTGTCTCATTATTTATTATCAAAACTAATATTTTCAAGCATTCGTTCACAAAATAACCTGCATTGGATTAAATAATTTTGGGGCAGATTTCATTGAAAAACTGTAATTTAATATCATCTACGATAGGCTGTAGTAAGGGACGAGATAGGCCCAAAGTTAGTGCCTAGTAAAGCGTCGATAATTCTACAGAATGGTCCGTCTCACTCTCTCGATATTTATTGAAATCCAAGTAGCGTAGAGATGGCAAGTTAATTTCCTCCTCATAACTGTAAAACATTGTGCTACGATTAAAGATCGCTCCATTACGGAACCTCCAACTGTGGATGGATAAAATTTTGAACAGTAACAATGGAATCGTTATAACTAAAAAACTGATCTATGAACTGCGCACAATCGGTAAATGATGGCTGATCGCCAACCCCCTCCTCATTAACTGCTAGCTATTTAAAAAGAAATGTGTTTCTTTGCATTCCCCCCGTCCCAACAACTCGATTTCCGACTCCTTTAATACCAATAATAACACTCAGTACATTTCGTTGTTCTGGCCATAAACAGTTTATGCTTTTGACATGCCCAACTATAAATATAGCTTCCAACCTCAGTTATGAATTGAATCAAATTACAAAATCAATTCGACATTATCGATCATCCATCCGATACACACCGCTTTAATGATGTTATTATTGCCAAACATCCGTCATATTTGTTTGCTGTGTTCAATATTCAATTAAAATTTTATAATATCTTAATCTGAAACCAAGACTTTCCACGAAGAACCAAACTGCTGAATTGTTTTTTGCTAATATGTTTACATCATTAGGATATTATTATATTGGTTTTTAGTTGATGTATTTATTATAAGAAGAAATTTTTTGATCTCTCATTTTATTGATAACAAAGACCTGCGAATTTAAACTTTCCGATGATTAAATAATATTTAAATGGTCTTTAAATAATCTTTTATCAGGTCATCAGGTTTTTTCTGCAAAATAAAAATAAAAATATGCGAAATATTAGGCACGCGCACATGTAAGATTACTATTATGTTATGTAAGAAATGCTTCTTTCCAGTCGCGGCTCGTCAGGGAGGGCGTTAAGGCGCCGGCTCTCCAGTATTTATCACTGTAAACAATTTTTTGAGAGCAAAACACCATATTTTATTTCCGGTCAGTTTATTTCCTTTAACTCATTTTAAGATATTATTAAAAATTAAAATCTCCAAATGTAGAAGAACGTCTCTAGACCCATTACACGAAACAATACGGATAAAAATTCCATCCTCTTGCTACAATTTTTACATCGTTGGTGTGATATTTACCTTTAGCGAGCGTACGCCACGTCATATTATCTCATCGTTCGTGTTACATGTTTTATTGGTTGCCAAAATTCCGGGGTTTCACTGCTTTCTAAAATATGTAATTTGGAGGTAGATTCCCTGCGACCGAGCGTATCGGTAATTAGTTTTAAACGCTGATTTGACGGGTACGGAGCGTTTGATATGGCTTGCGTCGCGTATTTCGTTCGCCTCACGAATACTTGTTTTGATTTGGGATTTGCTATGTGTGTACACATTGAGTAGTACTTTTTAAATACAAATAATCAACTTTTAATTGCAAACATGAAGGTGCCTGATCTAAAACAGTTAACAATGACTAATTTAAGTTTGGAGGAGGAAGTTGAATTAAAAACTAACGGTCGTCCCATGCTCGTGTTGAAGTTGAGTCAAGTTTAAAAATAATGTAAAAATAGGGCTGGTTTTACGCGAAAATTTGATAGTAAACTAAATGGTTTACTCTTTGAGAAACGGCAAGTACCTACTTATTCATTCCTTTATCTGCGCAACAAGCAACAACCTGTCCTCCAATGTCCTTGTAAGTAGTCACAATACAAAATGTTAATGTTTTCCTGGTTCACCTCCTGTATAGGGTTTCAATAGCGCAAAAAGCAAAAAGGAGAATGGGAAAAGAAACAAAAATTCTTCAGCAGCATTATTTTCTTCTACGCCCTCCCACTTTAAAAACCCACCAGCCGCCACTGCTTCTTTCTTATTATTTTCACTCATCTGAACACTCCTATATTACACAGTTATAGTTATGAATATAATATAAATATATGTATGTATTGTGTAAAAAGATTTGAAGAAAAACACAGGTAAATGCATCATCGTTTTTCATACATTAAGCCTTCCAACATATTGAGAAAAGTAAATCCGCCGTTTCAACTTTTTAATGTCTTGACTTAGTTTAGAGACTTCTTTGCCTTGGTTTTTTTCATGTGAGGTGTAGATGGATCGTTTCTCTTTAGTAACCAGCAGTAATCTGCCAGCATGTTTTCGTTCCATTTCCCTTAATATCTGCGTTCCATTTCCTTTAGATCCTGGTGGAATCTTTCTGAGGGAAATAGTTCAGATGTGAATGAAAAATGTGCACGTTTAAGCTCATTTTGCCCCCCCCCCCCCTAATCTTGGAAAGAAACAAGCATTATATCCACCATTTGTTTGTAGTCTGAATTCTTTGTGCTACCACATCCCGGAATGTTTACTATGCCGATCGTTCAACAGCGCACTTAACATCTTCAAAGTTACCATTAGAACAAACTTTTCTGATATCTGGACCAATGAAGATACCCTCTTTGATTTTGGTATTACGGATGCCTGAAAATTGATGACTCAGGTACTGAAAGCATTCAATTTCGTTTTTTAGAGCCTTAACGAATTGTTTCATAAGCCATAGTTTGATATGAAGGGGAGATAACAGTAAATCGGACTTGTCGAGAAGAGTTTTTTCAAGTGATGCAACCTTGTTCACCTGTCCCCCTCACATAGAAAGCAGGGGTGCTTTGTGTAACGTTCTTGTAAACCTAATAGACTACCTATCACTTTAAAATAACTACACACTTGCCAGTTGTGTTCCTGGTACTTCAGTTTGCACAATATCATCTCTAGATTTCCGTATGTTTCTCGCATAATAACTGAATGAGCAAAGGAAACGGATGCAAGTTTGTTTTCATTGTAAAGAAAGACGAACTTCAAACTACGCTTGGCGGTCTTGATAAAAAGTCTCCAGTAGATTGGGTTATAATGTGGTACTCCTATTTTCAGCATAATCTCCGGAATGTTGTTGCAGTAAACCAAAGTTCCCTCTTCAGAAAAGAAGGGTGTTTGCGATGTTTGTACAAACAGTACGTCTCCCATGGTGCCAACATGTTTCTTTTATAAAGTTTGGATCCGATAATCTCGGCAGATTCCTTTTTAAGGCCAAGATCTCGAACAAAGTCATTTAATGCAATTTGCTTGAAAAGTTTCGGTTCTTTTTCAACACCTTCAGGCGATAAATCACAGTCAGAGGTAGGGCCGACTATTTTTGCATTAGATTCAGAAGTAAGTAAATAATATAAGATTTAAAAAACATGTGATGTGATGTGGGAAAAATAAACGTCCCGTTATGATTCAGGATTTAGGAGGCAAAAGTCATCGTAAAAAGCAATACAGGTTGACGGCAATCATTATTTTTATGAAGCTTAGAAGATGTAATAAAAAAAACCTATCGGCAGGTCTATGCATTTGCAATATAGAAAAAAAACAAAAACATAATTGTAGAAAGGCACCAGATTCTCGACGTAATATCTGTCTGTTTCTATTTCAAATATAATTAAATAAAATAATAAATTAATTAATTTAACGAATAAATAGAAGTAATTAATAAATAAAATTAGCTAGTAATTGTACAATTTTATTTGTTAACTAACGAATCACTTATTTTTTACATATTAGTTTATTATTATTCACGTATGGACCCTGGTGGACCACGCGAAGTACAATTAGAGGCGCTTGTTGTTGTTAGCCTTCCTTTGCGCCCATACTAATTTCATTCTTTCGCTATGAGCTTTTTTCCTTTCGTCAGACCAAGTTGTTCCAGTCTTCCTACATTTTTCTCTCTGGCCAACCTTCCAAACGTTAACCTTGTGTCTGAAACAGCCTCTATCCTGAATTTCACCTTGTGTAATATTTGCTGATCTTAAGTCCTCTTTAATTGCAGCAATCCATTTAATTATTCCTACTTTAGCTCTACTCCTATTTTCATAAAATTCGATTATTTGTCTAATTAGCCTACTCGGATTCATCCGTTTTATGTGTCCGTAAAACTTAAGTCTTCTTTTTCTCATATCACTATGTATATCTGTGTATTGTTTGATTTCTTGGTTTTCTCGAAGTCGGTAGGTTGTGCTATTTATTTGTTTCGGGCCTAAGATTTTTCTTTCCTTCTTTTCAATCTCCTCTGTGTCTCTTTATATGTCTCCTTGACCCCATTTTCCATGATTATTTCACCCAAATATTTTAATTGAGAGACTCGCCTGATGTTACCATATTTTGTTTTTAGAAATGGTGTTCTTAGTCTGTTGCAGGTCATGTATTGTGTCTTTTCAAAGGAAATTTGGAGTCCTACCTTTTCTGCTGTTTCTTTTAGGATTTCAATCTGTTTCTGTGCCGTTAATACATCTTGAGCTAAAATTGCTAGATCATCAGCAAATGCCAGACAATCAATGTTGATGTTGGTTCCCCCAGTTTAATGGGCTGGTCAATATTCAGGGCCGACTTTTTTTAACGCCACTCCTGTATTACTTTTTCTAGAACATAGTTAAATAAGAGTGGCGAGAGTCCATCCCTTTGTCTCACTCCAGTTTTAATTTCGAAGGGCTCTGGGATGTCACCCATGAATTTAACTTTTGACCTTGTGTTAGTTAACGTTGCTTTAATAATTGCCAGCGTTTTCAGATCTAGTCCCTGTTCTTTCAAGATTCGGAATAAAGATTTGCGGTCAATAGAATCATATGCTTTTTTGAAATCCACAAATGTACAGACGAGATTTTTATTGTACAGTTTTTGATGTCTTAAAATCAACTTTAGATTCAGGATCTGTTCAGGGAAGGATCTGCCCGGTCGAAAACCTGCTTGATATTCACCAATGTTAGGTTCTAACTGTCCCTGTGCTCTGTCTAGTAGACATTGAGATATAATCTTGTAACAAACTGGGAGAAGAGATATCCCTCTATAGTTGTTTACATCCATTCTATCTCCTTTCTTATGTAGTGGATATTAGATTATTTATACACATTTTACTTTTAATGATAATTACAGCTATAATATCCCTTTGATCTAATAAAACAATTTAAGATGGATTTTAAAAGAACCAAGATAAAAAATAAAAAAGAACTTTACATTATTTGTTTTTACGGAAGAAATAGTTCTGACCTATATTTATACAGCAGATGCAATTGACATATAGATTATATCAATATGGACAATAAAAAGCTTTCCTATTCTTCGAATAAAGCCATAAAATATATGGCTACAGTTATGGCCCAAGCTTCGAATTACGAATAAAGCAAATTAGAATTTTACCAATCAGAATTTTATAACCGTTCTCGAGACTGATGAAGGGTCAGCCCTAATTCCGAACTTTCCACCGCTCCGAAGCAATAAAATGAGAAAGAGTCAGTGGCACATGAACATAATACGTTGCAAGTTCAGAAAAAGACTTAGTCTAAATGGTAATATAGTAGGAAGTTTGAAAACTTTTAAAGAAAAAGTTTGATTTACTTTCTGGCTGCCGAGGCCAACAAATCTTGGAAAAAGAAATTCGAAGGCATGATTTTTAAGGCATTTGAGTTATAAGCGATGAAAACTGACAATTCCAATTTTAGAAATTTCATTCGCTTGAGATGTATAATAAGAGAAATCTACGGTTGGGAACAAAATTAATACAAAACTATAACCTTTTTTATTCTTATTCTTTTATTATTTATGGAAACAAAACACTGTTTCTATAAGCCTGCTGAAGTTTTGACTCGGTTTCAGAACGCACTAGAAAAATCGGGTTTGTAAAAATAATTGCTACGGTTCACCAAGTGTCTAGGGAGTTCAAACTCACACTGAATATGCATCAGATGTTGGTCATTGCCACCTTGGAGTTGGAGTCCAAACACTATCAAACACTATGCCATTAGTCTCATTGTTTTGCACACTTCGTGAACATTTTCAATATATCGATCTGGTTGGAGGCGAAGGTTGAAGGAAGTCAAAACTCATTAATGGGCTCTACTACCACAGGTAGAAGAAAAAGTGGTCGCATAAAGGTATTTACAGGATACGACAAAGAAACGAATGTATTTTTTTGGGCGAGACTGTCAAGATTATGTTGTTTTTCAGTTATTAATTTTGTTCTTTTATGTCTTTGTTCCTTGTGATCTCCGTGTTGCTTATGTCTAAAGGGAAAATTTATTTTTGTTTTAACTGATTGACATAAACTCTATATATATATATATATATATATATATATATATATATATATATATATATATATATATATATATATATATATATATATATATATATACATGTGGGGACGGGCCCCACCCATCCCTTCCATTGGAGTGCACATGTTTCGTCTCTTGATGTTTAGACTCTTCAGGGTACCGACATGTGCTCTCTCGTCAAGATTAGGAAGACCCTATCCACAGCCGACAACCCATAATTTTCGCCGATTTCCCGTCGGATTCCGTATTTATACAGGGTTAGAATTCTTTGGACTGCGTCCAATGAGACAAAGGTGCTGGGTGTCATCAGACACCCAACTGCTGGGTTCCACAATCTCATGTGGAACACACAACAACCTGCGTCAACAACCTAAATGACATTTCGGCGGAGACGCAGGTTGTTGTGTGTTCCACATGAGATTGTGGAACCCAGCAGTTGGATGTCTGATGACACCACCCAGCACTGTTGTCTCATATATATATATATATATATATATATAAATATATATATATATATATATATATATATATATATATATATATATATATATATATATATATATATATATATATATATATATACCGTTCGTGGCCCGACTAACCTCGGGTAAGTACCAAGTCTGTTCAAAAGATTATTAAGTGGGCTCGAGGAAAAATATATTAAAAAAAAAAGAAAATACACCCGCGCTCCACGTTGGTGCTTTGTCGTTCCCCCATCCGCCATCCAAAGTGCCAGCCAGCGTCTCCCAAGACCGGCCTTAAGCCGTCATCAGCTGAGCTCAGGCTGAACGCCTGGAGAGCGAATGAAGAGAACGACTAAAGCCATGACCATATAAATCGCCCATGTCGAGTGGTGGCTGCAATCTCATGCAGCACTGAACAATATCTCGCACAGTTTATCTGCCGCAGCCGTTTACCATAGGATGGCAGTGGCAAGAATCCGACGGTGAAGAACTCCTAGTTTTGAACGATTCTGATAGCAGTCGAGGATCAGAAAACAAGGAGATTCAATGTGTTAAATGTAAAATAAATTACTACGATAAAAAAGGCCCCAAAATTGATTAGAAATAATGTGTGCGTTGCCAAAATTGGAATCACGAAACTTGTACTCAAAATTCTGACATTTGCGACGATTGCATTACGTAAAGGGTTTAAAGTATTTAGTAGGTTTGTTACCGAGACTATTATGTTTATCGAGACTATTTATGATATATTTACCGAGACTATTTATGATATATTTACCGAGACTATTTATGATATATTTACCGAGACTATTTATGATATATTTACAGAGACTATTTATGATATATTTACCGAGACTATTTATGATATATTTACCGAGACTATTTATGATATATTTACCGAGACTATTTATGATATATTTACAGAGACTATTTATGATATATTTACCGAGACTATTTATGATATATTTACAGAGACTATTTATGATATATTTACCGAGACTATTTATGATATATTTACAGAGACTATTTATGATATATTTACAGAGACTATTTATGATATATTACCGAGACTATTTATGATATATTTACAGAGACTATTTATGATATATTTACCGAGACTATTTATGATATATTTACAGAGACTATTTATGATATATTTACCGAGACTATTTATGATATATTTACAGAGACTATTTATGATATATTTCGTTTTATTATAGTTCTTTTTGTTTTACATTAGAGTCTATTGAGGTCCAATTTAGCAACCCATAGGTTCAAATAACAGAATCAGTTCACTAAATTGGAACAAAGCTCGGATCTCACATTTTGTTAATTATTGAGATATCTATAATAATTATGTTGATTAATGCTTAAATGCAAAGCCTAATAATTGTTTTCTTTCATATAATAGACATTTGTAATATATATATATATATATATATATATATATATATATATATATATATATATATATATATATATATATATATATATATATATATTCAAAGTTCGTTTGAAAAAAGAGATGGTCCAAATTAGCAGACTTTCTCCTATATAACAATAATGGTAATCATATATGATGACATGACGATAATCATAATTATCATATATGATAATCATGGTCGTATCCATGTATTGTTATTTTTATGTCGGAAGAACCCGTTTCTAATTTTCAGTTGATGGCTTTGACATATCTCAATCAATCTTCTCCAGTTGTCATTGTGATACAACACTCTGTTGGGGTCTACCAGGTTATTCTGTATTCTAGTGCCAATTCTAAGATTAAAATGTCCGTTCTCTCGGTAATTTTTGTAACATCATCATTGAGTTTTTAATCAAAATATAAAAATAAATTAATTTTTAAGAAAATAGTTTCAAAAATAATAAAACCCTATGCAACTATACGAATGCCTAATAATATATTTTATTAACCTAGCATTTTTAACCTAAAGAAACACAAGCATAAAATTTTTTATTAATTATATATAACGTAAAATCAATAGAGATCAATACTCTAGACAAATCAAAACGTATAATTTCCCCTTTCTATTCCGCCTCACTCTGCTTCAAACTTTATGAAACTAAAACTTTTCCGATACTCGTTTTTGGTTTTAAACGTTTTCAAACTATCCTGCAGGCAGAAAAATTTCTGTTGTTGATATGTCTGAAAATATAAACGAGCTCTGCTTAACTTCAGAACAAATTAAAGTTTTCTACATTTAGTTTAAAGGAGTGACGGCTGCGATACTTTTTTTCGGTTAGAAAAAAAATTAATAGCGAGCGCCACCTGTATTGGATTAATAAAGATAATCAGTTACCAGAAAACTTTGTTGGTTAGCGTATATTGGGGAGAACGTGCGTTAGATAGAGTTTTGAAATAAGAGTGTCTGAACTTCGAAAGGTAACAACGGCAACACATTTATTTTATTCATTATTTCCGAAACATAGTGCCATTATTTGCTCTTCAAGATAAAATAAAAATTACCGGATTATTACTTGTAGTTATCATTTGTGGCGGCATATTTTAATGTTCTGAACACTCTTATTGGAAAACTCTTTATAAAGATTTTGTATCAAACATTTTTTGGATTCCGATCTTACACACTTACCTCACATTTTCTACTTAACCCATTTGTGATTTTTCCTTTTCAAAATAAACACCCAAATGCAAACAAAAATGGTGGTACTATAAGGAGTTATAGATCATATGACTCAATTGAGATATAATACTGAGATAGATGTGCGATTGCTCAACATATTTATGAAACTAATAATTTTATTAAGTAAAAATTACTAAAATTATCAATGCAATCATTAATGATATAACTATCATTGACATTTGACATAAATTTCATGTAATTTCGCTTCTTTCTTTTCTAATAGTTGAAAAAAACATTTGTTGGATCGAAAATCTTGTAATGGGTAATTAGATATAGTAGTTAGTATTAGATATATTTAAGATATTACCATATTATAATTCAATCAATTTTGAAGAATAATTTAATTTTATCTTTTTATAAGTTTTCTTGTGTCTTCACGAAAACACTGTTTTTTATATCGTATCGTCCTCAGGTTTAGAGATCTTCAGCTACAGAGAAGACTTAGTTGGATGATCTCATTTTGAAATGCATAACTCGACAATTAAGCGAGTATCGTGCTAAAGATGAATTAAAGCCGAAAAAACCACGACAAAGCCTGTAAAAAAATAATTGTTTTCTTTGATTACCGTGGTATTGCCTACAAATACAGAGTACCTTCCATTTATGTAGATCCATTTAATAAAAAACGTCCAGATCTGTGGCAAAAAAATTAATGGTTTTTGAGCCACGACAGGTCTCACAGTCATAACTACTCGTGATTTGTTTCCTAAATATCAAACAAATACCATTTTACCGTACAAATACTAGATTCACCAGATATAGTACCGTGTGATTTTTTCTTGTTCCCTGAATTAAAGAAAACACTTCGTGGATGCTGTCCGTTAAAATGTCGGTTAAAAAGTCACTTTAAATGTTTGATCGTAGTAAATTATAAACGAAGTAAGCAAAGCTTTAATTTTAATAATCTCCTGATGATGTTGCTATGATTAGCGAAACGTAAGTAAAAAAAAAAGTAAATCGTCAATGCGATTTGGTGGGAGTGAAACACTCATAATACAATTTTTTTTTTATATAAATTTATTTTATAAAATAAACGAAGATTTATTTCTAAATTTGCACTATATTTAAAAACTTGTATAACAATTGTTTCGATACATAGTGCCTTTCTCAAATACAAAACTACAATATTTAAATGCAGAAAGTAAAAAAGTCATTGTGAGTCGAACCAACTGTTCAAATTGTAAGTTTTGAAATATAATGGCAATATACCTCAGTTCAACATGGGTTGGTCCGAAGAATTGTTAATGTTTGGTAGAGTTGTAGAAAATTTGGTAGGAGGAGGAATTTCCCTTTGCACGATGCTCAGCAATGTTCAAGCCTTCCGTTGATTAAGCAATAGGTTCGTAAGCTTGAGGAAAATGGTCCAACGTTGAATAAACGCGTTAATAAACGTGTCTTTTCCGGTTGTTCAGGCACTTTTTCTGGGAAAATTTATTCCTCGAACACGACACATTCAGCGGCTTCTTCGAAGCCCGATTTTTTTTATGAGGATATCTTAAAAGTCAAGTATATCACAACCGGTCTGCCACTTTAGAAGATCTAAACAAAAATATTCGGCAAAAAATCGAAGTCATAACTGCAAACACTTATCCCCGTGGTATGGCAAATTTTAGAGGTTGGCTTCAGAAGTACGGAGCAGAGCAGAAATAAAGCATATTTATACATTATAGTCTTCAAAACATAAATTTCCACTAATTTCTGTAAATTTTAAGAATACATTTGTTAAATTATTGATTGATTTGTCCGTTAGTTTGTGATAGTTCATTTTTAAACCGAATAAGACAATTTTTTACTTTGTTATCTATCACTTTTTTTTTAACTTTGTGGGACTATAGTTTCGTAAAACAATGTTACATTATCAAACACTACTAAAGTATTACAGCTGTTCATCCTATATACGTAATTTTACACTTTTATTGGGGTTATTTTTTTTACAATATTTTAAAGAGTGGGGAATTTCGGAGATCTATCTGATCGTTTAATAACTCTCTAGACGGGTCTTTATCAGTTGGCGGTTGGTCCAAAAGGGCACGCGGGCACGTGGCTTACCTAAAAAAATAAAAAATAAAGCGGAAAAAATAATTTCAGATTTTATATTAATCTATTCTGTGGGCTGTCTATGATCACGTTTCTTGCGACTTCTATAGTCTAACATCCATAATGTCATTCGAGGTAACGAAATAGATCGTGGGTTGCCGAAGAGCACCGACTAAAGAACACGGGCATAGACAAGTTTGTGCAGCTACTGTTTTCTTTACTATCACATGCAAAAAATAAAGACAGCAATGTATCGTTTTGCTAGCAACCCGGAGAAAATGACGTTATAAATGCGTTTAATCGTTATTGGACGTTATTGGGCACTGCCCCATTCTCAATAGTCAGGTGTTTTTTGCCATCGCGCGTTTCGACTTTTCGAGTGGTTTCAAAGTGAATGTTTTGAACGATTACAATAGTAAAGATGAATTCAGTGTAATATATGAATAGAAATAATGTCAGATTAACATTTGATAACCGAACTGTCATAAAAAAATTTGGATGGTCGACACCGAGGTCTGCAAATCGAGCAAGTTAATATTGGTTAATATATGATGGCATTATGATGGTGCTTCGGCGATGAGAGGTACAGTAGGAGGAGTACAAGCCAAAATTAAAAATATTTATAAGAATGCACAGTATATTCACTTCTATGCTCACCAATTAAATCTAATAATTGAAAGATGTTGTACAATAGAAAAAGGTGTAAAGGTGTTTTTTGCAAATCTGTCTGCATTTCCCGCTTTCTTTTCTCGATCATCCAAAAGGACAACTGTTCTGGGCGGCATCGTGATAAAGCGTCTACCCGGTGCGGCCCCTACCAGATGGAACTTTACGTCTAAATGTGTGAATACTGTTTACATTTACAAAGAAGAATTGCAAACATGCCTTGAAAAAATTATGGACGCCGATTCGGATAAAAAATACTATTATTCAAGCTCAGGGGTTAATAAATTATTTGGTGGATGATATTTTTAAATTTTGGTTGTTTTTCTTCAATAAAATAATGCCTCACTGCGACATTCTCTTTGATCAACAGCAAAGCAGACAACTAGATGCACTTAAAGTTAAGAAGAATTTGGTAACTTTTTCAACAGCCGTTTAAAATATAAGAGACAGTATAGAAATACAAATTAATCGAGAATTTGGTAACTTGACTGGTGAAGAATCTACAACGATCATAGAGAATTGCAGAAAGAAACGGAAATTTACTGTCAAGCAGGACCCCAATTCGAATGTCAGGATATGCAAGGAAATCTGCGCTACCTTAAACATACAGGTTCATGAACGTTTTAGTTTCGACGTATACCTAACTGTTATTATTTGATTTAACTGTTAATTTATTTAAAACTGAAAAATTTCTTCTTTCTTTCTGTCTTTCCAAATGAATTAAAAAAAATCTGTCTTTCCAAATGACGACATTAAAACTGTGTGTAACCTGTTTGCAAACGTAAATTACTTAAAATTCAAAAATGAACTCTCGGTAATGTACACACGGGATGATTTTATGAAACACAGTGGGGCTGTTCCACTGTTACAAATGATTATACAAAACAATTTAACATCAACATTTAGTAAATCTGTGAAATTGCTGACTGGTTTGTGCACCGTCCCTATGACGACTGTGGAAAGCGAAAGATGTTTCTCTACCCACAAACGAATCAAAACATTTCTAAGAAACACTATGGGCCAGGAAAGTCTGTGCGCGTTAGCAATGATATCTATTGAAAAAAAAAACTTGTGAAGTCAATTTCACATTTTAATGATCAAGTCATCGACCACTTTGTTGCTCAGAAATTTAGGAGGATGGACTTCAACTACAAACAGATTTAATGGTCATGGTCATATGGTGAGTTTAGCAAAATTTTATAATGTAGGTACCTATTTGAAAATTTGATGTCTGACAGTTACAAACGTATTTCTATACAGCGAAGTGTGTGTATGATGCTAAGAAATTAAGTAAAACTTTAGGTTGCGACGCATTTCCCTATCCCCATTCCAAAATTTGGCTATACGTGCCCCACCTGTGTTTCCTCCACGAACCGCCGCTGGTCTTTATTATATTTATAAATTTCAATCGCTTCTAAAATGTTTATTTTTTTTGCAAAAAATTAAACATTTTAGAAGCGATTGAAATTTATAAATATAATAAAGACCCGTCTAGAGAGTTATTAAACGATCAGACAGATCTCCGAAATTCCCCACTATTTAAAATATTGTAAGAAAATAACCCCAACAAAAGTGTAAAATTAGGTACATAGGATAAACAGCTGTAATATCTTAGTAGTGTTTGATAATGTAATATTTTTTACGAACCTATAGTCACACAAAATTAAAAAATAAAAGTGATAGATAACAAAGTAAAAAACATTTGTTAAAATTAATCAACTGGTTCTTTTTGTAAATGTTTTTATATATTATAATCTGTAAAAATGTATAGTAAATATTTTTTTATTTGTTATGGACTAGATTTCATATTGGTCTATCACCATTGATAATACCTACAAATCTTTTTTTCAATCTGTTACAAAAAAAAGCTGACCCGTTTTTCTTCATTTTCTGTCTCATTGAAACTTCTTTTACATCACCGTTTCCGTCAGCGTACGTACACGATATCTCACTGAAACGACCGTGCACACCGTCTTGCACATAGTTTCAGATTCCTATCTCGTGCCGACGACCTGCGACCCATATACCTCAGTTGACGGTTCGCAGGACCTATTTTGCTAGTTGACGTCGACGGCGGGGGACTGGAATAGAGCGCGAGAAAGATAAATGATGACGTTTCAGAGACCACCATCTCGTCGAGGGCAGAGAGGGGGGCGAGGGATGAAAGGAATTCAAATATAAGCGAGGTTGGCACTAAAAATGTGCCAGAGTCGCTTTCCCTTTCTGCTCCTCGTGTTTTCCGAGCTCTCCTTGTTGTCTATTGCGGCGTGAATTATCCAGGGAGTAGGAATTGGAAACTGAAATGGATCACATGTCCCTGGGCGTGGGTGTTGTTTTGTTTTAGGATGTTTTAATAGTGGGTTTCGTTGTTTATTGTTAGTCAATTATTAACTTTTTAATCAATACACCAACCATCTGTATAAAGGGAGATATGGTTAACGCTAATTGAATTACAACACTTTACTTATTCATTTTTATTGATTTTAAATTCAAAAATTAGATTCACAGTGAGTCATTATACAACTAATTGATTCATTCATCCGTTGCTTTGTGACAGTTAATTTTTAAATCAAATATAACATCAAAAAATAAACAGAAATCAGGACTATACGTGTTAAGTAACAGTGAGTGCAGTAGCTGCACTCGTAAGTTTTCAGACCTTCAGACCAGATTCTATGAAAAGCAATCTAAGTACCTACTAAATATACAAAATTGTAATTTTGCGTACCATTTCATAGATACCGGATATATATATCCTGAGATAAATTTAAAAATTTTTCATATAGCCCCAAAAAGCAAAAAAACAAAACATTTTAGAAGCAATAGAAATGTACATATACCATGTGTCCCAGCCAAATAGAATAAATTCGTTAATAAATAAATGGGGGCGTGTTCGAAAAAACGCTCGAACGCGTCGATTGGTATTTTTAGATGCGCATTTTTTTTTACAAAAATTTTGTATACAGGGCGTGTCATGCAACAGTGGCCAATACCAACTTTCTTATTTTAAATACAACACCCTGTATATTATTTAATTTTTGGATTCTTCAGGAAATTCTAGACATATTTCATTTAAAATATCCTAGACTTATCTTCAACTGTTTCGGAAATATTAAGTAATTCTTCGAACATTATCAGCAAATAGGCAAAGATAAAAAATCAGGTTTTCAAAGGTAGGTATTTATTCAATTTGTTCAATATTTTTCGATCAAAATTTAAATGGGGTAAATTACTTAGACTTTCTTCAAAATCAGCTCATTCCAAATCTTATAAATTTGTACCCTAATAGAAGAAATCCTCAATTGCTAGCCGACACAATTTGGTTCCAACAAGATGGAGCACCCCCCCATTATCAAGTTAATATGCGGCAGTACCTCGATAATGTGTTTCCAAATCGATGGATTGGGAGGAGAGGGCCACTAGAATGGTCACCAAGGTCCCCTAACCTTACTCCGTTGGATTTTTTTATGAGGATATCTCAAAAGTGTCGTATACAAAACCAAGCCACAAGATCTGAATGATTTAAGAGGACGCATTACCGACAGCATTAGGTCAATTACGCCACAAACATTAAATAATGTCAGGAATCAGTTTTACTTGAGGTTGGGGTGTTGCCGGGACGTCAAGGGTTCACAATTCGAGCATTTGTTACATTAAATGTTTTAAATAAAAAATTTATACAAAAACTAAATAGTCTTGAAATTTCTACAATTTTGTTAACAGTTAAAAAAAAGTGTAGTTGCGCATTTTTTCCAACGAAAACCTTTTATACAGGGTGTGTCATGTAACAGAGGCCAATACCATCTTTCTATTGTGTGTTGTAGCGAATTTCTGTAATCAAATAATTAAAAAAAAAAAAATTAAAAAAATATGTTAATTTTTGCAATAAATCTGAAAACACTTAATATTTCCGAAACAGTTGAAGATAAGTCTATATTAAGAAGATAAGGATATTTTACATGAAATATGTCTAGAATATCCTGAAGAATCCAAAAGTTAAATAATATACAGGGTATTGTATTTAAAATAAGAAAGTTGGTATTGGCCGCTGTTACATGACACACCCTGTATAAAAAAATGTTGTTGAAAAAATGCGCATCTAAAAATACCAATCGACGTGTTCGAGCGTTTTTTCGAACACGCCCCCATTTATTTATTAACGAATTTATTCAATTTGGCTGGGACACACGGTATACAGATATGATAAAGACCAATCCAGACAGTTATTAAACGATCTAAATATATAATATATATATATATATATATATATATATATATATATATATATATATATATATATATATATATATATATATATATATATATATATATACTCGCAAAAAGTAATTTTACCAAAAATCATTAAAAAATCATCAAGAAATTATTAACAGTTGCAAAATTTGAAAACAGACCTGACTTTTTGATATTCCTGACCACTGCTTTTTAAGCCAATTTAGCAAATATTATTTATATAAAAGTTACAAAACCAAAAATGTTAAAAATTTGTTACAAAAATGTTACAAAAATTGTTCAAAATTGTCACCATTTGTTCGGTTGTTACAAAATCTTGCTCGGCATACCCAACGTTTTTATCCGCTGTTGTAGTTCTTCCACAGTATTTATTTCTCCATCGAGATAAACTAACTTTTTTAAATAGCCCCCCAGAAAAAGGGAGTGTGTAGGCCAATAAATCTATTGCATCCTATTCATCTGTTAGGAAATTCATTATTTAAAAGTTCGTGAACTTCTCGTCAAAAATGTGGCGAAGCTCGATTAAGTACAAACTACAGATTCTGTCTAACATTTAAAGAAACATCTTGTAATAATTGTGGCAGATTGTTTTAAAGAAAGTCTAAATAATTTTCACCTGCCAATCGATCTGGAAGAAAGAAAGGCTCAATAAGCATGCCTTTTATTACGCCAGCCCAAATATTTACTGAAAATATGTGCTCAAAACGGATTCTTTTCAAAGCATGCTGATTGTCTACTGACCAAACATGGTTGTTGTGGAAATTATTTAACCCATTTCTTGTAAATGTGGCCTCGTCGGTAACCAAAATAAATTTGGTAAAATTTTCATTTTTGTTGTACTGATGTAAAAGCCCCTGATAAAATTCAACTCTCCTAGGATAATGTCTAGGGATAAATCTTCGATCATAATGATAGGGATAAAACTGTTCTTGTCGTATAGCCCTCCACACTTTACTATGACCAACTTCAACTTGACCTGCTATAGATCTAGTGCTCGTTGTTGGTTCGTTTTCGACAATTTCTAAAATATCGCCTTGAATCTCTACCATTTTGCGTCGAGGAGGTCTTCCACCGTGACCTCCTCATTGTGCCTTTAAGTAACCTGTGTTGCGAAGTCTTGTAACTACATTTACAAACATCCGCGGAGCCGGATGATTTCTTAAAGGAAACTTTTCCGCGTACAAATGACATGTTGCTGTTGCATTTTATTGCCACTTCCCGTACGTTAATATGTTCACGAGTTCATTGATTTTATAAATGTGTAGCATTTTAATCGCAATAATCACTGGTCAAATCGAACATCGCACTCAAAAGAAATATCGTACAAAAATACAAAAAACTAGTCATACCCAGTATCAGCAGTAAACAAATACTTTATGAGCTTACTACGCAGTGATCAAGAATATCAAAAAGTCAGGTCTGTTTTAAATTTTGTAACTGCTAATAACTTGGGAAAATTACTTATATTTGATATAATTACTTACCAATACCAATAACCAATAGCGGTTTTTAATCGCAGTGTGTGCGGTTTGTGCGTTTTGGGCGGTTTCGCGGTTATAGCGGTTAACCGCTCGCTGGGAGAAACTGTAGTCCGGCCTAAGCCTTTGAGTGGTTTGAAAGATTTTGTGACGGCGGAGAGAACACTGGAGACTATCTGTGGCCAGGTTCATCAGCTATAGTTCGAAGCAAAAAACACACAGAAGTAGAAATTTCGAAAATTTTCTTAATAATCGTTGGGTATCTGTAAAGATTATCGAACTAAATAGCTAACTTACCTGGGCGGTAATCCTCTGCTCAAGATATATAAAGCTGTCTACAATCTCCAAATCCCTTCCTAAAATTGAAATTCTTCTGTCCTGAGCGAAGTTATTGAACATAACCTGACTCTTTTTCAGGTTTATTTTCAAGCCATATATATATATATATATATATATATATATATATATATATATATATATATATATATATATATATATATATATATATATATATATATATATATATATATATAATATATATATATATATATATATATATATATATATATATATATATATATATATATATATATATATATATATATATATATATATATATATATATATATATATATATATATATATATATATATATATATATATATATATATATATATATATATATATATATATATATATATATATATATATATATATATATATATATATATATATATATATATATATATATATATATATATACATATATATATATATATATATATATATATATATATATACATATATACATATATATATATATATACATATATACATATGTATATATGTATATATATATATATATATATATATATATATATATATATATATATATATATATATATATATATATATATATATATATATATAACCCTTGTACTTTATGGTTTGCAAGTTTCTGTTAAAACCATTAAAGAGAATTTTTCTAAAGAATTTTTTTCAAAAACATTTTAATCTACCATTATGAACGTTAAATTTTTTAGAAATTTTAATGCATGTTGTTCTGATGAACGAGTTATAAAATCAAAAATTCATGAGATTTTTTCAAGCATCCTAATGGACTGACTCGATATTATAGAGCTTTAAAGAAAAGGGCCCGATTATTTCGCAAAAAATCAGTCATCGTTCCGAATCCTCGCGTTTTCCATAAAAATCGAAATGTCGCCGAGCAGTAAGTAAAAATATAGGAAATCGTATATTACGTAGGTGCATAACGGAATATAAAATCGACAATAAAAGTTTTACGATAAAATACGATAGTTTCGGTAATGTTTGAATATTTCATGAATCGTAAAACTCGGTCGGTATCGAAGACATGGACGGCGACAACGAGAATGACGAAAGATCTACAAATAAATTATAAAAAGTAAAGTGACTTTTTAAATTAAATACAAATTATTTATTTAGTGATAGTGCGAAACAGCTTTTATAGTCGACATGTGTTATTTCCTTCAAAGCAGCCAGCAAATATTCTTGAATGGCTTCTATGAATCCAAAACGGCATGTGTTTTCTTTTTTTTTTTTTTTTCTTTTTCTTTTTTAAGTAATTGGAGTTTTATGTCTGCAATTGCCCGAGCTATGTTGGCTTCCAAGTCATCAATAGTCTCTAGTTAACCCCAAATAAATAATCCTAAGGTTAACCCTAAGGAAATAATTTAAAGTCTTTAAATAACAGGACCTTGGAGGCTAATTAACAGGTACGTTTCCTGAAATTATTTTCTCTCCAAAATATTCCCTCAAAAAATGTGGAGCCGTCCTATTGGAATCACATCTCCTCCAGATCAATGCTCTTCATATTCGCAATGACAAAGCCCAACTTCCTGCGAACGGCGTCGAATTGATATATTTCGGTGATATTTTCTTCAAAACGCACAGTTGCTTGTTGTTTTAATATCGAGCAGCGTGCAACAATATCAAGTGCTCTATAAGTTGGTGCACAGAATACTGATTTGGAAAATAAATTTCGACAATTTGCAGGTGTTGCTGTGATGATAGACGTTCCTTGATGATTTGCCAGACTACACAGAATAATGTTGATAACTACGAGTGCGAACTGACAGTTCGTTGGATAACGACGCCTATCGGAAGTTCAACACGCTAAAAACAATCACCCTTTAGTAATAGAAGATTTTAAACAATTCTATTATATCCGAATCTACTATTACGATCATATATATTTTGCAGAATTTTTAAATGGTTATTATTCTCATCTACCATTCATGGAATATAAAATTCATGAGAGTGTTTGAAATGTCATAATGGAGAGACTCGATGTGAAGAAGCTTTAGAGAAAAGTCCCGATTATATCGAGAAAACAATCCTCGCGTTTTCCATAAAAATCGAAATGCCGCCGAACAGGAAGTAGAAATATAGGAAATCGTATATCATAAAGGTGCAAAACGAAATATAAAATCGACAATCAAAATTTTACGATAAAATACAATAGTTTCGGTAATGTTTGAATATTTCTTGAATCGTAAAATTCGGTACCCAAGATATTAACAACGACAACTAAAAGCAGTAATGATAATAATTAAAACACTTGTAACTATTTGTTTCACAATATATATATATATATATATATATATATATATATATATATATATATATATATATATATATATATATATATATATATATATATATATATATATTAGAATGTTTCAAAAAAATCGATTATTTTTTTTCTTAAAGGTATCGAAAATATTGTTAGAAATGACGAACAAAAATTTGTGAAAGTTAAAGCTAAACTTGAAGAGATTTAATCTGGATTTAATCTAGATTAAATCATCTCCTGATGATGCTAACATGGTTGGCGAAACGTGCATCAAGAAGTTCAAAAAAAGTGATTTGGTGTTTAGTGGTAAATCTCTTCAAGTTTAGTGTTTATTCAAACACCAAAGGTTCCAATAGAAGAATTGAAAGTTAGAGCTCTTAATATTAATATTTATAGGTGCCGCATCGTAAATTTCAATTTCCCATTTAAATAACATAGGATTTTTTTTTAATTTTGGAATTTTATAGCTCTTCAGCGGAACATTACTGTGGAAAGAGTATTCCACATCTTTGTAGGAAATTGTACGTTCCTCAAAAAAGTCTCTTATAAATTTTTGGTAAATTTACTTTTTCAAAAGTTATTCGAGACTAAAGTTGAATGCATAATAAATTTATACATTTTTTCAATTTTTAAATTTTGCGACGAAACTATCAATTTTATCGAAAAATCTTATCCGACCTTTTTTGCAGATCATTCCATTTTCTATAAATTTTCATGAATACATTTTTCGAAACTACGCAAGAATTGTGAGTTATTTAAATTCTACTAAAAGGACCCATATACAGACCCAGAAGAGCTGCAAAGACGCATACAAAAACTGCAAAGGGCTGAGGAACCATTTGGCTTGAAAATAAACCTGAAAAAGGGTCAGGTTAAGTTCAATAACTTCGCTCAGAACAGAAAAAATTCAGTTTTAGGAAGGGATTTGGAGATTGTGGACAGCTTTATATATCTTGGGCAGATGATTTCAATGGAGGGGAATACCGCCCAGGAGGTGGAACGCCGTGTTAAATGTTGCTGGCAGGCATTTGGCAGGCTCAACATAGTGTTTAAGGGCAGACTCCCACTTTGTCTGAAAAGAAAAGTCTTCGGTCAGTGCGTTGTACCGGTTACGACATATGGAATTGAAACTTGGACACTCACATCGCAATCAATTCAAAAACTTCCAACTATGCTAGGTATTACAAGACGAGACAGAAAGTCCTGCGCATGGATCAGGAAACAAACAGAAGTATGTGACATCATTGGAAGAGTAAAGCAATTGAAATGGAGATGGGCAGGCCATATAGCGAGGCGATGTGACGACAAATGCACCAAGGCAATCCTGGAGTGGATACCGCTTGATAGCAAACGTCCGCGAAGAAGACCGAAAGCACGATGGATTGATGACACCGTTAAGTATATTGGACCCGAGTGGCAGAAGAAAGCCCAGGACCGTGAAAATTGGAAGCATGCTGAAAAGGCCTTCATTCTGCACTGGATCGACACAGGCTGATAATGATGATTTTTTTTAAGAAGAACCATGTTAGTATAATCAGGAGATGATTCAATCTAAATTCAATCAGTCTGTATCATCTCCTGATGACGCTAACATGGTTAGCAAAATGCGCATCGAGACATTTAAAATCAGTGCATTAGTGCTTTGTGATCAATCTGCTTCTGTTTACTGTTTCACAGCAAATATTCCAATGTAAGGACTGAACAAATTATTGAAATTACCAATATTCATTATTGTTCTTTTTATAGTACCGTCTTCAACCGAAGTTTGATGATCATCATGACATAGCTGCCCTAAATAACTGCTCGATGTACAGTTGAACCATTCTCACAAATTTTGCAGCCATGACATTCTTGACCCCCCACGCATCTTCTTCCTTCTATCTTTTCCTGTACAATCAATCTCAATAGTAGCGTTGTTCTCCCATTACATGCCCGACGTCTCACAATTTGCGCATCTTTATGGTTGTTATTCATAATCTTTCGGTAAATATTCTAGGTAGGACCTCTTCCTTAGTGACTTTCTCTACACGAGATATTCGTGTTGCAAGCTTTTCCTATCCTTGTTTTGAATTCTTCAGTATTAGCATTCTTTGAATTAACACAAGTTCCTAAATACTTGTATATGTCCATTCGCTCAATATTACTGTTGTTTATTCTTAGCCGTATAACCGAACCAGGCAGGTTCTAATAACTACATATCTTGCAGCTCTCATTAATTACATTTTAAACAAAATATCGAAAATTTTCATCCAATTACGTTCTTGTTTATTAAAGGACATTTAAAAGCCAATGCATATCGGGTAAATTCAATAATGAAATCAAATATTGACGAAACCTCATGTAGGGATAATTTCAATTTGACCCAGAACGATCGGTCACCATTAATAAAACGTTAATAATTTGACTGTAGAGAAATTGGGAAATAAATATATTTTAATGGTATTTGGTGGACCACTTCCAATCCCGGCTGACAGCGAATGTGCGGTCTCCATTATACTGAGCCATTTCAACGTTAAACACTTGCGATTATGTTGCAGAGGTTGGCGATGGCAGAACATTCGAAAAGCCTGCCTAATTGCATAGCCGGCTTTATTCTGAAATAATGGAAATATCAAAAATGTTATTGGCTGAAATGTAAACCAATCTATTCGGGCTGTAATTAGACAGCAGTTGGGTGTTGTATTATACAAACCTAGATAGACAGGTTCCCAAACCTCACAACAATGATTAAAACAACGATTTATATTAACAAAATTTTATTTATATTTTACTGAGATATCCGATATTTGACAGAAATTCATTTTAAATTAACGAACTAAGATTTATATCTAAATTGCCACTAAGCCAAGTTATAGCTCTTAAAGTAACAGTACCTAAGTGACAGTACCTAAAGTGACAATCATCTTGTCATAAAAACACGATGGAACAAAGAGCTGTTGGAACAAATGGAACAAAGAGCTGTTGCAATAAATTGAACAAAGAAATATTGTTTCAAAGTCGGTGAAATTTTTATCGAAACATTTCAATTCATGAAAAAAGTTGATGGCGATAATTCCAGTGGTATAAGCGATTCCAGGACGTTCGTCATGCTTTGGAAGACGACCCAAAGCCAAGCCGGCGAAAAGTAAAATCGCGATATGTTGCAGGAAAATGTGCGTGAAATGAAAGCCTACGGTGTGACTAGCGGAGTAATTTAATGCACCATGTCACAGAACCGTCGCTGTTCGTGAATTTCTGGTGAAAAAACAAGTCTGAGTGCTTCCACATCGTCCATATTTGCCTTATTTATCTTCGTGTGGCTATTTCCTACTTCCGAAACTTAATGAAGAACACCTTAATAAAATATAAATAAGGACTAAACTAAGAAGGAAGGCACTTCAGATCCAAAGAAAAGATGATAGACAAGCGTATACAGAACAGAGATTAAGAGCTAAGAATATAATTAAACAAAAGAAAGAACTTAGAAATGAGAAAATTGTACAGCAGACAGAAAATTATTATCACAGGAAAAAAATGGTAAAGGAAAACAAGATCAAAGAAGATATATTAGAGATAAAGAGTAGCAATTTGATAGAGCAATCTGATAAGAGATAAAATAGAACGAAGGAAAAATGAAACTAATATTTGGGAAAATGTTAAATGGAGATGCTGATGAGGAAAATGAATAACTGATAATAGCTACAGAAGAAAACGTTCAAATAGCAGGACCTACAAAATAAGAAGTAGAAGAGATTAAAAGCAACTTAAAAATGGTAAAAATTCAGGGAGGGGTAAAATAGCAGCAGAAAACATAAAATTTGCAGGAAATGAACTAAAACAAAAACTATTCGAAGTAATCATTACAATATGGAAAGAAAGAATAATGTCAGCAAGTTAGGACAAAGCCACCATAATACCTGTCCTAAAAAAATGGAGACCAAAAAGTTTGTAATAATTATACAGGGATTTCTTTGTTGAATACTTGTTATAAAATAGTAGCGATATAAATCAAAAAAAGGTTAGAACGAATAACTGATTCCCAGATAGGGGAATACCAGGCAGGTTTTAGAAAGAGCAGAAGAACAACCGATCAGGTTTTTATTATGATAGAAGCACTAACAACGTGTTACAAATATAAAGTTTCAGCAATGGTACTGTTTATAGAGTTTAGTAAGGCACATGATTCAGTAAAGGGATTCAAAATGATAAAAACCATGTAGAAGATTTTCTGGTCAATGTAGGCTTAAGGCAAGGGAATTCAGAAATCGACACTATTATTCAACATGGTTTTGGAAATGATTAGTAGGAAGGGTCAACTAACAGAGAAAGACACATTTTTTACAGAAGCAATCAAATAGTGGGTTATGCGGACGATATAGCAATAATTGAAAGTGAGAAATAATTGAAAGAAGGGACAAAAATACTAGTGAAGGCACCATACAAGTTTGGCTTAACAATCAATCAATCAAAAGAAAAGCAAACTAATAATGGTAGAAGGAACTTACAAAAAGGTCTCGAAAGTGGAGGTGGATACAGAACTAAGAAGAATGACTTTTGAAAGCGTGGAATAATTTGTCTTAGACGTAAGGATAACAAACAAGTGTGAAGAATAAAAGAAAATATACCTAAGATTGATCCAAACTAGCAGACGTGCAGGAGCCTTGAAATAATCAGAAGGATAACTGGAGGAAAAAAGGTCGATGGGTTGTATATGAAAAGAACAAATGAGGAATTTCATGATGTTTTCAAGGATTTAAGTATAAACATGATAGTAAAATCGAGAAGACTGCTGTAGCTTGGCTATATAGAGAGAATGGGGGAAAGTAGAGTGGTGAGGAAGGCTGCATGGAGAAGACTACAAGGTAAAAGACGGCAAGGAAGTCCAAGGAAGCAATGGAGAAAGGCTGTCATGGAAAGATCTGAAAGAGATGGGTATTAAGAACTGGAAGACAATGACCAGAGATAGGATAACATGAAAAAGCATCACAAAGCTGTGTAATATGGCTCTATATATATCATCATCATCATCATCATCATCATCATCATCAACCCGTATCAATCCACTGCAGGATGAAAGCCTCTTCAGCATGCTTCCAACTCTCGCGGTCCTGAGCTTTCCTTTGCCAAACGGGTCCAATATACTTAATAATATCATCAGTCCATCGTGTTTCGGTCTTCTGCGTAGACATTTGCGATCAAGCGGTATCCAGTCCAGGACCGCCCTGGTCCATCTTTCGTCCCATCGTGTGGCTACATGACCTGCCCACTTCCATTTCAATTGCTTTATTCTTCCAATGATGTCATTCACTTTCGTTTGTTCTCTGATCCATGTGCAGGTCTTTCTATCCCATCCAGTAATGCCAAGCATACATCTTTCCATTCCCCTTTGTGCTACTCGAAGTTTTTGAACTGACTGTGATGTGAGTGTCCAGGTCTCACTTCCGTATGCCATAGCGGGCAGGACACACTGATCAAAGAGTTTTGTTTTCAGACAAAGGGGTAGTTTGCTCTTCAACACTATGTTGGGCCTGCCAAATGTCTGCCAGCCACATTTAACGGGTCGTTGTCTCCCGGACGGTGTCCCCTTCCATTAAAACCCTTTGCCCAAGATATATAGTAATCCACAAGTTCCAAATCCGTTCCTAAAATAGAAATCCTTTTGTCCTCAGCAAAATTATTGGACATGACCTGACTTTTCTTCGGGTTTATTTTGAAGCCAAATGTTTCCCCAGCCGTTTGCAATTCTTGTACGTGTCTTTGCAGCTCATCTGGGTCTTGTGAAAGAAGAATAATATCATCTGCGAATCTAAGATGATTTAAGTACGCACCATTAATCCTTATTCCATCTTGTTCCCAATCCAGCTTACGGAACACTTCTTCCAGGCAGGCTGAGAAAAGAAGAGGCGATATTGCGTCCTCCTACCGTACGCCCCGCTCTACATTTATTCCCACCTCAAGATCGTCAAGGTGGACTGTCGCTATATATATATATATATATATATATATATATATATATATATATATATATATATATATATGTATATAATATGTGTATAAATGAATTAAATGCTAAATTGTGTTTCTACGTATAAATTTAATTTACTGAAATATCTGCCCTTTAATAATTTTCCCCCTTTATTCTTTTTTCTTTCTGCAAGCAATATCACACCCAAACATTTATAGCTGTTAGTATATTAGCTGCATAAAATACATAGAGGATTTCATAAGGTTATATCCATTTGAACAAAGATAATTCTATTAATTAAAGTACTAGAGAGAGTATTAACCGAGGCTCATGTCTGCGGTCTCTCGAAGTTCATTCCGCTATCTACGACACAATCATTATGATATAATTAGCTAATTGTATTTAATTAACTACTAATAATGCTAATGTTGGTAATATCTACCTGCTTATTTTAGAATTCTATTTTAGAAATTGTAAGATATGATTTAAAATTATCAGACATCAAGCTAGGTAGATACAATGCTGGCGCAGCATCCCGGTGGATACAATTTTGCCTCTTTAAAGTCTCAAAATAAATAAATCATTATTAAGAGAATGACCCTGTTCATGCAGATCCACATTCAACAGCAACTGTAACCCCAAAAAGAATTTTTGTGAGTGCCGTTTTAATACAAGACCAAAGGAATTTGTTTTGGTAAAATGCAAATTTTTTGACTGCACTGACCGCACATTGCAGACAGTTATATTCGTATCAATACACATTTTTTGAAATAAATTCAAAAATAATATACAAAAAAGAAAGGATAGAGTAACTTTTAATATAGAAAAAATCTCAATTGTTTTGGATGATCTCGGTTCATTTTTCCTGTAAAATGTATGCCCTCACCAAACAAAATCCTCTAGTTTCCTTATTCACTAGATCCTATGAAAACATTTTTGCAAAGGTTTATAAAGGCTTAATGTCGTTTATTGTCAAAATTGAAATTACTAGCACTTATTTTTCTCCACAACACGTTTTAAGCGATTCACGTAACATTAAGAAACATACGATTAGTTGTTTTATTAAATTATATGTTCAAAACGTCCACCGTTTGAGTCTATGCAAGCCTAGCACTGTTTTACTAGTTTTCCCGAACACGTTGAAAAAGTACTGGTAGTCTAATTTGGTCGGTTTCAACAAAGTTACTCCCTTCTTAATACGAGCTTATCCGTAAATAAGAAGCATACCGTCATATTCGCAGAATACATATTTGGTTTTAAATGGAACGAAAATAGATACACTGACACACTGATATAATTTTTGTCATAATTTTCAAAATATCATTATCATGAGGTTGTTGCGACGTTGCCGCATTGGTCGCGGCTGATGCATGATTTTTAATAAAAGGAGAATGTTTTAACAACGTTCATTAGTTTATTTGTAGTTTATTCGTTATATTTTTAATAATATAAATTAATAATTGCCAAATAGGCTTTTACACATTTTTGTTAATATATTAATATTACAATTTTTTTCGCGGAAATCATTAGGATTTTGACCATTGTTGAAATTAACTTTTTTCTTTCAATTTTAACTTTTTTTTCTGGTGAAATTGACGTAGCATGGCCGCCTAGATTTCAAAATAAACAATCATAAGATAAATTTTTATTTACTTCACAAATGTAAATCTGATTAACTGTTCCCCAACATTTGGACATACCGATAAGGTACACCCTGTATATTTAGTTTGTTTGTCTGCTATATCAACTAAAACAAGTAAAAACTTCTGACCTTATGTTCTTTCGGAAAATTTGAACTCGACCGCCAAACTCATCAATATTCAACTATCTCTTTCACCCACAAAAACGGAAAAAAGCGGACTATAAAGTCCATCGATAGATTTATCAGGCGGTTGCCGCATCAGAAAATCAATTTTTATACATTTTCCAACCAATCCGAATGCCAAAATATCGCTGCACCACATCGGCCTTTGATGTGCAACTGTCAAAGCAGATCGGTGGAAAATTTATATATTCGTTTCGGGAATGGGAATCGGAAAGTTGTTCGGTCGAAGGATACTGCTAAAAGATTTTCTTTCTCGCGGTATGATTCCTATTATATATATATATATATATATATATATATATATATATATATATATATATATATATATATATATATATATATATATATATATAAATCATCATTATCATTCAGCCATTGTCGATCCACTGCAGGATGAAGGCCTTCCCAACATGCTTCCAACTCGGTCCTGAGCTTTCTTCTACTATTCGGTCGGTACTTGATGTCATCCGTCATGTCGTCCGCTCTCAGTCTTCTTCGTGACGCAGGTTGTTACATCTAATATTTTCATGGATGGTAGATAATGTTTCTAAATCATTCCGGATGTCGATCCGTTGTTTCTGTGAAGAGGCACGACGTTTGAGCGGACAACACTTGAAAATGCTCAATGAGATTTTGGCGAAACGTCGTGACTCTTCACAAAATCAACGGATCGACACCCGGAATGATTAGAAACATATTTATAGTATATATATATATATATATATATATATATATATATATATATATATATATATATATATATATATATATATATATATAATAATAATTCTGAGTTATTATTATTATATTAGTATTATGTAATGTAATTATTATTATTATTATATATATATATATATATATATATATATATATATATATATATATATATATATATATATATAATAATAATAATTCTGAGCAATGTTTGGGGCTGTTTAAGCAAAATAATAAACATTTTTTTATGCAATATGTGACAATCAATGAAACATGGATCCATTAATACACTACGGAATTAAATCGGTAATCAGGTGAGTTGACAGCAGTCGGTGAAAGCCGTCGAAAGCGACCAAAAAAACGATCATCGGCAATCATGGTTATGGCCTCTGTATTTTGGGATGCGCATGGGATATTGTTCATCAATTATCTCAAGAAAGGTAAGACCATTAATAGGGAATATTACATAGCGTTATTGGTGCGTTTGATAGGCGGGATCACCTAAATCATCAAAAGTGTTTCACCAAGAAAATGCATTATGTCACTGTCATTTCGCTCCAATGAAGAAGTTTCGCTTCAGGGAAGAGGAAGAAAAATCGTTCTATTGAAAATGTGTAGAAATGTTATAAAAGCGATGGAATGTTTGTATTGCTCTTCAAGGAGAATATATTGATGAATAAAGTCGAAATTTACAAAAAAAGTATATTGTATTTGTCAGGGAGCGGATTTATTATACCGATGTGTTATAGAAGATATATACAGCCTTCAAACTATATATTATTTCAATAGATGGTGCTAGTAGCGTTCTTTGAATTAAAAAAATTCAGTGTATTTTTCCGGCATACTGTGTATGTTGAAGGAAATCTATATGAGACTAATATCCCAGTGATTTAAAATCAAATTTGTTGTTGAAGAGATTAAGCTACAATTGTATAAAAATATTAATGACACCTTTAACAGAATGGTGATTTTATTATTGGTAATTCTAGAGAAAAAATAACTTAACATTCTATTAATTCAAAATATCACTACTTGTTAAAATATCTTGTATCGTAGAACGTTTCTTCGAATCACACTGGAATTACAATACGTAATTTTACAGAATGTTAAACGCTCGACATCACTTTGATAGACCTTGCCATTTATAGACCATACCACAAGAAATATAGAACTAAATTTTAATGCAATGCTCATAATACGTTTTAACTTGTTCTAACCACAGATTTTATTCCACTTTTTATAAAACTATTCAAAGAAACGTTGACGAAAGAGGAACAAACAACATATATATAAAAAAAAAGCAAGGAGGAGATGCAGAACTTTCAATATATACAAAATCGATCTGGAGAAAAAAACCTGTTAGCGATAGAGGTTCCGTTGGAGAAGATAGAGAGAACGCGGGCGACAGGAAATTGCAAGGCTGGTAAAACTATTTGCGAGCTCTTGTCGCGACACAAAGAAAAGCAATTTACACATATGATAACGAAATAAATTCGGGATAGAGAAAGTGCCGAATGCACACAGTCGGGACTGGGAGGCGAGAGACCCAACGCAAACGGAGCCCGCGACGAGATGTTTGCTTATGTAAAGTAGCTCAGCTGCGATCAGAACACCGATCTTTAGTTAGATTAACTGTGGATTTTTTCTTGGGGAGGAATTGCGGTTAAGTGGATTCTTGGCACGTTGAACAATCGACCTGAACTCTCTGGAATACGTATCAGCAGATACACAAACACAAAAATCGAAAACAAGACATTTTAAAATGCAATAAAAGCATGCAAGTATTTGAGGTTTTCTTATTTTATATTATTAATCACCCATCCAGATGTCGATCGTGATTGATATCGGGCAACAAATTTAAACTTTTTTGTGGTAACATTGATGAAAATAGATGTATATGCAGTATTTTCTAGTTCTAATTCCGAAAATGATAAGCTAATTACTGTAACACGTGCAGTTTTTTTGTTACAGGGGGTCGGTGATGAGGAAAAAAGGAGAGGATAAATTTTTACAATATAATATTTATACTTGAAGAAATTTTACTAAACACCAAATCACTTTTTTAAACTTCCCTTTAACATTCCATTACTCGCTCGGTATCTAGCAGACGCCAGACATTTGATACCTTTGCTTAAATACTGCATTTGGGTTGGTGGAGGTGTCGGCGGCCATGTACCTTCCACATGCGATCAGATAATTCCTTAGAGCACAAAACAATCACTCACCTTTGAAACGCTGATTACTGTATTCTTTGCTGTTTTAGCTATATTCTGGTTTAGTTTCTGTTTTTGTGAGTTCTATAGTAAAAAATCTGCGATTATAATTGCAAAAAAATGCCAAAACCGTTAAGCAGTCGATGTAAGTAACTTGTCTCGTCACTTATCAGTTATTTTGAACAGGAACGGGATAATGGGGCTCCTCTTTTGCCATTAAACGCTGTGAGAGGGATATGTATTAATAACTTAGTAGGTAGGTTTAGCCTCATAATTAATTGGAGTTTTTTAGTGAGTTTCAGTTGCACTAAATATTAATATTGGTACAGTTAGTGCAATTTCGAAAAAGTTGAAAAACAATGGAATCTTACAATCACCGAAGGAAAAGCGTCTACATCCAACACGAGTAACTAATCTAGATCATCTTGATGTGGGCTCAATTCGCAATCAAATCTATGAACTATTTCAGAACAAACGGTTAATCTTGAAAGTATTCACAAAAAAACTAAAGAATTTGCCCCTCGTTGATGGATGTAAAACTTCGCTTCATACAGTTCTAAAAGAAATTGGTTTAAAATAGAACAAGGATAATCCACGTCGAGGCCTGAGGGAACTTCCAGATATGACCTTTAAACGAATCGAATTTTCGAAGATGTATCAAAATATCAAAGACGAATCTCTGTTTGATTTTGTTTATTTGGATGAATCACAGATATTTCAAAATGGAACCTTGAGTCACTCATGGCAAGATGATAACAAGGGGAGTGTAAAGACTACAAAAGTTGATGGAAAAAGGTGAGTGCTATACTTAATACTTAGGAGCCATTAAAGTCATGCTGTCATGAATAGTTGTTTTAAGGCGTGTTAATAATATTGTTCAATATATTGTTCTTTATGCTTGGAACAAGAACGGCTTTATTCCAGAGGCCGAATTAGTCTTCTTTTCTAAAACAAAAGGCGATTATCATGAAGAAATTAATCAAGACAACTTTCTGTTTTGGTTTGAAAACCAGCTGTTGAAAATCTTGGAGGAGCCATCAGTTATTGTCACGGATAATTCACTGATGGATAAACCTCCAACTAGTGCATGTACAAAACATAATCTTCCTTTTGAATATACTATGTTGAAAAGTGAACTGCCGCAAATCGTTATTCGGTAAGCAGTAATTAAAGGAACAGGTTCGTGTTTCATAATGTTCTTTTTAGGATCAAGCCTAAAAAAGAATATGTGGCAGATCATATGACTGAAGAGTATGGCCACAAAGTGTTACGTCTTCCTCCTTATCATTATATATTCGATCTTATAGAATTGATATGGGGGTGGCCAAAAATTATTACAATCGTCATATAGGTCGAGATGGAAAAACGATTGATAATTGTTTGGATATGTGGAAGGAAGCTTTATCAACAGTTACATCACAGATCTGGATAAACAGCATCAGACATACCGAAGAAGCGATTGAAAAATGGTCGAATCGCGAAAGAGTCTTTAATAGACTAGAAGTGAATCCACTAATAATTTACTTGAATATCGATTCAGATGCTGAAAGTTGTTTGTGAACTAAATGAAAAGCCGCTATGTTCACAAGCAGACGTTTCAAAATAGATTTTTGATTAAAACTTTTAAAGAAAAACTACAGTTTTATCGATCATACAAAACCCGAAGTCTGGATATTTTGGTATTGATGTGGCAACATTTTAACGTGAGTGTGCCAGATTTTGATGACGTACAACCATTATTCCCCTGAATGAGCGATATATACTTTATTTTATTGACATACGTATTTTAATTTGCTGTATCGTCTCAAGTCAAGTTTGCTTCATCATCAGCCCTCCTTTTATCCTCCGCCCCATGCACCCCGCCAACTCATTAAACATTAATTATCTGTCAAATTGAATTCGGCAACTATCCGAAAGTTTCGCCGTTTCCGATTCCGAGACTGATTTACATGAGAGATAAGCGTTTCTAAAACTTTCTAAAATATGAAATCTGCCGTTACGAATACACAGCAACTTTGGTGCCGTTACTGCTAAACTTCCGCTAAGCCGTTTAGCAATTTCGTGATATTTAAAACTGTTTTGTGTTCCAGAGCTTTCGCTTAGGTTTGTCTAGTTTATTTTCGTTTGGGTTTTCTTTGCTTTTAATTGGGACAGTTGGACGGATTATTTTTACATTTTTGATGAGTACTTGAATAATCTTTTGTATTAGCTTCATTTCGTTTCTTTATTCTTATTATGCAAAATAGAATTATAAATTTTTAAATTCTAGAAAGAATATATATCAGACTGGGCCAAAAAAAGGATACCGATTTTTTTTTGTGATGACAAAAGAAATAATCTTCCAAAACTCCTAAACCATCAATTTGAAAAATTTTAGCAAGACATATTCTTGAAAGGAATTGAATACTCTACAGATAAAGATTTTATTATAAATTTACTTAAACAGGTTGTTTCCATGTAATCGTGCCTTGGACATTGATCTGTTTTTACAATTTTACTTTTCAAAATTGAAATTTTGTAAGTAATAAACGAATCAATATTTGAAAAAATACAATGCATATTCTTAAAGGAAATTTAATGCGCTACAAAAAAGGTGCCTATATTTTTTGTTAAATTCACTCCTCCCAAAGTTATTCAAGTGTATATCTTCATCGATAAAATAAATTTAACCTTGAATAACTTTGGAAGGAATGAATTTAACGAAAAATATTAAATGCCTTTTTTGTAGCGCATTCAATTTCCTTCAAGAATATGTATTGTATTTTTTCAAATATTGATTCGTTGATAAGTTACAAAATTTCAAATTTGAAAAGTAAAATTGGAAAAACAGATCAATGTTCAAGGCACGATTACATGGAAACAGCCTGTTTGACGTAAATTTATAATGAGACTTCTTTTTGTTGATAATTCAATTCCCTTCAAGAATATGTATTGCTGAATTTTTTTAAATTGATGGTTTAGGAGTTTTGGATGAAAGATGCAATTGCAAATAAAAAACCGAAAGTCGCAATGATACACTTCTTAATTTACGTATTAGGCCCCTTTCACACTATCCACTCCACGCCACGCCACGCCGCACCAAGTACACAGGAGTTGATGGGGGGTTTACATACCTATCCACGCCACGTCACGCCACATAATTATAGAGCCACAAGGGTTCCACTCGAGATCAACAGCAGGCGGGCGCCACATGCACGCAACTCCCATCCACGCCACACCACCTCTTGTCAAGAGTAGGCCTGAAAGAACCAATGGGCTCTTTGATACTCTGCCACGCCCCATCTACTCCACAACCACAATACACACGTGGTTATTCCTATCAGTTATCAGTGCTTATTTGACCCCAAGTTTGTTCTTTGTTTTTTTTTTGGTTTTTGATTACTTTTTTGTAAGTTTGATTATTTTTTTTTGTAATTTTGAATATATGGAATTTTTTGATACTGAAAAGTTAATAGACGAAGTAAAAAAAATGAATGTTTATGGAACGTACAACTCGGTGATTATTCAAATAAACAAAAAAAAACAGTTTGCTTGGTCTGAAGTTGCAAATGCATTGTTTTCTGAGTATGCACAAATGACCCAATGTTACTATCAGCATCTGCTGGGGAGTAATGAAGCCTATTACTCAAGACAGTGTCTTGTCTGCGCAAACTTTCTTCTAAAACTGCAGACAGTTCTTGAAATAATTCCACGCTCATACGAAAGAATGTGAAAAACTTCATGGAATTATCAAGGAGTTCCTCAAAATAGTCATAAGCGCTGCTTTTTTGTCGGGTCAAAATATATGAGTGTACCCAAAATTCTCTTTTTTTTTCCTGCGCCTTCTTAACCTTCGAAGGACAATTAATCTCATGCCAGCCAACTCTTCAGTCGAATAGTCCATGATGATGGCAAAAACAGACTGAACAGAAAAGTCTCACTTTTCAAGTGGATAAGGTGTTGATATGGATGGATGTTATGTTGATGTTGATGTGGATAAGGTGTGGATGGACGAGTGGTGTAGAGTGGCGTGGCGTGGATTGGATAGTGTGAAAAAAGCCTTAAGAGCTATAACTTTCACGATAGTTTTTTTTTCATCACAAATAATATTTTCGGTAACCCTTTAAAAAAAAATTGATTTTTTTGGCCCAGTCTAATATATACACATATGTCCAATAGTTTGGAATATTTACAAATAGGATATCTATGACTATGACACTCTAAAAATTGCGATGGATATTTATTTTAGACCATTTTTAAATTAAAATAAATTTTCGTTTTTTCCCCGTTCCGTTAATACTGGTTTACACATTATTTCAGTTCTTTTTCAACTTTCAATCAATTCGTTTAAAAATGCCTAGAAACATGATATCTCATTTTAACAGACCAAGAAATTGCTTTGTTAAAACAGGCCTTTAATCAAAGTGATATCGTGAAAATTGTAGGTGTTTCCCACTGTGATGTATCAAAAATTCATTAAAAAAAATTCAAGAGAAAAATTACGTAAAGGATCACCTCAAAAGTGATAGAAAACGAACGATGTGCAATAGTTGCACAAGACCACCAGTTATCAATGATAGCTCGAAGAAATCGTCTGGAATTTTTCAGCGATATATCAAGGGAGCTTGTTAGACTTGAAGAGGTAAAAGTTTTTCGACAAACGATAACAAGAAAACATGACAAACGATGACTGAAAGCGGTAAATTTGTATCGCAGGAGACCTTTACATGTTCCCAAAACTAACTCTTCAACAAAAAAATTTGTGATTGCATTGGGCTCGAGAAATGGTGGATCATAGTCCTAATTGGAATAACGTGATATTTTCCGATGAGACGAGAATTGGCTTGGTTTCTGATTCACGAAGAACATTAGTTTGGAGAGCCCCAGGTCCACAAGCTAGGCTAGAAACAGCTGTTGGTCTATTTGCGCTACAATTTCCGATATGATTTCTTTTTTAGGTATGGTTTCTGATGCTATTGTAAAATTGAAATCTGTCTCTAGAACTGATATTTCAGTTACTGTTCATGGGCAGACTAGGGTAGACGGCGTTTTTTTCCGTTTCGTTGATTTTTGTTGAAATTTCTCAAATTTCCGAATGCACTTTTTTTGTTTTTAACACTCCATCGATTTCGTCTCTGCAGTTTCATAGTTTTGTCAATTGTGTTCCATAAAGTGAGGCGAATCTAGTGGCTTAAAGTTTGATGATGAGATAATAATTCTTGTTCGGTGTCCCTGACTTGTCTTCTGTTTTTAACGAATTTGTTCTGGGAGTGGGACGGTGCTTGCTTATTTTCAGAATGTAGATGGTAAAGTTGTTTCTAGTGTGGTGTGAGTCTTATGCCTGTTGTTACTATGTTGTTATCTCGGTACCTAACTAGAAAGGTCAGATCACATAGTACTTCCGATCTTATTGTTCTGAGTTTTTCCTAATGTTTGGTGTTTGAGGGTTTCCTCCTCGAAGAGGTATTCTATGTTTATGCATAGTGTATTACATGGATGGTGTAGTATGCTGAAGAATTTTTCCGGATGTACATCAATTGGTGCGTTTCTTTATGTGAAAAATTTATTTTTGAGTACTGAGGAATACTTGGATTTTCATGACGTTTCAAGCTCCTTGATTAGAAGAAACTGGTGTCTGGTAAGTTTGTGTGCCGTTTATATCGCCAGAGTTTGCAGTAGGGTCTTTTTTATATTATATGTATATATACTATTTGTGTGTATGTATATGTATATATATATATATATATATATATATATATATATATATATATATATATATATATAAATATATTTTTAAATCATTCTGGTCATTAGCAGGACCCTTGGTGCATTTGGTTCTTGATCCTCTATTGTTCTTCGTGTTTGGGTTTCCTGACTGTGAATGGCCTTCCTGATACAATTTTTTGAATATCCATTTTGTCTAAGGGCTGTGAAAATGTTTGGTAGTTCCTCGCTTCGTGTATCTAGTAGCGTCAGTCGAAAGGATCTGGAAATCAAGTTAAGGTATCGATCGGTGTAAGTTGGTTTTTTTAAACATGGTGTATTCGAGGGTTCCAGAAATGGATATTCAGAAAATTGTATCAGGAAGGCCCGTCAGGCAACCCAAATACTAAGAACAGTAGAGGATTATGAACCAAATGCACAAAGGGTCCTGCTACCATACGTAAAAGGAATCATGGATAAAATAGGCAGACTACTAAGGAAACGGAAGATTAGAACAGCTTACAAGCCTCACAAAACTGTCGCAAACATCCTAAAAAACCCCAAGGACAAAGTAAGAGAGAATCTCCACCAGAATACAAGAACATAAAAACCACTTAAAAAACAAACAAACCACTTCCGCTCTGTTCCAGCACTATCTACAAACAGGACATAAAATCTATTTTGAAGGAGCCAAAGAAATAGCGAATATTGAAAACTACAAGGTCCGAACAATCACACAAACCTTTGAAATAGAAAAAAGGGTAAGCTAAATACGCGAAACACCGCTCGCAACATTTTAAAATATGTATGAAAATGAAAATCGCTTCTGAAAAAAGAAGAAACGCGGCAACCTGGCAGCGAGAAAGAGAAATCAATAAACAGACGCCCGACAGCGTTGTCGAGCGCCGCAAATAATCCCAAACTACCACGATACAATCTGCGCAATCTCCAGCCGGCTATAAGAGCGAGCGCAACAACCTGTGCACGTCAGTTGGACTCTTAGGTAGACGGACGACACTTGAAAAAGCCAAATGATATTTTGGCATTTTCAACGTCGTTTGGCAACGTCGCGACTCTTCACAGAATCAACGGATCGACATCCGGAATGATTTACAAACATTATCTACCATCCGTGAAAATATTAGATGTAACATGTAACATATATATATATATATATATATATATATATATATATATATATATATATATATATATATATATATATATATATTGTGTTTGTGTGTGTATGTATACAGAAAGTTGGTCTATTATTCTTCTTTACATTGCATTATTTGTTGCATTAGTTGGATGAAACATAATTTGCATTAAAATACAGAACATTATTTGTTTCGGGATATAGATTTTGGTCTAAAATCTCATTATCCGTAAAAGAAAAGTATTGCTGAGGATCTTGGGGGATATTAAGCTGTGCTGCATTAATATTTTGTGATTTCTGATCGCTTTAGCAATTACTGTTCCTACGGAGCTTCATAAATAATAACCTCCTAAGCAGAGGCGACAATATAATAACTGCCAAAGCAAAGTTATGACTGAGAGTAAGAAACATCTCAATCACATATCGGAAAAGGAACTAAGGACATCACAAATAGATTGTGTTGACGCGCGGTCAAATTCCACGCTGTGCAACTTTCACCACTTCAACTTCCCTTTAAAAGAGTCGAGCAGGTACAAAAATAATGAATATTGCTTTGAATATCAAAAGTTATTATTTTGCGAATGAGTACTGAAATTTATTTAAAAAAGTACTGTTATGAAGTATGTACATTGTTCAGGTAACATCAAATGTTTTAAATGAAATAGAACGAAAAGTTATAACGCATTCGCAATATATTACAGATACTTCATCAATAAATGTCTGACAACTTTGAAATGTATACGGAGAACTCCAACAAATTTTTTTCTTTCTCACTCCTCATACTTTTTGAACAGGGTAAATTAATTTTTCAGAGTAATTTTAGAATTGTTTTTACATACATACATTTTTGTTTTAATTTTGGGAATGAGAATTAATTCATATTATCTTTATGAAATAATGAAATAATTTGATTGAACGGAATTTTTCCAACTAACTTCAACTGACATGCAATATTTGAATTACAATATCATAAGTGGAATATAGCTTTTTATTTCTAAATAGAGCATGAAAGTCACTATTGTATTTATATATTGTCGACATTCGTACAATGGTGACGATATCAACGTTCCAAGAACAAAAAGGATTTTCACAGTATTATTACTGTATATTTTTTTACTATTATTCTTTGAATTCACTAAAAACAGAAAAACAGGCGAACTTTACATTAAAGAAGAAATAGTTTGGATATACTTCTGTTAAATGTCAAGAAAAATAATCTTGATCATAGCTTTAGCAAAAATAGAGTACGGGGACGGTCTACTCTCTAACATAGTATAGAAAGAACGGTGAAATGTTTGATCTTCTTTTATTTTCGAACATATTCTATTAAAAGATGAACTCTCATATCGAAAAAGAAACTAAGGACATCAGAAATATAATGGTGTAACTTTCACCACTTGAACTTCGCCTGGATGACATGCATTTTAGAGAGCAACATGCAAGAGCCGAGCAGGTACAAACATAATGAATATTGCTTTGAATATTAAAAGTTACTGTTTTGCAAATGAGTTCTGAGCTTTAACTAAAAAACACTCAATTATTATGTATGCATACTATTCAGGCGACTTTATAGATTATAAACGAAATGAAACGAATATTTTTCGATATGTTCACAATATGTTCTAGATATTTCATCAATAAATGTCAGCCTGGCAACTAACTTTGAAATATATACGAAGACCTCTAAAACTTTTATCTTTCTCAATGATACTTTTATTATTATCTTTCTCAATATATATATATATATATATATATATATATATATATATATATATATATATATATATATATATATAAACATATCACTCATACGATACTCACATCACAATCAATTCAAAGACTTCGGGTAGCACAGAGGGGAATGTAAAGGTGTATGCTTGACATTACAAAGCGGGACAGAAAGATCAGAAAGAAGGATACCGCTTGATCATACACATCTACGAAGAGGACCTAAAATACGATGGATCGATGACATAATCAAGTATATTGGACCCAAATGGCAGAGGAAAGCGTGCGAGTTAGAGGCATGCTGCGGAGGCTTTCACCCTGCAGTGGATCGACAACGGCTGAATGATGATGATGATGATTAAACTGGGGAGAACCAACATTAAAATTGATTGTCTGGCATTTGCTGATGATCAACCTCTATTTTAGCTCAAGACATATTAACGGCACAAAAACAGATTAAAATCCTAAAAGAAACAGCAGATAAGATAGGACTCCAAATTTCCTTTGAAAAGATACAATACATGATCTGCAACAGACAAAGAACACCATTTCTAAAAACAAAATATGGTAACATAAGACGAGTCTCTCAATCAGACGAGTCTCTCAATTCAAATATTTGGGAGAAATAATCATGGAAAACGGGTTGGAAAAAGCCGCCAATAATAATTGTAGATGTCAAAAAATGGAAACTGCATTGAGACTAATACAAAATATTTACAACAACAAATGCATATCTAAAAATACAAAATGGACACATTACAACATAGTTATTAAACGAGAATGTCTATATGGGGCAGAAACGCTCATTTTGAATAGAAAGAGAGACATCGAGGAGATTGAAAAGAAGAAAAGAAAAATCATAAGAAAAATCTTAGGTCCCAAATAAATAAATAGCACAACATACCGACTAGGAGAAAACAAATAAATTAAACAATACACAGATATACATAGCGATATGAGAAAAAGAAGACTTAAGTTTGACGGGCTAAAGTAGAAATACGGGGGAGTAAGGCTAAAGTAGAAATAATTAAATTAATTGCTACAATTAAAGAGGACCTAAGATCAGCAAATATTACACATAGTAAAATTCAGGATAGAGACTGTTTCAGGCACAAGGTTTACGTTTGGGAGGTTGACCAGAGAGAAAAATGTAGGAAGACTGGAACAACTTGGTCTGACGAAAGAAAAAAAGCTCGTAGCAAAAGAATGAAATGATGTATGGGCGCAAAAGTAGGCTAACAACAACAAACGCCCCCAACTGTAATTCGCGTGGTCTATATATGGGGTGGGATATATATATTTATATATATATATATATATATATATATATATATATATATATATATATATATATATATATATATATATATATTTATATATATATATATATATATATATATATATATATATATATATATATATATATATATATATATATATTTATATATATATATATATATATATATATATATATATATATATATATATATATATATATATGTTTATATATATATATATATATATATATATATATATATATATATATATATATATATATATATATATATATATATATATATATATATATATATATATATATATATATATATATATATATATATATATATATATATATATATATTTATATATTTATATATTTATATATATATATATATATATATATATATATATATATATATATATATATATATATATATATATATATATATATATATATATATATATCTTTATATATATTATACTTTATTATATCTTTATATATACTTTTGTTGGTTGCTTGACCGGGAAGTCCAAGAAACTCTAACACTACATATATACGTCATCCGACGGTAGGTCGGCGAAAAACATTGGTTGTTGGCTGTGGATAGGGTCTCCCTATTCTTGATGGTATGGTATATGTCGGCGCCCTGAAGAGTCTGAACCTCGAGAGACGAAACATATGTCATCCAGTTGAAGGGGTAGGTGGAGCTTCTTCCCGGTCAACCAACCAACAAAAGTGTTCATTTAGGCGGAGAGGCAGGTTGTTGTGTGTTCCACAGGAGATTGTGGAACTCAACGGTTGGATGTTTGATGACACTCAACTACTGCTGTCTCATTGGACATAGTCCAAGAAAATCTAACACTACATATATACGCCATCCGTCGTGAGGTCGGCGAAAAACATGGGTTGTTGGCTGTGGATAGGGTCTCCCTATTCTTGATGGTATGGTATATGTCGGCGCCCTGAAGAGTCTGAACCTCGAGAGACGAAACATATGTCATCCAGTTGAAGGGGTAGGTGGAGCTTCTTCCCGGTCAACCAACCAACAAAAGTGTTCATTTAGGCGGAGAGGCAGGTTGTTGTGTGTTCCACAGGAGATTGTGGAACTCAACGGTTGGGTGTTTGATGACACTCAACTACCGCTGTCTCATTGGACATAGTCCAAGAAAATCTAACACTACATATATACGCCATCCGTCGTGAGGTCGGCGAAAAACATGGGTTGTTGGCTGTGGATAGGGTCTCCGTATTCTTGATGGTATGGTATATGTCGGCGCCCTGAAGAGCCTGAACCTCGAGAGACGAAACATATCTCATCCAGTTGAAGGAATAGGTGGGGCTCCTTCCCTGTCAAGCAACCAACAAAAGAGTTCATTTAGGCGGAGACGCAGGTTGTTGTGTGTTTCACATGAGATTGTGGAACCCAACGGTTGGGTGACTGATGACACTCAACTATTGTTGTCTCATTGAACGCAGTCCAAGAAAATCTAACACTATATATATATATATATATATATATATATATATATATATATATATATATATATATATATATATATATATATTAAAGAGTGATTCAGGAGGAAATGTCAATCTTTCAGCTACAAGTTCAGGGACCGAAAATAACCATAAAAATTTCTATAAACATGGGTCCTACTTCCAACTCTTACGGAGATATAGGGGTAAAGAAAAATTTTGATGCTTACGATTTTTTTAATATTACTTTTGTAATAAGTAGTTAGGCTACGTCACGAGATAATAACGAAGGCATAATGAAATCAATGAAATAACTTTAAAACAATTTGCTAATGACAAACTAATAATTAACTGGTATAAACAATGGCTGCTTAACTTGCCATCCATAAATATATTTACTGCTGTATCTCTGTAACAGTTCAGAACAGGACTCATGTTTATAGAAACTTTTATATTCATTTTCGGTCCCTAAATATGTAGCTGAAATATGGACAGTTCCTCCTGAATCACCAAGAAATTGTTTGAAGTCATTTCTATTAGAAGCCACTCAGAAAAAAAAAAACATTTTGACTACAATATTAGCAAAAATAGTATATCGGGAAGATCTGTTTTCTAACATAATATAGAAATAACGATGAAAGGTTTAATATTCTTGTATTTTTCAACATTAATTTTAAAATTTTCCATTAAAAAGTTAACACATTTGGTGAATCAATGACGAAGGTCTTCGATGTGTCTGCAAAAATCCCTTTGTGGTTGGGGCATTGATCCATTATCATTTTCGCCCGTGAAGTGAGTTCACTAAAAGTTTGTTCATGTTAGGGGATAAAAAATATACACTGGGGATTTATCGAGGAGAGAGGTGGACCAAAATTTTTGTTGATGGCAGCCATTGAAATAACATACCACTCCTCTAAATTGGGGCGTTATGATGCTAAATATAAACGCTTCGGTTTGATTTTTTTCTGCCTTGTACCTTTAATTGATTCTGTCATGCTTTTTGATAATGGAAAATTTGATCTGATATTTTTGTGGAGATGATGAGTCTTGATGCCACCATTTCACACTTTATTATTTTAACTCTTAATCAAAGTTATACACAGAATGTCGGAAAAATAACGGAACTATTTAGTTCAAAGAAAATTACTAGCGCCACCTATTGAAAATAATCTGGAAGCTGTATACCTCCTCTGTAAAATGAGACCGCTATCATTAGAATCCATCAACGGATTGTCGAGTTATAGTGCTTAAAGTGACAGTACATTTTGTCACCTCGTCACAAAAACACGATGGAATAAAGAGTTAATATGAAATTTTGTTTCAAGCTGGGTAAAATTGTTACAGACACACTTGAATTGATCAATAAAGTTTATGGTGATTGCTTATCCCGTGCACATGTCAGGGCCTGATATTCCCGTATACCAAAATGCGTCCGGTTTGCGCATGACGTCACTCGTTGAGTAAAATTCAAATATCTTCGTTGCTAGACTTCGAAATATAATTTAAAAGCATTGTAATTGGAATTAAGGCTTTATATTGAGGACAAATACTTTATCAGTGTGGGAACAGACTACAAAATTGTATATAATAGACATGTACACAATTTTATTTGAATTTAAGACACTATTTACTGAACAAAATAACTCGAATAGTTTTTATATATCGACAAAAACATTTCGTTTTATAGATTAATATAATTTATTACGAGTATTAGTTCATTGTGAATTAGCTATAAGTGTAATTATGTAATAGGTTTCATCGTCTTTCTTTTACCTAATTTTAAGATTACATTCGCGATCGAAAATGTAGTTTTTTTTGCTTTTCTGGTAACAAATACAAGCCCTTTTCAGGTTAAACTTATCCTGTCTTTTTGTGACATGGATCCACTTCTTACACGCAACTTCATTCTTGGGAAAATGAAAAAACTTCACATCACAAGGGTTTTTTTCGACTGATTGTCGGAGTTACACCCAAATACAGCATAACGCATTGTTATTATTGGATATTTTAGATTAACACCACATAAACGCTGTACATAAACTTCTAGTAAACTTGTTATATGTCGAAACTATGATGTTGTTCGAATTTTACTCAATGGATGACGTATTCCCGCCAAGAAAGCTCCGCCCATCATGCGCAATATCTTACCTTAGTAATTATTATACCATGTGCACATGTGTCCGAGTGGTATAAGCGATTCCAGGACGGTTGTGATGCCTTCGAAGACGACCCAAAGCCCGGTCGGCCAAAAATAAAAATCGCAATAAGTTGGTGGAAAAAAAATGCGTGAAATAAATGCATATAATGTAAATTGAACTGTGAGATGGATAGCGAAAGAATTAAATAAGATTAAAGGCAGGATTAGGACATTTTGACAAAAGATTTAATGTATCATCTCACAGAACCATCGCTGTTTTTGCGCCATCGTGAATTTGAGGCGAAAAAACAAGTCTGTGTGCTACAACATCTTCCGTATTTGCGTTATTTATCACCCTGTAACTATTTCCTGCCCCCCGTCAAAAAACAAAAATTCCGATAAGTTGGTGGAAAAAGTGCATGAAATATTACCGAGAGATGTATAGCGGAGGAACTAAACGACCAAAGACATGATCGAATTCTGAGAACTCATAGAGCCGTCGCTGTTTTTGGCAAAAAACACAAGTCTATGTACCTCAATATCCACCATATTCGCCTGATTTATCTCTATGTGACTATTTCCGGTTCTCGAAACTCAAACTGGTCATGAAGTGTATGACAAATGAATCTGAGTAAGATGAATTAATTTTGAGTAAAAATGGATAACTTTAGCAAAATTACTAATTGTTTGTTTTATGTAAAAAGTTCCTTAATTTTTTTGAAATAATATATACTCATTTTTTTTTGGCTTTTATACTACCATCATAAATAAGGGGTCTACCATTATGGATGATGGAACTTTGACAGCTCATGGCAATTGTCGGTTGCTTTCCTAAATGTTTGCTATAAAATCATGGCTCATTTTACGTTAGAAGAACGTTCGGAAATTGTCCAGTTTTATTACGCAAATTCGCGGTCCCCTCGTTTTACTCAACGAGCAATTCAGACTCATCGTTGCATTCGTTCTATTGATCGTATTATTAGAACATTTGAAAGTGAGTTTACACTCCACTATAGAGTGGTACCTGTACGACAAAATAAGGCAGAAAATTAAGAATATTGCCGCCGTTCAA